>OY804580.1:29669531-30367031 GCA_963680875.1 Bathymodiolus brooksi
CCAACTATAAAGTACAACAATAATGGTCTTCTCCTTCCAAATCTGAAACAGGGGAGATAAGTCATGTACATTTAGTATTATGCATTATTAGTCGATTATCTATCTTTATTTAATGTTAAAATTTAATACATGACTCAAAGTAATTAAACATTTTTCAAAGGGAGATAAGTCATTAATATTTTCTACCTTATATCAAATAGTTTCTAAATTATATCTTAGTTTATTTGTGCTTCCATTATTTTTTTTATTTTTTTATGTTATGCACCACAGCAATGAAGGGTTAAGGTTATGGTGTTTAACACCACTTTCAACAATATTATAGCTATATTGTGGCAGTCAGTTTTATTGGTGGAGGAAACCGGGGTACCCAGAGAAAACCACAGACACTGACAAACTTGATCACATAATGTTGTATCGAGTATACCTCGCATGAGAAAGATTCGATCTCACAACGTTAGTGATGATAGGCATTGACTGCATAGGTAGTTGTAAATTTAACTACCATAATATCACGACCACGAATGCAAGGGATATAACTCTTGCAAAAGTGGGTAACTTTAGATTCAAATCCGAAATGTGGAAGCAATCTTTTATTAGTACAAGAGTGCTAAATATGACCACCAAAATGAAAAGCAAGTAACTGGTACCCCTTATTGCATAAAGTTGAAGTTAGGTACTGCAAGCATAAAATTTTGCATGGGGTACTATCTTTTTTAACTTTACCTCTTGATAACATAGATGACCAAAACAAAGGCCACCAGGTCCACACATCCACTGATGAAGAACGTCAGATACTTGTTCCCTGCCAAACCAGTTATCTTGAAGATCAGTCCATAGTACCCAACACAAACAGAGAACCTGCAAGTACAAGTATCTACAGTAGGGATAGAATAATTTAGTCTAATGAATTTAATATAATAATACACCAAAGTCTATTGTCAAATTATCATATATTTTTTTTATCAATGATATCTATCAATAATAATTTTCTAACCATTAAACTTTATTTCAGGATATCATGACATCCTTTTATTGCTGGTAGTTAGGATCAAAACTCATATTATTTAACTTATGGATTCCACATTTTCAGGCAAGTTCTTACTTTCTGAATTTTTTCAGCAAAACTTGTAGGAATAACTTGCTCAGATAAAGATGGCCGAATCATTTTTATCAGCAGATTGAAAAATGGTGTTGTAAAATCTAGTTGATTGAAATGATGATTACCTACTACCCTCCCCCCCTTGGCTTGATGTTGACAATCAATAAATGAAAATTATTAGGTCACATTAACCTACTTTGGCTATCCTGTTTAGGCACTTTGCTTGTCTTGATCCCGCAGACTTTTAAATTATTTGGCATTCCAATCATTTGACCTGAAGAAATTTATTCCAGAAACATACTGTGCCCACTCCAATCAACAAATAAAACTGATTTAACTAAACTGCTAAAAGAAATTTGGAAATAAAATTAAATCTTGTCTTCATAATTTCAACATAACAAAAAAACCAACCAGAGATAAAATAGAATCAGACTGTGTTTACGTAGAGTTGGTGTTCTCAGTAAATCATAAAACATGTATTGTCGTCCTGGTTCATTATCTTTAGCCTCAATCTGAAGTTGAAGCTCATCCATTGTTCTAGTAGGGAAGGGCAGCTTGTTGAACTCTGTTACTGACTTAACTACCTTTTTGGCCTGTTCTATTTTATCTTTCATCATCAACCATCTTAGTGATTCTGGTACAAACCTGGAAAATGTCAGAATAAATGTAAATCAGGAAACAACTAAAACTAAATTAATGGTTAGGGTGCTTAACCTCACTTTCAACTATATTTCAGTTATATCGTGGCAATCAGTTTTATTGGTGGAGGAAACCGGAGTACCCTGAGAAAACTATAGAACTGCCGCAAGTCACCGACAAACTTTGTCACATAATGTTGCATGGAATACACCTCACCTGCACAGGATTCTAACTCACAACGTTAGCAGTGATAGGCACCGATCGCATAGATAGTTGTAAATCCAACTACCATACGAAAACGACGGCCTATTCACAAATTAATGTGTTACATATACAAATATGTATCATGAAAAGAAAGTGTAAACAGTGCATTTATTGATACAAATCCAATACCAGCAGCAAAAATGTACAGTTAAGTGAATGTGATCGTTACTGTTTAAATAAAAAAAACTAGTAGATGTAATATCTGACTACTTGAAAAATTTTAATTACTGTTATTACAGATTCGTTATTCTCTACCATTTTCATGCAAAAATATATTTACAAATGAAAGGTTTAAATCATGTGATGTTGATCACGTCACATATTATACTTATAATAGGCATTAACAAAAATATTACATTTATATGTGAATTCACAGAATACATTTGACTTGTAAAAAGTCCAACTTGTTTATAAGGAATAATTTACTCTTCAAAACATTTAACCTCTAAAAAGAGCTTTGCATCACAATGATAATACAAAGTAGTCATAGTTACAAGTGTCAGATGATAGGTTTTTTTTACAGCTAAGAAATTTCTTCAGAAATATTTCATTTTATTGTTATTATTAAATAATCATTTGTGATAGATGTAATTAAAAAAAAACAAAACAAAAAGAGTTTGAAGATATCAAAGGGGTAATCAGAATCCGTAATGTTGAGAGATGGCTAAATATATGCAATATAGGAACACAGTGAATATCATTTGTGATTCCATGATTAAAAGATAAAAATACAAAAACGATGAATACATAAAACACTACATACAAGGATCAAGGTCATTTAACTGAACGAGAGTGGTTTTTTTTCTATACAGGGTCATTCAACTGAACGAGTGGGTGTTATTCCTCTTTCCATTAGATCAAATTTTTTTGCCATTCTTCACTTTTTTATCTTATGCATTCATCGTTTTAATATTTTTACCTTTAAACCGTGGCTTAACAAATAACATTCACCATGTATTCATATATGTGCCTATGTACCAGTTATATTGAATTTAATTACCGTACATAACATTTTAAGATATTCCTCAGTTTTTCTTTGTAAAATGAAAAATAAGAAATCGAACAGTAGTAGTCAATAACATAATTTTTTTAAAGTTGCTTAGAATTTTTTCTCTTTCTGAAGATTGTCAACATAATCCTAGGGCCCGGGTGGCTCAGTGAGTTAGGTAGTTGGATTACCTAACAACTCATACAAGCCTTTCACCAATATGGCGTGGGTTCGCACCCAGCTTTGTAAATTACAAAAAAGGGTGCACACGACTCGTAGCGGCAATTGATAAAGTTTACCAGTTGCTTGCCCATAGTCGGTGGATCTCTCCGGGTACTCCGGCTTCTTCCACCACTAAAACTGGTTGCCATGATATAGTGAAATATTGCTGAAAGTGACGTTAAACACAAAAACAAACAAACAAAATCAACATAATCCTAATATAATATAAAGGTTCAAAATTGTCAACTGTTATCAAATTCCTATATGAAAATCATAGTTTTGTATATAGATAAAATTATTTGAATGTTTCACTCAGTCTTGGTATTAACTGTAAACCTGAAATGCTACAGTTCTGAGCAATAGAAACATGCTGTCAAAAAACTTTTTGAGCATGAGTTTGTACTTGTACTCGAAAAATCAGCCAATCAGATCACGATATCAAGGGTTAGGGTTATGGTGTTTAACGAAAATAATTTGTTCATGATATCAAATAAATACTTTTATTTACCATTACTGTGTAAACTTTCTTTCCATACTTTACTTTGATTGGACAATTTTGGAGTGTGAGTACAAATAATCGTACTCAAACAACTTACCATATATAAAACACAGCCATTAAACTGGGTACTGATATAGCTATCTGTATATATCTCCAGTTCTGTAGTAGATAGGCTATCCCTGCCATGATGATGACTGTAACGCCCCAGTAACATTCCAGGACAGCCCCGGCAGTCCCCCGATACTGTGGTAGGAAGATTTCCATCACTAGGACATAAGTTGTGGTTTGTAGACCCTATAAATACAAAAGGATTTTGTTAATGAAATACAATTGTGGTCTACGGGAAGGGTCTCAGCAAATTTGTTTTTCAAAATTGTTTGATTTTGGAACCAATATAGCATAACTGTCAATAAAATATGTAATTGTCAGTGTTTACTGAATATGTATTTGTCGGTGTTTACTGAATATGTATTTGTCAGTGTTTACTGAATATGTAATTGTCAGTGTTTACTGAATATGTATTTGTCAGTGTTTACTGAATATGTATTTGTCAGTGTTTACTGAATATGTATTTGTCAGTGTTTACTGAATATGTAATTGTCAGTGTTTACTGTTTGTATCCAAGATATTTTATTCAATTTTTATAATTGTATGGTAGTTGGACTTACAACTACCTGTGCAATCAGTGCCTATCACCAATAACGTTGGGAGTTCAAATCCCACTCATGGCAAGGTGTACTCGATACAACATTATGTGATAAAGTTTGTCAGTGACTTGCGACAGGTCATGGTTTTCTCCAGGTACTCTGGATTCTGATTACCCCTTTGGTATCTTCAAACTCTTCTTTCCTCTACCAATAAAATGACCGCCAAGATATAACTGTAACATTGTTGTGGCATTAAACACCATAACCCTAACCCCTGTTTATACCACTGGGATAATTATTTAATATTATGTCATTTTTCACTCGATTAACAGACTGTACTTTTTTATCACAGCAAGAATTATGGTAAACAAACACAATATTTTATACTTCTAAATTCATTTACAAACAAACCAGGACTGGGTTGCACAAACGTCAATTAAATTTAAGTCTCAATTAAACCTTAAGTGTAAATTAATTCTATGTACATTTCAAGTAAATTTGCGTATCAATTAAGTTTTAATTGACACTTAAATTTAAGTACGGTTCGTGCAACCCAGTACTGGAATTCTCAGGGGGGGAAACCAACATTAGCAATTACTTCTGAGTTTTCACTCAAAATGAAACCGATTTGTTCAGTGAAAAACACTGACTTAATCAAATTAAATAAATAAATTAGCAATTTCTTCGGATTTTTCGCTCAAATTTTAACCTATTTGCTCAGTGAAAATCTCAAGACTTAGGTTCGAGCTAGCTAGATTCCAGTTATTTGATACCTACCTGAATAAATATACCTTGAAGGAACCTCAGACCAACAAATAAATAATACGTGTTTATGAAGGCAGTGAGTAAACCTATGAATGATGGTGCAAACAGGGTAAACAACATGACAGGCTTCCGTCCAAACTTGTCGGCAAGGTAACCAAATAACAACCCACCAACCATTACGCCAACAAAATAAATGGTTGTAGCTAGTCTTGACAGGTATGCATTGCTACATACTAAATTCCACTGCAAAAGAAAATGAATAAAATCTTTAGAAAAGGATCAAATCTTTAGGAAATGGATCAAATCTGTAGAAAATGGATAAAATCTTTAGAAAATGGATATAATCTTTAGAAAATGGATCAAATCTTTAGGATATGGATAAAATAAACAGATGTTTTAAAAATGCAATCTAAAGGCATCACTATTGCTCGGGGTATAATTTTTACGAAATTAATGTCACTCATATTAAAACCCAAAATTACAAACCCAAGAAAAATGATATTCAACTCCACCTCTGCCTCAACAAACATCACTTTCTTGGGTTTATAAATCCTTACAATCATCATCATCAAAAGTCATTAATTAACAGTACTTACTATATAGGGGCTGTCGTGATCGTATGGTAGTTGGATTTACAACTACCTATGCAAATAGTGCCTATCATTACTAAAGTCGTGAGTTTGAATCCCCCTCAGACGAGGTGTACTTGATACAACATTATGTGATAAAGTTTGTCAGTGACTTGCGGCAGGTCGGTGGTTTTCTCGGGGTACTCCAGTTTCCTCCACCAATAAAACTTACCACCATGATATAACTGAAATATTGTTGAAAGTGGCATTAAACCCCATAACACTAACCCTAACCCCAGTACTGTATGTCATTTTACCATAGAAGTAATATATTGTCAAGATATTCAATATCATATTATCTACTGTTTGATATAATGATATTTAATGTAAGGAGACACTGGTCAGACTTCTATTTCATTTTAGTATAATGGTAACTGTATATGGTATTGGTAGTTCCATTTCATTATTTCAAAATAAAACAAGGTTCACAAATAAGATTATTGTATTATTTTTATTTTTTGTTTTTTTGTCTATATTACATCAGGAGTAACATCTGTTTCAGTAAACTTTTAACACGTTTTCTGTTTTGTTTTTTAGCTTGTAAGCTGCATAGTCTGTCCTTTGTTTGATTAATTTGCAGTACCCATTGACGGAATGAATGACGTACAACATCTGGTTCACATTATCTTGATGGATTAACAATCTGATTAAAATTAGATGTTTGCTCCATCTTTTTTTCTTTTTTTCTTTGGCGATATGCCAACATCTAACAACATCCTGCTTGGGGTAATGTTATGTAATCTTTCATTCATCTTTGACTGTTCAATCATATACAAGACAGCTATATTGACCAATTAGACAACAGCTCTTGATAATAATGATTTAGTAGGCTCATCACTGATTGGTTGTTTGATAATATGAACCCTGACATGACCCCACAGGGGATGTCTTTGGATGTCAGTGCAAAAAAAGATACAACAAAGATCAGATTTTAATTAGCTTGATGAATTACACAAGTTTTTTACATATAGATTCACATTAAACTCACGGTTACAATTTTTCAACAATCTATTTGAATACACAAGCTTTGATATTTATAATTAATGATGTTATGTTATATGGTATTACCAACTTGTAAATTTGGACTCTCTTGAAATCTATTGCCATAACAGCCAACTTTTGAAAGGTTTTTTTCGAGCAGCGATATGAGTGTTTTCCATAATCTGAACATACTTTTAAGATCGGCTGGAATTTTATAATGGTGAATGACATGTAATATAATGAATATGTAAATTGGTTGCCATATTTTTAAACTAGAGGCTCAGCTCACTGAGTCTGTATTGCTCACCTGACAATAGAATGATACAAAACCTTTATCTCTAATAGTTTTTGAAATATCAGACTAAAATGCTTAAATTAAAAAAAAAAAATAATGAAAAAAGGGCAATAACTCCTAGAAGGGTAATCATATTTACTTCAAAATTACAGGGCATGTAGATCTTGACATACTGAACATGTTTTCAGTTTACACTTTACATCTATCTCTTATAGTTTTTGAAATAAAGGATGAAAAGTATTAACATTTTTAAAATTTGATGAAAAAAGGGCAATAACTTCAAGATGGGTAATCAGATTTACTTTAAAATTGCAGGCTAGGTAAATCTTGACATGCTGCACATGTTTGCTGTTTAAACTTAACATCTATCTCTTAGAGTTTTTGAAATAAAAAACAAAAAGTATTAAAATTTTGAAAATTTGATGAAAAAAGGGCAATAACTCCAAGATAGGTAATCAGATTTTCTTTAAAATTTCAGGGTAGTTAGATCTTGCTGTGCTGATCATTTTTATCCCGTCAGATTTCTGATATTATTAACGTTTTTGAGTTATTACCAAAAACATGCAATTTAACCATAATTTTATGTTCTATTTTTAGTAACAGTGGCCATGTTTGTTGGCCGAATGGAACCAAATGAAGAAACTTTATAGAGGATCTTACACAGATGCTTCCTGCCAAGTTTGGCTCCATTTGGCCAAGCAGTTTCAGAGGAGAAGATTTTTTTAACATTAACCAATCAGAAACAAGAATTGTCCTTGGTGGCCATATTTGTTGGCGGAATGGGACGAAATGAAGAAACTTTATAGAGGACCTTCTATAGATGCTTTCTGCCAAGTTTGGTTCCATTTGGTTTCAGAGGAGTAGATTAAAATATGAAAAAGTTAATGGACGGACGACGGACGCCAAGTGATGGCAATACCTCACATGACCCTTTGGGTCAGGTGAGCTAAAAACAAAACAGTCTAACACATTACCTCAGAGACAATAGTTGATTCTGAACCAAAAAATCTCCATTTTCCATCAGCTGACGAGTCACAATTTATCTGTACACTTGTTGTATTAGAGTATTTGTCTAGGTAATAAGTGCTCATACATTTTCCATGTACTGCCCTGTCAAAATTTTGATGTTGGCTGCTTACGTTGCTTACTAACGAAATATTGCTTAAATCTTCAATGCCAGAATCGTAGCATTCATGTTGCGGAGGACTTCCAATAAAAGCCATGACGATATGGTTGAAAACAACAGGAAAATAATTAAAAGCTAGAAGCAGGAAAATACATATCTGGTACTTTCCAGGACTTCCCAGTTCCAGTAGAAGTGTTTCCAGTTTGATCTTCATGGCTTAGCTGTGTGTGTATTCCTGAAAAAAAAAAGAAGAACTTTGACCACGGATATGTTCCACTTGTTTTAAACAATTCTATGTCCTTACCTCATGCATGACTTATCACCGGGTTTATAGCTAGATTAACACGACGGGTCCCACTAGTGGAGCAGGAATTGCTTACCCTTCCGGGGCACATGAGTTCACCCCCATTTTTTTATTGGGGTTTTAGTTACTTGATCTTTAGCTTTTATGTGTATGTTTTGTAGATGGTTGTTTGTCCTTTTGTACTTTTTCTTTTGGCCATTGTGTTGTCTGTTCCTCGATTTACATATTCTGATTACCCCTTTGGTATCTTCAAACTCTTCTTAAATCTTGATCCCAAAAATCTTCAAGCAAAAGATGACAACAGCAATGTATTCTGGCTAAAAGGATTCTACATAAACCTGAAGACTGATACAAGGACACACTTATCAGCTGATAATCTAGTTAACCTTACAGTTGGCCCCTTTTCCTAATAATAAATCATGGAAGCCAGAATGTGTTTTGAGGTTTAACATGGGTTGGCGGATATTAGTATTTTATCCCGAGCTGGAAGCGAGGGATAAAATTTTCTAAAAAATTCTGGCTTCCATGAATTATTTTGATTCTGATATGTCTAAGAGAACAAATACGGTAGTATACTTTGATTGGAAGATGGTAATTTATATTTCCATTTGCGGACAATGTTGCATAATATTTATGCTGCCAAATTCGAGCAGACGATTATTCATCAATATATACATTTACGACGGGAAAGTCAGTCACATGCACCGGCGCAAGTGCTAATGAGATTATACCCAATCGATAAATCGCTGGTTTGTTTACAAAGGCAAAGGAGGACGTCATGTTAGAATTAAAATTAGATTTCTGCACTTGTTCCCTATCTTCTATCAGTTGCTTATTAGTCGCTGTGTCTATCAGATGTGTTCTAGAACTCATATGCTTGTCTTGTCTGCTAGATTTTGTAGAAGAGTGGCTGATTGGTCAATTTATAATACATTCATGTCGACCCCTAACACGACCCTAAAAGAAACATTTTTAGATCTCCCACGCGACTGATAGAAAATAGGAAGCAAGTACGGAGATCTAATTTTAATTAGATTGTTTTCCTTTTAAACTACCAAAAAATCTGATCTGATTTTATACTTATAAATTAACATTTTAGTACAATTGAAATACAAGTGCACTTTAATTATATGTAAGTAAAACAAACAGTTTATTTACAGGTTTTTCAAACAAAATAATTATGTTGATATACATGCATGTACATAAAAAAAATGTATAACAGATTCTCATATTGCCTAAAATGAGGTTTTTCAAATTACAGTTCCTGCAATCAAACTATTAAAAAATTGAGTCCAGTCACAATACAAATGTTTTGATCTTTAAGAAACCTTCAATACAATGAGTTTCATAGATTTAAATGCAGGTATTTAAATATTAAATTATTTTTAAAAAGTACAAAGACAAAAAATTAAAATCAATGTCAATATTATCTACTTATTTAATTTTATTGATATTTTATACTACTAAACAAATTATCACTAGTTGTAATATTCATACCACGGTTTTCCAAGTTAAACGGCTCAACAATCGAACGTGAAGCGTGAGATATTTTAACCGTTTAACTCTGAAAACCATGGCAGTATCTGCCTTCATTTTTTTCACCTACTTGCCCGAAAGCAAATTTAGAATTTTTTTCTATTTATTCAAACAAATTCTTTCATAATTTTCACTTGTCCGAATCCAGTTTTACTTTGTCCCGGTGTCATATGGTATTTTGAACCCCATGGTAAATTGAACCCGGGGTCGATTTACCTATGATATTTTGACCCCGGGTTCAATTTTCCATATGGTATTTTGACCCCGGGGTCAATTTTTTGTCATTGTATTTTGAACCCCCTCATGGTAAATTGAACCCCCCTCATTTCTCCCAAAAGAGAGGAGTTCATAATACCATAAGAGAGGGTTTGATATACCATAGGTAGGGGGGGTCGATATTACATGGGCAGGGGGGTCAAAATACCATGGGTTGGGGGTGGATATACTATGGGTAGGGGGGTCAATATACCATGGGTAGGGGGTCAATATACCATGGGTAGGGGGGTTGATATACCATGGTTAAGGGGGTCAATATACTATGGGTAAGGGGGTCAATATACCATGGGTAGGGAGGTCGATATACCATGGTTGAGGGGGTCGATATACCATGGGTAGGGGGGTCGATATACCATGGGTAGGGGGGTCGATATACCATGGGTAGGGGGGTCAATATACCATGGGTAGGGGGGTCGATATACCATGGGTAGGGGGTCGATATACCATTGGTAGGGGGGTCAAAATACCATGGGTAGGGAGGGGGTTCAATATATATTAATAATTATGGGTAGGGGGTAATAAAATTTCAAAATTTCCAAAAAATCTAAATTTTCAGAAAAGTTTAAAATCTCAATTTTTTTTATAAAAAATCAAAAAAAATATAAATTAAAATAAAAATTGAAAATTTTTCAATATTTCAAAAATTTCAAAAAATTACAAAATTTGCATAAAATTTCAAAACTAACATATTTCATAAGATTAAAAAAAATCAAAAAAAAAATTTCAAAATTTTCATAGAATTTTAAGAAAATTTTCAAAATTTCAAAATTTCTATATCATGAATCTGATATTTTTCTTAAAATTGGTTTCGCTGAGATTCCCTATATAAACAAAGGTTTACTTGTTTACTTAGTCTTTTCAATGGGTATGGGGGTCAATATACCATGGGTAGGGGAGTCGATATACCCATAGTATATCGACCCCCCCCCACCCATGGTATATCAACCCCCCTACCAATGGTATATCGACCCACCCTACCCTATACAATTATTGACTTTTAATGCGGTCTACTCATGACCAGGTACGCAGTCATGAGTAGACTGAAATTAAAAGTCAATAACTGCTTATTAAATAATAAGGAATTTTTTCAAACTTTTCAACAGTATATTCAACAAAATAGGCTACAATTGTTTTATCATTTTGCAAGATTATTTAAATTTTCAAATTTTGAAATATGATGAAAATTTTGAAATCTTATGAAATTTTCGAGTTTTGAAATTTTATATATTTTTTTAAATTTTCAAATTTTCAAATTTTTTGAAACTTTTGAACTTTAATTTTTTCTTGGAAAATTTTGACCCCCTACCGATGGTATATCGACCCCCCTACCCATAGAATATAGACCCCCTACCCATGGTATATCGACCCCTCTACCTATGGTAATTTGACCCCCCTATCCATGGTATATCGACCCCCCTACCCATGGTATTTTGACCCCCCTATCCATGGTATATTGACCTCCCTACCCATGGTATATTGACCCCCTTACCCATGGTATATCAACCTCCCTACCCATGGTATTTTGACCCCCTACCCATGGAATATCGAACCCCCTACCCATGGTATTTTGACCCCCCTATCCATGGTATATCGACCCCCTACCCATGGTATATTGAACCCCTTACCCATGGTATATCGACCCCCCTATCCATGGTATTTTGACCCACCTACCCATAGAATATTGACCCCCCATACACATGATATTTTGACCTCCCTGCATATCTTTTGATTAGAAATGGGGGAGGGGGTTCAAAATACCATGGGGGTTCAATTTACCATACAGTGGGGGGTTCATTTTCAATAAGGGGGTTCAATATACCATGGATGTAAATCGACCCCAGGTTCAATTTACCATGGGGTTCAAAATACCATATGACACCGGGCTTCGGGCAAATGGGTTAGCGAAGACTGCCATGGTATAAATGATTTGTAACATGAAGCCATGCAATATTACATCTAGGTCGTTGATTATTGCACGGCTTTCTAGAGTAATAAAACTACAGCCCAGATTTAAAGTGTGCAATATCCCTTTTATGCGGGTATTATTTCATAGTGCTTAGCTGTTGCTTACATTCTGGTATATAAACCATAAAAAGATCAAAGGAAAAGAATGCATTCATGTTACAATTTAATAATAACCGATATTTTACATTACATTGAACAAATTATCACTACTTGTATTAATATATGGATATTTAATGTACAATGTCAGCGACGTAATTTTATTTCAATTGCATAGTTTCCTTTTAACATGTAATCATTTATTTCTACCTGGCAAAAAAAAATTACAAAGGTGAAAATTATTCTGTCTACATTTATTTCCTATGGTGTTGTTTGTGTTAGTTTAAACATATTTTTATTAAATAATAAATAATGTAGTACAATAAGATCAATTTCTTTATGATATAATACATATAATTAAAGGGATTTGTAAACTTATATTAATTTGTTTTTTTAATTTTTGTGTTGACAAATATGTTCATGGTGATTCTCTTCAACTGGAAAGAATGTTTTGTGTTGGGAAAAAAAATCATTGTTAAAAAAACTACTTAATTACTACGGTATATATACTTAACTTTAAATAAATCAGAATATTTTAAATTCCGGTTTTTTCCCCTTTAAAATAGTTTCACAACAATATTTCAGTCTGATGACAATCACTAAATTTAACACTCCTGTCCTGTCTACCTGTCTTTAATTGACTGATTCTTATTGATTGATAAAATAAAGGAACGGAAACTTAATTACAATATCAAACAAAATATCAGTAGATGAACACTTTACTGAACATCATTTCTGAAGTAAAATCAATGGGAATAATCAATAATAAAATGATTGAACAATTTATATGAAATCTACAATCCATGAAGACTAAGTTAAGCTACCTGTTCTGTATAACAAGTATTGACATGTAGTGGACTGGAATAATTAATAATGAACAGAGGCATAGGAGTGGCCCAGACAGTAGTTGGCAGGATTTTTTAAAACTTACAAGCAAAAAAAAGACACTCTAGTTTCAAAGTATACCCTTATATTCTTGATTAACTGAACAATAATTGGCTTCCATGTAAAATAATTCAGTTTTTTATTAAAATGTTTGCCAAAAAGGGGGGTGAATTGAGGAAACAGTTGCAAAACATATTGATATTTGCCTATTGAAAAAATGTTTTTTTTAATTTATAGTGTTTATCGCCACTTTCAACAATATTCCAGTTATATTGTGGCGGTCAGTTTTATTGGTGGAGGAAATCAACGAGTACCAAGTCACTGATAAAAAAAAGTAGGGTAATGTAACTGACCGACACTATTGGCAATAATGTTCTTCAGAGGGTCTCTCACTGTAAATTTGAAAGTGGATGATGTAAACTCATTTTACAAGACATAAGCTTAAAAATAATATTAGTGGCTTGAAGATACTCTGCATTATTATTCCTCATTATGACAGAAAGAACACAAAACTTATTATAATGAGAGTTCTTGCATTAAAATATTGGAAATTATTGATCATTATCTGTACATTATGACAAAATAGAAAAAAGTTACATTCAGTCTTCATCTGTTGTAGAAAAGAGAATGATTCTTTTTGCAAATATGAATTTTATATTACCATAAAACATGACCTACATGTACCCGAGTTGCTATAAAATGGCAGAAAAGTTATTATAATATACTGTAGGACAGAAAAATATAATGTCTAATCTTTAAAAAGGTGTCTTACAGTGAAAACACATTAACCCTTGGATACTAACTTTTAATGAAACCAGATCAATATACATCTTCGCTAGCCAAGGGTTACGATCCGCCAAGGGTGAAGATGAGTAGAGCGGATCGTAATCCTTGGCTAGCGAAGATGATCAATATATAAACTGTTACTGACTTAGATATGATGAAATTCGGATACCATGAATTTATATCTTATATTAAGTTTTATATTTGTGAATTGAATTAACATACAATCCCTAAAAAATTATGTATAGGATACATTACTATTGAAACTATTGAAACAAAAGAAGCGGCCCAAATTGGATATAACAGGTTTCTTTTTCTGCAAGAGTAATGTATCTAACTTGTACAATAATGATGTAATAATTTATCAAATAAAAAAAGTTGTGAGAACAATTTTGTTTGTGAACTTTACCAAATTTTCCTATTACAACATTGGTCAAATTCTTAATTCATACATAAAAAGAATTGCAAAAACATAGATCTGTATCAGTGGCCTGTAACTGATATTAGAGGCCTCATTTACAATATCATTGATGGGAGTATTATTGTACAAGATAATATTTTCACATTACCAAACTCATGTGTCTGTCTCTGTTGTGTTTAATAGTTTGAAGCAAGAGTTGGTTTAACAAAATTTGTTGATATTGGTGAAATTGTTGAACATCACTGTTTAAATTTAAACAAAAATCGACCTGTATTTGGATGTAGGTAATAAGCCAATCCTCATCACAAATTATAGAAAATCAATTCTTTGCAGAAAACCACCGAAGTACATTTTCTGATTGCTTGATGGTGTTTAGCGGCACTTTCAACAATATTTCAGTTATATCATGGTGGTCAGTTTTATTGGTGGAGCAAATCTGAGGATCCGGACAAAAACCACCGACCTGTCGCAAGTCACTGACAAACTTTATCACGTAATGTTGTATCGAGTACACCTCTCCATGAACGGGGTTCCTGATTGCACAGGTAGTTGTAAATCCAACCACCATACGATCATGGCCACGAGGGCCCCTAATTACATTTTCAGTTTGATAACTACAGGTATATCATTAATACAAAATTAACCGACATTTTATTTTGTAAAAATGTTGACAAAATTTGAAAAAAAAACAAAAAAACACCATAAGTAAAGTTAGTTTCCTACCTCTTTCAGCCAAAGCCAGATTTTAACTAACATGTAATACATTGTAAATACATGTAAAACTGTATGTCAAGTGAACGTTAATCTTTTCATGTTGTTATATAATTATTTAATATCTTTTATTGTTTACTAACAGTTATACATTTATTACTTATAAATAGTAAAGAGGTTTAACAGGTGGTTAACTTATTATTAATTTCAAAACAGTTCAACGGATATATAAACAACCTTTTAGGATTTAATCCTGTGAAACATGCTCCTGTCCTGGTGTTTTCCTTAAGATATGCATGCAATTATTATTATATTGAGAGAGGTGATTAAAAACTAGTCTGCAATGTTTTAGTTTTAGCATGTTAAGGGTGTAACGTAATGTTATGCTCATAGTCGGGAAAATGTGTCACAACATGGCTACTCACCGACTGTTGTTTCAGTTAACTAGTACTATAAAAATCCAGCTCAGCGCAGTGTATCCAAATTATCCTTTTACTTGAATATCCTACAAGACTTCGGTAATCGATGCATTAATCTGGTATGGAATTATAAAGGGGTGGGTGTAGAGTGGAGATTTGCAAGGTTTCCCCCCTCCATAAAATTGTAAACCGAATGTTATATAAAAATGTACAGCACTAATCAGAATACATATACTAGTAATAGATGTCCCCAAGACCCCTTTAAAACCACGGATAAATATTCTGAATGTCACTGTAAACTTTAACACAATATTCTTAGCTGTGGAACCGAGGCTATTAATGGTCTTTTTTTAATGTAGAAAAAGAAAAAAAGGCCATTAAGAAGAGCTAGGGTTCTGCAGCTAACAAGGTCCCATACCATTTAATTGTGATGGTCTTTCTTTCATAATGCATACTAGTATCATGTGTTAGGAATACTGTGACTTATGGTTTTCAATCATTTGTTCTGTATGATTATTTCCAGGAAAATTCTCAATACAATAAGCCTGAATCCAATTACATGTACTTTATCCTATCGCCCATAGTAAGTGTGTATATATTGATGGATATTTTAATTTAGAATTGACAATTCTGTGAACATACAGAGAAATAATTTTCTAAAACAATCCACACTAAAAATACAACAAATCAGTATCATATCAACATGTCATACATGTACATGTATCTGATGTTTTTACTTTTATGTCTAAACAATAAAAAATATCAATCAAAATTATGAAAGATAAAAAAAAAAGTTCACATTAGGTCTTCCTTAAAAATATCTTTGTTTCCCAGAACATGTAGAACCAGACACTAGTTTCTGTAGCTGGGTTGGTCGGTAAGTTGTTTTTATTTCTCTCGTAAAAATAATATCAAATTCAAAACTGATCAAATTTAATAATGTGTGACAGATCCTCTGATAGAATTTTTAAAAATGTACTTGTCTTTCTGTATCGAAACAGCATCTTTCACACCAGACCACCACATTATATTTTTAGTTTCAAACAATGAAAACGCTAGAGAATCTTGCAATCAGTTACAGTAATTTCCAGTTTCATTTTTTGTGCCATGAATTTTTTTTTACAGTCGCAGCTTTTTTGCACAGTCAATGACTCAATCTGTTTCGGGGAAACAAACAAAATTCTTTTGGTCTTAATTTATACCAATAAAATTTAATGCATATTGTTATCAATCTTTTTTCTTTTTCCCCCCGAATTTTTAAAGACTGCATTGAAAAATGTGATAGGAGACGAGTTGATTTCACACAATAATATGTATCATCTACTGAAAATGTTTATGAAAAGTGACAAATTTTAAAATATAAAAAAAATTAGAAAACAGTTTCATCATGTCAGATATACCGGTACTAGTATATCTAAAGCTACAATATTGTTCAAACTTTCTGCAGTTTCCAAGATATGAATTGAAAGCAGTGGAGGAAGTTTTTAACGCAATTATAAATACTGTGACTGTGTACTGAAAATGTTGTTGAAAAGTGGACAAGTTCAAATACATGCAGTTATAATTTCAGTAAAATTTGATTATCATCATTAAAAAGTCACATACACATCTTCAATATCATATGTTCCTTACAACTGAGGAATGTGCATAGGTTCGAAATTATTTGGTTGTAAACTGTAAGAGGAGTTGATTACACAAAATAGCTACCCCTTCTTTTTTTGCAATTTCATAATACTATTACCTGATTTGGACTATGTACAAATGAATACAGGCTAAATCAAAACACATATGTGTATATTTTTACTTCTTTTTTTAATGTAAGGAAGGAACGCATCTGTTTGTTTTGTTGTTATTTCAATTAGTCTAGATGAATTATTTGCCAAGTTTTGGGTGAAAAATTTCTAAACCCAACTTTAATGTTGCTTGTTATGTGTCTAACCCTCACAAATACAACATTTAATCTATGGAAAAAACTATGTTATTTTGAAGTAAATAAACATATAAAGCATTTTATTCTATAATCTCATTTTATTGAAAGAAAATGGTATTCTAAAAAAAAAGTGACTTACAATGTATAAATTATGAGCTTCATATCAAGATTTTTATTTTCATCATAAGCTTCAGTTCTATCATGTTATTAACTTGAATAAACTTGACAGACATGGTTGAAAACTTGGCTAAACAATATTCTTTAAATAGGAATATTATAAAATGCAATCCATATAGCCTAATAATAGCATGCTGCATGGCTATTTATGGTTGACAGACTTTAGGTAACATGACTTCGGTGCCATTAAACTAGAGGCTCTCAGGAGCCTGTAATTGCTCACCTGGTTTTCAATTTGACATCGAAAGTTGATAGAAAATGGGGGTGTTACACATAATTTTGAAAGTGGGCCACCCAAAGATCAGTTTAACTCAAATTTCTGAGCAAAAGATTTTGATGTGATTTTTATCTCATAATATTCCTAAACGGAAATGGCTGGTTTTAAAATTTCATGGTTCTGGCCATCTACAAATCATACTACATGTACATCTAAATAAAATAACAGAATGTTTGAAAATGACAACTTTCAAAATTGTGTTTACTTTTGATGTTTTTTTTAGTGCTGAAACCACATGCACTGCTGATGACATGTATTTTATATAAGAAACAGGCACATTTCAGTCAGCTCTTTTGTTTACAAGTATGATCCGTGACCCCATGACAGGAAGAGCCGGTGTCTGAGAGGCAGATGACATAGTTCAATTTTATATAGCCCTTCTGGATTTTTTTCCAGCTACTTTATAAATGAAGTAAATTTTTAGCATTACAAAAAGTATGGTTCAGTAGGTAGGTTCACTATTTTTGGTATTTACGTCTTTAAAAGCAACCTTGAACATTCTTGACAGATGTCACATTGGAGTCCTGTTTACGTTCCAGAAATAGAAACTGGAAGACACCTCAAAAATAACGCGTGTGCTGTGGAAATCAAAATAAAATGGATGATACAAAACATATACCAGGACGATATATTTACGTGGATAGTGACAAGGCCCTGTCACAGGCATTCGGGTACACTCTGTGATTTTCGTTATTTCATTAAAATTAAATATTTTCCCTTTTAGTGCCTCTATTCTAACCTTCTCTATGCAGATTCACCTAATTTTGACGTATTTTACACATTCTGCGTAGAGAAGGCTAGAATAGAGGCATTAACAGGGAAAATATTTAATTTTAATGAAATAACGAAAATCACGGAGTGTAGATACGATTACGTAACCCTCATTCCGCTTGTGCTCCAGCTGGGAGCAAAAGCGGACTGAGGGTTACGCTATCTACACGGAGTGTACCCGGGTGCCTGTGGGCCCTGTGCCAGGCTATGGGCAGATTAGTCAATCAGATTGAAATTTTCAAATCAAATTAAATTTTATAAATACCAAGAACATAACATAGAAACAGACAAAAATGCATTGTTGTGGTAATTGACAGGCAATGACTGTTATACATATTATATACCGCAATTGGGACAAAAAAGCGGAAAACAAATCGAAAGTGAAAGTAGAACATGTTTCGTGATTTTTCAAATTTATTATTGGCTAGTTCGGGGATTAAGAAACATTTCTATTCATTTTACTCTCTAAGGGTACACAAACAATCTACTTACGAATGGTGTCGGTCTGCTGGATCTTGTTCAAGTCTATTTCATTTTACCAAGGTCTTGCACCAACATCCGTCCTTGAACACACCACAACACAAATAAAACAGCGCCACCAATAAGCTTTACGGTAAAGTGAATATTTTCAATGCATTGTTCCACACGTGAATGGAACTTTAAAATGTGCCCTTGCTCAGCCCGTTTCCACTGCCAGAGTGGAATGGAAAAACTTATGTCTTATTCCGTATTCGTTTCCTTCCACTGCCAACTTGGTAAATAGTAGCTTTCTTCTTTCTTCTTCTCTTCGTAGTTTCCTCCACTGTGGAGCACCCGTGTCACACGGTAAAATTATTGTGTTTTTTAAGATTTAAAACTTAAAACATATTGGAACCACTGAATATTTTCTATTACTCTTAGTATTAGAATAAAACTATTACTTTGGGCATTAAAAAGTAAAAGATATTTGCAAAATAAAAAAATATTTACAAAATTTACAATCCTAAAATAAAGAATCATCAATCTTATCCATCTGTTAACTCAGATATATATTTATATATCTTACTTAGTAGCTTTTGAGAAGAGTTTGAAGATACCAGATTCTTGCATATAAGATAAGATAAGATAAGATTTTATTGTCCAATCAAGGTCCCAGCAAGGGGCAGTCATTACAGTGATTTATATTACAAAAAAAAAACATTCTAATACATAAATGTAATAAACAGTATACAAACAAGCAATTTGCAGAAATTAGATTGGTACATAAGTACTAAACATATCTATGTCTCTGATGAGTATAATATTTGGAAGAGTCCACTGGGCAATTAAAAAAAATATATATATATATATATATATATATATATCATTTGTTGATATTTAATAAGTTATTAACTTCTTCTGAACACCGAAATAGAAATAAACCCTTTTATATTTACAAGGAGCTAATTCAATGACAGAAGGCAGATCCAGCGTCCTCCCCATTACCAATGTACATGCATGAGAGCAATGCCATATATAAGAAGGGGGACAATCATGCAGCAGAAAACTATCGGCCAGTATCTCTAACATCAGTACCGTGCAAGCTATAAGAACACATCATCTGTAGACACATGCTGAGACACCTAGAGAAGAACAAGGTACTAACAACACTAAATCATGACTTCAGATCAGGCTACTCCTGCGAAACACAATTACTAATAACAATAAACGACCTGCTAAAATCTTGCGACAAAGGCAAACAAATTGACATGGCAATATTAGACTTCTCGAAAGCCTTCGACACCAGGGCGGATCCAGGATTTCAAGTTAGGGGGGTGCACTTAAAAAAATTGCGACGAGCGGAGGGGGGCGCGAAAATTTTTGGGGTATTTCGTGTGAAAAATCACGATTTTACGCAAAAAAAAAATCATATTTTTTCCAATTTCGGGGGGGGGGGGGCTCGCCGGGTGCGCCCCCCCCTGGATCCACCCCTGGACACTGTACCCCACAAAAAACTGCTACATAAATTAGATCAATATGGAATCAGAGGACCAGTACACAAATAGATACGATAACGTAACCCGCAGTCCGCTTTTGCTCCAGCTCGAGCGAAAGCGGACTGAGGGTTACGTTATCGTATCTAGTACACAGATGGCTTATGAACTTTCTGACAAAATGGGAAAATGAGGGTAACATTAGAAGGAGAATCATCCCAACAAGTCACAGTAGACTCAGGAGTACCACAAGGGACAGTACTCGGCCCCATACTATTTATCTACCCCATAAATGACCTACCAGACGCAGTCAACTTATAATCATCAGTACGACTCTTTGCAGATGACTGCTTGTTGTACCGTGAAATCAACAGCCAAAACGACCACAACAAACTACAAAAAGACCTTGAAAATCTGGAAAAATGGGCCGAAAACTGGGGCATGAGATTCAATGCCACAAAATGTTATATTATGTCAATAAAGAAAAAGACCCAAAAATGTTATCAACTTATCAACACGGCAGTATTAGAACAAGTAGACTCAAATCCATATCTTGGACTCCAAATATCAGTAGACCTCAAATGGAGTACACACATATCGAACATCACAAAGAAGGCCAACTCAACCATCGGCTTCCTCGGACGAAATTTACAACATTGTCCGAAGGAATGCAGGAAAAACGCCTACATCTCATTAGTTAGATCTGTTTTAGAATATGGAGCCACAATATGGGACCCTTACCAGAAAAACGACATTGAGAAATTAGAAAAAATTAAAAGAGGAGCTAGATTTATTAATAAAGACTATAGATCAAGAGAAGAAGGATGTATAGCCAAAATTCTAAAAGAACTATAAACCTTACCACACTGGAAGAAAGACGGAAACAACAACGTCTCATATTTTTCTACAAGGTGGCAGAGGGGCAGATACCAGCAATGCTTCTGCCCCTGACTTCATAACAAGGAACGAAGGAAAAAGACAGATTAAACCAAAGAAGTTTGACAACTGCATCTCTACAAATATTGTAACTAGACAATCACGAATCAATAGCAAAAGTGTGAAAGTACCAGAAGCCAAGTCAGAACAGTATAAAAACTCTTTCTTTGTTAGAAAAATTATAGATTGGAACAACCTAGAAGACAACATAGTGCAGTCTAAAACAACTGACGACTTCAAAACAGCAATTTTTAGCTGTCAAGCGCGACTAAATCAGCACTCTCTCTACCAGTTGTATTAAAGCCCAGCAGGAATTCTACAACGTACTCATACAGATACAGATACCAAAGGGGTAGCCGGCATAAATCGAAGGACAGACAACACAATGGCCAAAAGAAAAAGGACAAACAACGATCTACAAAACATACACATAAAGCTAAAGATCGAGTAACAGAACCCCACTAAAAACCGGTGGTGAACTCAGGTGCTCTGGAAGGGTTGGCAGTTCGAATTCATGCTCCACTATATTTTTCTACACAAGAAAATAACATCAACATTTATTATCAAAAGTTTGACTTCATTACAAGAAAGGACTCAATCTTTAAATGTTTTATTACTCCCAGTCAAATTCTAAGTTTTTTATCCTCGTTTTGTAACAAAAAAAAAGAGGTGATAATAAGTTAATATGAGGACCACGTAACTTACCTTACCGTTGAATCTTTGACCGTCCTTCAGGACAACCCCATATGAGTTGAATCCCCATCACCAATTCACAGGTCTGTAGCAATAGGACTGGGACCATACTAATGTTGTATACGTTAACCACCTGGCACCATTTAGAAACCAAGCTAATGCTGAATATATATTGTATGGTTGTCACTTGCTTAGACGTTTGTATAATATACTTTATTTCCTGTGACTGTATAGTGAATTCTTCATTATCCTATACAATATATTAAAAATTGCTGAGTTAGATTGCTGTCAAATTATGATATTAAGTATATATGTACCATCTACACACGCTTATACACATGTCTTGTGTCTATCTCTAGATTTGCCTTACGAGACAAGGTAACTGACTACGATTATTGAAGCTCCCTTTTTAGGGAGTGGATGTGGTCGAGTGCGCTGGAAGTAAGGCTAAGCGAATGGTGCTGCAGTGTATCAATAGTGTGAGTTCAAATCCCGTCAAGGGAAGAACAAAAATTTGACAACTCTATAATCTAATTCTAACACTGTTTGGTTTAATTTTCAGACGTATATATACATATATATACATCTGCATGCAGGTTACTCCTTTCAGAGAAAATATATTCTAGTTCATCATACCTCCACTATTTAATTACACTGAATAGAAATGAAACGGTTCACAGTTATCTTTTCCTATTCTCTTTTTTCCTACGAGGGATAATTGACATTGTACGTATACAATGTAAGGCGTAGCACATTTTTCTAGAATTCAGTTCTATCTGCTGTTCAACAATTCTACTGAGTCGGATATATGTTGATCTAAGCTTCGTACAGTCCGTAAGCATCTGAACTTTAATTTCGGAGTCTAAGTTATCAAAACTTATTTCTGAGGAACTTGCGAGAATGTCACTGATTATGGAAAGATGTTCTGAACGAGGAGCATAGAGTAGTTTACATTCTAGTAGAAAATGTTCTAGGGTCTCATCATTTTCACCGATCATGGAGTTCACAGATTGGAGATATATTTGAGTACTTAGCACGGGATCCTTGAAATGGATATGTTCCAGTCACTATTTTTAATTTAACTCCAATGCTCATTGATTGCTGCTCTTGACTGGGTTAAGATCTTTCGAGATGTCAATAATTGGATGAGGCTGTTCCGATGTTCTAGTGATGGATACCATGTAGCTGTTTCTCGTAACTTTTCTGTCCAAAAGTTTTCTACTGCTCTTTGAACGGACGACTTCCATCTTGACTTTCTTATCGGATTTGTCAATAACTCATTGATATTAGAAAATTCATATTTGAGTAAGATTTTCTTAATATTGATGAACCAACTTCTGCTGTCTGTTGACTTATTGAGTAGTTGTCTCCTTGCAAGTTGTTTTTCTATTGCATTATCAGGTTGTCTACATATATTATTGAATAGATTGAGTCATGCATTTAATGTCTATAATTGCTTCTATTGGTAATAGTCCAGATAGGATAGTATGCTGTAGGATCTGGTGTATTAATTGGAAGAGAAAGGATCTGTTTGAGTATAGTTCTTTGGAATAGCTCAAGTTTTGCCAGATTGCTTTGTTTTGGTTGAACAATCTCTATGCCATAAGTGAGAACAGGTTGAATATAAGTTTTGTATAAAAATAAAGATGTCATCGAATTAAGTCCATTTACACCATGAAACCCAGCAGATAGTAGGCTGTATGCAATTCGTCTTGCTTTTGTGATATTTTGCTCAATATGAGTGGCTTCAGTTTTTTCCTTTGATTTAGATCTTAAATTAATATCCCGAAATGAGCTGATTTTTCAACCACAGGCATGTTGTTTTGGTTGATTTTTATAGGTGGTTGTCTATCTCTGTGGTACGTTTCTTCTTGTATTATTTACTTCAATAATCACACTTTTCTGTGGTTGGAGTTGATATCGATGAGTATCACTGTAATTTACGGCTTGATTGATATGAATTTGAAAGTCATATGAGTTGTCGCACACCATCTGAAGCTATGTCAACATGGTAGAAATATTTAACATTGCCACTGAGCGGACCAAGTTTACACTACAATGTATATAAAATTCAAAGGCAAAGTCATTTTCTAATATAGTACTTTTCAACATTACGCAATACGTGTATTTGATAACTGAATAATTCAGTTTCTACGTAACCACGATAGGGTAGTTTTTGTTAGTGCATTCAGTTATGTAGCAGTTCTGGAATACTGTGTTTTATTATCTCTAGACCCGTCTCTGGCGCAATATATACATTTACATGGATACTAAATAAATGGATTACAAATATTTGATTGGTTCTCATCCTAAATATTTTTCATTATGTTTCGATTAGAAGTAGCCTAACTATTAATCTCGTTCGCATTAAAAGATAAAATCAGCACTTTATTTATCTAATATCTACACTCATGCGCAAGGAAACGTCAACAAAATTGATTTCCGGTTTCCAGAAAGATTCGATATGTTATCAGATTTATAGATTTTGACAATTATTTAAATTAATTTATTAATTTCACAATGAAAATATTGTAAAAATAAGTAATATGAGTTCAGAAACAGAAACGCCATCGGGAGTGGAGGAAACGCCACCGGGAGCGGAGGGCGGTTGTAATGCTCCACCCAACTCTGAAAATCAAGAAAATGAGGATTGTACATTTTATGAGTGCAACATTTGTCTAGATACTGCCAAGGATGCTGTTGTAAGCATGTGCGGCCATTTATTTTGGTAAGTAGGACACAAGCAAGTTGCGCACTAATTTGAATAAATAATTTTGTACAATCCTTAAGAAAAAGTCTGAATTACAGAGAAAGTAGGAAAGATAGAAAAAAAGTGTATATAGGAAAGTCAGAGGAATAGGCGAAAGATTTGTCAAGTTGCATGTTCATACCTTCAGCAATAGTCCACTCTGGCTACCATAGCGGCCACTGGGTATACACCAAACCAGCACAGCACTATCAGCCTCACTAGATACTACTTACAACTCGACGACCCTAGACAGAATTCAAGTCACTAAGGCACCTGGTCATTTCGGCACCTAGTCAAATCGGTACCTAGGATAGTCATTTCGGCCTCTAGTTAAATGGTACTTGGTCAAATCAGCACCTGTCGATAGTCGATTCGACATCTATGTATAATTATTATTTCTCAAAATAATAACGATGGCTTGGGTGTAGGCTTTATTGTCTTTCCCTCCACATGTAGATTTACATTGCAACAACAAAGATTTCCGAAAGAAACACATCATATGTTAATCATGCGGCACGTATTTAATTTAACTACAAGTAATTATCTATTTAATCTTTAAACAAGGATATATTTATATAGTAGAATCTACTATACAAATCCTTGATTTAAATTAAAAAAAATAGTTAAAATTAATTAAACCTAATCAAATTTAATCGTAATAACTAACAATTTTTCTTTGATTGACTTTATAGATTGTAAATGATAAATATTTTATTATATTACTATATATTATATTTAATACTGATGCCGACTTGACCATGACCGGGTGCCGAAATAACCAAACGTTAGGTGCCGATTTGACTATTTAGATAGGTGCCGAAATGACCAGGTGCCGATTTGACCCCTATAGCTAAACTTAGATAGAGGCAGTGGACAGCTCCTGTTTGAAAGATTCCAAACAAGGAGCCTCAGCAACTGGTGCTGGCAAGGTATTCCAAATACTGGTGGTCTGTGGGAAGAAACTGTGTTTGTAGTAATCTGTGGATGCTGAGAACTGTTGGTACTTCAAGGAATGGCTAGATCTTGTTTGACGAGTTGGTTTGGTCAGGTACTCTTCTGCTCTGATGTCAATTAAGTTGTTGATGATCTTGTACATCATAGTACACTACGTACATGTAAGTCGGATTTTCTTTTGTCTTGTTTCAAGTATGTCCCATTCTAGATCTCCAAGCATGGAAGTTACGCTGCTGGTGTTTCTATAGCGATTTGTCACGTACCTAGCCGCTCTTCGCTAGACCATTTCGATCTTGTTTATGGCATCTTTTGTGTGCGGACTCCATACTGATGAGCAGTATTCAATTGTAGGAAGAACTAAGGTTTTATATGCCGCTGTTTTCGTATCCTGGTTGCTGACCTTCAGGTTTCTTCTTAAAAATCTGAGAGTACTGTTTGCCTTTTTAACAGTTTTGTCAATATGATTCTAACCAGAATCATCCCTGGTTTTAGTAGGCCTTTAAAAATTTGTGAAATCTATAACCCCCCCATGGCCTTAAAATGGAAACAAATCAACTTATAAAAATTTCAAACTTGTACCATTGTACCTTTTAAACCAGAATATAAAAATTGTGAGAGATGTTTGATTATTGTTTTACAAATATTTAGGCTCATAATTCATGTTGAGAACAAGTTTGCAAAAAAGTACATTCAACATTATACAAATGTACTTTAGGTTGCAACATACCAACTCTCTTGTCATGTCTAACAATATCCCAAGAATTGATACTTTTTAAGTTTTTATCCTGTTTAAAAATTAATTATAACCATATCCCATGGGCTTCCATCATCAAAGTAATTAACCCTTATTCATGTTATATTTTGTCAATTGGTCAATTACTTGTTTGACTATGGAAATTTAATATTGAACTCTAGTCCATTGTTAACACCGGGAGAATTCAGTTTCGGTTCAATAACGTTCATGCCGACTGATTGACTGGGTCAATTCGTCATTTTTCCAATGTTTCATAGAGGGAGGCAACTGAAATGTACATGTGCACACATGTACACCTGCTAAAAACAGCCTATCCTATAAAAATTCCTATTTACACTGAAAAACTTAAATAGATACTCCTTTTCATAAAAATTGGCAACATAATATGTTTACTGCTATATAAAGATCTTGTATAATTCTGCAAGTAAAGATCTTGTATAAATATTCTACATGCAGAGTGTGTTTCATCTATCATTCAATGAAATAAAAAAATAAAAAATAATATTTAGTCTGGATAATACATTTAAAACAACATTAATTGTATGCGAGTAGAATTAAAGAGTGTAATATTATTACTTACACTTTACACATCGGGTCTGAGTCTGTCTGTTGAAGTGATAGTTGGTAAGTGGTGTAATTCTTGTGTTAAAAAGTATACATTTGTATATATCTACTTCCATTGATTGTCAGATGTTTATTTTGTTTCAAACAGACCCCATTTGTAACAACAGAAAACTACAAACATGACAAGAATTTTTTTTCAATTGAACCGTTTGAGTAAAAGATAATTTCCAATGCAAAGAAAAAAATATGTGTGTTTCAGGTTTCGTGTAAAAAAATATATAGGGTACATGTACATTTTGTATGTACTGGTACATGTAGGTCAGGATTTTTTGTTCTATTTGAAATCAGATTTGTTCAAATGACAGAAACTGTTGGCATATTATAAATAACATACAAAGGTTATTTGCAATGTTTCTTCCAGAATTTCACCCCATGACATGTTGTTGCTTCTTTATCATTTTGAAATTCATATCTGTTTATTTCTCATTCTCTTGATTATTTTTCAGCTGGCCATGTCTGCACCAATGGTTAGAAACAAGACCTAATAGAAAATTATGTCCAGTTTGTAAAGCTGGGATAGATAAACATAAAGTCATACCAATATATGGTAGAGGATCAACAGATAAAACTGATCCTAGGTGGGTTAAATATTTTTTTTTTTAATTTTTAGCCTGGAAAATTAAGGGACAGAGGGAGAAAGGTTTTTATTTAACTTTTTTAACACTGTAATAGTCATAGATGAAAGTTTTCCTCTGAACAGCAGATTTCCTCTTTTTTTAGTAAAATATTTGGAAATAAAATGTGTCAAACTTGGTTCATATAGCTAAAAAATGAAGGTTTAAGGGCACCGTATAAAGGAATTCCTCTTTTTTTGACCAGTGAGCACTTTCATGTCTGAATAGTGTTGATTGAAATTATTCTGGAAACCACAATAATAATCATACATGAAATTTCTAATTAGCTGCGGAACTTTAGCTCTTTAATTTTTTTTTTTACGGTTATAAGCTAGTTTCTCAGCTAAATTTTCTGATCTAATTACTGGTTGGTATACAAAGAGGAACTATATATAGCTTAAACAAGAAGTAATTATTTGTTACAATCTAATTAAAAATGGATCTTCAATTGCTTCCCCTTTCTGATATGTTTCAAATAGTAAACCACCGTAATGCAAACCCACAAAGGTCCATGGTCATTGGTCAGGTGACCTTTACATTGTACCTGTTCTATCAAATTGCTGCTATGCAAATCTTGTAAGTAAAACTGAAAAGATTTGGCCACTATAATTTAGCCTGATCCGTTTGCTGACATGAACAAACCTTTTGCTGCCAAGAAATACATTATGCATGATACATTATTGCTTTAAAAGAGAGTGATCCTATTAGATAAAAATTTTTTTAATGAGGATTCAGAAAATACAATGATATTTTGTGCTCATATTTCTAATGTGTTGAAAGATGTTAAAGGTCTAGAATACTTGTGAAAAGATGTTAAAGGTCTAGAATACTTGTGAAAAGATGTTAAAGGTCTAGAATACTTGTGAAAAGATGTTAACGGTCTAGAATATTTGTGAAAAGATGTTCAAGGTCTAGAATACTTGTGAAAAGATGTTAAAGGTCTAGAATACTTGTGAAAAGATGTTAAAGGTCTAGAATACTTGTGAAAAGATGTTAAAGGTCTAGAATACTTGTGAAAAGATGTTAAAGGTCTAGAATACTTGTGAAAAGATGTTAAAGGTCTAGAATACTTGTGAAAAGATGTTAAAGGTCTAGAATACTTGTGAAAAGATGTTAAAGGTCTAGAATACTTGTGAAAAGATGTTAAAGGTCTAGAATACTTGTGAAAAGATGTTAAAGGTCTAGAATACTTGTGAAAAGATGTTAAAGGTCTAGAATACTTGTGAAAAGATGTTAAAGGTCTAGAATACTTGTGAAAAGATGTTAAAGGTCTAGAATACTTGTGAAAAGATGTTAAAGGTCTAGAATACTTGTGAAAAGATGTTAAAGGTCTAGAATACTTGTGAAAAGATGTTAAAGGTCTAGAATACTTGTGAAAAGATGTTAAAGGTCTAGAATACTTGTGAAAAGATGTTAAAGGTCTAGAATACTTGTGAACAGATGTTAAAGGTCTAGAATACTTGTGAAAAGATGTTAAAGGTCTAGAATACTTGTGAAAAGATGTTAAAGGTCTAGAATACTTGTGAAAAGATGTTAAAGGTCTAGAATACTTGTGAAAAGATGTTAAAGGTCTAGAATACTTGTGAAAAGATGTTAAAGGTCTAGAATACTTGTGAAAAGATGTTAAAGGTCTAGAATACTTGTGAAAAGATGTTAAAGGTCTAGAATACTTGTGAAAAGATGTTAAAGGTCTAGAATACTTGTGAAAAGATGTTAAAGGTCTAGAATACTTGTGAAAAGATGTTAAAGGTCTAGAATACTTGTGAAAAGATGTTAAAGGTCTAGAATACTTGTGAAAAGATGTTAAAGGTCTAGAATACTTGTGAAAAGATGTTAAAGGTTTAGAATACTTGTGAAAAGATGTTAAAGGTCTAGAATACTTGTGAAAAGATGTTAAAGGTCTAGAATACTTGTGAAAAGATGTTAAAGGTCTAGAATACTTGTGAAAAGATGTTAAAGGTCTAGAATACTTGTGAAAAGATGTTAAAGGTCTAGAATACTTGTGAAAAGATGTTAAAGGTCTAGAATACTTGTGAAAAGATGTTAAAGGTCTAGAATACTTGTGAAAAGATGTTAAAGGTCTAGAATACTTGTGAAAAGATGTTAAAGGTCTAGAATACTTGTGAAAAGATGTTAAAGGTCTAGAATACTTGTGAAAAGATGTTAAAGGTCTAGAATACTTGTGAAAAGATGTTAAAGGTCTAGAATACTTGTGAAAAGATGTTAAAGGTCTAGAATACTTGTGAAAAGATGTTAAAGGTCTAGAATACTTGTGAAAAGATGTTAAAGGTCTAGAATACTTGTGAAAAGATGTTAAAGGTCTAGAATACTTGTGAAAAGATGTTAAAGGTCTAGAATACTTGTGAAAAGATGTTAAAGGTCTAGAATACTTGTGAAAAGATGTTAAAGGTCTAGAATACTTGTGAAAAGATGTTAAAGGTCTAGAATACTTGTGAACAGATGTTAAAGGTCTAGAATACTTGTGAACAGATGTTAAAGGTCTAGAATACTTGTGAAAAGATGTTAAAGGTCTAGAATACTTGTGAAAAGATGTTAAAGGTCTAGAATACTTGTGAAAAGATGTTAAAGGTCTAGAATACTTGTGAAAAGATGTTAAAGGTCTAGAATACTTGTGAAAAGATGTTAAAGGTCTAGAATACTTGTGAAAAGATGTTAAAGGTCTAGAATACTTGTGAAAAGATGTTAAAGGTCTAGAATACTTGTGAAAAGATGTTAAAGGTCTAGAATACTTGTGAAAAGATGTTAAAGGTCTAGAATACTTGTGAAAAGATGTTAAAGGTCTAGAATACTTGTGAAAAGATGTTAAAGGTCTAGAATACTTGTGAAAAGATGTTAAAGGTCTAGAATACTTGTGAAAAGATGTTAAAGGTCTAGAATACTTGTGAAAAGATGTTAAAGGTCTAGAATACTTGTGAAAAGATGTTAAAGGTCTAGAATACTTGTGAAAAGATGTTAAAGGTCTAGAATACTTGTGAAAAGATGTTAAAGGTCTAGAATACTTGTGAAAAGATGTTAAAGGTCTAGAATACTTGTGAAAAGATGTTAAAGGTCTAGAATACTTGTGAAAAGATGTTAAAGGTCTAGAATACTTGTGAAAAGATGTTAAAGGTCTAGAATACTTGTGAAAAGATGTTAAAGGTCTAGAATACTTGTGAAAAGATGTTAAAGGTCTAGAATACTTGTGAAAAGATGTTAAAGGTCTAGAATACTTGTGAAAAGATGTTAAAGGTCTAGAATACTTGTGAAAAGATGTTAAAGGTCTAGAATACTTGTGAAAAGATGTTAAAGGTCTAGAATACTTGTGAAAAGATGTTAAAGGTCTAGAATACTTGTGAAAAGATGTTAAAGGTCTAGAATACTTGTGAAAAGATGTTAAAGGTCTAGAATACTTGTGAAAAGATGTTAAAGGTCTAGAATACTTGTGAAAAGATGTTAAAGGTCTAGAATACTTGTGAAAAGATGTTAAAGGTCTAGAATACTTGTGAAAAGATGTTAAAGGTCTAGAATACTTGTGAAAAGATGTTAAAGGTCTAGAATACTTGTGAAAAGATGTTAAAGGTCTAGAATACTTGTGAAAAGATGTTAAAGGTCTAGAATACTTGTGAAAAGATGTTAAAGGTCTAGAATACTTGTGAAAAGATGTTAAAGGTCTAGAATACTTGTGAAAAGATGTTAAAGGTCTAGAATACTTGTGAAAAGATGTTAAAGGTCTAGAATACTTGTGAAAAGATGTTAAAGGTCTAGAATACTTGTGAAAAGATGTTAAAGGTCTAGAATACTTGTGAAAAGATGTTAAAGGTCTAGAATACTTGTGAAAAGATGTTAAAGGTCTAGAATACTTGTGAAAAGATGTTAAAGGTCTAGAATACTTGTGAAAAGATGTTAAAGGTCTAGAATACTTGTGAAAAGATGTTAAAGGTCTAGAATACTTGTGAAAAGATGTTAAAGGTCTAGAATACTTGTGAAAAGATGTTAAAGGTCTAGAATACTTGTGAAAAGATGTTAAAGGTCTAGAATACTTGTGAAAAGATGTTAAAGGTCTAGAATACTTGTGAAAAGATGTTTCGGTAAGAGATGTTGGAAAGAAACTTAGTTAAATACTAAAATCAACGTACATGTAGATGTCTATTTTATTTTATTTCAGAGAAAAATTACCACCCAGACCCGCAGGTCAAAGACCAGAACCAGAAAATACTGGAGTAAGTAAAACTTTGATACAAAATTAACCTGCTGTATGTAGATTATAACAATGCGATCCTGACATAGAAGATGCAAAAAATAATAATGGAGAAGATACTATCATACACTTTTGGTAGAACAGAAAAAAGGAGAAAATCTGATTATAAACATTAGAATTTTTTTTTTTAAAAATCACATTTTACACAGATATCAATATATCTACATTTCTAATAGTTCTATCAAAATATTCATCAAACTCAGTTATACATAAAATCAAAAGCAAAAAAAAAGGTTAATCGCAACATTTAGATATAATTTTATAGGGGCATGCCGCAGCCCATTTAAATTTTTGGTGAAATGGTGGGGATGGTAAGGGTATGTTTTTTTACTCAGATTCAGAGCCAACAAATTTTTTCGTTTAAATAGAAAAATTTGATTTTTTTGACAAAATAAATGATTAGTTCTTCTTTCAATTTTCCAACCCCCCCCCCCCCCCCCCCCCCCCCACCCTTCCCTCTAAAAGATAAAAGATTGTTCTCTTATACAAGTTAAAATAACCCATGTATTTCTTGTTTCTATTAAATATGTATTGTGTAAGAAAAAAACAAACTGATTCTATCAAAATGTTTTTTTATTTGTAGGGATTTCCCGGGTTTGGTCTTGGTGAAGGTGGTTTTCAGATGTCATTTGGTATTGGAGCTTTTCCTTTTGGTATCTTTGCTTCCGCATTTAATTTGAATGATGGCCGACCTGCACCAGGTAAGTTCAGAGTAGTGTATATTTATAATGGAGTAAAATTATAGGAGTCGTTTTATATTTTTTTTTAGCAATAGTGCTAAGGTTATGGTGTTTAATGCCACTTTCAAGAATATTTCAGTTATATTGTGGTGGTCAGTTTTATTGGTGGTGGAAACCAAGAGTATTTGGAGAAAACCACTGACCTGCCACAAGTCACTGACAAACTTTATCACATAAAGTTGTATCGAGTAGTACACTTTGCCAGTAGTGGCATTTGAACTCACAGCTTTAGTGTTGATAGTCACTGATTGCATAGGTAGTTGTATATCCAACTACCATATGATCACAACCACTACAGCCCCCTTGTTAACAATATTTCAGTGATATCATGGTCATCTATTTTTTTTATGGAGAAACCTGAAGTTTGTTTGATAAATTTTTTTCTGGCAATCTATCATCATCTAAAGACAAAGATTAATCACCCAGTCATTGAATATCCTATGAGGCAGTGATTAATATAGCAATTTATGAAAAGAGTATTTAGGGATTCTGAGTGAGTGAGAGTGATTGTTGTTTAACGCCAACTCCGCAATTTTTCAGCTATGTCATGGTGAATACAAGTTAATTTTCAATGAGATGATGAGGTCCGCTTTGTTCTAGACCAACATGCTGAGTTGGATTTTTATAGTGCTAGCTCACTGAAACAACAGTCTGCAGTTAGACATGTCGCTCCACTCGGACACATTATTCTGATTCTGAGCCAACCAGTCTTTGCTCTTACTCCTTAATGCTGAGTGCTTAGCGGAGAAGCAACAAATACCAATTTTATAGTCATTAGTTTGACCCGGCCGGGGTTGAACAAACATCTACCACACTCGAGGCGAGCATGCTAACTATTACACCACCGATGCAGTTGAACAGATGGCTTAATGTCACATGGCATTCCAGTCATGAAATGTTTGAGTATGAATTTTGTAATCATTCTTAAAACTGCATTGGTGATGTTATTGTTAGCATGGTGGCCTCAAGTGCGTTAGATCGTGAGTTAGAGCCCATATCTGGGAAAAACTAGAGACTATAAAATTGGTATTTGTTTCATTTCTGTTAAGCACACAGCATTAAGGAGAAAAACCAAAACTGGGTTGCTCAGAATCAGGATAATGTATCTGAGTGAAGCGACACGTCTACCCACAGACTGTTGTTTCAATGAGGTAGCACTATAAAAATCCAATTAAGCGTGTAGGTCTGGTACAAAGCTGATATCATTATCATTTCATCAAATGTAACTTGTTCTCGCCATGATATAGTTTGAAAATTGCTAATTTGCATTTAAACAAAAATCACTCTCAGCCAATTAGAGAGAGAATCAATGGAATCAATATATGCAGGTACAGTATTTTGGTATACAACTATAAAACTTGTACATGAGAGTTTTATGGTATACAACTATAAAACTTGTTCATGAGAGTTTTATGGTATACAACTATAAAACTTGTTCATGAGAGTTTTATGGTATACAACTATAAAACTTGTTCATGAGAGTTTTATGGTATACAACTATAAAACTTGTACATGAGAGTTTTATGACCATCAAATGTCCAATCATATATATCTAATATCTAATACATGGTATGATACAATCAATATCAGAAATATTCTTTAATGGGAACTAAATAAAAATTGGCCATTAGGCAGCAAAAAAATACCATTGTTTCTACTAACATTCTTGAGAAAATACGAAGGAGGAACTACAACACTAGAAAACGTGGACAGCGAAAAAGATATCGGGGTTACGATAGATCAACATCTAAATTTCGAAAAACACATCCAAATGCAAATTAGCAAAGCCAACCAGATTGTAGGACTAACTAGAAGATCATTTGTACATCTTGACAATAGAACATTTAGCCTACATGTATTATTCAAAGCATTAGTCCGTCCACAAATGTCCAATCATTATATATCTAATATCTAATACATGGTATGATACAATCAATATCAGAAATACTCTTTAATGGAACTAAATAAAAATTAGCCATTATGTAACAAAAAATACCATTGTTTTCTCTAACATTCTTGAGAGGTACATTTTGTAGCTATAGGAAGGCAAAACATAAAATAATATAAGAAAATTTTTGTCTAGGTTAAACAGGAAAAGGATCTTATAATTACTTTATCTGCTTGTCCAAAAATAGCAATAGAAAATTAAGAGTAAGCAGTAAAAATTTGTGTAGGGTTTATACCTGGAAACACAGGTATTTTGTTTATGCCATGAAGGTATTACAGGTATGGTGGGAAGCTTTGGGAATAAATAGAAGATTATTTGCAATGTGTACACAAAGTCAAATACATATTGAATATATTGAATATTTTATTTATAATTTTTGACAGCTGCACCTGGTACACCACACCATCATGAAGAACAGTTTCTTTCTAAAGTTTTTCTGTGGGTTGCTGTTCTGTTTATGTTCTGGTTGTTAATTGCTTGAGATTTTGTTGAATGAATGTGATGCACAAATGTTAGGAATATTTAGTGAAGTATGAAGATGACTGAAGTCTTAATATAGCATGGACTAAATTTATGTGTACAGTAAAACCTGTCTAAACCAAACCCCTTTGGGACTGAAGAATTTTTTCAGTTTAGACAGGTGTTTGATTTACACAGGTTCAAATTACATAGATATGTAGTAGATGAGTCTGTAAAGTCTGTCTGGACTAGGCAGGTTTTCGGTTTATTCTGGGTTCGGTTTAGACAGGTTTCATTTTATTTTGTAAAATACTGAGATTGTTTAATTTTCACAAAAAAAAAGAGAAAGAAATAGAAGAAATATATTGTGAGGAATGAAAAGTAAAAGATTTATCATGTATAAAAATATCTCATATAATTTCAATTATGCATAATTTTTGTTAATGAATTCCATTCAGATATTGTAATTATACACATTTAGACAGAATAATATTATATATTAATCTGGGTTGTATTATGTGTGTGTTGGGTATCTATTCTATATTGTGATGTCAAAATATTTTCTGTTTATATAAAACGATAAATCATCCATGTACATGATCCATGACAACGTTTTTACAAATTTTAATTTGATTTTCATCCAATAATCCACTAACATCTATCTACATTACGCAACTCGTCACCTCAGCTAATGTTGACAGTCACATTTGGAAACTCTCTTCTACCAAGAATATAATAATTAAAATTTTACAGTTAACTGTTTTCACTTTCTTTGTCAAGGACATAGCTACGGTACATATTATTATCTGATATATTATCAAATTGATCTAAATATATTAATTGTGATATAAATTAAATATTAAGTATATTTTCATCTATAAACTCACCTTTACACATATATATATCTATAATGATGATATTTTGTTTTGTTTGCCCACAGTCAAACTTGTATATAAAGGCCACTCAAAGGAATCTGATAATGTTGCCTTTATGAGCAGTTGCCCTTTATATAAAGGTTAAAATTATATGCACTATTCATTAATGGGGAAAATGAGACTGCCCTTTATAGACAGTGATTTGCCATATAGAGGTGCCTTTAAATACAGATTTGACTATTGGTAGGTCACAAGAGTGAATATTAATTTTATAATTTCAATAGTGACCTAGATTTTTTTTTTTTCATTGACATTTTTGTAATTAGATGATGTGATATGAAATGTTTGTTTCTCTAGTCATACTGTAGTTGTCTTTAAATCAGAAAAAAGAGGCCACCATGGCCGATCGTATGGTAGTTGCACTTAAATCTACCTATGCAATCAGTGCTTATCATCACTAAAGATGAAAGTTTGATTCCTGCTCATGGCAAGTTTTACTTGATACAACTTAATGTGATAAAGTTTGTCAGTGACGTGCATCCAGATCAACGGTTTTCATTGGGTACTCCCAATTTCATCAAATAAAATTGACCGGAATGATATAACTGAAAAGTTGTTGAATGTAATGTTAAATATCAGTCCGGTAGCTAAGATTTTTCAATGGAGGGATTCCATAAACTTGTGATGCGATATGCTCAACTCTAATAGTTGTACTTTAGCCGAAAGCTTGTTAAAAATAAAGGAAAGGGGTGCATTTAATAGGCACAAAATCACAGTAGTTGTAATTTATCCAATATCTCGACTTTGTCTTCAACCCTCCAAAGACAACAGGGTTCTGTTTATTCCTCTAGCCTAACATAGAGAAGCAATAATTTTTTAGAATGTTTGGGGGGGGGGGGGTATTTTTAGAGTAGAAAAGAGGATACAAATGTATATGGTTATATTGATTTGCACAGTATGTGAAGGTAATTTGAAATTGTATTTCATAAGTGTATTCTTTGTTATTTAATTTTTTTTTTATTTGTTGCCTTTGTTATAGTCTGAGAGAAAGAGGTTGTTGAGAAATTTGTATAGAATTTAATATAAATGTTATATGAATTACATACAATGTATGTGTTTATTTAAATTTGTTTTATACTGTCATTTATGATACTTTGGAATGCTGTAAGGTCATCATTATTCATGAGGTATCAATTTCATGAATTTTTCAGACTGAGTCTGTTCTATCCTAATTTTATGGTGTTTAACGACACTTTCAACAATATTTCAGTTATATCGTGAAAGTCAGTTTTATTGGTGGAGGACATCAGAGTACCCGGAGAAACCAACCGACCTGTCGTAAGTCACTGACATAAACGGGGTTTGAACTCACAACATTAGTTTAAAATTAGATGTTTGTTGTTGCTTTTGTTATATTGTTTTACAACCTGATATCTTACAACATCCTGTATTGGGTCATTTCACTGTTGGGTTTTACAACCTGATATCTTACAACATCCTGTATTGGGTCATTTCACTGTTGGGTTTTACAACCTGATATCTTACAACATCCTGTATTGGGTCATTTCACTGTTGGAAGCTCTCTACTCCTCCACCAAACTGCTATTTATAGGATTGTCTCTGATTGACCAGTTTGAAATGTGACTTCTGACCTGACCTTATTTTAATTGCCCCTTACATACATGCAAATATCATGTTGCCTTCCATTCTCAATACAACTTTTAATGAACATCCATCATCTAGCAAGATATCTTTTTTTTTTTAATTTCCCTACAATTTTACATAAATGGTAATTAATTAAAAAAAATATGGGGATGTTAAAAAAAAACTCAATATTAAATTTTTTTTTAAACCCCCTTTAAAGTTTTAAATACTATTGAAAACAGGTGATTAATAATTCTCATGTTTCATTTCAATCAGCATGCATAGCTTTTTGTTTGATGAAGGGAAATGATTTTCACGTTCACTTTTAAATTAGCCTACCCACATGATCATATCTAGTGATGGATTTCAGTTGAACAGCACAATTTCAAATTGTCATGCAACTTTCAGTTGATATTGAGAAGTAAAATGAAGTACAAATGTACTATTATATTTATGTAATCTAGCCAGAATGTGCAATTGCTTTTTAGCTCACCTGACCCAAAGGGTCATGTGAGCTATTCTCATCACTTGGCGTCCGTCGTCGTCGTCCGTCGTACGTCGTAAACTTTTTCAAAAATCTTCTCCTCTGAAAGTACTAGACCAATGGAAACCAAACTTGGTCTGAATCATTACTAGGGTATCTAGTTTCAAAATTGTGTCCGGTGATGCCGTGCACCAACCAACATGGCCGCTGTTACTAAAAATAGAACATATGGTAAAATTGCAGGTTTTTGGTAATAACTCAAAAACCGTTAGTAATATCAAAAATCTGACATGGGGTAAAAATGATCAGCACATCAAGATCTACCTACCCTGCAATTTTGAAGTAAATCTGATTACCCATCTTGGAGTTATTGCCCTTTTTTCATCAAATTTGTAAAATTTTAATGCTTTTCGTCTTATATTTCAAAAACTATAAGAGATAAAGGTTAACTTTAAATTGCAAAAATGTGCGGCATATCAAGATCTACCTACCCTGCAATTTTGAAGTAAATCCCATTACTCATTTTGGAGTTATTTCCCTTTTTTCATTAAATTTTCAAAATTTTAATACTTTTTGTCCTTTATTTCAAAAACTATAACAGACAGATGGTAAGTTGAAACTGCAAACATGCTCAGCATGTCAAGATCTACCTACCCTGCAATTTTGAAGTAAATTTGATTACCCATCTTGGAGTTATTGCCCTTTTTTCATCAATTTTTTTTTTTCATTTTAATACTTTTCGTCTTATATTTCAAAAACTATTTAGAGATAGATGTTAAGTTTATTGCAAAAATGTGCAGCATATCAAGATCTACCTACCCTGCAATTTTGAAGTAAATCCCATTACCCATTTTGACCGATTATGCAAATTAGAAAAAAGGGGGGATGAAATAAAAAAAAAATCTTCTCCTCTGAAACTACTGAACCAATCTCAACCAAACTTTGCTGAAATGATCCTTAGGTGGTCCCCTTTCAAAATTGTGTCCGTTAGCGCCGTCCTGTATCCAAGATGGCCGCCATTACTAAAAATAGAAATTTCTTCAAATGATCAAAACTGCTCTATTTTAAGCCAGAAAGTGCCCAAATTTGAACTGTATAAGCATAATGATGAGCTTTTTAACATATATTACGGGATTTTTTATGAACTTTGAACTTTTACCGAGTTTGACCGATTATGAAATTAAAAAAGGGGGGATGAAATTAAAAAAAAATCTTCTCCTCTGAAACTACAGAGCCAATCTCAACCAAACTTTGCTGAAATGATCCTTAGGTGGTCCCCTTTCAAAATTGTGTCCGTCAGCGCCGTCCTGTATCCAAGATGGCCACCATTACTAAAAATAGAAATTTCTTCAAATGGCCAAAACTGCTCTATTTTAAGCCAGAAAGTGCCCAAATTTGAACTGTATAAGCATAATGATGAGCTTTTTAACATATATTACGGGATTTTTTATGAACTTTGAACTTTTACCGATTTTGACCGATTATGCAAATTTAAAAAAAGGGGGGATGAAATTAAAAAAAAATCTTCTCCTCTGAAACTACTGAGCCAATTTCAACCAAACTTTGCTGAAATGATCCTTAGGTGGTCCCCTTTTAAAATTGTGTCCGTCAGCGCCGTCCTGTATCCAAGATGGCCGCCATTACTAAAAATAGAAATTTCTTCAAATGGCCAAAACTGCTCTATTTTAAGCCAGAAAGTGCCAAAATTTGAACTGTATAAGCATAATGATGAGCTTTTTAACATGTATTACGGGATTTTTTATGAACTTTGAACTTTTACCGATTTTGACCGATTATGAAATTTAAAAAAAGGGGGGATGAAATTAAAAAAAATCTTCTCCTCTGAAACTACTGAGCCAATTTCAACCAAACTTTGCTGAAATGATCCTTAGGTGATCCCCTTTTAAAATTGTGTCCGTCAGCGCCGTCCTGTATCCAAGATGGCCACCATTACTTAAAATAGAAATTTCTTCAAATGGCCAAAACTGCTCTATTTTAAGCCAGAAAGTGCCCAAATTTGAACTGTATAAGCATAATGATGAGCTTTTTAACATATATTACGGGATTTTTTATGAACTTTGAACTTTTACCGATTTTGACCGATTATGAAATAAAAAAAAAGGGGGGATGAAATTTAAAAAAAATCTTCTCCTCTGAAACTACTGAGCCAATTTCAACCAAACTTTGCTGAAATGATCCTTAGGTGGTCCCCTTTTAAAATTGTGTCCGTCAGCGCCGTCCTGTATCCAAGATGGCCGCCATTACTAAAAATAGAAATGTCTTCAAATGGCCAAAACTGCTCTATTTTAAGCCAGAAAGTGCTCAAATTTGAACTGTATAAGCATAATGATGAGCTTTTTAACATATATTACAGGATTTTTTATGAACTTTGAACTTTTACCGATTTTGACCGATTATGCAAATTAGAAAAAAGGGGGGATGAAATTAAAAAAATCTTCCCCTCTGAAACTACTGAGCCAATCTCAACAAAACTTTGCTGAAATGATCCTTAGGTGGTCCCCTTTCAAAATTGTGTCCGTCAGCGCCGTCCTGTATCCAAGATGGCCACCATTACTAAAAATAGAAATTTCTTCAAATGGCCAAAACTGCTCTATTTTAAGCCAGAAAGTGCCAAAATTTGAACTGTATAAGCATAATGATGAGCTTTTTAACATATATTACGGAATTTTTTATGAACTTTGAAATTTTGCCGATTTTGACCGATTATGCAAATTAGAAAAAAGGGGGGATGAAATAAAAAAAAATATCTTCTCCTCTGAAACTACTGAGCCAATCTCAACCAAACTTTGCTGAAATGATCCTTAGGTGGTCCCCTTTCAAAATTGTGTCCGTCAGCACCGTCCTGTATCCAAGATGGCCACCATTACTAAAAATAGAAATTTCTTCAAATGGCCAAAACTGCTCTATTTTAAGCCAGAAAGTGCCCAAATTTGAACTGTATAAGCATAATGATGAGCTTTTTAACATATATTACGGGATTTTTTATGAACTTAAAACTTTTACCGAGTTTGACCGATTATGCAAATTAGAAAAAAAGGGGGGATGAAATTTAAAAAATCTTCCTCTCTGAAACTACAGAGCCAATCTCAACCAAACTTTGCTGAAATGATTCTTGGGTGGTCCTCTTCCAAAATTGTGTCCAGCATTTCAGAACACCGACCAAGATGGCCGCCACAGCCGAACTTAATTTAACATAGGACCCTATGGGAAATTCCCATAAAAATCTTTTTGTCTGAAACCATTTGCTCAATAAGAACAAAATTTTGATGAAATAGTCATTGGATGGTTCTCTTCCAAAAAGGTGTCTGGCGGTTCGACCTTTCGATCAATTTTTTTTTTTACCTGCAATTTTGAAGTAAATCTGATTACCCATCTTGGAGTTCTTGCCCTTTTTTCATCAAATTTATAAAAATGACGAAGGCTACAATTGTTAATTTTTTTTACCGAAGTTATCAAGTTTTATTGACTGATGTTGTTATTATACCCAGGTGAGCTATACAGGCTCCTGGGAGCCTCTAGTTGTTGTTTTTCGTCGCTATGGCGACATTGCTTTGAATAAAAGTTGATATATGCTTAAAGAAAATTGTATGTTTGTTTTGTATGCAGCTACATTATGTAATAAATAAATACAATTTGTTGAGAAATAAATCTGATTTCATTGAATTACATTATTAATTTGACATTTATAAAATGTTTGATGATTATTTGTCTTGTATAACCATCTTTCAGGAGGAATTCATCTAAGGAATATGTTCAATTATTGAACTTGATAACCTGAATTGGTAGTGTGACGTCGCTAAAATATTCATTCACCAAGACAAATTCAAATAGTCCCATAAAATAATCGTAATTAAAATCGAAGAATCATTCAATTTTTGAATAGTTTATATGATATAACCTGGTTTGGGGCAGTTTACACTTAATAAACTGCTAGGTGGTTTATGAAAGCATGACTTGTTCCAAACAAGGTTATACAAGTATAACCTGTTCAAGCCTCATTTATCTCCTTATGATTCTGGTTGTCACTTTTAACCTTTGAGAAAACCTAATTACCGTCGTATACTGGGAAGCATTTGTGAATACAGTCAAACTTGCCCATGCGGTCACCTCTATTAAGCAGTTGCTTATATAATAAAAGGTCACCATTTTGCATGTCTAGTCATAGAAAATTTCATATGAATTGAACCTCTTTTAAAGTCACCTGTCTTAAAAGACCACTTTTTCTTTTTCCCATAGGTGACCTCTTAATACAGGTTTTGACTTTATATATTTGATTGATCATGATATAATTAAAAATCTTCGTATAAGACTTGACCAACAAACATTTGTACCCTGGGTATTGGTGGTGGTTCAGAAGGACCAACCCACAGAGCTGTCCAGCATATCCTGAGGTGGTCGATCAGGGATGCTGTCTCAATGAGGTTTGTCAGGTATTCATTTGGAAAGCCCGACTGTGGACCATAATTAGTGCCATATTTTGAGAGTGCCACACTCCTTGTATATATAAGACTATTTTTATAGATTTCGAAAAAAGAGCAGACACATTGTTATGAAAAGAAAGTTTAAACAGCGATGGTAAACAATTTCACCAATATCAACAAAAGGAAAAATCACCGCTCGCCTCGACTCGCTGAACACAAAAAAGACCATAAGAAATGCAGTGTGTGAAACTAAATTTTGTGGTATCATAGACCAATCTCTATTTTACATGGACCTCACTGTACATTATATACAAAATTTTGAATATTTGACATAGACTAGCTTGATTTTACATTCTACCGCTAATTTCGCACACTGGAAATGACATTGAAAATCCAGGTCCTGGGTTGGGACTGTCCTAGTTTGTAACTGCTACAATAGGATAAATATATTCATATCCAATTCAACTCTCCATATTTTTCCAGTGGTAGCCAAAAGTTATTGTCCCAGTTGTCCTATTCTTTCCACTTTACTGTATAATATTTATATATTGTTGAAATTGTTCTGTTCTAAATATTTTGAAAAAAAAAAAAAAAAAAAAAAAAAAACAGTGATGGCCACCAATATCAGCAAAACAATCACGTCTCATCTTAACTGAACTCACTGATTTCCTTGATGTCCATTTACTGGTACATATCATATTCAGTGGAACTTGTGCAATCCAACACCCAAGTTTTCCGACATCCTGTGACATCTGACTAAAATTTATGGTCCGGAAGTATTTCTGTTAACTAAATTAAAACCTGAGTATTCCGAGATCCTGTAAAATCGGACACATTTCCCTGGTCCCTTGGTGTGGTGGATTAGACAAGTTCTAATGTACATCACTTGTTATAAATAAAAACCATGTTCAGAATATAAAATTTATTATAAATAGTCGTATATAAATCAAATCTGAAGATACATGTAGAAATGGCTGATTATGCTTTCAATGTTGTACATCATACATGTATATACAAAGAGAAACATACATATATAGCACCAAATTATCACAAAATACATATTTACATCATAGAATTAGATGCCATGTACATTGTATGTTAGGGTTAGAGGTTATGGTGTTATATCATGATGGTCAGTTTTATTGATGGAGGAAATCAGAGTACCCAGAGAAAACCATGGACCTGACATAAGTCACTGACAAACTTTATCACCTAATGTTGTATTGAGTACACCTCACCATGAGCGAAATTCGAACTCACAACTTTAGTGGTGATAGGCACTGATTGCATAGGTAGTTGTAAATCCAACTACCATACGATGACGACCACAGCAGCCCCTTTATATGTTAGGTAACAGATGAAGACTTTATTCACTTTGATGTAATGCTCTCCCAATACAATACATTAAAACCTGCTCAAGTGGTCACCTGTAATAAAAGGTCACTTTTTTCTTGTCGTAATAGCAAATTTCAAATGAATTGAACCTCTATTAAGAGGTCACCTGTCTTAAAGGTCACATTTTCTTTGTCCCAAAGGTGATCTCTTAATACAATTTTATTAACTGTACAATCTGAAGTAAATCATATGCTAAATACTCTTAACTGCCATTTTCATATGACACAACTCAGATTATGCTGTGGGACAGGTCTCACGGCCCTAAAACTTTTGAGTACGACCTTTGAACTTGTACTCGACAAAACATCCAATCAAAACAACATATCAAATACATATAGCGTTCTAATTTATGGTTATGAGTATGAAACTTGTACTCAAATAAAGGTTTATGACCGTGAGAAAATTATTTGATTCTTTCTGTCTTTCACTTTACAGTCTGTAACCAAGACCTTTCACAAGATTGCTCAAGCTGCATTTTCATTGGTTGAACTAAAGTTCACCTGTACATAAGTCAAAACTTAGTTGTGCAGATGTCAATGGATTGTAGCATTTTTTTTTCAGATTGCAATGCAATCCTATGTAGAAAAGGTTTTCTCCCCTAAATCCACTCACAACAAAATGAGTATCTGATATTCCTAGAATTTTTCCATATATGTATTTCTTTAAATATCATATCAAGACCATGCTGGGTGAATTTTTTTACGATAAGTACGTTAATATTTTGCATTTTATATTTTTTTGGTCATGTTAAAAATTTCCCTTGTATTATCATTTGGCTTTTTATTGTGGAGACTTTAATTTTGAATTTTTTTATTTTTAACAAAAACATACCAGTAGATAAAAAATTTAGTGTGCACGATGCGTTTCATCAGGTACGCTCAAAATTGATTACGGTAGATTGGACAGCCAAATAATTAAGTGTTTGGGAGCAATAAATGTTTTTCCTGTTCTCAGATTCTGTCTTATTATATGTATAACTTGATTTTACTTCTTTTTAACTCAATAATTCTGTTTATTTTTCTTTCTTTCAAAATTTGATGAGTTTATGTAAATAAATATTATATAAATATAAATCTCTCTCTCTCTGTCTAGAGGAAATACAATATCAACAAATAAAAACTTAACAATAACAGTATTATTCAATTCCAACATGGTGCATCTCAGCAACAAAACTCATTACCAACATAATCCAAAAAACAAAACAAATAAAAAATGGAATGTCTAAACAGAAAATACATAAAAAACTGGAATTATTTTAAATTCCTTTGAGAAATGATAAACATTGTATGATTTTCATTAGCATAGAAAAGTTAATAATTTTAATTTACAAATAGCTGCTACCAGCATTGTTCTCTAATGTTGGGTGATATTTAGCACTACAGGAGTAAAAAAAAAGAAGAAGAAAAAAAAAAGCCGATATTCATTACTATGTACAAAGATTCCTAGATGTAGTGTTTATCAGTTTTTCGACAGAAGTAAAGAGTGCCACTTGACTGCTTGCTAGGGGTCGTTTCACACTACCTGTAACCTAATACTGTTTTAAAGAATTGACTGGCTTTTTGCTGAATGAGTTTTGTGGTCAAGTGTTCATGTACAAGGATAACAGCTTTGCTTGGCAACAGCTTCAAAATTACCAAAAAACTCCTTATATTGAAAAGAAAGTACACAATGTATAACAAACATGTGAGTAACAAAGTATTAGCTTCAAAAGACTGATTAATTTATAATACAAAATTATAACAAACATGTGAGTAACAAAGTATTAGCTTCAAAATTACCAAAGTCTGATTAATTTATAATACAAAATTATAACAAATATGAGTATAACATTAACAAACATATTACTAAAAGGTTTTAATTGCTGTGGCCAGGACTGTCCTTAAGCCAATTGGACCAATTGGGTCCAGCACTTAAAGGATCCACATGCTGCAGTTATCTACTCTTGGCTGTTCAAGTACACACAACACACAGGGTTTACAGAGAACAGCAATGAGACACACATCTCCTAAGGTCGGCCCTGGTTTGTCACAGTTATGACACACCACATTATTTGTGCACAAATGTGTCAGCACTTCTTGGTAAGTCTTGTGACGAAATTTTTACATACAAAAACACATTTTTATTTTATTGAGATTTTTTGACATTATTCGTTCTAATATATTTATGAGCAAAAATGTATGCTTTATGCATACAAGTTGAAATCTCCCTGACAACATTTCTGTATCTGTATCTGTATTGAATACCTTGTAGTTCCCGGAAAACGGTTTTTATACAACATTTGGCAAAATATTAAAATGATTGATTGATTGGTGTTTAACACCAGCTTCAGCACCATCTCAACTATATTGAGGCATTAAATTAAAATGAAGTACATATATGACACAAAAATCAATAACTGATCAAGTTTACGGTATTAAAAATAATGTAGTATTTGTATAACACATTTCTTATTTAGATTTTTACTGGACATTTACATCCTGAAATAAATGTACCAAAAATATACTCAGCAGCCATAATGATGTAATTACAGTCAAAACTGCATTAAGTGACCTTCCACTGGAATGTTAAATATGGTCACATATGACAGGTGGTCACTATATACAGGTTTATTTAATATGAAATGCACTATGAAGGGAAAATAAAATTAAAGTCACATAATACAAGTTATTGCTTCATTGACGTGGTCACTAAAGCAGGTTTGACTGTAACTTAATAGAGGTGGTCACTAAAGCAGGTTTGACTGTAACTTAATTGAGGTGGTCTCTAAAGCAGGTTTAACTGTAACTTATTAGAGGTGGTCACTAAAGCAGGTTTGACTGTATATTGTTAGTGCAAACAATTGCAAAACAAAAGTAAAGTTTTGTTCTTTGTTTTCAACTCATTTTCGCTACACAAAATTTGTTATCATCTCATCAAAAATTATGTTACACTGACATCAGAACTGTTCTGTCTTTGTAACGATACAGGTGATGCCATTACTTCTACGGTTGATCTTTTAACACTAGGCTGAACTTGAGATTTTTTATGTATTTCTGAAATTTCTTTTTGTACATTACAAAGTCGTGCAACCATTAAAAACATTAAAAATCCAAAAAATTCAACACCAGCAAGAAAAAAGAAGTAATAATCTAAATGGCAGGTCATGGTGATATTATATGTTCCTTCAGGTTTTGACTTGGTACATGGCACACGGCAGTTGATGTTACCATAATCATAAGCCCCAAACCATAGTCCTTGAAACATGTACACTGTAGCCGTTCCAAGAAAGCTTCCTACTCCCGTAAATAAATAAAACAGTCCCATAATGATTCCTTTTACTGATTTTGGTGCCATCTGGTAGGCAAATTCTAATGCTGAAATACAGAAAAAAATATATTAAAACAGATACATGCCGTCAAACCTTGTTTTCTAAAGCTCGTTCATGTCCTACGATAATATAAAGAGTGAGTTAGTGATTGTTGGTTAATGCCAACTCAGCAATTTTTCAGCTATATCATGGAGAGAACAAGATAATTTTCAATGAGATGATTATGAGGATTTTTATAGTGCTAGCTCACTGAAACAACAGTCTGCTGGTAGACAAGCCTCCCCACTCGGACACATTATCCTGATTCTGAGCCAACAAGTCTTTGCTCTTTCTCCTTACTGCTGTGTGTTCCTGTTCAGGGATCTATAGTTCTTTTAGGTTTGTTCATTGTCTTTTTTGTGTTTTTGTTTACCTTGCTGTGAACCAGAGGCATTTCTGTGTTTGTTTACCTTGCTGTGAACCAGAGGCATTTCTGTGTTTGTTTACCTTGCTGTGAACCAGAGGCATTTCTGTGTTTGTTTACCTTGCTGTGAACCAGAGGCATTTCTGTGTTTGTTTACCTTGCTGTGAACCAGAGGCATTTCTGTGTTTGTTTACCTTGCTGTGAACCAGAGGCATTTCTGTGTTTGTTTACCTTGCTGTGAACCAGAGGCATTTCTGTGTTTGTTTACCTTGCTGTGAACCAGAGGCATTTCTGTGTTTGTTTACCTTGCTGTGAACCAGAGGCATTTCTGTGTTTGTTTACCTTGCTGTGAACCAGAGGCATTTCTGTGTTTGTTTACCTTGCTGTGAACCAGAGGCATTTCTGTGTTTGTTTACCTTGCTGTGAACCAGAGGCATTTCTGTGTTTGTTTACCTTGCTGTGAACCAGAGGCATTTCTGTGTTTGTTTACCTTGCTGTGAACCAGAGGCATTTCTGTGTTTGTTTACCTTGCTGTGAACCAGAGGCATTTCTGTGTTTGTTTACCTTGCTGTGAACCAGAGGCATTTCTGTGTTTGTTTGAACTGTCGACTATCATTCTTAAATACTTCCTATCCAATTACAGTCAAACCTGTATTAAGAGGTCACCTTTGGGACACATAAAAGGTGCTTATAAGAAAGGTGACCTCTTAAAAGAGGTTCAATTCATATGAAATTTTCTATAACAAAACAAGAAAAAGGTGACCTTTTAATACAGGTGACTGCTTAATAGAGGTAACAGCATGGGCAGGCTTGACTGTAGTTCTATTACAATAAATAATTAAATTGGAATGAAATTTGGCATTGTAGCATTTGACATAGACAGGGCACTCTTTTCCATAGGATTTACACTAAAATCCATTTGTTGAAGTTTTTTTTAGTGCTCAAGTGCTGAAATGGTGTGTAGATGCTTAAATTATTTTACAGGTGGTGTTTAACCCCATTTTCAACAATATTTCAGTCATATCGTGGCAGAAATTATTTTACACAAAATTATATAAAAAAAAGTTTTTAGATAGAACCTGTGTTAACTAGAGGCTCCCAGGAGCCTGTAATCGCTCACCTGGTTTTCAATTTTACATCTAAAGTTAATAGAGAATAGGGGTGTTACACATAATTTTGAAAGTGGGCCACCCAAAGATCATTTCAACTCAAATTTCTGAGCAAAAGATTTAGATGTGATTTTTATCTCATAATATTCCTAAATGGAATAAACTGGCTGAAAAAATCTCACAGAAAAATCCAGAATATATGTTAAACTACTCATTGCCATGTAGCTGCAGTTAAAATTTGAGCTCATTTTGATTTATACTAAAGCAGCAATGGACAATTGAAGAAATTTCTATTTTTAGTAGCAGCCATCTTGAATGGAGGGTGGGGCTGTCGGACACAATTTTGAAAGGGACCCACCCAGGGACCATCCCTGCCAGGTTTGATTTAATTTGGTTCAAGCAGCAATGGTAAATTAAAATTTCATCCCCCCTTTTTTCTATTTCAAAATACATGTATGCCTAATTTGCATAATCGGTATAAATCGGCTGACAGAAAAAATTCACAGAAAAAAATGGAATATATGATAAACTACTCCTTCCCATGTAGCTGCATTTAAATTTAAGCTCATTTTGACTTATACTAAAGCAGCAATGGACAATTAAAATTCCATCCCCCCTTTTTTCTATTTCAAAATATGCCTAATTTGTATAATCGGTATAAATCGGCTCACAGAAAAAAATGGAATATTTGTTAAACTACTCCTTCCCATGTAGTGCAGTTAAAATTTGAGCTCATTTTGACTTATACTAAAGCAGCAATGCCAATGGACAATTGAAGAAATTTCTATATTTAGTAACAGCAGCCATCTTGAATGGAGGGCAGGGCTGTCAGACACAATTTTGAAAGGGACCCACCTATGGACCATCCCTGCCAGGTTTGGTTTAATTTGATTTAGCGGTTTCAGAGGAGAAGATTTAAATGTGATCTTTTATCAAAATATGCCTAATTTGCATAATCGGTATAAATCGGCTGAAAGAAAAATTTCACAGAAAAACCCAGAATATATGTTAAACTACTCCTTGCCATGTAGCTGCAGTTAAAATTTGAGCTCATTTTGACTTATACTAAAGCAGCAATGGACAATTGAAGAAATTTCTATTTTTAGTAACAGCAGCCATCTTGAATGGAGGGTGGAGCTGTCAGACACAATTTTGAAAGGGACCCACCCCTGCCAGGCATGGCTTAATTTGGTTCAGCGGTTTCAGAGGAGAAGATTTAAATGTGATCTTTTATCAAAATCTGCCTAATTTGCATAATCGGTATAAATCGGCTGAAAGAAAAATTTCACAGAAAAACCCGGAATATATGTTAAACTACTCCTTGCCATGTAGCTGCAGTTAAAATTTGAGCTCATTTTGACTTATACTAAAGCAGCAATGGACAATTAAAATTTCATCCCCCCCTCTGAGCAAAAGATTTAGATGTGATTTTTATCTCATAATATTCCTAAATGGAATAAACTGGCTGAAAAAATCTCACAGAAAAACCTAGAATATTGTATATGTTAAACTACTCCTTGCCATGTAGCTGCAGTTAAAATTTGAGCTCATTTTGATTTATACTAAAGCAGCAATCTTAGTTGGAAGACGGGATCACCGGACACAAATTTGGAAGGGGGCCATCCAAGGACCATTCCACCAAAGTTTGGTTGCAATTGGCCCAGTGGTTTCTGAGGAAAAGATTAAAATGTGAAAGTTTACGACGTACGACGGACGCCAAGTGATGGCAAAAGCTCACATGGACATGGCCTTTGGCCATGTGAGCTAAAAAGTAGATTGCACTTCCATCAATTACCAGCAATAAGAAAATGTCATCTTCCTGTCTCAACTGAATTCATCAATGTGTATTAAGGCCCAAATGGTCTATCATTAAGAAAGTCACTCTTGACATGATAAAAATAGCATTGGGTTGCACAAACCTCAATTAAGTTTAAGTCTCAATTAAACCTTAAGTGTAAATTAATTTCATATACATTTCAGTAATTTTAAGTGTTAATTATGTTTTAATTGACACTTAAATTTAATTTAAATTTTTTTTTAATTTTATTTTATCTTTTTTTATTATTCTATTTTTTATTTTTAAGTTTTAGTTTTAGTTTAGTTTTTATTTTACTTAAATTTAATTAAAGTTTGTGCAAACCAGTCCTGAATTTAAAAATAACTAGCATTACTGTGAGCAGAGCTCACTAAGATATACCCCCACTCCCCACATCTGTCCAACCTATTTCCATAACCAAAACATTACTGATTGTTCCGACCAAAAATGAAAGGGACCCTCCTCTCTTCACTGGTAAGCTGCTGATAAAATTTCAAAACATTCTGAGAAACACTACTCAAGTTATCATACGACATAGGGTAAAAATCCTATTTTCCGTCATATCAAGTCCAATAACTCTGGAACGGCAGAAGTGAAAATCGTCAAAAAAGACAGGGATCCTCCTCTCTTCACCAGTAAACAGCTGATAAAATTTTGAAAGATTCTAAGAAACACAACTCAAGTTATCGTACGACATAGGATTTGTCTACAGATGGACGAACGGACATGGTGAAACCAGTATACCCCCCTACAACTTCGTTGCGGGGGGTATAATAAATATGGATTACAAACCTGCAATTGAAGCAAACACTTCACTTAAACCTATCAATGCATACTGTGGGATCTGCCATAGTACTGTCATTTCTGCTGCATAAAATGTTGAATTCCCTATAAAATCAATTTAATATTTGTATTCTTAATAAAAATTTGTTCATTTACATTTCTATCTCTTCATGGAACCATAAATAATTTATTCAAAATCTAATACATGTGAATTCATTATTATTCATGATATACTAATTTTTGTGAATACTTGTCAACATATATATATACTAGTTTATATCACAGGATCCACAAATCTATGACAAATGTTTGAACTGACTAATTTTTGTACTGACTATAGCAGGGGATCTGTGAATCTATACATCCACAAAAAATAAAAAAATGTTGACTGACTATAGCAGAATGTCCCTTAAGGTGTCAAACCAATAATTCACCAATCAGAGCTTAGAACATAGTCCCTTTTAAAGAAAATAGTTCCTTTCGCTTTGATGTATTGTGAAAAATACTGAATGGAATGGAATAATTAAAATTGATAATTGAAGTTAAATATATAAGGATTATTTTGAGCCCAAATTTGATGGATTTAGTTGTATTTTAATACCTCTATGGAGGATTTGATGCATGACCTATAAATATTGAATTTCCCAGGGATGACAGAGCTATTTTTAGAGTAGGTGTTTTCCATAGCCTGGCATTTCACTGCAAGACTTTTAACATCCCCTGAAATTTCACAGAACGTAGAGGAATCATTTACGTTTCAGAAAATATATGGTCTTGAAAAGGTTAAACTTAAGATAAAATAGCCAGGCAGGCTCGAAAAAACACAAATTTAGTAGAAAATATTAAAGAAATTAATTATAGGTTTCACACCTTAATTGCCTTATTCATGAACATACAAATTTTTGAACTGACTAATTTTTGTACTGACTATATCAATGGATCCACAAATCTATGTATCCAAGAACATATAATTTTTCCTCAAATCAGGAAAATTGGTAACCATGAATCTAAATGAATTCACAATATATGCTTCTGTCATTGTCATTTCTGTCTAAGAAATTGATATTTGATGATGGATCATGTGGTTCACTTCATTCTGGTTACTTTTACAGACAACCAAGTCGTCGAGTGCTGAAAATTCTCCACAAGTAGACAAAGACATTTATATGAGAATAAGATGAACTGTTGAGATTTCAGATAAATTTTGTTTATCATAAACCACAAATTTTATGTCGAGAAATAACAGTCTCTAAAGTCTATGAATTCAGAAACAACCTCGGGCTGGGATAGCGGGAAACACCATTTTATTTACCAATATCATTACTGTTAAATTTTTATTTTCATCATGAATCTCTCAAAAGCAAGAGGTTTCTGAAGACGACAGGTCAAAAGCAATCAAAATGAGCAATTCTCTACCTCTTGATTGTTGTGCGTTAGGGTTAGATTTATGGTGTTTAATGCCACTTTCAACAACATTTCAGTTATATTGTGGTGGTTAGTTTTATTGGTGGAGGAAACCGGAGTTCATGAAGAAAACGACCGACCTGTCGCAAGTCACTGACAAACTTTATCACATAATGTTGTATCGAGTACACCTCGCCATGAACAGGATTAGAACTCACAACTGAAGGATTGTTGTACGAGGGAAAACCCAAAGAAATTAGGAAGCCTTACTTATTTTTTGTTCTATTCTCTGTCTGCAGCAGGGGGAACTATCATTCTGATACAATGATTTCAGACGATAGTGTTCAACGACACCTGCAACACAAACTGCAATGGCTGCAATAAACATCCCCATACTGACTCGTAACACAAATCCCATTGGTCGTCCAGCTCTAGCGAGTCGTGGGTAGATAATACGATCAAACACAGGAATAAGAATTATCACAAAGACAATGTCAAACACGGCAAACCAGGCTGCTACAAACTGAAAAAAATTGTCATGTAAAACGAGCGGTACTTTTTATTTTATTAAAACTTGAACATTTTCCATGAATATATATCAACACTCTTTGAAAATAAAATTTTAACTGGGGAAAAAGTATCTGAAATGCTTATAGATGGTGCCAGTATGTATCAATTGTTTGAACTGAAAGAAACTTATCGACCATTTCTAGATAATGCATTTTATAAAATGGTTGAATTTAACTTTGAAAAGGTTTTGATAATGCATTTTTATGCAAAAGGTTTGAAGAGCTAAACAGAAGGAACTATACATGACTATTAGTAGATCTGATTTTTAGTACAAGTTAAATGAAAATAATACGGTTTTAATCAGGGGGTTAGGGGTTAGGGTTATGGTATTTATCGCCACTTTCAACAATATTTCAGTTATATCATGGCAGTCTGTTTTATTAGTGGAGGAAACCAGAGTACCCGGAAAAAAAACCACCAACCTGAAGCAAGTGTTTAACAAACTTAATGTTGCATCAAGTACTCCTAACCATGAGCAGAATTCGAACTCTACCTTAGTGGTCATAGGAAATAATTGCACAGGTAGTTGTAAATCAAAACCACCATATGATCACGACAACGACAGCCCCTGTTGCAATCCCCAAAGACTTTGTGATGTAAAGATTTTAGAGGAATTAATATTAGTTTATACATGTACCTACATTGTATATCTAAATCTGTTTTTTCATAATATATACAAGAACTGACAGAACAAAAGCATATTTACAAATTTTAAAAGATACACTGACAATTCAAAAGCTCGAACAGCAGTTTAAAAATAAACAAAAGGAAAGTAGCCTATTTATTTCCTGTTCCAAAATTCAAAACATGCGAAAATAAAATTTTAAAGTATGACTTAAAATATATTTCATAACATTTGAAAATTGAATTGGTTGAATTGTTGACATTTCCTTAAATCATGATTTGGCCAAATTTTTATCTTTAGGAGATGAAATCTCTCCATATTTCATAAAACTGAAATATTGTTGAAAGTGGTGTTAAACATCATAACCCTAACCCTTCATTCTAATGCTATGCTCCACTTGAGAACAGATGGAATTTCCAACACTCATGAAAGATTTACTACATCTCTTATGACACCTTATCGGGAGAACCTATTATTCTAAAACTTGACTGGATATTAAAACAGACAATACCTTTGGTGTAGTGGTATGTTTTGGGTCTGAAGGTATTATCTTAAGCTTGACTGGATATTAAGACAGACAATACCTTTGGTGTAGTGGTATGTTTTGAGTCTGAAGGTATTATCTTAAACTTGATTGGATATTAAAACAGACAATACCTTTGGTGTAGTGGTATGTTTTGGATCTGAAGGTGTTATCTTAAGCTTGACTGGATATTAAGACAGACAATACCTTTGGTGTAGTGGTATGTTTTGGGTCTGAAGGTATTATCTTAAGCTTGACTGGATATTAAGACAGACAATACCTTTGGTGTAGTGGTATGTTTTGGGTCTGAAGGTATTATCTTAAACTTGATTGGATATTAAAACAGACAATACCTTTGGTGTAGTGGTATGTTTTGGGTCTGAAGGTATTATCTTAAACTTGACTGGATATTAAAACAGACAATACCTTTGGTGTAGTGGTATGTTTTGGGTCTGAAGGTATTATCTTAAACTTGATTGGATATTAAAACAGACAATACCTTTGGTGTAGTGGTATGTTTTGGGTCTGAAGGTATTATCTTAAGCTTGACTGGATATTAAGACAGACAATACCTTTGGTGTAGTGGTATGTTTTGAGTCTGAAGGTATTATCTTAAACTTGATTGGATATTAAAACAGACAATACCTTTGGTGTAGTGGTATGTTTTGAGTCTGAATGTTTTATCTTAAACTTGACTGGATAATAAGACAGACAATACCTTTGGTGTAGTGGTATGTTTTGAGTCTGAAGGTTTTATCTTAAACTTGACTGGATATTAAGACAGACAATACCTTTGGTGTAGTGGTATGTTTTGAGTCTGAAGGTTTTATCTTAAACTTGACTGGATATTAAAACAGACAATACCTTTGGTGTAGTGGTATGTTTTGGGTCAGAAGGTGTTATCTTAAACTTGACTGGATATTAAAACAGACAATACCTTTGGTGTAGTGGTATGTTTTGAGTCTGAAGGTTTTATCTTAAACTTGACTGGATATTAAGACAGACAATACCTTTGGTGTAGTGGTATGTTTTGAGTCTGAAGGTTTTATCTTAAACTTGATTGGATATTAAAACAGACAATACCTTTGGTGTAGTGGTATGTTTTGGGTCTGAAGGTGTTATCTTAAGCTTGACTGGATATTAAGACAGACAATACCTTTGGTGTAGTGGTATGTTTTGAGTCTGAAGGTATTATCTTAAACTTGATTGGATATTAAGACAGACAATACCTTTGGTGTAGTGGTATGTTTTGAGTCTGAAGGTATTATCTTAAACTTGATTGAATATTAAAACAGACAATACCTTTGGTGTAGTGGTATGTTTTGAGTCTGAAGGTTTTATCTTAAACTTGACAGGATATTAAAACAGACAATACCTTTGGTGTAGTGGTATGTTTTGGGTCTGAAGGTATTATCTTAAACTTGATTGGATATTAAAACAGACAATACCTTTGGTGTAGTGGTATGTTTTGAGTCTGAAGGTTTTATCTTAAACTTGACAGGATATTAAAACAGACAATACCTTTGGTGTAGTGGTATGTTTTGGGTCTGAAGGTATTATCTTAAACTTGATTGGATATTAAAACAGACAATACCTTTGGTGTAGTGGTATGTTTTGAGTCTGAAGGTATTATCTTAAACTTGATTGGATATTAAAACAGACAATACCTTTGGTGTAGTGGTATGTTTTGAGTCTGAAGGTTTTATCTTAAACTTGATTGGATATTAAAACAGACAATACCTTTGGTGTAGTGGTATGTTTTGGGTCAGAAGGTGTTATCTTAAACTTGACTGGATATTAAAACAGACAATACCTTTGGTGTAGTGGTATGTTTTGAGTCTGTAGGTTTTATCTTAAACTTGACTGGATATTAAAACAGACAATACCTTTGGTGTAGTGGTATGTTTTGAGTCTGAAGGTTTTATCTTAAACTTGATTGGATATTAAAACAGACAATACCTTTGGTGTAGTGGTATGTTTTGGGTCTGAAGGTATTATCTTAAGCTTGACTGGATATTAAGACAGACAATACCTTTAGTGTAGTGGTATGTTTTGAGTCTGAAGGTATTATCTTAAACTTGATTGGATATTAAAACAGACAATACCTTTGGTGTAGTGGTATGTTTTGAGTCTGAAGGTTTTATCTTAAACTTGACAGGATATTAAAACAGACAATACCTTTGGTGTAGTGGTATGTTTTGGGTCTGAAGGTATTATCTTAAACTTGATTGGATATTAAAACAGACAATACCTTTGGTGTAGTGGTATGTTTTGAGTCTGAAGGTATTATCTTAAACTTGATTGGATATTAAAACAGACAATACCTTTGGTGTAGTGGTATGTTTTGAGTCTGAAGGTTTTATCTTAAACTTGACTGGATATTAAAACAGACATTACCTTTGGTGTAGTGGTATGTTTTGGGTCAGAAGGTGTTATCTTAAACTTGACTGGATATTAAAACAGACAATACCTTTGGTGTAGTGGTATGTTTTGAGTCTGAAGGTTTTATCTTAAACTTGACTGGATATTAAAACAGACAATACCTTTGGTGTAGTGGTATGTTTTGGGTCAGAAGGTGTTATCTTAAACTTGACTGGATATTAAAACAGACAATACCTTTGGTGTAGTGGTATGTTTTGGGTCTGAAGGTATTATCTTAAGCTTGACTGGATATTAAGACAGACAATACCTTTGGTGTAGTGGTATGTTTTGAGTCTGAAGGTATTATCTTAAACTTGATTGGATATTAAAACAGACAATACCTTTGGTGTAGTGGTATGTTTTGAGTCTGAAGGTTTTATCTTAAACTTGACTGGATATTAAAACAGACAATACCTTTGGTGTAGTGGTATGTTTTGAGTCTGAAGGTATTATCTTAAACTTGATTGGATATTAAAACAGACAATACCTTTGGTGTAGTGGTATGTTTTGAGTCTGAAGGTATTATCTTAAACTTGATTGGATATTAAAACAGACAATACCTTTGGTGTAGTGGTATGTTTTGGGTCAGAAGGTGTTATCTTAAACTTGACTGGATATTAAAACAGACAATACCTTTGGTGTAGTGGTATGTTTTGAGTCTGAAGGTATTATCTTAAACTTGATTGGATATTAAAACAGACAATACCTTTGGTGTAGTGGTATGTTTTGAGTCTGAATGTATTATCTTAAACTTGATTGGATATTAAAACAGACAATACCTTTGGTGTAGTGGTATGTTTTGAGTCTGAAGGTTTTATCTTAAACTTGACTGGATATTAAAACAGACAATACCTTTGGTGTAGTGGTATGTTTTGGGTCAGAAGGTGTTATCTTAAACTTGACTGGATATTAAAACAGACAATACCTTTGGTGTAGTGGTATGTTTTGAGTCTGAAGGTTTTATCTTAAACTTGATTGGATATTAAGACAGACAATACCTTTGGTGTAGTGGTATGTTTTGAGTCTGAAGGTTTTATCTTAAACTTGATTGGATATTAAGACAGACAATACCTTTGGTGTAGTGGTATGTTTTGAGTCTGAAGGTTTTATCTTAAACTTGACTGGATATTAAAACAGACAATACCTTTGGTGTAGTGAGTGGTATGTTTTGAGTCTAAAGGTATTATCTTAAACTTGACTGGATATTAAGACAGACAATACCTTTGGTGTAGTAGTATGTTTTGAGTCTGAAGGTTTTATCTTAAACTTGATTGGATATTAAGACAGACATTACCTTTGGTGTAGTGGTATGTTTTGAGTCTGAATGTTTTATCTTAAACTTGACTGGATATTAAGACAGACAATACCTTTGGTGTAATGGTATGTTTTGGGTCTGAAGGTGTTATCTTAAACTTGACTGGATATTAAAACAGACAATACCTTTGGTGTAGTGGTATGTTTTGAGTCTGAAGGTTTTATCTTAAACTTGATTGGATATTAAGACAGACAATACCTTTGGTGTAGTGGTATGTTTTGAGTCTGAAGGTTTTATCTTAAACTTGACTGGATATTAAAACAGACAATACCTTTGGTGTAGTGGTATGTTTTGGGTCAGAAGGTGTTATCTTAAACTTGACTGGATATTAAAACAGACAATACCTTTGGTGTAGTGGTATGTTTTGGGTCTGAAGGTATTATCTTAAGCTTGACTGGATATTAAGACAGACAATACCTTTGGTGTAGTGGTATGTTTTGAGTCTGAAGGTATTATCTTAAACTTGATTGGATATTAAAACAGACAATACCTTTGGTGTAGTGGTATGTTTTGAGTCTGAAGGTTTTATCTTAAACTTGACTGGATATTAAAACAGACAATACCTTTGGTGTAGTGGTATGTTTTGAGTCTGAAGGTTTTATCTTAAACTTGATTGGATATTAAGACAGACAATACCTTTGGTGTAGTGATATGTTTTGAGTCTGAAGGTTTTATCTTAAACTTGACTGGATATTAAAACAGACAATACCTTTGGTGTAGTGAGTGGTATGTTTTGAGTCTAAAGGTATTATCTTAAACTTGACTGGATATTAAGACAGACAATACCTTTGGTGTAGTAGTATGTTTTGAGTCTGAAGGTGTTATCTTAAACTTGACTGGATATTAAGACAGACAATACCTTTGGTGTAGTAGTATGTTTTGAGTCTGAAGGTTTTATCTTAAACTTGATTGGATATTAAGACAGACATTACCTTTGGTGTAGTGGTATGTTTTGAGTCTGAATGTTTTATCTTAAACTTGACTGGATATTAAGACAGACAATACCTTTGGTGTAGTGGTATGTTTTGGGTCTGAAGGTGTTATCTTAAACTTGACTGGATATTAAAACAGACAATACCTTTGGTGTAGTGGTATGTTTTGAGTCTGAAGGTTTTATCTTAAACTTGATTGGATATTAAGACAGACAATACCTTTGGTGTAGTGGTATGTTTTGAGTCTGAAGGTTTTATCTTAAACTTGACTGGATATTAAGACAGACAATACCTTTGGTGTAGTGGTATGTTTTGAGTCTGAAGGTGTTATCTTAAACTTGACTGGATATTAAGACAGACAATACCTTTGGTGTAGTGGTATGGTTTGGGTCTGAAGGTTTTATCTTAAACTTGACTGGATATTAAGACAGACAATACCTTTGGTGTAGTGGTATGTTTTGAGTCTGAAGGTGTTATCTTAAACTTGACTGGATATTAAGACAGACAATACCTTTGGTGTAGTGGTATGTTTTGGGTCTGAAGGTTTTATCTTAAACTTGACTGGATATTAAGACAGACAATACCTTTGGTGTAGTGGTATGTTTTGAGTCTGAAGGTTTTATCTTAAACTTGACTGGATATTAAAACAGACAATACCTTTGGTGTAGTGGTATGTTTTGAGTCTGAAGGTGTTATCTTAAACTTGACTGGATATTAAGACAGACAATACCTTTGGTGTAGTGGTATGTTTTGGGTCAGAGGGTGTTATCTTAAACTTGACTGGATATTAAGACAGACAATACCTTTGGTGTAGTGGTATGTTTTGGGTCTGAAGGTGTTATCTTAAACTTGACTGGATATTAAAACAGACAATACCTTTGGTGTAGTGGTATGTTTTGGGTCTGAAGGTATTATCTTAAGCTTGACTGGATATTAAGACAGACAATACCTTTGGTGTAGTGGTATGTTTTGAGTCTGAAGGTATTATCTTAAACTTGATTGGATATTAAAACAGACAATACCTTTGGTGTAGTGGTATGTTTTGAGTCTGAAGGTTTTATCTTAAACTTGACTGGATATTAAAACAGACAATACCTTTGGTGTAGTGGTATGTTTTGAGTCTGAAGGTATTATCTTAAACTTGATTGGATATTAAAACAGACAATACCTTTGGTGTAGTGGTATGTTTTGAGTCTGAAGGTATTATCTTAAACTTGATTGGATATTAAAACAGACAATACCTTTGGTGTAGTGGTATGTTTTGGGTCAGAAGGTGTTATCTTAAACTTGACTGGATATTAAAACAGACAATACCTTTGGTGTAGTGGTATGTTTTGAGTCTGAAGGTATTATCTTAAACTTGATTGGATATTAAAACAGACAATACCTTTGGTGTAGTGGTATGTTTTGAGTCTGAAGGTATTATCTTAAACTTGATTGGATATTAAAACAGACAATACCTTTGGTGTAGTGGTATGTTTTGAGTCTGAAGGTTTTATCTTAAACTTGACTGGATATTAAAACAGACAATACCTTTGGTGTAGTGGTATGTTTTGGGTCAGAAGGTGTTATCTTAAACTTGACTGGATATTAAAACAGACAATACCTTTGGTGTAGTGGTATGTTTTGAGTCTGAAGGTTTTATCTTAAACTTGATTGGATATTAAGACAGACATCACCTTTGGTGTAGTGGTATGTTTTGAGTCTGAAGGTTTTATCTTAAACTTGATTGGATATTAAGACAGACAATACCTTTGGTGTAGTGGTATGTTTTGAGTCTGAAGGTTTTATCTTAAACTTGACTGGATATTAAAACAGACAATACCTTTGGTGTAGTGAGTGGTATGTTTTGAGTCTAAAGGTATTATCTTAAACTTGACTGAATATTAAGACAGACAATACCTTTGGTGTAGTAGTATGTTTTGAGTCTGAAGGTGTTATCTTAAACTTGACTGGATATTAAGACAGACAATACCTTTGGTGTAGTAGTATGGTTTGAGTCTGAAGGTTTTATCTTAAACTTGATTGGATATTAAGAAAGACATTACCTTTGGTGTAGTGGTATGTTTTGAGTCTGAATGTTTTATCTTAAACTTGACTGGATATTAAGACAGACAATACCTTTGGTGTAGTGGTATGTTTTGGGTCTGAAGGTGTTATCTTAAACTTGACTGGATATTAAAACAGACAATACCTTTGGTGTAGTGGTATGTTTTGGGTCTGAAGGTATTATCTTAAGCTTGACTGGATATTAAGACAGACAATACCTTTGGTGTAGTGGTATGTTTTGAGTCTGAAGGTATTATCTTAAACTTGATTGGATATTAAAACAGACAATACCTTTGGTGTAGTGGTATGTTTTGAGTCTGAAGGTTTTATCTTAAACTTGACTGGATATTAAAACAGACAATACCTTTGGTGTAGTGGTATGTTTTGAGTCTGAAGGTATTATCTTAAACTTGATTGGATATTAAAACAGACAATACCTTTGGTGTAGTGGTATGTTTTGAGTCTGAAGGTATTATCTTAAACTTGATTGGATATTAAAACAGACAATACCTTTGGTGTAGTGGTATGTTTTGGGTCAGAAGGTGTTATCTTAAACTTGACTGGATATTAAAACAGACAATACCTTTGGTGTAGTGGTATGTTTTGAGTCTGAAGGTATTATCTTAAACTTGATTGGATATTAAAACAGACAATACCTTTGGTGTAGTGGTATGTTTTGAGTCTGAAGGTATTATCTTAAACTTGATTGGATATTAAAACAGACAATACCTTTGGTGTAGTGGTATGTTTTGAGTCTGAAGGTTTTATCTTAAACTTGACTGGATATTAAAACAGACAATACCTTTGGTGTAGTGGTATGTTTTGGGTCAGAAGGTGTTATCTTAAACTTGACTGGATATTAAAACAGACAATACCTTTGGTGTAGTGGTATGTTTTGAGTCTGAAGGTTTTATCTTAAACTTGATTGGATATTAAGACAGACATCACCTTTGGTGTAGTGGTATGTTTTGAGTCTGAAGGTTTTATCTTAAACTTGATTGGATATTAAGACAGACAATACCTTTGGTGTAGTGGTATGTTTTGAGTCTGAAGGTTTTATCTTAAACTTGACTGGATATTAAAACAGACAATACCTTTGGTGTAGTGAGTGGTATGTTTTGAGTCTAAAGGTATTATCTTAAACTTGACTGAATATTAAGACAGACAATACCTTTGGTGTAGTAGTATGTTTTGAGTCTGAAGGTGTTATCTTAAACTTGACTGGATATTAAGACAGACAATACCTTTGGTGTAGTAGTATGGTTTGAGTCTGAAGGTTTTATCTTAAACTTGATTGGATATTAAGAAAGACATTACCTTTGGTGTAGTGGTATGTTTTGAGTCTGAATGTTTTATCTTAAACTTGACTGGATATTAAGACAGACAATACCTTTGGTGTAGTGGTATGTTTTGGGTCTGAAGGTGTTATCTTAAACTTGACTGGATATTAAAACAGACAATACCTTTGGTGTAGTGGTATGTTTTGAGTCTGAAGGTATTATCTTAAACTTGATTGGATATTAAAACAGACAATACCTTTGGTGTAGTGGTATGTTTTGAGTCTGAAGGTTTTATCTTAAACTTGACTGGATATTAAAACAGACAATACCTTTGGTGTAGTGGTATGTTTTGGGTCAGAAGGTGTTATCTTAAACTTGACTGGATATTAAAACAGACAATACCTTTGGTGTAGTGGTATGTTTTGAGTCTGAAGGTTTTATCTTAAACTTGATTGGATATTAAGACAGACAATACCTTTGGTGTAGTGGTATGTTTTGAGTCTGAAGGTTTTATCTTAAACTTGATTGGATATTAAGACAGACAATACCTTTGGTGTAGTGGTATGTTTTGAGTCTGAAGGTGTTATCTTAAACTTGACTGGATATTAAGACAGACAATACCTTTGGTGTAGTGGTATGTTTTGAGTTTGAAGGTTTTATCTTAAACTTGACTGGATATTAAGACAGACAATACCTTTGGTGTAGTGGTATGTTTTGAGTCTGAAGGTGTTATCTTAAACTTGACTGGATATTAAGACAGACAATACCTTTGGTGTAGTGGTATGGTTTGGGTCTGAAGGTTTTATCTTAAACTTGACTGGATATTAAGACAGACAATACCTTTGGTGTAGTGGTATGTTTTGAGTCTGAAGGTGTTATCTTAAACTTGACTGGATATTAAGACAGACAATACCTTTGGTGTAGTGGTATGTTTTGGGTCTGAAGGTTTTATCTTAAACTTGACTGGATATTAAGACAGACAATACCTTTGGTGTAGTGGTATGTTTTGAGTCTGAAGGTTTTATCTTAAACTTGACTGGATATTAAAACAGACAATACCTTTGGTGTAGTGGTATGTTTTGAGTCTGAAGGTGTTATCTTAAACTTGACTGGATATTAAGACAGACAATACCTTTGGTGTAGTGGTATGTTTTGGGTCAGAGGGTGTTATCTTAAACTTGACTGGATATTAAGACAGACAATACCTTTGGTGTAGTAGTATGTTTTGAGTCTGAAGGTGTTATCTTAAACTTGACTGGATATTAAGACAGACAATACCTTTGGTGTAGTAGTATGTTTTGAGTCTGAAGGTTTTATCTTAAACTTGATTGGATATTAAGACAGACATTACCTTTGGTGTAGTGGTATGTTTTGAGTCTGAATGTTTTATCTTAAACTTGACTGGATATTAAGACAGACAATACCTTTGGTGTAGTGGTATGTTTTGGGTCTGAAGGTGTTATCTTAAACTTGACTGGATATTAAAACAGACAATACCTTTGGTGTAGTGGTATGTTTTGAGTCTGAAGGTTTTATCTTAAACTTGATTGGATATTAAGACAGACAATACCTTTGGTGTAGTGGTATGTTTTGAGTCTGAAGGTTTTATCTTAAACTTGACTGGATATTAAGACAGACAATACCTTTGGTGTAGTGGTATGTTTTGAGTCTGAAGGTGTTATCTTAAACTTGACTGGATATTAAGACAGACAATACCTTTGGTGTAGTGGTATGTTTTGGGTCTGAAGGTTTTATCTTAAACTTGACTGGATATTAAGACAGACAATACCTTTGGTGTAGTGGTATGTTTTGAGTCTGAAGGTGTTATCTTAAACTTGACTGGATATTAAGACAGACAATACCTTTGGTGTAGTGGTATGTTTTGAGTCTGAAGGTTTTATCTTAAACTTGATTGGATATTAAGACAGACAATACCTTTGGTGTAGTGGTATGTTTTGAGTCTGAAGGTTTTATCTTAAACTTGACTGGATATTAAGACAGACAATACCTTTGGTGTAGTGGTATGTTTTGAGTCTGAAGGTGTTATCTTAAACTTGACTGGATATTAAGACAGACAATACCTTTGGTGTAGTGGTATGTTTTGGGTCTGAAGGTTTTATCTTAAACTTGACTGGATATTAAGACAGACAATACCTTTGGTGTAGTGGTATGTTTTGAGTCTGAAGGTTTTATCCTAAACTTGACTGGATATTAAAACAGACAATACCTTTGGTGTAGTGGTATGTTTTGAGTCTGAAGGTGTTATCTTAAACTTGACTGGATATTAAGACAGACAATACCTTTGGTGTAGTGGTATGTTTTGGGTCAGAGGGTGTTATCTTAAACTTGACTGGATATTAAGACAGACAATACCTTTGGTGTAGTGGTATCTTTTTTGGGTCTGAAGGTGTTATCTTAAACTTGACTGGATATTAAGACAGACAATACCTTTGGTGTAGTGGTATGTTTTGGGTCTGAAGGTGTTATCTTAAACTTGACTGGATATTAAGACAGACAATACCTTTGGTGTAGTGGTATGTTTTGGGTCAGAAGGTGTTATCTTAAACTTGACTGGATATTAAGACAGACAATACCTTTGGTGTAGTGGTATGTTTTGGGTCAGAAGGTGTTATCTTAAACTTGACTGGATATTAAGACAGACAATACCTTTGGTGTAGTGGTATGTTTTGGGTCAGAGGGTGTTATCTTAAACTTGACTGGATATTAAGACAGACAATACCTTTGGTGTAGTGGTATGTTTTGGGTCTAAAGGTATTATCTTAAACTTGACTGGATATTAAGACAGACAATACCTTTGGTGTAGTAGTATGTTTTGAGTCTGAAGGTGTTATCTTAAACTTGACTGGATATTAAGACAGACAATACCTTTGGTGTAGTGGTATGTTTTGAGTCTGAAGGTTTTATCTTAAACTTGACTGGATATTAAGACAGACAATACCTTTGGTGAAGTAGTATGTTTTGAGTCTGAAGGTTTTATCTTAAACTTGATTGGATATTAAGACAGACAATACCTTTGGTGTAGTGGTATGTTTTGAGTCTGAATGTTTTATCTTAAACTTGATTGGATATTAAGACAGACAATACCTTTGGTGTAGTGGTATGTTTTGGGTCTGAAGGTTTTATCTTAAACTTGACTGGATATTAAGACAGACAATACCTTTGGTGTAGTGGTATGTTTTGGGTCTGAAGGTTTTATCTTAAACTTGACTGGATATTAAGACAGACAATACCTTTGGTGTAGTGGTATGTTTTGAGTCTGAAGGTTTTATCTTAAACTTGACTGGATATTAAAACAGACAATACCTTTGGTGTAGTGGTATGTTTTGATTCTGAAGGTGTTATCTTAAACTTGACTGGATATTAAGACAGACAATACCTTTGGTGTAGTGGTATGTTTTGGGTCAGAGGGTGTTATCTTAAACTTGACTGGATATTAAGACAGACAATACCTTTGGTGTAGTGGTATGTTTTGGGTCTGAAGGTGTTATCTTAAACTTGACTGGATATTAAGACAGACAATACCTTTGGTGTAGTGGTATGTTTTGGGTCTGAAGGTGTTATCTTAAACTTGACTGGATATTAAGACAGACAATACCTTTGGTGTAGTGGTATGTTTTGGGTCAGAGGGTGTTATCTTAAACTTGACTGGATATTAAGACAGACACTACCTTTGGTGTAGTGGTATGTTTTCGGTCTGAAGGTTTTATCTTAAACTTGACTGGATATTAAGACAGACAATACCTTTGGTGTAGTGGTATGTTTTGAGTCTGAAGGTGTTATCTTAAACTTGACTGGATATTAAGACAGACAATACCTTTGGTGTAGTGGTATGTTTTGGGTCTGAAGGTTTTATCTTAAACTTGACTGGATATTAAGACAGACAATACCTTTGGTGTAGTGGTATGTTTTGAGTCTGAAGGTTTTATCTTAAACTTGACTGGATATTAAAACAGACAATACCTTTGGTGTAGTGGTATGTTTTGATTCTGAAGGTGTTATCTTAAACTTGACTGGATATTAAGACAGACAATACCTTTGGTGTAGTGGTATGTTTTGGGTCAGAGGGTGTTATCTTAAACTTGACTGGATATTAAGACAGACAATACCTTTGGTGTAGTGGTATGTTTTGGGTCTGAAGGTGTTATCTTAAACTTGACTGGATATTAAGACAGACAATACCTTTGGTGTAGTGGTATGTTTTGGGTCTGAAAGTGTTATCTTAAACTTGACTGGATATTAAGACAGAAAATACCTTTGGTGTAGTGGTATGTTTTGGGTCAGAGGGTGTTATCTTAAACTTGACTGGATATTAAGACAGACAATACCTTTGGTGTAGTGGTATCTTTTTTGGGTCTGAAGGTGTTATCTTAAACTTGACTGGATATTAAGACAGACAATACCTTTGGTGTAGTGGTATGTTTTGGGTCTGAAGGTGTTATCTTAAACTTGACTGGATATTAAGACAGACAATACCTTTGGTGTAGTGGTATGTTTTGGGTCAGAAGGTATTATCTTAAACTTGACTGGATATTAAGACAGACAATACCTTTGGTGTAGTGGTATGTTTTGGGTCAGAGGGTGTTATCTTAAACTTGACTGGATATTAAGACAGACAATACCTTTGGTGTAGTGGTATGTTTTGGGTCTGAAGGTGTTATCTTAAACTTGACTGGATATTAAGACAGACAGTACCTTTGGTGTAGTGGTATGTTTTGGGTCAGAAGGTGTTATCTTAAACTTGACTGGATATTAAGACAGACAATACCTTTGGTGTAGTGGTATGTTTTGGGTCAGAGGGTGTTATCTTAAACTTGACTGGATATTAAGACAGACAATACCTTTGGTGTAGTGGTATGTTTTGGGTCTTAAGGTGTTATCTTAAACTTGACTGGATATTAAGACAGACAATACCTTTGGTGTAGTGGTATGTTTTGGGTCAGAGGGTGTTATCTTAAACTTGACTGGATATTAAGACAGACAATACCTTTGGTGTAGTGGTATCTTTTTTGGTTCTGAAGGTGTTATCTTAAACTTGACTGGATATTAAGACAGACAATACCTTTGGTGTAGTGGTATGTTTTGGGTCTGAAGGTGTTATCTTAAACTTGACTGGATATTAAGACAGACAATACCTTTGGTGTAGTGGTATGTTTTGGGTCAGAAGGTATTATCTTAAACTTGACTGGATATTAAGACAGACAATACCTTTGGTGTAGTGGTATGTTTTGGGTCAGAGGGTGTTATCTTAAACTTGACTGGATATTAAGACAGACAATACCTTTGGTGTAGTGGTATGTTTTGGGTCTGAAGGTGTTATCTTAAACTTGACTGGATATTAAAACAGACAATACCTTTGGTGTAGTGGTATGTTTTGAGTCTGAAGGTTTTATCTTAAACTTGATTGGATATTAAGACAGACAATACCTTTGGTGTAGTGGTATGTTTTGGGTCTGAAGGTTTTATCTTAAACTTGACTGGATATTAAGACAGACAATACCTTTGGTGTAGTGGTATGTTTTGGGTCTGAAGGTTTTATCTTAAACTTGACTGGATATTAAGACAGACAATACCTTTGGTGTAGTGGTATGTTTTGAGTCTGAAGGTTTTATCTTAAACTTGACTGGATATTAAAACAGACAATACCTTTGGTGTAGTGGTATGTTTTGATTCTGAAGGTGTTATCTTAAACTTGACTGGATATTAAGACAGACAATACCTTTGGTGTAGTGGTATGTTTTGGGTCAAAGGGTGTTATCTTAAACTTGACTGGATATTAAGACAGACAATACCTTTGGTGTAGTGGTATGTTTTGGGTCTGAAGGTGTTATCTTAAACTTGACTGGATATTAAGACAGACAATACCTTTGGTGTAGTGGTATGTTTTGGGTCTGAAGGTGTTATCTTAAACTTGACTGGATATTAAGACAGACAATACCTTTGGTGTAGTGGTATGTTTTGGGTCAGAGGGTGTTATCTTAAACTTGACTGGATATTAAGACAGACACTACCTTTGGTGTAGTGGTATGTTTTCGGTCTGAAGGTTTTATCTTAAACTTGACTGGATATTAAGACAGACAATACCTTTGGTGTAGTGGTATGTTTTGAGTCTGAAGGTGTTATCTTAAACTTGACTGGATATTAAGACAGACAATACCTTTGGTGTAGTGGTATGTTTTGGGTCTGAAGGTTTTATCTTAAACTTGACTGGATATTAAGACAGACAATACCTTTGGTGTAGTGGTATGTTTTGAGTCTGAAGGTTTTATCTTAAACTTGACTGGATATTAAAACAGACAATACCTTTGGTGTAGTGGTATGTTTTGATTCTGAAGGTGTTATCTTAAACTTGACTGGATATTAAGACAGACAATACCTTTGGTGTAGTGGTATGTTTTGGGTCAGAGGGTGTTATCTTAAACTTGACTGGATATTAAGACAGACAATACCTTTGGTGTAGTGGTATGTTTTGGGTCTGAAGGTGTTATCTTAAACTTGACTGGATATTAAGACAGACAATACCTTTGGTGTAGTGGTATGTTTTGGGTCTGAAAGTGTTATCTTAAACTTGACTGGATATTAAGACAGAAAATACCTTTGGTGTAGTGGTATGTTTTGGGTCAGAGGGTGTTATCTTAAACTTGACTGGATATTAAGACAGACAATACCTTTGGTGTAGTGGTATCTTTTTTGGGTCTGAAGGTGTTATCTTAAACTTGACTGGATATTAAGACAGACAATACCTTTGGTGTAGTGGTATGTTTTGGGTCTGAAGGTGTTATCTTAAACTTGACTGGATATTAAGACAGACAATACCTTTGGTGTAGTGGTATGTTTTGGGTCAGAAGGTATTATCTTAAACTTGACTGGATATTAAGACAGACAATACCTTTGGTGTAGTGGTATGTTTTGGGTCAGAGGGTGTTATCTTAAACTTGACTGGATATTAAGACAGACAATACCTTTGGTGTAGTGGTATGTTTTGGGTCTGAAGGTGTTATCTTAAACTTGACTGGATATTAAGACAGACAGTACCTTTGGTGTAGTGGTATGTTTTGGGTCAGAAGGTGTTATCTTAAACTTGACTGGATATTAAGACAGACAATACCTTTGGTGTAGTGGTATGTTTTGGGTCAGAGGGTGTTATCTTAAACTTGACTGGATATTAAGACAGACAATACCTTTGGTGTAGTGGTATGTTTTGGGTCTTAAGGTGTTATCTTAAACTTGACTGGATATTAAGACAGACAATACCTTTGGTGTAGTGGTATGTTTTGGGTCTGAAGGTGTTATCTTAAACTTGACTGGATATTAAGACAGACAATACCTTTGGTGTAGTGGTATGTTTTGGGTCAGAGGGTGTTATCTTAAACTTGACTGGATATTAAGACAGACAATACCTTTGGTGTAGTGGTATCTTTTTTGGGTCTGAAGGTGTTATCTTAAACTTGACTGGATATTAAGACAGACAATACCTTTGGTGTAGTGGTATGTTTTGGGTCTGAAGGTGTTATCTTAAACTTGACTGGATATTAAGACAGACAATACCTTTGGTGTAGTGGTATGTTTTGGGTCAGAAGGTATTATCTTAAACTTGACTGGATATTAAGACAGACAATACCTTTGGTGTAGTGGTATGTTTTGGGTCAGAGGGTGTTATCTTAAACTTGACTGGATATTAAGACAGACAATACCTTTGGTGTAGTGGTATGTTTTGGGTCTGAAGGTGTTATCTTAAACTTGACTGGATATTAAAACAGACAATACCTTTGGTGTAGTGGTATGTTTTGAGTCTGAAGGTTTTATCTTAAACTTGATTGGATATTAAGACAGACAATACCTTTGGTGTAGTGGTATGTTTTGAGTCTGAAGGTTTTATCTTAAACTTGACTGGATATTAAGACAGACAATACCTTTGGTGTAGTGGTATGTTTTGAGTCTGAAGGTGTTATCTTAAACTTGACTGGATATTAAGACAGACAATACCTTTGGTGTAGTGGTATGTTTTCGGTCTGAAGGTTTTATCTTAAACTTGACTGGATATTAAGACAGACAATACCTTTGGTGTAGTGGTATGTTTTGAGTCTGAAGGTGTTATCTTAAACTTGACTGGATATTAAGACAGACAATACCTTTGGTGTAGTGGTATGTTTTGGGTCTGAAGGTTTTATCTTAAACTTGACTGGATATTAAGACAGACAATACCTTTGGTGTAGTGGTATGTTTTGAGTCTGAAGGTTTTATCTTAAACTTGACTGGATATTAAAACAGACAATACCTTTGGTGTAGTGGTATGTTTTGATTCTGAAGGTGTTATCTTAAACTTGACTGGATATTAAGACAGACAATACCTTTGGTGTAGTGGTATGTTTTGGGTCAGAGGGTGTTATCTTAAACTTGACTGGATATTAAGACAGACAATACCTTTGGTGTAGTGGTATGTTTTGGGTCTGAAGGTGTTATCTTAAACTTGACTGGATATTAAGACAGACAATACCTTTGGTGTAGTGGTATGTTTTGGGTCTGAAGGTGTTATCTTAAACTTGACTGGATATTAAGACAGACAATACCTTTGGTGTAGTGGTATGTTTTGGGTCAGAGGGTGTTATCTTAAACTTGACTGGATATTAAGACAGACAATACCTTTGGTGTAGTGGTATCTTTTTTGGGTCTGAAGGTGTTATCTTAAACTTGACTGGATATTAAGACAGACAATACCTTTGGTGTAGTGGTATGTTTTGGGTCTGAAGGTGTTATCTTAAACTTGACTGGATATTAAGACAGACAATACCTTTGGTGTAGTGGTATGTTTTGGGTCAGAAGGTATTATCTTAAACTTGACTGGATATTAAGACAGACAATACCTTTGGTGTAGTGGTATGTTTTGGGTCAGAGGGTGTTATCTTAAACTTGACTGGATATTAAGACAGACAATACCTTTGGTGTAGTGGTATGTTTTGGGTCTGAAGGTGTTATCTTAAACTTGACTGGATATTAAGACAGACAGTACCTTTGGTGTAGTGGTATGTTTTGGGTCAGAAGGTGTTATCTTAAACTTGACTGGATATTAAGACAGACAATACCTTTGGTGTAGTGGTATGTTTTGGGTCAGAGGGTGTTATCTTAAACTTGACTGGATATTAAGACAGACAATACCTTTGGTGTAGTGGTATGTTTTGGGTCTTAAGGTGTTATCTTAAACTTGACTGGATATTAAGACAGACAATACCTTTGATGTAGTGGTATGTTTTGGGTCAGAGGGTGTTATCTTAAACTTGACTGGATATTAAGACAGACAATACCTTTGGTGTAGTGGTATGTTTTGGGTCTGAAGGTGTTATCTTAAACTTGACTGGATATTAAGACAGACAATACCTTTGGTGTAGTGGTATGTTTTGGGTCAGAAGGTGTTATCTTAAACTTGACTGGATATTAAGACAGACAATACCTTTGGTGTAGTAGTATGTTTTGGGTATGAAGTTTTTATCTTAAACTTGACTGGATATTAAGACAGTCCATACCTTTGGTGTAGTGGTATGTTTTGGGTCTGAAGGTGTTATCTTAAACTTGACTGGATATTAAAACAGACAATACCTTTGGTGTAGTGGTATGTTTTGAGTCTGAAGGTTTTATCTTAAACTTGACTGGATATTAAGACAGACAATACCTTTGGTGTAGTGGTATGTTTTGGGTCTGAAGGTGTTATCTTAAACTTGACTGGATATTAAAACAGACAATACCTTTGGTGTAGTGATATGTTTTGGGTCTGAAGGTGTTATCTTAAACTTGACTGGATATTAAGACAGACAATACCTTTGGTGTAGTGGTATGTTTTGGGTCAGAGGGTGTTATCTTAAACTTGACTGGATATTAAGACAGACAATACCTTTGGTGTAGTGGTATGTTTTGGTTCTGAAGGTGTTATATTAAACTTGACTGGATATTAAGACAGACAATACCTTTGGTGTAGTAGTATGTTTTGGGTCAGAGGGTGTTATCTTAAACTTGACTGGATATTAAGACAGACAATACCTTTGGTGTAGTGGTATGTTTTGGGTCTGAAGGTGTTATCTTAAACTTGACTGGATATTAAGACAGACAATACCTTTGGTGTAGTGGTATGTTTTGGGTCAGAAGGTGTTATCTTAAACTTGACTGGATATTAAGACAGACAATACCTTTGGTGTAGTAGTATGTTTTGGGTATGAAGTTTTTATCTTAAACTTGACTGGATATTAAGACAGTCAATACCTTTGGTGTAGTGGTATGTTTTGGGTCTGAAGGTGTTATCTTAAACTTGACTGGATATTAAAACAGACAATACCTTTGGTGTAGTGGTATGTTTTGAGTCTGAAGGTTTTATCTTAAACTTGACTGGATATTAAGACAGACAATACCTTTGGTGTAGTGGTATGTTTTGGGTCTGAAGGTGTTATCTTAAACTTGACTGGATATTAAAACAGACAATACCTTTGGTGTAGTGATATGTTTTGGGTCTGAAGGTGTTATCTTAAACTTGACTGGATATTAAGACAGACAATACCTTTGGTGTAGTGGTATGTTTTGGGTCTGAAGGTGTTATCTTAAACTTGACTGGATATTAAGACAGACAATACCTTTGGTGTAGTGGTATGTTTTGGGTCAGAAGGTGTTATCTTAAACTTGACTGGATATTAAGACAGACAATACCTTTGGTGTAGTAGTATGTTTTAGGTCTGAAGGTGTTATCTTAAACTTGACTGGATATTAAGACGGACAATACCTTTGGTGTAGTGGTATGTTTTGAGTCTGAAGGTGTTATCTTAAACTTGACTGGATATTAAAACAGACAATACCTTTGGTGTAGTAGTATGTTTTGAGTCTGAAGGTGTTATCTTAAACTTGACTGGATATTAAAACAGACAATACCTTTGGTGTAGTAGTATGTTTTGAGTCTGAAGGTTTTATCTTAAACTTGACTGGATATTAAAACAGACAATACCTTTGGTGTAGTGGTATGTTTTGAGTCAGAAGGTGTTATCTTAAACTTGACTGGATATTAAAACAGACAATACCTTTGGTGTAGTAGTATGTTTTGAGTCTGAAAGTGTTATCTTAAACTTGACTGGATATTAAGACAGACAATACCTTTGGTGTAGTGGTATGTTTTGGGTCTGAAGGTGTTATCTTAAACTTGACTGGATATTAAGACAGACAATACCTTTGGTGTAGTAGTATGTTTTGGGTCTGAAGGTTTTATCTTAAACTTGACTGGATATTAAGACAGACAATACCTTTGGTGTAGTGGTATGTTTTGAGTCTGAATGTTTTATCTTAAGCTTGACTGGATATTAAAACAGACAATACCTTTGGTGTAGTAGTATGTTTTGGGTCTGAAGGTGTTATCTTAAACTTGACTGGATATTAAGACAGACAATACCTTTGGTGTAGTGGTATGTTTTGAGTCTGAATGTTTTATCTTAAGCTTGACTGGATATTAAAACAGACAATACCTTTGGTGTAGTGGTATGTTTTGAGTCTAAAGGTATTATCTTAAACTTGACTGGATATTAAGACAGACAATACCTTTGGTGTAGTAGTATGTTTTGGGTCTGAAGGTGTTATCTTAAACTTGACTGGATATTAAGACAGACACTACCTTTGGTGTAGTGGTATGTTTTGAGTCTGAAAGTGTTATCTTAAACTTGACTGGATATTAAGACAGACAATACCTTTGGTGTAGTGGTATGTTTTGGGTCTGAAGGTGTTATCTTAAACTTGACTGGATATTAAAACAGACAATACCTTTGGTGTAGTGGTATGTTTTGGGTCAGAAGGTGTTATCTTAAACTTGACTGGATATTAAGACAGACAATACCTTTGGTGTAGTAGTATGTTTTGGGTATGAAGTTTTTATCTTAAACTTGACTGGATATTAAGACAGTCAATACCTTTGGTGTAGTGGTATGCTTTGGGTCTGAAGGTGTTATCTTAAACTTGACTGGATATTAAAACAGACAATACCTTTGGTGTAGTGGTATGTTTTGAGTCTGAAGGTTTGATCTTAAACTTGACTGGATATTAAGACAGACAATACCTTTGGTGTAGTAGTATGTTTTGAGTCTGAAGGTTTTATCTTAAACTTGACTGGATATTAAAACAGACAATACCTTTGGTGTAGCGGTATGTTTTGAGTCTGAAGGTTTTATCTTAAACTTGACTGGATATTAAGACAGACAATACCTTTGGTGTAGTAGTATGTTTTGAGTCTGAAGGTATTATCTTAAACTTGACTGGATATTAAGACAGACAATACCTTTGGTGTAGTAGTATGTTTTGAGTCTGAAGGTTTTATCTTAAACTTGACTGGATATTAAGACAGACAATACCTTTGGTGTAGTAGTATGTTTTGAGTCTGAAGGTATTATCTTAAACTTGACTGGATATTAAGACAGACAATACCTTTGGTGTAGTGGTATGTTTTGAGTCTGAAGGTTTTATCTTAGACTTGACTGGATATTAAGACAGACAATACCTTTGGTGTAGTGGTATGTTTTGGGTCTGAAGGTGTTATCTTAAACTTGACTGGATATTAAGACAGACAATACCTTTGGTGTAGTAGTATGTTTTGGGTCTGAAGGTGTTATCTTAAACTTGACTGGATATTAAGACAGACAATACCTTTGGTGTAGTAGTATGTTTTGAGTCTGAAGGTTTTATCTTAAACTTGACTGGATATTAAAACAGACAATACCTTTGGTGTAGTGGTATGTTTTGAGTCTGAAGGTGTTATCTTAAACTTGACTGGATATTAAAACAGACAATACCTTTGGTGTAGTAGTATGTTTTGAGTCTGAAGGTATTATCTTAAACTTGACTGGATATTAAGACAGACAATACCTTTGGTGTAGTGGTATGTTTTGAGTCTGAAGGTTTTATCTTAAACTTGACTGGATATTAAGACAGACAATACCTTTGGTGTAGTAGTATGTTTTGGGTCTGAAGGTTTTATCTTAAACTTGACTGGATATTAAGACAGACACTATCTTTGGTGTAGTGGTATGTTTTGAGTCTGAATGTTTTATCTTAAGCTTGACTGGATATTAAAACAGACAATACCTTTGGTGTAGTGGTATGTTTTGAGTTTGAAGGTGTTATCTTAAACTTGACTGGATATTAAGACAGACACTACCTTTGGTGTAGTGGTATGTTTTGAGTCTGAATGTTTTATCTTAAACTTGACTGGATATTAAAACAGACAATACCTTTGGTGTAGTGGTATGTTTTCAGTCTGAAGGTTTTATCTTAAGCTTGACTGGATATTAAGACAGACAATACCTTTGGTGTAGTGGTATGTTTTGAGTCTGAAGGTTTTATCTTAAACTTGACTGGATATTAAGACAGACAATACCTTTGGTGTAGTAGTATGTTTTGAGTCTGAAGGTGTTATCTTAAACTTGACTGGATATTAAGACAGACACTACCTTTGGTGTAGTGGTATGTTTTGAGTCTGAATGTTTTATCTTAAACTTGACTGGATATTAAAACAGACAATACCTTTGGTGTAGTGGTATGTTTTGGGTCTGAAGTTTTTATCTTAAACCTGACTGGATATTAAGACAGACAATACCTTTGGTGTAGTGGTATGTTTTGAGTCTGAAGGTTTTATCTTAAACTTGACTGGATATTAAGACAGACAATACCTTTGGTGTAGCGGTATGTTTTGAGTCTAAAGGTGTTATCTTAAACTTGACTGGATATTAAGACAGACAATACCTTTGGTGTAGTGGTATGTTTTGGGTCTGAAGGTTTTATCTTAAACTTGACTGGATATTAAGACAGACAATACCTTTGGTGTGGTGGTATGTTTTGAGTCTGAAGGTTTTATCTTAAGCTTGACTGGATATTAAAACAGACAATACCTTTGATGTAGTGGTATGTTTTGAGTCTGAAGGTATTATCTTAAACTTGACTGGATATTAAGACAGACAATACCTTTGGTGTAGCGGTATGTTTTGAGTCTAAAGGTGTTATCTTAAACTTGACTGGATATTAAGACAGACAATACCTTTGGTGTAGTGGTATGTTTTGAGTCTGAAGGTGTTATCTTAAACTTGACTGGATATTAAAACAGACAATACCTTTGGTGTAGTGGTATGTTTTGAGTCTGAAGGTGTTATCTTAAACTTGACTGGATATTAAGACAGACAATACCTTTGGTGTAGTGGTATGTTTTGAGTCTGAAGGTGTTATCTTAAACTTGACTGGATATTAAGACAGACAATACCTTTGGTGTAGTGGTATGTTTTGGGTCTGAAGGTGTTATCTTAAACTTGACTGGATATTAAGACAGACAATACCTTTGGTGTAGTGGTATGTTTTGAGTCTGAAGGTGTTATCTTAAACTTGACTGGATATTAAGACAGACAATACCTTTGGTGTAGTGGTATGTTTTGGGTCTGAAGGTGTTATCTTAAACTTGACTGGATATTAAGACAGACAATACCTTTGGTGTAGTGGTATGTTTTGAGTCTGAAGGTTTTATCTTAAACTTGACTGGATATTAAAACAGACAATACCTTTGGTGTAGTGGTATGTTTTGGGTCTGAAGGTGTTATCTTAAACTTGACTGGATATTAAGACAGACAATACCTTTGGTGTAGCGGTATGTTTTGAGTCTGAAGGTGTTATCTTAAACTTGACTGGATATTAAGACAGACAATACCTTTGGTGTAGTAGTATGTTTTGGGTCTGAAGGTGTTATCTTAAACTTGACTGGATATTAAGACAGACAATACCTTTGGTGTAGTGGTATGTTTTGAGTCTGAAGGTGTTATCTTAAACTTGACTGGATATTAAAACAGACAATACCTTTGGTGTAGTAGTATGTTTTGAGTCTGAAGGTGTTATCTTAAACTTGACTGGATATTAAAACAGACAATACCTTTGGTGTAGTAGTATGTTTTGAGTCTGAAGGTTTTATCTTAAACTTGACTGGATATTAAAACAGACAATACCTTTGGTGTAGTGGTATGTTTTGAGTCAGAAGGTGTTATCTTAAACTTGACTGGATATTAAAACAGACAATACCTTTGGTGTAGTAGTATGTTTTGAGTCTGAAAGTGTTATCTTAAACTTGACTGGATATTAAGACAGACAATACCTTTGGTGTAGTGGTATGTTTTGGGTCTGAAGGTGTTATCTTAAACTTGACTGGATATTAAGACAGACAATACCTTTGGTGTAGTAGTATGTTTTGGGTCTGAAGGTTTTATCTTAAACTTGACTGGATATTAAGACAGACAATACCTTTGGTGTAGTGGTATGTTTTGAGTCTGAATGTTTTATCTTGAGCTTGACTGGATATTAAAACAGACAATACCTTTGGTGTAGTAGTATGTTTTGGGTCTGAAGGTGTTATCTTAAACTTGACTGGATATTAAGACAGACAATACCTTTGGTGTAGTGGTATGTTTTGAGTCTGAATGTTTTATCTTAAGCTTGACTGGATATTAAAACAGACAATACCTTTGGTGTAGTGGTATGTTTTGAGTCTAAAGGTATTATCTTAAACTTGACTGGATATTAAGGCAGACCATACCTTTGGTGTAGTAGTATGTTTTGGGTCTGAAGGTGTTATCTTAAACTTGACTGGATATTAAGACAGACACTACCTTTGGTGTAGTGGTATGTTTTGAGTCTGAAAGTGCTATCTTAAACTTGACTGGATATTAAGACAGACAATACCTTTGGTGTAGTGGTATGTTTTGAGTCTGAATGTTTTATCTTAAGCTTGACTGGATATTAAAACAGACAATACCTTTGGTGTAGTGGTATGTTTTGAGTCTAAAGGTATTATCTTAAACTTGACTGGATATTAAGACAGACAATACCTTTGGTGTAGTAGTATGTTTTGGGTCTGAAGGTGTTATCTTAAACTTGACTGGATATTAAGACAGACACTACCTTTGGTGTAGTGGTATGTTTTGAGTCTGAAAGCGTTATCTTAAACTTGACTGGATATTAAGACAGACAATACCTTTGGTGTAGTGGTATGTTTTGGGTCTGAAGGTGTTATCTTAAACTTGACTGGATATTAAAACAGACAATACCTTTGGTGTAGTGGTATGTTTTGGGTCAGAAGGTGTTATCTTAAACTTGACTGGATATTAAGACAGACAATACCTTTGGTGTAGTAGTATGTTTTGGGTATGAAGTTTTTATCTTAAACTTGACTGGATATTAAGACAGTCAATACCTTTGGTGTAGTGGTATGTTTTGGGTCTGAAGGTGTTATCTTAAACTTGACTGGATATTAAGACAGACAATACCTTTGGTGTAGTGGTATGTTTTGGGTCTGAAAGTGTTATCTTAAACTTGACTGGATATTAAGACAGAAAATACCTTTGGTGTAGTGGTATGTTTTGGGTCAGAGGGTGTTATCTTAAACTTGACTGGATATTAAGACAGACAATACCTTTGGTGTAGTGGTATCTTTTTTGGGTCTGAAGGTGTTATCTTAAACTTGACTGGATATTAAGACAGACAATACCTTTGGTGTAGTGGTATGTTTTGGGTCTGAAGGTGTTATCTTAAACTTGACTGGATATTAAGACAGACAATACCTTTGGTGTAGTGGTATGTTTTGGGTCAGAAGGTATTATCTTAAACTTGACTGGATATTAAGACAGACAATACCTTTGGTGTAGTGGTATGTTTTGGGTCAGAGGGTGTTATCTTAAACTTGACTGGATATTAAGACAGACAATACCTTTGGTGTAGTGGTATGTTTTGGGTCTGAAGGTGTTATCTTAAACTTGACTGGATATTAAGACAGACAGTACCTTTGGTGTAGTGGTATGTTTTGGGTCAGAAGGTGTTATCTTAAACTTGACTGGATATTAAGACAGACAATACCTTTGGTGTAGTGGTATGTTTTGGGTCAGAGGGTGTTATCTTAAACTTGACTGGATATTAAGACAGACAATACCTTTGGTGTAGTGGTATGTTTTGGGTCTTAAGGTGTTATCTTAAACTTGACTGGATATTAAGACAGACAATACCTTTGGTGTAGTGGTATGTTTTGGGTCTGAAGGTGTTATCTTAAACTTGACTGGATATTAAGACAGACAATACCTTTGGTGTAGTGGTATGTTTTGGGTCAGAGGGTGTTATCTTAAACTTGACTGGATATTAAGACAGACAATACCTTTGGTGTAGTGGTATCTTTTTTGGGTCTGAAGGTGTTATCTTAAACTTGACTGGATATTAAGACAGACAATACCTTTGGTGTAGTGGTATGTTTTGGGTCTGAAGGTGTTATCTTAAACTTGACTGGATATTAAGACAGACAATACCTTTGGTGTAGTGGTATGTTTTGGGTCAGAAGGTATTATCTTAAACTTGACTGGATATTAAGACAGACAATACCTTTGGTGTAGTGGTATGTTTTGGGTCAGAGGGTGTTATCTTAAACTTGACTGGATATTAAGACAGACAATACCTTTGGTGTAGTGGTATGTTTTGGGTCTGAAGGTGTTATCTTAAACTTGACTGGATATTAAAACAGACAATACCTTTGGTGTAGTGGTATGTTTTGAGTCTGAAGGTTTTATCTTAAACTTGATTGGATATTAAGACAGACAATACCTTTGGTGTAGTGGTATGTTTTGAGTCTGAAGGTTTTATCTTAAACTTGACTGGATATTAAGACAGACAATACCTTTGGTGTAGTGGTATGTTTTGAGTCTGAAGGTGTTATCTTAAACTTGACTGGATATTAAGACAGACAATACCTTTGGTGTAGTGGTATGTTTTCGGTCTGAAGGTTTTATCTTAAACTTGACTGGATATTAAGACAGACAATACCTTTGGTGTAGTGGTATGTTTTGAGTCTGAAGGTGTTATCTTAAACTTGACTGGATATTAAGACAGACAATACCTTTGGTGTAGTGGTATGTTTTGGGTCTGAAGGTTTTATCTTAAACTTGACTGGATATTAAGACAGACAATACCTTTGGTGTAGTGGTATGTTTTGAGTCTGAAGGTTTTATCTTAAACTTGACTGGATATTAAAACAGACAATACCTTTGGTGTAGTGGTATGTTTTGATTCTGAAGGTGTTATCTTAAACTTGACTGGATATTAAGACAGACAATACCTTTGGTGTAGTGGTATGTTTTGGGTCAGAGGGTGTTATCTTAAACTTGACTGGATATTAAGACAGACAATACCTTTGGTGTAGTGGTATGTTTTGGGTCTGAAGGTGTTATCTTAAACTTGACTGGATATTAAGACAGACAATACCTTTGGTGTAGTGGTATGTTTTGGGTCTGAAGGTGTTATCTTAAACTTGACTGGATATTAAGACAGACAATACCTTTGGTGTAGTGGTATGTTTTGGGTCAGAGGGTGTTATCTTAAACTTGACTGGATATTAAGACAGACAATACCTTTGGTGTAGTGGTATCTTTTTTGGGTCTGAAGGTGTTATCTTAAACTTGACTGGATATTAAGACAGACAATACCTTTGGTGTAGTGGTATGTTTTGGGTCTGAAGGTGTTATCTTAAACTTGACTGGATATTAAGACAGACAATACCTTTGGTGTAGTGGTATGTTTTGGGTCAGAAGGTATTATCTTAAACTTGACTGGATATTAAGACAGACAATACCTTTGGTGTAGTGGTATGTTTTGGGTCAGAGGGTGTTATCTTAAACTTGACTGGATATTAAGACAGACAATACCTTTGGTGTAGTGGTATGTTTTGGGTCTGAAGGTGTTATCTTAAACTTGACTGGATATTAAGACAGACAGTACCTTTGGTGTAGTGGTATGTTTTGGGTCAGAAGGTGTTATCTTAAACTTGACTGGATATTAAGACAGACAATACCTTTGGTGTAGTGGTATGTTTTGGGTCAGAGGGTGTTATCTTAAACTTGACTGGATATTAAGACAGACAATACCTTTGGTGTAGTGGTATGTTTTGGGTCTTAAGGTGTTATCTTAAACTTGACTGGATATTAAGACAGACAATACCTTTGATGTAGTGGTATGTTTTGGGTCAGAGGGTGTTATCTTAAACTTGACTGGATATTAAGACAGACAATACCTTTGGTGTAGTGGTATGTTTTGGGTCTGAAGGTGTTATCTTAAACTTGACTGGATATTAAGACAGACAATACCTTTGGTGTAGTGGTATGTTTTGGGTCAGAAGGTGTTATCTTAAACTTGACTGGATATTAAGACAGACAATACCTTTGGTGTAGTAGTATGTTTTGGGTATGAAGTTTTTATCTTAAACTTGACTGGATATTAAGACAGTCCATACCTTTGGTGTAGTGGTATGTTTTGGGTCTGAAGGTGTTATCTTAAACTTGACTGGATATTAAAACAGACAATACCTTTGGTGTAGTGGTATGTTTTGAGTCTGAAGGTTTTATCTTAAACTTGACTGGATATTAAGACAGACAATACCTTTGGTGTAGTGGTATGTTTTGGGTCTGAAGGTGTTATCTTAAACTTGACTGGATATTAAAACAGACAATACCTTTGGTGTAGTGATATGTTTTGGGTCTGAAGGTGTTATCTTAAACTTGACTGGATATTAAGACAGACAATACCTTTGGTGTAGTGGTATGTTTTGGTTCTGAAGGTGTTATATTAAACTTGACTGGATATTAAGACAGACAATACCTTTGGTGTAGTAGTATGTTTTGGGTCAGAGGGTGTTATCTTAAACTTGACTGGATATTAAGACAGACAATACCTTTGGTGTAGTGGTATGTTTTGGGTCTGAAGGTGTTATCTTAAACTTGACTGGATATTAAGACAGACAATACCTTTGGTGTAGTGGTATGTTTTGGGTCAGAAGGTGTTATCTTAAACTTGACTGGATATTAAGACAGACAATACCTTTGGTGTAGTAGTATGTTTTGGGTATGAAGTTTTTATCTTAAACTTGACTGGATATTAAGACAGTCAATACCTTTGGTGTAGTGGTATGTTTTGGGTCTGAAGGTGTTATCTTAAACTTGACTGGATATTAAAACAGACAATACCTTTGGTGTAGTGGTATGTTTTGAGTCTGAAGGTTTTATCTTAAACTTGACTGGATATTAAGACAGACAATACCTTTGGTGTAGTGGTATGTTTTGGGTCTGAAGGTGTTATCTTAAACTTGACTGGATATTAAAACAGACAATACCTTTGGTGTAGTGATATGTTTTGGGTCTGAAGGTGTTATCTTAAACTTGACTGGATATTAAGACAGACAATACCTTTGGTGTAGTGGTATGTTTTGGGTCTGAAGGTGTTATCTTAAACTTGACTGGATATTAAGACAGACAATACCTTTGGTGTAGTGGTATGTTTTGGGTCAGAAGGTGTTATCTTAAACTTGACTGGATATTAAGACAGACAATACCTTTGGTGTAGTAGTATGTTTTAGGTCTGAAGGTGTTATCTTAAACTTGACTGGATATTAAGACGGACAATACCTTTGGTGTAGTGGTATGTTTTGAGTCTGAAGGTGTTATCTTAAACTTGACTGGATATTAAAACAGACAATACCTTTGGTGTAGTAGTATGTTTTGAGTCTGAAGGTGTTATCTTAAACTTGACTGGATATTAAAACAGACAATACCTTTGGTGTAGTAGTATGTTTTGAGTCTGAAGGTTTTATCTTAAGCTTGACTGGATATTAAAACAGACAATACCTTTGGTGTAGTAGTATGTTTTGGGTCTGAAGGTGTTATCTTAAACTTGACTGGATATTAAGACAGACAATACCTTTGGTGTAGTGGTATGTTTTGAGTCTGAATGTTTTATCTTAAGCTTGACTGGATATTAAAACAGACAATACCTTTGGTGTAGTGGTATGTTTTGAGTCTAAAGGTATTATCTTAAACTTGACTGGATATTAAGACAGACAATACCTTTGGTGTAGTAGTATGTTTTGGGTCTGAAGGTGTTATCTTAAACTTGACTGGATATTAAGACAGACACTACCTTTGGTGTAGTGGTATGTTTTGAGTCTGAAAGTGTTATCTTAAACTTGACTGGATATTAAGACAGACAATACCTTTGGTGTAGTGGTATGTTTTGGGTCTGAAGGTGTTATCTTAAACTTGACTGGATATTAAAACAGACAATACCTTTGGTGTAGTGGTATGTTTTGGGTCAGAAGGTGTTATCTTAAACTTGACTGGATATTAAGACAGACAATACCTTTGGTGTAGTAGTATGTTTTGGGTATGAAGTTTTTATCTTAAACTTGACTGGATATTAAGACAGTCAATACCTTTGGTGTAGTGGTATGCTTTGGGTCTGAAGGTGTTATCTTAAACTTGACTGGATATTAAAACAGACAATACCTTTGGTGTAGTGGTATGTTTTGAGTCTGAAGGTTTGATCTTAAACTTGACTGGATATTAAGACAGACAATACCTTTGGTGTAGTAGTATGTTTTGAGTCTGAAGGTTTTATCTTAAACTTGACTGGATATTAAAACAGACAATACCTTTGGTGTAGCGGTATGTTTTGAGTCTGAAGGTTTTATCTTAAACTTGACTGGATATTAAGACAGACAATACCTTTGGTGTAGTAGTATGTTTTGAGTCTGAAGGTATTATCTTAAACTTGACTGGATATTAAGACAGACAATACCTTTGGTGTAGTAGTATGTTTTGAGTCTGAAGGTGTTATCTTAAACTTGACTGGATATTAAGACAGACAATACCTTTGGTGTAGTAGTATGTTTTGAGTCTGAAGGTATTATCTTAAACTTGACTGGATATTAAGACAGACAATACCTTTGGTGTAGTGGTATGTTTTGAGTCTGAAGGTTTTATCTTAGACTTGACTGGATATTAAGACAGACAATACCTTTGGTGTAGTGGTATGTTTTGGGTCTGAAGGTGTTATCTTAAACTTGACTGGATATTAAGACAGACAATACCTTTGGTGTAGTAGTATGTTTTGGGTCTGAAGGTGTTATCTTAAACTTGACTGGATATTAAGACAGACAATACCTTTGGTGTAGTAGTATGTTTTGAGTCTGAAGGTTTTATCTTAAACTTGACTGGATATTAAAACAGACAATACCTTTGGTGTAGTGGTATGTTTTGAGTCTGAAGGTGTTATCTTAAACTTGACTGGATATTAAAACAGACAATACCTTTGGTGTAGTAGTATGTTTTGAGTCTGAAGGTATTATCTTAAACTTGACTGGATATTAAGACAGACAATACCTTTGGTGTAGTGGTATGTTTTGAGTCTGAAGGTTTTATCTTAAACTTGACTGGATATTAAGACAGACAATACATTTGGTGTAGTAGTATGTTTTGGGTCTGAAGGTTTTATCTTAAACTTGACTGGATATTAAGACAGACACTATCTTTGGTGTAGTGGTATGTTTTGAGTCTGAATGTTTTATCTTAAGCTTGACTGGATATTAAAACAGACAATACCTTTGGTGTAGTGGTATGTTTTGAGTTTGAAGGTGTTATCTTAAACTTGACTGGATATTAAGACAGACACTACCTTTGGTGTAGTGGTATGTTTTGAGTCTGAATGTTTTATCTTAAACTTGACTGGATATTAAAACAGACAATACCTTTGGTGTAGTGGTATGTTTTCAGTCTGAAGGTTTTATCTTAAGCTTGACTGGATATTAAGACAGACAATACCTTTGGTGTAGTGGTATGTGATATTAAGACAGACAATACCTTTGGTGTAGTGGTATGTTTTGAGTCTGAAGGTTTTATCTTAAACTTGACTGGATATTAAGACAGACAATACCTTTGGTGTAGTAGTATGTTTTGAGTCTGAAGGTGTTATCTTAAACTTGACTGGATATTAAGACAGACACTACCTTTGGTGTAGTGGTATGTTTTGAGTCTGAATGTTTTATCTTAAACTTGACTGGATATTAAAACAGACAATACCTTTGGTGTAGTGGTATGTTTTGGGTCTGAAGTTTTTATCTTAAACCTGACTGGATATTAAGACAGACAATACCTTTGGTGTAGTGGTATGTTTTGAGTCTGAAGGTTTTATCTTAAACTTGACTGGATATTAAGACAGACAATACCTTTGGTGTAGCGGTATGTTTTGAGTCTAAAGGTGTTATCTTAAACTTGACTGGATATTAAGACAGACAATACCTTTGGTGTAGTGGTATGTTTTGGGTCTGAAGGTTTTATCTTAAACTTGACTGGATATTAAGACAGACAATACCTTTGGTGTGGTGGTATGTTTTGAGTCTGAAGGTTTTATCTTAAGCTTGACTGGATATTAAAACAGACAATACCTTTGATGTAGTGGTATGTTTTGAGTCTGAAGGTATTATCTTAAACTTGACTGGATATTAAGACAGACAATACCTTTGGTGTAGCGGTATGTTTTGAGTCTAAAGGTGTTATCTTAAACTTGACTGGATATTAAGACAGACAATACCTTTGGTGTAGTGGTATGTTTTGAGTCTGAAGGTGTTATCTTAAACTTGACTGGATATTAAAACAGACAATACCTTTGGTGTAGTGGTATGTTTTGAGTCTGAAGGTGTTATCTTAAACTTGACTGGATATTAAGACAGACAATACCTTTGGTGTAGTGGTATGTTTTGAGTCTGAAGGTGTTATCTTAAACTTGACTGGATATTAAGACAGACAATACCTTTGGTGTAGTGGTATGTTTTGGGTCTGAAGGTGTTATCTTAAACTTGACTGGATATTAAGACAGACAATACCTTTGGTGTAGTGGTATGTTTTGAGTCTGAAGGTGTTATCTTAAACTTGACTGGATATTAAGACAGACAATACCTTTGGTGTAGTGGTATGTTTTGGGTCTGAAGGTGTTATCTTAAACTTGACTGGATATTAAGACAGACAATACCTTTGGTGTAGTGGTATGTTTTGAGTCTGAAGGTTTTATCTTAAACTTGACTGGATATTAAAACAGACAATACCTTTGGTGTAGTGGTATGTTTTGGGTCTGAAGGTGTTATCTTAAACTTGACTGGATATTAAGACAGACAATACCTTTGGTGTAGCGGTATGTTTTGAGTCTGAAGGTGTTATCTTAAACTTGACTGGATATTAAGACAGACAATACCTTTGGTGTAGTAGTATGTTTTGGGTCTGAAGGTGTTATCTTAAACTTGACTGGATATTAAGACAGACAATACCTTTGGTGTAGTGGTATGTTTTGAGTCTGAAGGTGTTATCTTAAACTTGACTGGATATTAAAACAGACAATACCTTTGGTGTAGTAGTATGTTTTGAGTCTGAAGGTGTTATCTTAAACTTGACTGGATATTAAAACAGACAATACCTTTGGTGTAGTAGTATGTTTTGAGTCTGAAGGTTTTATCTTAAACTTGACTGGATATTAAAACAGACAATACCTTTGGTGTAGTGGTATGTTTTGAGTCAGAAGGTGTTATCTTAAACTTGACTGGATATTAAAACAGACAATACCTTTGGTGTAGTAGTATGTTTTGAGTCTGAAAGTGTTATCTTAAACTTGACTGGATATTAAGACAGACAATACCTTTGGTGTAGTGGTATGTTTTGGGTCTGAAGGTGTTATCTTAAACTTGACTGGATATTAAGACAGACAATACCTTTGGTGTAGTAGTATGTTTTGGGTCTGAAGGTTTTATCTTAAACTTGACTGGATATTAAGACAGACAATACCTTTGGTGTAGTGGTATGTTTTGAGTCTGAATGTTTTATCTTGAGCTTGACTGGATATTAAAACAGACAATACCTTTGGTGTAGTAGTATCTTTTGGGTCTGAAGGTGTTATCTTAAACTTGACTGGATATTAAGACAGACAATACCTTTGGTGTAGTGGTATGTTTTGAGTCTGAATGTTTTATCTTAAGCTTGACTGGATATTAAAACAGACAATACCTTTGGTGTAGTGGTATGTTTTGAGTCTAAAGGTATTATCTTAAACTTGACTGGATATTAAGGCAGACCATACCTTTGGTGTAGTAGTATGTTTTGGGTCTGAAGGTGTTATCTTAAACTTGACTGGATATTAAGACAGACACTACCTTTGGTGTAGTGGTATGTTTTGAGTCTGAAAGTGCTATCTTAAACTTGACTGGATATTAAGACAGACAATACCTTTGGTGTAGTGGTATGTTTTGAGTCTGAATGTTTTATCTTAAGCTTGACTGGATATTAAAACAGACAATACCTTTGGTGTAGTGGTATGTTTTGAGTCTAAAGGTATTATCTTAAACTTGACTGGATATTAAGACAGACAATACCTTTGGTGTAGTAGTATGTTTTGGGTCTGAAGGTGTTATCTTAAACTTGACTGGATATTAAGACAGACACTACCTTTGGTGTAGTGGTATGTTTTGAGTCTGAAAGCGTTATCTTAAACTTGACTGGATATTAAGACAGACAATACCTTTGGTGTAGTGGTATGTTTTGGGTCTGAAGGTGTTATCTTAAACTTGACTGGATATTAAAACAGACAATACCTTTGGTGTAGTGGTATGTTTTGGGTCAGAAGGTGTTATCTTAAACTTGACTGGATATTAAGACAGACAATACCTTTGGTGTAGTAGTATGTTTTGGGTATGAAGTTTTTATCTTAAACTTGACTGGATATTAAGACAGTCAATACCTTTGGTGTAGTGGTATGTTTTGGGTCTGAAGGTGTTATCTTAAACTTGACTGGATATTAAGACAGACAATACCTTTGGTGTAGCGGTATGTTTTGAGTCTAAAGGTGTTATCTTAAACTTGACTGGATATTAAGACAGACAATACCTTTGGTGTAGTGGTATGTTTTGAGTCTGAAGGTGTTATCTTAAACTTGACTGGATATTAAGACAGACAATACCTTTGGTGTAGTGGTATGTTTTGGGTCTGAAGGTGTTATCTTAAACTTGACTGGATATTAAGACAGACAATACCTTTGTTGTAGTGGTATGTTTTGAGTCTGAAGGTTTTATCTTAAACTTGACTGGATATTAAAACAGACAATACCTTTGGTGTAGTGGTATGTTTTGGGTCTGAAGGTGTTATCTTAAACTTGACTGGATATTAAGACAGACAATACCTTTGGTGTAGCGGTATGTTTTGAGTCTGAAGGTGTTATCTTAAACTTGACTGGATATTAAGACAGACAATACCTTTGGTGTAGTAGTATGTTTTGGGTCTGAAGGTGTTATCTTAAACTTGACTGGATATTAAGACAGACAATACCTTTGGTGTAGTGGTATGTTTTGAGTTTGAAGGTGTTATCTTAAACTTGACTGGATATTAAAACAGACAATACCTTTGGTGTAGTAGTATGTTTTGAGTCTGAAGGTGTTATCTTAAACTTGACTGGATATTAAAACAGACAATACCTTTGGTGTAGTAGTATGTTTTGAGTCTGAAGGTTTTATCTTAAACTTGACTGGATATTAAAACAGACAATACCTTTGGTGTAGTGGTATGTTTTGAGTCAGAAGGTGTTATCTTAAACTTGACTGGATATTAAAACAGACAATACCTTTGGTGTAGTAGTATGTTTTGAGTCTGAAAGTGTTATCTTAAACTTGACTGGATATTAAGACAGACAATACCTTTGGTGTAGTGGTATGTTTTGGGTCTGAAGGTGTTATCTTAAACTTGACTGGATATTAAGACAGACAATACCTTTGGTGTAGTAGTATGTTTTGGGTCTGAAGGTTTTATCTTAAACTTGACTGGATATTAAGACAGACAATACCTTTGGTGTAGTGGTATGTTTTGAGTCTGAATGTTTTATCTTGAGCTTGACTGGATATTAAAACAGACAATACCTTTGGTGTAGTAGTATGTTTTGGGTCTGAAGGTGTTATCTTAAACTTGACTGGATATTAAGACAGACAATACCTTTGGTGTAGTGGTATGTTTTGAGTCTGAATGTTTTATCTTAAGCTTGACTGGATATTAAAACAGACAATACCTTTGGTGTAGTGGTATGTTTTGAGTCTAAAGGTATTATCTTAAACTTGACTGGATATTAAGGCAGACAATACCTTTGGTGTAGTAGTATGTTTTGGGTCTGAAGGTGTTATCTTAAACTTGACTGGATATTAAGACAGACACTACCTTTGGTGTAGTGGTATGTTTTGAGTCTGAAAGTGCTATCTTAAACTTGACTGGATATTAAGACAGACAATACCTTTGGTGTAGTGGTATGTTTTGAGTCTGAATGTTTTATCTTAAGCTTGACTGGATATTAAAACAGACAATACCTTTGGTGTAGTGGTATGTTTTGAGTCTAAAGGTATTATCTTAAACTTGACTGGATATTAAGACAGACAATACCTTTGGTGTAGTAGTATGTTTTGGGTCTGAAGGTGTTATCTTAAACTTGACTGGATATTAAGACAGACACTACCTTTGGTGTAGTGGTATGTTTTGAGTCTGAAAGCGTTATCTTAAACTTGACTGGATATTAAGACAGACAATACCTTTGGTGTAGTGGTATGTTTTGGGTCTGAAGGTGTTATCTTAAACTTGACTGGATATTAAAACAGACAATACCTTTGGTGTAGTGGTATGTTTTGGGTCAGAAGGTGTTATCTTAAACTTGACTGGATATTAAGACAGACAATACCTTTGGTGTAGTAGTATGTTTTGGGTATGAAGTTTTTATCTTAAACTTGACTGGATATTAAGACAGTCAATACCTTTGGTGTAGTGGTATGTTTTGGGTCTGAAGGTGTTATCTTAAACTTGACTGGATATTAAGACAGACAATACCTTTGGTGTAGCGGTATGTTTTGAGTCTAAAGGTGTTATCTTAAACTTGACTGGATATTAAGACAGACAATACCTTTGGTGTAGTGGTATGTTTTGAGTCTGAAGGTGTTATCTTAAACTTGACTGGATATTAAGACAGACAATACCTTTGGTGTAGTGGTATGTTTTGGGTCTGAAGGTGTTATCTTAAACTTGACTGGATATTAAGACAGACAATACCTTTGGTGTAGTGGTATGTTTTGAGTCTGAAGGTTTTATCTTAAACTTGACTGGATATTAAAACAGACAATACCTTTGGTGTAGTGGTATGTTTTGGGTCTGAAGGTGTTATCTTAAACTTGACTGGATATTAAGACAGACAATACCTTTGGTGTAGCGGTATGTTTTGAGTCTGAAGGTGTTATCTTAAACTTGACTGGATATTAAGACAGACAATACCTTTGGTGTAGTAGTATGTTTTGGGTCTGAAGGTGTTATCTTAAACTTGATTGGATATTAAGACAGACAATACCTTTGGTGTAGTGGTATGTTTTGAGTCTGAAGGTGTTATCTTAAACTTGACTGGATATTAAAACAGACAATACCTTTGGTGTAGTAGTATGTTTTGAGTCTGAAGGTGTTATCTTAAACTTGACTGGATATTAAAACAGACAATACCTTTGGTGTAGTAGTATGTTTTGAGTCTGAAGGTTTTATCTTAAACTTGACTGGATATTAAAACAGACAATACCTTTGGTGTAGTGGTATGTTTTGAGTCAGAAGGTGTTATCTTAAACTTGACTGGATATTAAAACAGACAATACCTTTGGTGTAGTAGTATGTTTTGAGTCTGAAAGTGTTATCTTAAACTTGACTGGATATTAAGACAGACAATACCTTTGGTGTAGTGGTATGTTTTGGGTCTGAAGGTGTTATCTTAAACTTGACTGGATATTAAGACAGACAATACCTTTGGTGTAGTAGTATGTTTTGGGTCTGAAGGTTTTATCTTAAACTTGACTGGATATTAAGACAGACAATACCTTTGGTGTAGTGGTATGTTTTGAGTCTGAATGTTTTATCTTGAGCTTGACTGGATATTAAAACAGACAATACCTTTGGTGTAGTAGTATGTTTTGGGTCTGAAGGTGTTATCTTAAACTTGACTGGATATTAAGACAGACAATACCTTTGGTGTAGTGGTATGTTTTGAGTCTGAATGTTTTATCTTAAGCTTGACTGGATATTAAAACAGACAATACCTTTGGTGTAGTGGTATGTTTTGAGTCTGAAGGTGTTATCTTAAACTTGACTGGATATTAAGACAGACAATACCTTTGGTGTAGTAGTATGTTTTGGGTCTGAAGGTGTTATCTTAAACTTGACTGGATATTAAGACAGACAATACCTTTGGTGTAGTGGTATGTTTTGAGTTTGAAGGTGTTATCTTAAACTTGACTGGATATTAAAACAGACAATACCTTTGGTGTAGTAGTATGTTTTGAGTCTGAAGGTGTTATCTTAAACTTGACTGGATATTAAAACAGACAATACCTTTGGTGTAGTAGTATGTTTTGAGTCTGAAGGTTTTATCTTAAACTTGACTGGATATTAAAACAGACAATACCTTTGGTGTAGTGGTATGTTTTGAGTCAGAAGGTGTTATCTTAAACTTGACTGGATATTAAAACAGACAATACCTTTGGTGTAGTAGTATGTTTTGAGTCTGAAAGTGTTATCTTAAACTTGACTGGATATTAAGACAGACAATACCTTTGGTGTAGTGGTATGTTTTGGGTCTGAAGGTGTTATCTTAAACTTGACTGGATATTAAGACAGACAATACCTTTGGTGTAGTAGTATGTTTTGGGTCTGAAGGTTTTATCTTAAACTTGACTGGATATTAAGACAGACAATACCTTTGGTGTAGTGGTATGTTTTGAGTCTGAATGTTTTATCTTGAGCTTGACTGGATATTAAAACAGACAATACCTTTGGTGTAGTAGTATCTTTTGGGTCTGAAGGTGTTATCTTAAACTTGACTGGATATTAAGACAGACAATACCTTTGGTGTAGTGGTATGTTTTGAGTCTGAATGTTTTATCTTAAGCTTGACTGGATATTAAAACAGACAATACCTTTGGTGTAGTGGTATGTTTTGAGTCTAAAGGTATTATCTTAAACTTGACTGGATATTAAGGCAGACAATACCTTTGGTGTAGTAGTATGTTTTGGGTCTGAAGGTGTTATCTTAAACTTGACTGGATATTAAGACAGACACTACCTTTGGTGTAGTGGTATGTTTTGAGTCTGAAAGTGCTATCTTAAACTTGACTGGATATTAAGACAGACAATACCTTTGGTGTAGTGGTATGTTTTGAGTCTGAATGTTTTATCTTAAGCTTGACTGGATATTAAAACAGACAATACCTTTGGTGTAGTGGTATGTTTTGAGTCTAAAGGTATTATCTTAAACTTGACTGGATATTAAGACAGACAATACCTTTGGTGTAGTAGTATGTTTTGGGTCTGAAGGTGTTATCTTAAACTTGACTGGATATTAAGACAGACACTACCTTTGGTGTAGTGGTATGTTTTGAGTCTGAAAGCGTTATCTTAAACTTGACTGGATATTAAGACAGACAATACCTTTGGTGTAGTGGTATGTTTTGGGTCTGAAGGTGTTATCTTAAACTTGACTGGATATTAAAACAGACAATACCTTTGGTGTAGTGGTATGTTTTGGGTCAGAAGGTGTTATCTTAAACTTGACTGGATATTAAGACAGACAATACCTTTGGTGTAGTAGTATGTTTTGGGTATGAAGTTTTTATCTTAAACTTGACTGGATATTAAGACAGTCAATACCTTTGGTGTAGTGGTATGTTTTGGGTCTGAAGGTGTTATCTTAAACTTGACTGGATATTAAGACAGACAATACCTTTGGTGTAGCGGTATGTTTTGAGTCTAAAGGTGTTATCTTAAACTTGACTGGATATTAAGACAGACAATACCTTTGGTGTAGTGGTATGTTTTGAGTCTGAAGGTGTTATCTTAAACTTGACTGGATATTAAGACAGACAATACCTTTGGTGTAGTGGTATGTTTTGGGTCTGAAGGTGTTATCTTAAACTTGACTGGATATTAAGACAGACAATACCTTTGGTGTAGTGGTATGTTTTGAGTCTGAAGGTTTTATCTTAAACTTGACTGGATATTAAAACAGACAATACCTTTGGTGTAGTGGTATGTTTTGGGTCTGAAGGTGTTATCTTAAACTTGACTGGATATTAAGACAGACAATACCTTTGGTGTAGCGGTATGTTTTGAGTCTGAAGGTGTTATCTTAAACTTGACTGGATATTAAGACAGACAATACCTTTGGTGTAGTAGTATGTTTTGGGTCTGAAGGTGTTATCTTAAACTTGATTGGATATTAAGACAGACAATACCTTTGGTGTAGTGGTATGTTTTGAGTTTGAAGGTGTTATCTTAAACTTGACTGGATATTAAAACAGACAATACCTTTGGTGTAGTAGTATGTTTTGAGTCTGAAGGTGTTATCTTAAACTTGACTGGATATTAAAACAGACAATACCTTTGGTGTAGTAGTATGTTTTGAGTCTGAAGGTTTTATCTTAAACTTGACTGGATATTAAAACAGACAATACCTTTGGTGTAGTGGTATGTTTTGAGTCAGAAGGTGTTATCTTAAACTTGACTGGATATTAAAACAGACAATACCTTTGGTGTAGTAGTATGTTTTGAGTCTGAAAGTGTTATCTTAAACTTGACTGGATATTAAGACAGACAATACCTTTGGTGTAGTGGTATGTTTTGGGTCTGAAGGTGTTATCTTAAACTTGACTGGATATTAAGACAGACAATACCTTTGGTGTAGTAGTATGTTTTGGGTCTGAAGGTTTTATCTTAAACTTGACTGGATATTAAGACAGACAATACCTTTGGTGTAGTGGTATGTTTTGAGTCTGAATGTTTTATCTTGAGCTTGACTGGATATTAAAACAGACAATACCTTTGGTGTAGTAGTATGTTTTGGGTCTGAAGGTGTTATCTTAAACTTGACTGGATATTAAGACAGACAATACCTTTGGTGTAGTGGTATGTTTTGAGTCTGAATGTTTTATCTTAAGCTTGACTGGATATTAAAACAGACAATACCTTTGGTGTAGTGGTATGTTTTGAGTCTAAAGGTATTATCTTAAACTTGACTGGATATTAAGACAGACAATACCTTTGGTGTAGTAGTATGTTTTGGGTCTGAAGGTGTTATCTTAAACTTGACTGGATATTAAGACAGACACTACCTTTGGTGTAGTGGTATGTTTTGAGTCTGAAAGTGTTATCTTAAACTTGACTGGATATTAAGACAGACAATACCTTTGGTGTAGTGGTATGTTTTGAGTCTGAATGTTTTATCTTAAGCTTGACTGGATATTAAAACAGACAATACCTTTGGTGTAGTGGTATGTTTTGAGTCTAAAGGTATTATCTTAAACTTGACTGGATATTAAGACAGACAATACCTTTGGTGTAGTAGTATGTTTTGGGTCTGAAGGTGTTATCTTAAACTTGACTGGATATTAAGACAGACACTACCTTTGGTGTAGTGGTATGTTTTGAGTCTGAAAGCGTTATCTTAAACTTGACTGGATATTAAGACAGACAATACCTTTGGTGTAGTGGTATGTTTTGGGTCTGAAGGTGTTATCTTAAACTTGACTGGATATTAAAACAGACAATACCTTTGGTGTAGTGGTATGTTTTGGGTCAGAAGGTGTTATCTTAAACTTGACTGGATATTAAGACAGACAATACCTTTGGTGTAGTAGTATGTTTTGGGTATGAAGTTTTTATCTTAAACTTGACTGGATATTAAGACAGTCAATACCTTTGGTGTAGTGGTATGTTTTGGGTCTGAAGGTGTTATCTTAAACTTGACTGGATATTAAGACAGACAATACCTTTGGTGTAGTAGTATGTTTTGAGTCTGAAGGTTTTATCTTAAACTTGACTGGATATTAAAACAGACAATACCTTTGGTGTAGCGGTATGTTTTGAGTTTGAAGGTGTTATCTTAAACTTGACTGGATATTAAGACAGACACTACCTTTGGTGTAGTGGTATGTTTTGAGTCTGAATGTTTTATCTTAAACTTGACTGGATATTAAAACAGACAATACCTTTGGTGTAGTGGTATGTTTTCAGTCTGAAGGTTTTATCTTAAGCTTGACTGGATATTAAGACAGACAATACCTTTGGTGTAGTGGTATGTTTTGAGTCTGAAGGTTTTATCTTAAACTTGACTGGATATTAAGACAGACAATACCTTTGGTGTAGTAGTATGTTTTGAGTCTGAAGGTGTTATCTTAAACTTGACTGGATATTAAGACAGACACTACCTTTGGTGTAGTGGTATGTTTTGAGTCTGAATGTTTTATCTTAAACTTGACTGGATATTAAAACAGACAATACCTTTGGTGTAGTGGTATGTTTTGGGTCTGAAGTTTTTATCTTAAACCTGACTGGATATTAAGACAGACAATACCTTTGGTGTAGTGGTATGTTTTGAGTCTGAAGGTTTTATCTTAAACTTGACTGGATATTAAGACAGACAATACCTTTGGTGTAGCGGTATGTTTTGAGTCTAAAGGTGTTATCTTAAACTTGACTGGATATTAAGACAGACAATACCTTTGGTGTAGTGGTATGTTTTGGGTCTGAAGGTTTTATCTTAAACTTGACTGGATATTAAGACAGACAATACCTTTGGTGTGGTGGTATGTTTTGAGTCTGAAGGTTTTATCTTAAGCTTGACTGGATATTAAAACAGACAATACCTTTGATGTAGTGGTATGTTTTGAGTCTGAAGGTATTATCTTAAACTTGACTGGATATTAAGACAGACAATACCTTTGGTGTAGCGGTATGTTTTGAGTCTAAAGGTGTTATCTTAAACTTGACTGGATATTAAGACAGACAATACCTTTGGTGTAGTGGTATGTTTTGAGTCTGAAGGTGTTATCTTAAACTTGACTGGATATTAAAACAGACAATACCTTTGGTGTAGTGGTATGTTTTGAGTCTGAAGGTGTTATCTTAAACTTGACTGGATATTAAGACAGACAATACCTTTGGTGTAGTGGTATGTTTTGAGTCTGAAGGTGTTATCTTAAACTTGACTGGATATTAAGACAGACAATACCTTTGGTGTAGTGGTATGTTTTGGGTCTGAAGGTGTTATCTTAAACTTGACTGGATATTAAGACAGACAATACCTTTGGTGTAGTGGTATGTTTTGAGTCTGAAGGTGTTATCTTAAACTTGACTGGATATTAAGACAGACAATACCTTTGGTGTAGTGGTATGTTTTGGGTCTGAAGGTGTTATCTTAAACTTGACTGGATATTAAGACAGACAATACCTTTGGTGTAGTGGTATGTTTTGAGTCTGAAGGTTTTATCTTAAACTTGACTGGATATTAAAACAGACAATACCTTTGGTGTAGTGGTATGTTTTGGGTCTGAAGGTGTTATCTTAAACTTGACTGGATATTAAGACAGACAATACCTTTGGTGTAGCGGTATGTTTTGAGTCTGAAGGTGTTATCTTAAACTTGACTGGATATTAAGACAGACAATACCTTTGGTGTAGTAGTATGTTTTGGGTCTGAAGGTGTTATCTTAAACTTGACTGGATATTAAGACAGACAATACCTTTGGTGTAGTGGTATGTTTTGAGTCTGAAGGTGTTATCTTAAACTTGACTGGATATTAAAACAGACAATACCTTTGGTGTAGTAGTATGTTTTGAGTCTGAAGGTGTTATCTTAAACTTGACTGGATATTAAAACAGACAATACCTTTGGTGTAGTAGTATGTTTTGAGTCTGAAGGTTTTATCTTAAACTTGACTGGATATTAAAACAGACAATACCTTTGGTGTAGTGGTATGTTTTGAGTCAGAAGGTGTTATCTTAAACTTGACTGGATATTAAAACAGACAATACCTTTGGTGTAGTAGTATGTTTTGAGTCTGAAAGTGTTATCTTAAACTTGACTGGATATTAAGACAGACAATACCTTTGGTGTAGTGGTATGTTTTGGGTCTGAAGGTGTTATCTTAAACTTGACTGGATATTAAGACAGACAATACCTTTGGTGTAGTAGTATGTTTTGGGTCTGAAGGTTTTATCTTAAACTTGACTGGATATTAAGACAGACAATACCTTTGGTGTAGTGGTATGTTTTGAGTCTGAATGTTTTATCTTGAGCTTGACTGGATATTAAAACAGACAATACCTTTGGTGTAGTAGTATGTTTTGGGTCTGAAGGTGTTATCTTAAACTTGACTGGATATTAAGACAGACAATACCTTTGGTGTAGTGGTATGTTTTGAGTCTGAATGTTTTATCTTAAGCTTGACTGGATATTAAAACAGACAATACCTTTGGTGTAGTGGTATGTTTTGAGTCTAAAGGTATTATCTTAAACTTGACTGGATATTAAGGCAGACAATACCTTTGGTGTAGTAGTATGTTTTGGGTCTGAAGGTGTTATCTTAAACTTGACTGGATATTAAGACAGACACTACCTTTGGTGTAGTGGTATGTTTTGAGTCTGAAAGTGCTATCTTAAACTTGACTGGATATTAAGACAGACAATACCTTTGGTGTAGTGGTATGTTTTGAGTCTGAATGTTTTATCTTAAGCTTGACTGGATATTAAAACAGACAATACCTTTGGTGTAGTGGTATGTTTTGAGTCTAAAGGTATTATCTTAAACTTGACTGGATATTAAGACAGACAATACCTTTGGTGTAGTAGTATGTTTTGGGTCTGAAGGTGTTATCTTAAACTTGACTGGATATTAAGACAGACACTACCTTTGGTGTAGTGGTATGTTTTGAGTCTGAAAGCGTTATCTTAAACTTGACTGGATATTAAGACAGACAATACCTTTGGTGTAGTGGTATGTTTTGGGTCTGAAGGTGTTATCTTAAACTTGACTGGATATTAAAACAGACAATACCTTTGGTGTAGTGGTATGTTTTGGGTCAGAAGGTGTTATCTTAAACTTGACTGGATATTAAGACAGACAATACCTTTGGTGTAGTAGTATGTTTTGGGTATGAAGTTTTTATCTTAAACTTGACTGGATATTAAGACAGTCAATACCTTTGGTGTAGTGGTATGTTTTGGGTCTGAAGGTGTTATCTTAAACTTGACTGGATATTAAGACAGACAATACCTTTGGTGTAGCGGTATGTTTTGAGTCTAAAGGTGTTATCTTAAACTTGACTGGATATTAAGACAGACAATACCTTTGGTGTAGTGGTATGTTTTGAGTCTGAAGGTGTTATCTTAAACTTGACTGGATATTAAGACAGACAATACCTTTGGTGTAGTGGTATGTTTTGGGTCTGAAGGTGTTATCTTAAACTTGACTGGATATTAAGACAGACAATACCTTTGGTGTAGTGGTATGTTTTGAGTCTGAAGGTTTTATCTTAAACTTGACTGGATATTAAAACAGACAATACCTTTGGTGTAGTGGTATGTTTTGGGTCTGAAGGTGTTATCTTAAACTTGACTGGATATTAAGACAGACAATACCTTTGGTGTAGCGGTATGTTTTGAGTCTGAAGGTGTTATCTTAAACTTGACTGGATATTAAGACAGACAATACCTTTGGTGTAGTAGTATGTTTTGGGTCTGAAGGTGTTATCTTAAACTTGACTGGATATTAAGACAGACAATACCTTTGGTGTAGTGGTATGTTTTGAGTTTGAAGGTGTTATCTTAAACTTGACTGGATATTAAAACAGACAATACCTTTGGTGTAGTAGTATGTTTTGAGTCTGAAGGTGTTATCTTAAACTTGACTGGATATTAAAACAGACAATACCTTTGGTGTAGTAGTATGTTTTGAGTCTGAAGGTTTTATCTTAAACTTGACTGGATATTAAAACAGACAATACCTTTGGTGTAGTGGTATGTTTTGAGTCAGAAGGTGTTATCTTAAACTTGACTGGATATTAAAACAGACAATACCTTTGGTGTAGTAGTATGTTTTGAGTCTGAAAGTGTTATCTTAAACTTGACTGGATATTAAGACAGACAATACCTTTGGTGTAGTGGTATGTTTTGGGTCTGAAGGTGTTATCTTAAACTTGACTGGATATTAAGACAGACAATACCTTTGGTGTAGTAGTATGTTTTGGGTCTGAATGTTTTATCTTGAGCTTGACTGGATATTAAAACAGACAATACCTTTGGTGTAGTAGTATGTTTTGGGTCTGAAGGTGTTATCTTAAACTTGACTGGATATTAAGACAGACAATACCTTTGGTGTAGTGGTATGTTTTGAGTCTGAATGTTTTATCTTAAGCTTGACTGGATATTAAAACAGACAATACCTTTGGTGTAGTGGTATGTTTTGAGTCTAAAGGTATTATCTTAAACTTGACTGGATATTAAGGCAGACAATACCTTTGGTGTAGTAGTATGTTTTGGGTCTGAAGGTGTTATCTTAAACTTGACTGGATATTAAGACAGACACTACCTTTGGTGTAGTGGTATGTTTTGAGTCTGAAAGTGCTATCTTAAACTTGACTGGATATTAAGACAGACAATACCTTTGGTGTAGTGGTATGTTTTGAGTCTGAATGTTTTATCTTAAGCTTGACTGGATATTAAAACAGACAATACCTTTGGTGTAGTGGTATGTTTTGAGTCTAAAGGTATTATCTTAAACTTGACTGGATATTAAGACAGACAATACCTTTGGTGTAGTAGTATGTTTTGGGTCTGAAGGTGTTATCTTAAACTTGACTGGATATTAAGACAGACAATACCTTTGGTGTAGCGGTATGTTTTGAGTCTGAAGGTGTTATCTTAAACTTGACTGGATATTAAGACAGACAATACCTTTGGTGTAGTAGTATGTTTTGGGTCTGAAGGTGTTATCTTAAACTTGACTGGATATTAAGACAGACAATACCTTTGGTGTAGTGGTATGTTTTGAGTTTGAAGGTGTTATCTTAAACTTGACTGGATATTAAAACAGACAATACCTTTGGTGTAGTAGTATGTTTTGAGTCTGAAGGTGTTATCTTAAACTTGACTGGATATTAAAACAGACAATACCTTTGGTGTAGTAGTATGTTTTGAGTCTGAAGGTTTTATCTTAAACTTGACTGGATATTAAAACAGACAATACCTTTGGTGTAGTGGTATGTTTTGAGTCAGAAGGTGTTATCTTAAACTTGACTGGATATTAAAACAGACAATACCTTTGGTGTAGTAGTATGTTTTGAGTCTGAAAGTGTTATCTTAAACTTGACTGGATATTAAGACAGACAATACCTTTGGTGTAGTGGTATGTTTTGGGTCTGAAGGTGTTATCTTAAACTTGACTGGATATTAAGACAGACAATACCTTTGGTGTAGTAGTATGTTTTGGGTCTGAATGTTTTATCTTGAGCTTGACTGGATATTAAAACAGACAATACCTTTGGTGTAGTAGTATGTTTTGGGTCTGAAGGTGTTATCTTAAACTTGACTGGATATTAAGACAGACAATACCTTTGGTGTAGTGGTATGTTTTGAGTCTGAATGTTTTATCTTAAGCTTGACTGGATATTAAAACAGACAATACCTTTGGTGTAGTGGTATGTTTTGAGTCTAAAGGTATTATCTTAAACTTGACTGGATATTAAGGCAGACAATACCTTTGGTGTAGTAGTATGTTTTGGGTCTGAAGGTGTTATCTTAAACTTGACTGGATATTAAGACAGACACTACCTTTGGTGTAGTGGTATGTTTTGAGTCTGAAAGTGCTATCTTAAACTTGACTGGATATTAAGACAGACAATACCTTTGGTGTAGTGGTATGTTTTGAGTCTGAATGTTTTATCTTAAGCTTGACTGGATATTAAAACAGACAATACCTTTGGTGTAGTGGTATGTTTTGAGTCTAAAGGTATTATCTTAAACTTGACTGGATATTAAGACAGACAATACCTTTGGTGTAGTAGTATGTTTTGGGTCTGAAGGTGTTATCTTAAACTTGACTGGATATTAAGACAGACACTACCTTTGGTGTAGTGGTATGTTTTGAGTCTGAAAGCGTTATCTTAAACTTGACTGGATATTAAGACAGACAATACCTTTGGTGTAGTGGTATGTTTTGGGTCTGAAGGTGTTATCTTAAACTTGACTGGATATTAAAACAGACAATACCTTTGGTGTAGTGGTATGTTTTGGGTCAGAAGGTGTTATCTTAAACTTGACTGGATATTAAGACAGACAATACCTTTGGTGTAGTAGTATGTTTTGGGTATGAAGTTTTTATCTTAAACTTGACTGGATATTAAGACAGTCAATACCTTTGGTGTAGTGGTATGTTTTGGGTCTGAAGGTGTTATCTTAAACTTGACTGGATATTAAGACAGACAATACCTTTGGTGTAGCGGTATGTTTTGAGTCTAAAGGTGTTATCTTAAACTTGACTGGATATTAAGACAGACAATACCTTTGGTGTAGTGGTATGTTTTGAGTCTGAAGGTGTTATCTTAAACTTGACTGGATATTAAGACAGACAATACCTTTGGTGTAGTGGTATGTTTTGGGTCTGAAGGTGTTATCTTAAACTTGACTGGATATTAAGACAGACAATACCTTTGGTGTAGTGGTATGTTTTGAGTCTGAAGGTTTTATCTTAAACTTGACTGGATATTAAAACAGACAATACCTTTGGTGTAGTGGTATGTTTTGGGTCTGAAGGTGTTATCTTAAACTTGACTGGATATTAAGACAGACAATACCTTTGGTGTAGCGGTATGTTTTGAGTCTGAAGGTGTTATCTTAAACTTGACTGGATATTAAGACAGACAATACCTTTGGTGTAGTAGTATGTTTTGGGTCTGAAGGTGTTATCTTAAACTTGATTGGATATTAAGACAGACAATACCTTTGGTGTAGTGGTATGTTTTGAGTTTGAAGGTGTTATCTTAAACTTGACTGGATATTAAAACAGACAATACCTTTGGTGTAGTAGTATGTTTTGAGTCTGAAGGTGTTATCTTAAACTTGACTGGATATTAAAACAGACAATACCTTTGGTGTAGTAGTATGTTTTGAGTCTGAAGGTTTTATCTTAAACTTGACTGGATATTAAAACAGACAATACCTTTGGTGTAGTGGTATGTTTTGAGTCAGAAGGTGTTATCTTAAACTTGACTGGATATTAAAACAGACAATACCTTTGGTGTAGTAGTATGTTTTGAGTCTGAAAGTGTTATCTTAAACTTGACTGGATATTAAGACAGACAATACCTTTGGTGTAGTGGTATGTTTTGGGTCTGAAGGTGTTATCTTAAACTTGACTGGATATTAAGACAGACAATACCTTTGGTGTAGTAGTATGTTTTGGGTCTGAAGGTTTTATCTTAAACTTGACTGGATATTAAGACAGACAATACCTTTGGTGTAGTGGTATGTTTTGAGTCTGAATGTTTTATCTTGAGCTTGACTGGATATTAAAACAGACAATACCTTTGGTGTAGTAGTATGTTTTGGGTCTGAAGGTGTTATCTTAAACTTGACTGGATATTAAGACAGACAATACCTTTGGTGTAGTGGTATGTTTTGAGTCTGAATGTTTTATCTTAAGCTTGACTGGATATTAAAACAGACAATACCTTTGGTGTAGTGGTATGTTTTGAGTCTAAAGGTATTATCTTAAACTTGACTGGATATTAAGACAGACAATACCTTTGGTGTAGTAGTATGTTTTGGGTCTGAAGGTGTTATCTTAAACTTGACTGGATATTAAGACAGACACTACCTTTGGTGTAGTGGTATGTTTTGAGTCTGAAAGTGTTATCTTAAACTTGACTGGATATTAAGACAGACAATACCTTTGGTGTAGTGGTATGTTTTGAGTCTGAATGTTTTATCTTAAGCTTGACTGGATATTAAAACAGACAATACCTTTGGTGTAGTGGTATGTTTTGAGTCTAAAGGTATTATCTTAAACTTGACTGGATATTAAGACAGACAATACCTTTGGTGTAGTAGTATGTTTTGGGTCTGAAGGTGTTATCTTAAACTTGACTGGATATTAAGACAGACAATACCTTTGGTGTAGTGGTATGTTTTGAGTCTGAAAGCGTTATCTTAAACTTGACTGGATATTAAGACAGACAATACCTTTGGTGTAGTGGTATGTTTTGGGTCTGAAGGTGTTATCTTAAACTTGACTGGATATTAAAACAGACAATACCTTTGGTGTAGTGGTATGTTTTGGGTCAGAAGGTGTTATCTTAAACTTGACTGGATATTAAGACAGACAATACCTTTGGTGTAGTAGTATGTTTTGGGTATGAAGTTTTTATCTTAAACTTGACTGGATATTAAGACAGTCAATACCTTTGGTGTAGTGGTATGTTTTGGGTCTGAAGGTGTTATCTTAAACTTGACTGGATATTAAGACAGACAATACCTTTGGTGTAGTAGTATGTTTTGAGTCTGAAGGTTTTATCTTAAACTTGACTGGATATTAAAACAGACAATACCTTTGGTGTAGCGGTATGTTTTGAGTCTGAAGGTTTTATCTTAAACTTGACTGGATATTAAGACAGACAATACCTTTGGTGTAGTAGTATGTTTTGAGTCTGAAGGTATTATCTTAAACTTGACTGGATATTAAGACAGACAATACCTTTGGTGTAGTAGTATGTTTTGAGTCTGAAGGTTTTATCTTAAACTTGACTGGATATTAAGACAGACAATACCTTTGGTGTAGTGGTATGTTTTGAGTCTGAAGGTTTTATCTTAGACTTGACTGGATATTAAGACAGACAATACCTTTGGTGTAGTGGTATGTTTTGGGTCTGAAGGTGTTATCTTAAACTTGACTGGATATTAAGACAGACAATACCTTTGGTGTAGTAGTATGTTTTGGGTCTGAAGGTGTTATCTTAAACTTGACTGGATATTAAGACAGACAATACCTTTGGTGTAGTAGTATGTTTTGAGTCTGAAGGTTTTATCTTAAACTTGACTGGATATTAAAACAGACAATACCTTTGGTGTAGTGGTATGTTTTGAGTCTGAAGGTGTTATCTTAAACTTGACTGGATATTAAAACAGACAATACCTTTGGTGTAGTAGTATGTTTTGAGTCTGAAGGTATTATCTTAAACTTGACTGGATATTAAGACAGACAATACCTTTGGTGTAGTAGTATGTTTTGGGTCTGAAGGTTTTATCTTAAACTTGACTGGATATTAAGACAGACACTATCTTTGGTGTAGTGGTATGTTTTGAGTCTGAATGTTTTATCTTAAGCTTGACTGGATATTAAAACAGACAATATCTTTGGTGTAGTGGTATGTTTTGAGTTTGAAGGTGTTATCTTAAACTTGACTGGATATTAAGACAGACACTACCTTTGGTGTAGTGGTATGTTTTGAGTCTGAATGTTTTATCTTAAACTTGACTGGATATTAAAACAGACAATACCTTTGGTGTAGTGGTATGTTTTGAGTCTGAAGGTTTTATCTTAAGCTTGACTGGATATTAAGACAGACAATACCTTTGGTATAGTGGTATGTTTTGAGTCTGAAGGTTTTATCTTAAACTTGACTGGATATTAAGACAGACAATACCTTTGGTGTAGTAGTATGTTTTGAGTCTGAAGGTGTTATCTTAAACTTGACTGGATATTAAGACAGACACTACCTTTGGTGTAGTGGTATGTTTTGAGTCTGAATGTTTTATCTTAAACTTGACTGGATATTAAAACAGACAATACCTTTGGTGTAGTGGTATGTTTTGGGTCTGAAGTTTTTATCTTAAACTTGACTGGATATTAAGACAGACAATACCTTTGGTGTAGTGGTATGTTTTGAGTCTGAAGGTTTTATCTTAAACTTGACTGGATATTAAGACAGACAATACCTTTGGTGTAGTGGTATGTTTTGAGTCTGAAGGTATTATCTTAAACTTTACTGGATATTAAGACAGACAATACCTTTGGTGTAGCGGTATGTTTTGAGTCGAAAGGTGTTATCTTAAACTTGACTGGATATTAAGACAGACAATACCTTTGGTGTAGTGGTATGTTTTGGGTCTGAAGGTTTTATCTTAAACTTGACTGGATATTAAGACAGACAATACCTTTGGTGTAGTGGTATGTTTTGAGTCTGAAGGTTTTATCTTAAGCTTGACTGGATATTAAAACAGACAATACCTTTGGTGTAGTGGTATGTTTTGAGTCTGAAGGTATTATCTTAAACTTGACTGGATATTAAGACAGACAATACCTTTGGTGTAGCGGTATGTTTTGAGTCTAAAGGTGTTATCTTAAACTTGACTGGATATTAAGACAGACAATACCTTTGGTGTAGTGGTATGTTTTGAGTCTGAAGGTGTTATCTTAAACTTGACTGGATATTAAAACAGACAATACCTTTGGTGTAGTGGTATGTTTTGAGTCTGAAGGTGTTATCTTAAACTTGACTGGATATTAAGACAGACAATACCTTTGGTGTAGTGGTATGTTTTGAGTCTGAAGGTGTTAACTTAAACTTGACTGGATATTAAGACAGACAATACCTTTGGTGTAGTGGTATGTTTTGGGTCTGAAGGTGTTATCTTAAACTTGACTGGATATTAAGACAGACAATACCTTTGGTGTAGTGGTATGTTTTGAGTCTGAAGGTATTATCTTAAACTTGATTGGATATTAAAACAGACAATACCTTTGGTGTAGTGGTATGTTTTGAGTCTGAAGGTTTTATCTTAAACTTGACTGGATATTAAAACAGACAATACCTTTGGTGTAGTGGTATGTTTTGAGTCTGAAGGTATTATCTTAAACTTGATTGGATATTAAAACAGACAATACCTTTGGTGTAGTGGTATGTTTTGAGTCTAAAGGTATTATCTTAAACTTGACTGGATATTAAGACAGACAATACCTTTGGTGTAGTAGTATGTTTTGGGTCTGAAGGTGTTATCTTAAACTTGACTGGATATTAAGACAGACACTACCTTTGGTGTAGTGGTATGTTTTGAGTCTGAAAGTGTTATCTTAAACTTGACTGGATATTAAGACAGACAATACCTTTGGTGTAGTGGTATGTTTTGAGTCTGAATGTTTTATCTTAAGCTTGACTGGATATTAAAACAGACAATACCTTTGGTGTAGTGGTATGTTTTGAGTCTAAAGGTATTATCTTAAACTTGACTGGATATTAAGACAGACAATACCTTTGGTGTAGTAGTATGTTTTGGGTCTGAAGGTGTTATCTTAAACTTGACTGGATATTAAGACAGACACTACCTTTGGTGTAGTGGTATGTTTTGAGTCTGAAAGCGTTATCTTAAACTTGACTGGATATTAAGACAGACAATACCTTTGGTGTAGTGGTATGTTTTGGGTCTGAAGGTGTTATCTTAAACTTGACTGGATATTAAAACAGACAATACCTTTGGTGTAGTGGTATGTTTTGGGTCAGAAGGTGTTATCTTAAACTTGACTGGATATTAAGACAGACAATACCTTTGGTGTAGTAGTATGTTTTGGGTATGAAGTTTTTATCTTAAACTTGACTGGATATTAAGACAGTCAATACCTTTGGTGTAGTGGTATGTTTTGGGTCTGAAGGTGTTATCTTAAACTTGACTGGATATTAAGACAGACAATACCTTTGGTGTAGTAGTATGTTTTGAGTCTGAAGGTTTTATCTTAAACTTGACTGGATATTAAAACAGACAATACCTTTGGTGTAGCGGTATGTTTTGAGTCTGAAGGTGTTATCTTAAACTTGACTGGATATTAAAACAGACAATACCTTTGGTGTAGTGGTATGTTTTGAGTCTGAAGGTTTTATCTTAGACTTGACTGGATATTAAGACAGACAATACCTTTGGTGTAGTGGTATGTTTTGGGTCTGAAGGTGTTATCTTAAACTTGACTGGATATTAAGACAGACAATACCTTTGGTGTAGTAGTATGTTTTGGGTCTGAAGGTGTTATCTTAAACTTGACTGGATATTAAGACAGACAATACCTTTGGTGTAGTAGTATGTTTTGAGTCTGAAGGTTTTATCTTAAACTTGACTGGATATTAAAACAGACAATACCTTTGGTGTAGTGGTATGTTTTGAGTCTGAAGGTGTTATCTTAAACTTGACTGGATATTAAAACAGACAATACCTTTGGTGTAGTAGTATGTTTTGAGTCTGAAGGTATTATCTTAAACTTGACTGGATATTAAGACAGACAATACCTTTGGTGTAGTAGTATGTTTTGGGTCTGAAGGTTTTATCTTAAACTTGACTGGATATTAAGACAGACACTATCTTTGGTGTAGTGGTATGTTTTGAGTCTGAATGTTTTATCTTAAGCTTGACTGGATATTAAAACAGACAATACCTTTGGTGTAGTGGTATGTTTTGAGTTTGAAGGTGTTATCTTAAACTTGACTGGATATTAAGACAGACACTACCTTTGGTGTAGTGGTATGTTTTGAGTCTGAATGTTTTATCTTAAACTTGACTGGATATTAAAACAGACAATACCTTTGGTGTAGTGGTATGTTTTGAGTCTGAAGGTTTTATCTTAAGCTTGACTGGATATTAAGACAGACAATACCTTTGGTATAGTGGTATGTTTTGAGTCTGAAGGTTTTATCTTAAACTTGACTGGATATTAAGACAGACAATACCTTTGGTGTAGTAGTATGTTTTGAGTCTGAAGGTGTTATCTTAAACTTGACTGGATATTAAGACAGACACTACCTTTGGTGTAGTGGTATGTTTTGAGTCTGAATGTTTTATCTTAAACTTGACTGGATATTAAAACAGACAATACCTTTGGTGTAGTGGTATGTTTTGGGTCTGAAGTTTTTATCTTAAACTTGACTGGATATTAAGACAGACAATACCTTTGGTGTAGTGGTATGTTTTGAGTCTGAAGGTTTTATCTTAAACTTGACTGGATATTAAGACAGACAATACCTTTGGTGTAGTGGTATGTTTTGAGTCTGAAGGTTTTATCTTAAACTTTACTGGATATTAAGACAGACAATACCTTTGGTGTAGCGGTATGTTTTGAGTCGAAAGGTGTTATCTTAAACTTGACTGGATATTAAGACAGACAATACCTTTGGTGTAGTGGTATGTTTTGGGTCTGAAGGTTTTATCTTAAACTTGACTGGATATTAAGACAGACAATACCTTTGGTGTAGTGGTATGTTTTGAGTCTGAAGGTTTTATCTTAAGCTTGACTGGATATTAAAACAGACAATACCTTTGGTGTAGTGGTATGTTTTGAGTCTGAAGGTATTATCTTAAACTTGACTGGATATTAAGACAGACAATACCTTTGGTGTAGCGGTATGTTTTGAGTCTAAAGGTGTTATCTTAAACTTGACTGGATATTAAGACAGACAATACCTTTGGTGTAGTGGTATGTTTTGAGTCTGAAGGTGTTATCTTAAACTTGACTGGATATTAAAACAGACAATACCTTTGGTGTAGTGGTATGTTTTGAGTCTGAAGGTGTTATCTTAAACTTGACTGGATATTAAGACAGACAATACCTTTGGTGTAGTGGTATGTTTTGAGTCTGAAGGTGTTAACTTAAACTTGACTGGATATTAAGACAGACAATACCTTTGGTGTAGTGGTATGTTTTGGGTCTGAAGGTGTTATCTTAAACTTGACTGGATATTAAGACAGACAATACCTTTGGTGTAGTGGTATGTTTTGAGTCTGAAGGTGTTATCTTAAACTTGACTGGATATTAAGACAGACAATACCTTTGGTGTAGTGGTATGTTTTGGGTCTGAAGGTGTTATCTTAAACTTGACTGGATATTAAGACAGACAATACCTTTGGTGTAGTAGTATGTTTTGAGTCTGAAGGTGTTATCTTAAACTTGACTGGATATTAAAACAGACAATACCTTTGGTGTAGTAGTATGTTTTGAGTCTGAAGGTTTTATCTTAGACTTGACTGGATATTAAGACAGACAATACCTTTGGTGTAGTGGTATGTTTTGGGTCTGAAGGTGTTATCTTAAACTTGACTGGATATTAAGACAGACAATACCTTTGGTGTAGTAGTATGTTTTGGGTCTGAAGGTGTTATCTTAAACTTGACTGGATATTAAGACAGACAATACCTTTGGTGTAGTAGTATGTTTTGAGTCTGAAGGTTTTATCTTAAACTTGACTGGATATTAAAACAGACAATACCTTTGGTGTAGTGGTATGTTTTGAGTCTGAAGGTGTTATCTTAAACTTGACTGGATATTAAAATAGACAATACCTTTGGTGTAGTAGTATGTTTTGAGTCTGAAGGTATTATCTTAAACTTGACTGGATATTAAGACAGACAATACCTTTGGTGTAGTAGTATGTTTTGGGTCTGAAGGTTTTATCTTAAACTTGACTGGATATTAAGACAGACACTATCTTTGGTGTAGTGGTATGTTTTGAGTCTGAATGTTTTATCTTAAGCTTGACTGGATATTAAAACAGACAATACCTTTGGTGTAGTGGTATGTTTTGAGTTTCAAGGTGTTATCTTAAACTTGACTGGATATTAAGACAGACACTACCTTTGGTGTAGTGGTATGTTTTGAGTCTGAATGTTTTATCTTAAACTTGACTGGATATTAAAACAGACAATACCTTTGGTGTAGTGGTATGTTTTGAGTCTGAAGGTTTTATCTTAAGCTTGACTGGATATTAAGACAGACAATACCTTTGGTATAGTGGTATGTTTTGAGTCTGAAGGTTTTATCTTAAACTTGACTGGATATTAAGACAGACAATACCTTTGGTGTAGTAGTATGTTTTGAGTCTGAAGGTGTTATCTTAAACTTGACTGGATATTAAGACAGACACTACCTTTGGTGTAGTGGTATGTTTTGAGTCTGAATGTTTTATCTTAAACTTGACTGGATATTAAAACAGACAATACCTTTGGTGTAGTGGTATGTTTTGGGTCTGAAGTTTTTATCTTAAACTTGACTGGATATTAAGACAGACAATACCTTTGGTGTAGTGGTATGTTTTGAGTCTGAAGGTTTTATCTTAAACTTGACTGGATATTAAGACAGACAATACCTTTGGTGTAGTGGTATGTTTTGAGTCTGAAGGTATTATCTTAAACTTTACTGGATATTAAGACAGACAATACCTTTGGTGTAGCGGTATGTTTTGAGTCGAAAGGTGTTATCTTAAACTTGACTGGATATTAAGACAGACAATACCTTTGGTGTAGTGGTATGTTTTGGGTCTGAAGGTTTTATCTTAAACTTGACTGGATATTAAGACAGACAATACCTTTGGTGTAGTGGTATGTTTTGAGTCTGAAGGTTTTATCTTAAGCTTGACTGGATATTAAAACAGACAATACCTTTGGTGTAGTGGTATGTTTTGAGTCTGAAGGTATTATCTTAAACTTGACTGGATATTAAGACAGACAATACCTTTGGTGTAGCGGTATGTTTTGAGTCTAAAGGTGCTATCTTAAACTTGACTGGATATTAAGACAGACAATACCTTTGGTGTGGTGGTATGTTTTGAGTCTGAAGGTGTTATCTTAAACTTGACTGGATATTAAAACAGACAATACCTTTGTTGTAGTGGTATGTTTTGAGTCTGAAGGTGTTATCTTAAACTTGACTGGATATTAAGACAGACAATACCTTTGGTGTAGTGGTATGTTTTGAGTCTGAAGGTGTTAACTTAAACTTGACTGGATATTAAGACAGACAATACCTTTGGTGTAGTGGTATGTTTTGGGTCTGAAGGTGTTATCTTAAACTTGACTGGATATTAAGACAGACAATACCTTTGGTGTAGTGGTATGTTTTGAGTCTGAAGGTGTTATCTTAAACTTGACTGGATATTAAGACAGACAATACCTTTGGTGTAGTGGTATGTTTTGAGTCTGAAGGTTTTATCTTAAACTTGACTGGATATTAAAACAGACAATACCTTTGGTGTAGTGGTATGTTTTGGGTCTGAAGGTGTTATCTTAAACTTGACTGGATATTAAGACAGACAATACCTTTGGTGTAGCGGTATGTTTTGAGTCTGAAGGTGTTATCTTAAACTTGACTGGATATTAAGACAGACAATACCTTTGGTGTAGTAGTATGTTTTGAGTCTGAAGGTGTTATCTTAAACTTGACTGGATATTAAGACAGACAATACCTTTGGTGTAGTATGTTTTGAGTCTGAAGGTGTTATCTTAAACTTGACTGGATATTAAGACAGACAATACCTTTGGTGTAGTAGTATGTTTTGAGTCTGAAGGTGTTATCTTAAACTTGACTGGATATTAAGACAGACAATACCTTTGGTGTAGTGGTATGTTTTGAGTCTGAAGGTTTTATCTTAAACTTGACTGGATATTAAAACAGACAATACCTTTGGTGTAGTGGTATGTTTTGGGTCTGAAGGTGTTATCTTAAACTTGACTGGATATTAAGACAGACAATACCTTTGGTGTAGTAATATGTTTTGAGTCTGAATGTTTTATCTTAAGCTTGACTGGATATTAAGACAGACAATACCTTTGGTGTAGTAATATGTTTTGGGTCTGAAGGTTTTATCTTAAACTTAACTGGATATTAAAACAGACAATACCTTTGGTGTAGTGGTATGTTTTGAGTCTGAAGGTTTTATCTTAAACTTGACTGGATATTAAAACAGACAATCCCTTTGGTGTAGTAATATGTTTTGGGTCTGAAGGTGTTATCTTAAACTTGACTGGATATTAAGACAGACAATACCTTTGGTGTAGTAATATGCTTTGGGTCTGAAGGTGTTATCTTAAACTTGACTGGATATTAAGACAGACAATACCTTTGGTGTAGTAATATGTTTTGGGTCTGAAGGTGTTATCTTAAACTTGACTGGATATTAAGACAGACAATACCTTTGGTGTAGTGGTATGTTTTGAGTCTGAAGGTTTTATCTTAAACTTGACTGGATATTAAAACAGACAATACCTTTGGTGTAGTGGTATGTTTTGGGTCTGAAGGTGTTATCTTAAACTTGACTGGATATTAAGACAGACAATACCTTTGGTGTAGTAATATGTTTTGAGTCTGAATGTTTTATCTTAAGCTTGACTGGATATTAAGACAGACAATACCTTTGGTGTAGTAATATGTTTTGGGTCTGAAGGTTTTATCTTAAACTTAACTGGATATTAAAACAGACAATACCTTTGGTGTAGTGGTATGTTTTGAGTCTGAAGGTTTTATCTTAAACTTGACTGGATATTAAGACAGACAATACCTTTGGTGTAGTGGTATGTTTTGGGTCCGAAAGTGTTATCTTAAACTTGACTGGATATTAAGACAGACAATATCTTTGGTGTAGTGGTATGCTTTGGGTCTGAAGTTTTTATCTTAAACTTGACTGGATATTAAGACAGACAATACCTTTGGTGTAGTGGTATGTTTTGGGTCTGAAAGTGTTATCTTAAACTTGACTGGATATTAAGATAGACAATACCTTTGGTGTAGTGGTATGTTTTGAGTCTGAAGGTGTTATCTTAAACTTGACTGGATGTTAAGACAGACAATACCTTTGGTGTAGTAGTATGTTTTGGGTATGAAGGTGTTATCTTAAACTTGACTGGATATTAAGACAGACAATACCTTTGGTGTAGTGGTATGTTTTGAGTCTGAAAGTGTTATCTTAAACTTGACTGGATATTAAGACAGACAATACCTTTGGTGTAGCGGTATGTTTTGAGTCTAAAGGTGTTATCTTAAACTTGACTGGATATTAAGACAGACAATACCTTTGGTGTGGTGGTATGTTTTGAGTCTGAAGGTTTTATCTTAAACTTGACTGGATATTAAAACAGACAATACCTTTGGTGTAGTAGTATGTTTTGAGTCTGAAGGTGTTATCTTAAACTTGACTGGATATTAAGGCAGACAATACCTTTGGTGTAGTGGTATGTTTTGAGTCTGAAGGTTTTATCTTAAACTTTACTGGATATTAAGATAGACAATACCTTTGGTGTAGTGGTATGTTTTGAGTCTGAAGGTTTTATCTTAAACTTGACTGGACATTAAGACAGACAATACCTTTGGTGTAGTAATATGTTTTGGGTCTGAAGGTGTTATCTTAAACTTGACTGGATATTAAAACAGACAATACCTTTGGTGTAGTGGTATGTTTTGGGTCTGAAGGTTTTATCTTAAACTTGACTGGATATTAAGACAGACAATACCTTTGGTGTAGTAATATGTTTTGGGTCTGAAGGTGTTATCTTAAACTTGACTGGATATTAAGACAGACAATACCTTTGGTGTAGTAATATGTTTTGGGTCTGAAGGTGTTATCTTAAACTTGACTGGATATTAAGACAGACAATACCTTTGGTGTAGTGGTATGTTTTGAGTCTGAAGGTTTTATCTTAAACTTGACTGGATATTAAAACAGACAATACCTTTGGTGTAGTGGTATGTTTTGGGTCTGAAGGTGTTATCTTAAACTTGACTGGATATTAAGACAGACAATACCTTTGGTGTAGTAATATGTTTTAAGTCTGAATGTTTTATCTTAAGCTTGACTGGATATTAAGACAGACAATACCTTTGGTGTAGTAATATGTTTTGGGTCTGAAGGTTTTATCTTAAACTTAACTGGATATTAAAACAGACAATACCTTTGGTGTAGTGGTATGTTTTGAGTCTGAAGGTTTTATCTTAAACTTGACTGGATATTAAGACAGACAATACCTTTGGTGCAGTGGTATGTTTTGGGTCCGAAAGTGTTATCTTAAACTTGACTGGATATTAAGACAGACAACACCTTTGGTGTAGCGGTATGTTTTGAGTCTGAAGGTGTTATCTTAAACTTGACTGGATATTAAGACAGACAATACCTTTGGTGTAGTGGTATGTTTTGGGTCTGAAAGTGTTATCTTAAACTTGACTGGATATTAAGACAGACAATACCTTTGGTGTAGTGGTATGTTTTGGGTCAGAAGTTGTTATCTTAAACTTGACTGGATATTAAGACAGACAATATCTTTGGTGTAGTGGTATGTTTTGGGTCAGAAGGTGTTATCTTAAACTTGATTGGATATTAAGACAGACAATACCTTTGGTGTAGTGGTATGTTTTGGGTCTGAAGTTTTTATCTTAAACTTGACTGGATATTAAAACAGACAATACCTCTGGTGTAGTGGTATGTTTTGGGTCTGAAGGTGTTATCTTAAACTTGACTGGATATTAAGACAGACAATACCTTTGGTGTAGTGGTATGATTTGAGTCTGAAGGTGTTATCTTAAACTTGACTGGATATTAAGACAGACAATACCTTTGGTGTAGTGGTATGTTTTGAGTCTGAAGGTTTTATCTTAAACTTGACTGGATATTAAAACAGACAATACCTTTGGTGTAGTAATATGTTTTGGGTCTGAAGGTGTTATCTTAAACTTGACTGGATATTAAGACAGACAATACCTTTGGTGTAGTAATATGTTTTGGGTCTGAAGGTGTTATCTTAAACTTGACTGGATATTAAAACAGACAATACCTTTGGTGTAGTGGTATGTTTTGGGTCTGAAGGTTTTATCTTAAACTTGACTGGATATTAAAACAGACAATACCTTTGGTGTAGTAATATGTTTTGGGTCTGAAGGTGTTATCTTAAACATGACTGGATATTAAGACAGACAATACCTTTGGTGTAGTAATATGTTTTGGGTCTGAAGGTGTTATCTTAAACTTGACTGGATATTAAAACAGACAATACCTTTGGTGTAGTGGTATGTTTTGGGTCTGAAGGTTTTATCTTAAACTTGACTGGATATTAAGACAGACAATACCTTTGGTGTAGTAATATGTTTTGGGTCTGAAGGTGTTATCTTAAACTTGACTGGATATTAAGACAGACAATACCTTTGGTGTAGTAATATGTTTTGGGTCTGAAGGTGTTATCTTAAACTTGACTGGATATTAAGACAGACAATACCTTTGGTGTAGTGGTATGTTTTGAGTCTGAAGGTTTTATCTTAAACTTGACTGGATATTAAAACAGACAATACCTTTGGTGTAGTGGTATGTTTTGGGTCTGAAGGTGTTATCTTAAACTTGACTGGATATTAAGACAGACAATACCTTTGGTGTAGTAATATGTTTTGAGTCTGAATGTTTTATCTTAAGCTTGACTGGATATTAAGACAGACAATACCTTTGGTGTAGTAATATGTTTTGGGTCTGAAGGTTTTATCTTAAACTTAACTGGATATTAAAACAGACAATACCTTTGGTGTAGTGGTATGTTTTGAGTCTGAAGGTTTTATCTTAAACTTGACTGGATATTAAGACAGACAATACCTTTGGTGTAGTTGTATGTTTTGGGTCCGAAAGTGTTATCTTAAACTTGACTGGATATTAAGACAGACAACACCTTTGGTGTATCGGTATGTTTTGAGTCTGAAGGTGTTATCTTAAACTTGATTGGATATTAAGACAGACAATACCTTTGGTGTAGTGGTATGTTTTGGGTCTGAAAGTGTTATCTTAAACTTGACTGGATATTAAGACAGACAATACCTTTGGTGTAGTGGTATGTTTTGGGTCAGAAGTTGTTATCTTAAACTTGACTGGATATTAAGACAGACAATACCTTTGGTGTAGTGGTATGTTTTGGGTCAGAAGGTGTTATCTTAAACTTGATTGGATATTAAGACAGACAATACCTTTGGTGTAGTGGTATGTTTTGGGTCTGAAGTTTCTATCTTAAACTTGACTGGATATTAAAACAGACAATACCTTTGGTGTAGTGGTATGTTTTGGGTCTGAAGGTGTTATCTTAAACTTGACTGGATATTAAGACAGACAATACCTTTGGTGTAGTGGTATGATTTGAGTCTGAAGGTGTTATCTTAAACTTGACTGGATATTAAGACAGACAATACCTTTGGTGTAGTGGTATGTTTTGAGTCTGAAGGTGTTATCTTAAACTTGACTGGATATTAAGACAGACAATACCTTTGGTGTAGTGGTATGTTTTGGGTCAGAAGGTGTTATCTTAAACTTGACTGGATATTAAGACAGACAATACCTTTGGTGTAGTGGTATGTTTTGAGTCTGAAGGTGTTATCTTAAACTTGACTGGATGTTAAGACAGACAATATCTTTGGTGTAGTGGTATGCTTTGGGTCTGAAGTTTTTATCTTAAACTTGACTGGATATTAAGACAGACAATACCTTTGGTGTAGTGGTATGTTTTGGGTCTGAAAGTGTTATCTTAAACTTGACTGGATATTAAGACAGACAATATCTTTGGTGTAGTGGTATGTTTTGAGTCTGAAGGTGTTATCTTAAACTTGACTGGATGTTAAGACAGACAATACCTTTGGTGTAGTAGTATGTTTTGGGTATGAAGGTGCTATCTTAAACTTGACTGGATATTAAGACAGACAATACCTTTGGTGTAGTGGTATGTTTTGAGTCTGAAAGTGTTATCTTAAACTTGACTGGATATTAAGACAGACAATACCTTTGGTGTAGCGGTATGTTTTGAGTCTAAAGGTGTTATCTTAAACTTGACTGGATATTAAGACAGACAATACCTTTGGTGTAGTGGTATGTTTTGAGTCTGAAGGTTTTATCTTAAACTTGACTGGATATTAAAACAGACAATACCTTTGGTGTAGTAGTATGTTTTGAGTCTGAAGGTGTTATCTTAAACTTGACTGGATATTAAGACAGACAATACCTTTGGTGTAGTGGTATGTTTTGAGTCTGAAGGTTTTATCTTAAACTTGACTGGATATTAAGACAGACAATACCTTTGGTGTAGTGGTATGTTTTGAGTCTGAAGGTTTTATCTTAAACTTGACTGGATATTAAAACAGACAATACCTTTGGTGTAGTAATATGTTTTGGGTCTGAAGGTGTTATCTTAAACTTGACTGGATATTAAGACAGACAATACCTTTGGTGTAGTAATATGTTTTGGGTCTGAAGGTGTTATCTTAAACTTGACTGGATATTAAAACAGACAATACCTTTGGTGTAGTGGTATGTTTTGGGTCTGAAGGTTTTATCTTAAACTTGACTGGATATTAAAACAGACAATACCTTTGGTGTAGTAATATGTTTTGGGTCTGAAGGTGTTATCTTAAACTTGACTGGATATTAAGACAGACAATACCTTTGGTGTAGTAATATGTTTTGGGTCTGAAGGTGTTATCTTAAACTTGACTGGATATTAAAACAGACAATACCTTTGGTGTAGTGGTATGTTTTGGGTCTGAAGGTTTTATCTTAAACTTGACTGGATATTAAGACAGACAATACCTTTGGTGTAGTAATATGTTTTGGGTCTGAAGGTGTTATCTTAAACTTGACTGGATATTAAGACAGACAATACCTTTGGTGTAGTAATATGTTTTGGGTCTGAAGGTGTTATCTTAAACTTGACTGGATATTAAGACAGACAATACCTTTGGTGTAGTGGTATGTTTTGAGTCTGAAGGTTTTATCTTAAACTTGACTGGATATTAAAACAGACAATACCTTTGGTGTAGTGGTATGTTTTGGGTCTGAAGGTGTTATCTTAAACTTGACTGGATATTAAGACAGACAATACCTTTGGTGTAGTAATATGTTTTGAGTCTGAATGTTTTATCTTAAGCTTGACTGGATATTAAGACAGACAATACCTTTGGTGTAGTAATATGTTTTGGGTCTGAAGGTTTTATCTTAAACTTAACTGGATATTAAAACAGACAATACCTTTGGTGTAGTGGTATGTTTTGAGTCTGAAGGTTTTATCTTAAACTTGACTGGATATTAAGACAGACAATACCTTTGGTGTAGTGGTATGTTTTGGGTCCGAAAGTGTTATCTTAAACTTGACTGGATATTAAGACAGACAACACCTTTGGTGTAGCGGTATGTTTTGAGTCTGAAGGTGTTATCTTAAACTTGATTGGATATTAAGACAGACAATACCTTTGGTGTAGTAGTATGTTTTGGGTCTGAAGGTGTTATCTTAAACTTGACTGGATATTAAGACAGACAATACCTTTGGTGTAGTGGTATGTTTTGGGTCAGAAGTTGTTATCTTAAACTTGACTGGATATTAAGACAGACAATACCTTTGGTGTAGTGGTATGTTTTGGGTCAGAAGGTGTTATCTTAAACTTGATTGGATATTAAGACAGACAATACCTTTGGTGTAGTGGTATGTTTTGGGTCTGAAGTTTTTATCTTAAACTTGACTGGATATTAAAACAGACAATACCTTTGGTGTAGTGGTATGTTTTGGGTCTGAAGGTGTTATCTTAAACTTGACTGGATATTAAGACAGACAATACCTTTGGTGTAGTGGTATGATTTGAGTCTGAAGGTGTTATCTTAAACTTGACTGGATATTAAGACAGACAATACCTTTGGTGTAGTGGTATGTTTTGAGTCTGAAGGTGTTATCTTAAACTTGACTGGATATTAAGACAGACAATACCTTTGGTGTAGTGGTATGCTTTGGGTCTGAAGTTTTTATCTTAAACTTGACTGGATATTAAGACAGACAATACCTTTGGTGTAGTGGTATGTTTTGGGTCTGAAAGTGTTATCTTAAACTTGACTGGATATTAAGACAGACAATATCTTTGGTGTAGTGGTATGTTTTGAGTCTGAAGGTGTTATCTTAAACTTGACTGGATGTTAAGACAGACAATACCTTTGGTGTAGTAGTATGTTTTGGGTATGAAGGTGCTATCTTAAACTTGACTGGATATTAAGACAGACAATACCTTTGGTGTAGTGGTATGTTTTGAGTCTGAAAGTGTTATCTTAAACTTGACTGGATATTAAGACAGACAATACCTTTGGTGTAGCGGTATGTTTTGAGTCTAAAGGTGTTATCTTAAACTTGACTGGATATTAAGACAGACAATACCTTTGGTGTAGTGGTATGTTTTGAGTCTGAAGGTTTTATCTTAAACTTGACTGGATATTAAAACAGACAATACCTTTGGTGTAGTAGTATGTTTTGAGTCTGAAGGTGTTATCTTAAACTTGACTGGATATTAAGACAGACAATACCTTTGGTGTAGTGGTATGTTTTGAGTCTGAAGGTTTTATCTTAAACTTGACTGGATATTAAGACAGACAATACCTTTGGTGTAGTGGTATGTTTTGAGTCTGAAGGTTTTATCTTAAACTTGACTGGATATTAAAACAGACAATACCTTTGGTGTAGTAATATGTTTTGGGTCTGAAGGTGTTATCTTAAACTTGACTGGATATTAAGACAGACAATACCTTTGGTGTAGTAATATGTTTTGGGTCTGAAGGTGTTATCTTAAACTTGACTGGATATTAAAACAGACAATACCTTTGGTGTAGTGGTATGTTTTGGGTCTGAAGGTTTTATCTTAAACTTGACTGGATATTAAAACAGACAATACCTTTGGTGTAGTAATATGTTTTGGGTCTGAAGGTGTTATCTTAAACTTGACTGGATATTAAGACAGACAATACCTTTGGTGTAGTAATATGTTTTGGGTCTGAAGGTGTTATCTTAAACTTGACTGGATATTAAAACAGACAATACCTTTGGTGTAGTGGTATGTTTTGGGTCTGAAGGTTTTATCTTAAACTTGACTGGATATTAAGACAGACAATACCTTTGGTGTAGTAATATGTTTTGGGTCTGAAGGTGTTATCTTAAACTTGACTGGATATTAAGACAGACAATACCTTTGGTGTAGTAATATGTTTTGGGTCTGAAGGTGTTATCTTAAACTTGACTGGATATTAAGACAGACAATACCTTTGGTGTAGTGGTATGTTTTGAGTCTGAAGGTGTTATCTTAAACTTGACTGGATATTAAGACAGACAATACCTTTGGTGTAGTAATATGTTTTGAGTCTGAATGTTTTATCTTAAGCTTGACTGGATATTAAGACAGACAATACCTTTGGTGTAGTAATATGTTTTGGGTCTGAAGGTTTTATCTTAAACTTAACTGGATATTAAAACAGACAATACCTTTGGTGTAGTGGTATGTTTTGAGTCTGAAGGTTTTATCTTAAACTTGACTGGATATTAAGACAGACAATACCTTTGGTGTAGTGGTATGTTTTGGGTCCGAAAGTGTTATCTTAAACTTGACTGGATATTAAGACAGACAACACCTTTGGTGTAGCGGTATGTTTTGAGTCTGAAGGTGTTATCTTAAACTTGACTGGATATTAAGACAGACAATACCTTTGGTGTAGTGGTATGTTTTGGGTCTGAAAGTGTTATCTTAAACTTGACTGGATATTAAGACAGACAATACCTTTGGTGTAGTGGTATGTTTTGGGTCAGAAGTTGTTATCTTAAACTTGACTGGATATTAAGACAGACAATACCTTTGGTGTAGTGGTATGTTTTGGGTCAGAAGGTGTTATCTTAAACTTGATTGGATATTAAGACAGACAATACCTTTGGTGTAGTGGTATGTTTTGGGTCTGAAGTTTTTATCTTAAACTTGACTGGATATTAAAACAGACAATACCTTTGGTGTAGTGGTATGTTTTGGGTCTGAAGGTGTTATCTTAAACTTGACTGGATATTAAGACAGACAATACCTTTGGTGTAGTGGTATGTTTTGAGTCTGAAGGTGTTATCTTAAACTTGACTGGATATTAAGACAGACAATACCTTTGGTGTAGTAGTATGTTTTGAGTCTGAAGGTGTTATCTTAAACTTGACTGGATATTAAGACAGACAATACCTTTGGTGTAGTGGTATGTTTTGGGTCAGAAGGTGTTATCTTAAACTTGACTGGATATTAAGACAGACAATATCTTTGGTGTAGTGGTATGCTTTGGGTCTGAAGTTTTTATCTTAAACTTGACTGGATATTAAGACAGACAATACCTTTGGTGTAGTGGTATGTTTTGGGTCTGAAAGTGTTATCTTAAACTTGACTGGATATTAAGACAGACAATACCTTTGGTGTAGTGGTATGTTTTGAGTCTGAAGGTGTTATCTTAAACTTGACTGGATGTTAAGACAGACAATACCTTTGGTGTAGTAGTATGTTTTGGGTCAGGTATTTCAGGAGTTGTTGTATTCTGTGGAGAACAGTCCAATACACTTTCATTTCTTGTATTACCAGGGAAGTTAAGGTTCATATGAAGTCCTTGGAATAAAAATGTTGTCTGCATCTATATGAATAAAAACAAATCTAAAATATAGCATACTGCAGTTGGAAATATTTCAGATCTAGTCTAAACCATTTTGACATTTCATTAGTGAAAGAGTGATTGATTGTTGTTTATCGCCAAATGAGCAATGTTCAGCTATATAATGGGAAGAACAAATTATATTCGATAAGATGATGAAGTCTGCATTATACTAGACCAACACGCTTAATTCGATCTTTATAGTGCTAGCTCATTGAAGCAACAGGTCGCAGATAGACTTGTCGCTCCACTCAGACAAAATTATCCTGGTTCTGAGCCAACCGCTCTTTGACCTTACCCCTTAATTACCGAGTGCTTAGTGGATAAACAGCAAATATCAATTTCATAGTCTTTGGTTTGACCCGACCATGGCTCGATCCCACACTTGAGGTCAACTTTAAACTATAATTCTCAGCCAAAATTCTTAGTCAAACCTGCCCATGCAGTCACCTCTATTAAGTAGTCACCTGTATTAAAAGGTCACATTTTTCTTGTCCTTTCATAGAAGATTTCATATGAATTGAACCTCTTTTAAGAGGTCACTTGTCTTAAAAGGCCACTTTTTCTTTGTCCCAAAGGTCATGACCTCTTAATACGGGTTTGACTGTATCTATTTAGACTCTTTAGCTGAGGGAACAAAACCTTACTTTGTATTTTGGGGTTTTCTATACATTTTGATGTATAAAAATGATTTTCCAACCTTTTGACTTTGAGCGTACCTGATGAAGGTTATTCCAGAAACATGTCGTGCACATTAAATTTGATACATTTGTATCTAAGTTTTTATTTCAAAAATATTTTAAAATGTCAACATGTTAATTCACCTGAAAGTATACCATCCAGTATGGTATCATTGTAAAAAACACACAAATGATTTTGATGACCTTCTTGACCTCATTGACTGTTGATTCTTGAAAGCTGCCACCAAAACGGTAATTGGCATAATCCAAACAAGATGTAGGCACTTCAATAGTATTTTCCCCATTTCTACAAAAACAAAAAGATTCGGCCATTAGGTGAGATTATTTACATGACTCAGTCTTAGCACTAACCCACTTGCCTAAAGTACGAGACAAGTAAAACTAGATTCGGACAAGTGAAAGTTATGAAAGAATTTGTTTGAATAAATAGAAAAAATTTTGCTTTGGTAGGTGAAAAAAAATTAAGGCAAAGACTGACATGCATACTCTAAACAAGTTGATAATTGGATATCAACTTCATTGGATAAAGTACCCTTACATTAACCTTATGGAATAAGAAGATATCAACTTCATTGGATAAAGTACCCTTACATTAACCTTATGGAATAAGAAGATATCAACTTCATTGGATAAAGTACCCTTACATTAACCTTATGGAATAAGAAATGCTATTTGATTTGGTGGGATTTACGAAAATTCTTCTATTAATACATTTGTAAAAAGAATTCAGTGACCCATGAAATCATCATTTTCTAAGTAGATGCCTTGGAACTTAATAAAAACCTGAGTAAAATACTCACACCTTATTCATATAATCAAACCTGTCTTCTGTGAGGGTTAGAGTTTAGGGCTAGGGTTATGGAGGAAAGTGGAGTACCCAGAGAAAACCACCAACTTGTCTCAAGTTACTAACAAACTTTATCACATAATGTTATATCAAGTATACCGTGACTGATCAGGATTCGAACTCATAACGTTAGTGGTGATAGGTACTGATTGCATAGGTAGTTGTAAATCCAACTACCATACGGTCACGACCACAACAGCCCCTCTTCAGGGAGCATCCAGAGGAACATTGAAATATAGTCATATAAGACAGGTGGTCGATTAACAAAGGTTAACTTATTTTACCGTAATATGAATGCACTACAAAGAGAAAGCTTGACTGTACATGAAACCTGTCTAAACTGAACCTCTTTTGGACAGACTTTTGTGTTCGGAATAGACTGCAGGTATTCTGTTTATACAGGTTAAACAAGATGAACTGTGAGCTAATGCTCACTTATGATACCCCTGCATATATGTTCAATGTGTATAAAAACCAACTAAGTCGTCAAACAGGAAGTAGGAATCTGACGGATCCAAAAATGCTTCCAACAATATGGCATACCTATATGATGCTTGTGACCAAATATCAGATTTCTGCCATCAATAGTTGCTGAGAAAAATGCGACGAAAAATATCTTGGACGGTCAGAGGTAAAACAGTATACCCCCCTCCGGTGGAGCTGGGGTATAATTAGCAAACATTTCTCACATATAGACTTTTTTTACATTTGGTTTATACAGGATTTCAGTTTATTCAGGGTTCGACATAGACAGGTTTCACTGTATTAAATAATGAGAAAACCACTCCATACATGTAATTACATGTAAAAGTATTGGTACATCACTGATCACGTTTTACAAACAAAAATTATTGAAATTATGAAATGACTTAGTCTGTATTTAAATACCAAGAAGCTGTTAAGTGTCTTTCCTCTCTTCATGACAAATATGTTATCATTCATGCGGACAAGGCTTCCAACAATATTGTGTTTGTATGTAAATCATATTACTTCGAATGCCTAATCAAGGAATTAGGCATAAATAGCAACACCTCTAGTAATACCACATACAAACCAACTTTGTTCGACAAAGATGAAATCCTAGCTAACCACAGATCATTCATGACCTCTTTAAACATTCCCTCTGGTAAAGAGTCTGAGGATTTACCCTATTTATATTGGATACCTAAACTCCATAAGACACCATACAAAGAAAGGTACATAGCGGGATCATCAACTTGTTCGACGGAAGAATTGTCTATTCACCTGACAAAGATTCTGCCTGCAGTAAAAGAGGGACAACAGAATATATTGTGAAACTGTTTACTCGCGTAGTGGCATAAATCACATGTGGATTTTTGAAAAACTCTAAAGATCTTTTGGATAACCTTAAATCAAGATCTTTCTCTCAAGTATCCTCCATCAAAACTTTTGATTTTTCAACTCTATATACCACCCTACCGCATGACAAATTAAAAACCCGCTTAAAAGAAACAATTCACAAAGCTTTCAGTCATAGAAATTATGGCTCAAAATTTGTTGTGTTAGGCTACAATTCTTCAAACAAAATTCAAAAAGGTAAAACATGCTACTCCGAGGAACAAGTGATCAGTATGCTGGAGTTCCTCGTCGATAACATGTTTGTCTCCTTTGGAGGGACACTGTTTCAGCAGGTCGTCGGCATACCAATGGGTACGAATTGTGCCCCTCTTCTACCCGATCTATTTTTATACTCATATGAGTCGGAGTTTCTTCAAAAGCTTGTAAAAGATAAGAAGATTCATGAGGCTTTAATTTCACATACAGGTATATTGATGACGTTTTATCTATCAATAATTCTAGATTTGCAGAATTTCTTCCATTGATATATCCTCCAGAGCTGGAAGTTAAAGAGACCACAGATACAGCTTTGTCCGCATCATTTTTGGACTTATACCTCGAATTTGACGACAGTGGTCAACTCAGTACTAAAATTTATGATAAACAGTACGACTTCAATTTTAAAATCATAAATTTTCCAAATATGTGCAGCAATATACCAGCTTCTCCTGCATATGGTGTTTACATCTCGCAATTGATTCGCTATGCAAGGGCCAGTAGCAATTATTCTGATTTCCTGAAACGTCATCTTCATCTGAGAAACAGGCTACTGGACCAGGGCTATAAAAAGATTCGCCTCATTCGATCTCTTAAAAAGTTTATATTCCGATACCAAGATCTTGTCGAAATATATTCCGATAATAAATGATGCATTTTCATATAGTGAAAATGTATAAAGATAAGGAAGTCAACAAAAATGTCAAATATATTTTTTTATCAATGTGTGACGTAAAAGTGTCTGACATTTACTTCACTGAATTTGGTACTGCTTTGACAACTATTTTACCTATTTTGTTCCAGTATTGTTATAAATACTGTTATAGTGACACCCGGAACCTTTGAGCCGTAATGAAAGCAGGAGGTTTGGTGCTTTAAAATCTGATTCAACCCACCATTTCTTTAGAAATGCCTGTACCAAGTCAGGGACATTACCGTTTTCACAGTTTTCCGGTTGTTGACTGATTTTGTCTGTTTATATACTTATGAGTTTTGACTTTCCCTTTGTAAGATTGTTCGGAGTTCGGTAATTTTGTTATTACCCTTATTTACAGATGAAAATATTATTGAAACTTCTACAATAAGAACCTTGATTCAAATCTGAAAGCGGGCTGTCATGATCGTGATCGTATGGTAGTTGGATTTACAACTACCTGTGCAATCAGTGCCTATCACCACTAAAGTTGTGAGTTCGAATCCCACTCATGGTGAGATCTACTCGATACAACATTTATGTGATAAAGTTTGTCATGGACTTGCGACAACTCAGTGATTTTCTTCAGGTACTCCGGTTTCCTCTACCAATAAAACTTACATCCACAATATAACTGAAATATTGTTGAAAGTGGTGTTAAACACCATAACCCTAACCCTAGCCCCCTCAAATCTGAAAGCTTAATCACCATTATCCTAACATGATCCTAACATAATAATATTTATATAAATTTGGCTGTTGACCATCTATTTGATAAAATGCAAGTACATGTATATAATACGGGTTTTCTATGATACATTAAACAAATGAGTCATCGACCATTTAATCATTTTCATTTATTGACTTTCAGTCTGATAAGATTAAAATAGGTCAAAAAGGTTATATACTAATAAGTATGTACCTAGGGTTTGATATGGTATAATGAATTTTTAAAACAAAGTGTAAAAACAATGGTTTACATTATGATAAATAGCTGTTGTACATTGTATGATACAGGGTTAGGGTTATGGTGTTGAACGCCATTTTCAAAAATATTTCAGCTATATCATTGAGGTACCCGGAGAAAACCACCTGGTTTGGTGCTGTTTACGATAAATAAACCATGAAGCAGTTTATGAAAAGCGTAAACTGTTCCAAACCAGGTTATACAAGTATAAGGGAACGACCATTTAACTTGAAGGGGGGGTTATGGTTTTTTTCTAAAAAAATATTCTCATTCCCAATGTTGCTGAAAAATATATTCTGATTTTGGTGGAGGAAAAATAAAATAATCTGATTGAGAGTTTTTGTCATAAAACCTAATGTTGAATTCTGGAAAAAAAATTTCACGCTTTGCACGACAAAAAAAAATATTCTAACTCTTGTGTCGTCCGAAAAAAAAATTCTGAACGAAACAAAAAACCCTTCAAGTTAAATGGTCGGTCCCTAACCTATTAAAAAATTTAAAATGTTTCTTATAATTAAATTTTTACAACAAAATTTAATGATTCCTCCATTTTAATTATGATTATTTCATGGGACTATTTGAATAAGTAGTTTGCGAATGATTAAACTGGCGACATCACAATGCCAACCCCGGTTATCAAGTATAACCAATGTTGCTCCAGGCGGATCAGCCAATCAGATTGCAGTGTTCACAGCAAATTAATTTACATTCTGACATGCAAAATGTTTTCTGAGAAAATACTGTTTGTTAATGTTACCGGTACATTAATATGTACTGTTTATAGTATTCACTCTTTGAACACTCCACAAATTACTAGTAAATGGAGAACGAACAAAAAGAGCCTAAATACAGAATGAAAATTAAAGAATTAACTGATCTTATCAACATTCTAAATGCTGGTACAGTGAAACCTGTCTAAACCAAACCCTTAATAAACCGAAAACCTGTCTAAACCAAACCCTGAATAAACTGAAAACATGTCTAAACCAAATCCTGAATAAACTGAAAACATGTCTAAACCAAACCCTGAATAAACCGAAAACCTGTCTAAACCAAACCCTGAATAAACTGAAAACATGTCTAAACCAAATCCTGAATAAACCGAAAACGTGTATAAACCAAACTTTAAATAAAGTCCCAATGCAGGAAATCTTTGTTAATTAACCTGTATAAACCAAACACCTGTCTATTCCGAACACAAAAGTTGGTCCCAATGAGGTTCAGTTTAGACTTCTTTTACTGAATATATATATGTATGTACCTTTCATCTTGTTTTTTTTTGCAACATTTCCCCACAGCACAGGCTTCACATAAAACTTTGAAAATATTTTTCAGCACACTACCTGTTCTTGGTCTATACACATAACTCCAGGAACCTGAAACAATTCATATCAACAATGATACAGTTAATAAAGGATCACATAATCAAAACATTATATCTGACCTGGAAATAACAGGGCTGTCATGCTCGTGATCGTATGGTAGTTGTATTTGCAAAGTCCTGTGCAATCAGCGCATATCATCACTAAAGTTGTGAGTTAGTATGCTGTTCATAGCGAGGTGTATTAATTAAAACATTCTATGATAAAGTTTGTCAGTGACTAGTTTATGATTTATCTCTTATAACTCAAATTAAACACTTGCTTCAAGAAAAATGTCATTCATTTATATTACTAAGGCCATTTATCTGTGTCTGTAATTTCTGTGATAAGACAGTTTCAGGTTATCATGGTTATTGAACCTAGTACTGGTAGATAAACATGATAAAAAGGTGATAAGGTCACTGTGCTTCCATTCAAAGTAAACTACATTATAATATGTACTGCTTATATTATCAACTACAACTAGATAATAAGGGTAATAACAAAATTACCGAACTCTGAGCAATCTTACAAAGGGAAAGTCAAAACTCATAATTATATAAACAGACAAAATCAGTCAACAACCGGAAAACTGTGAAAACCGTAATGACTCTGACTTGGTACAGGCATTTCTAAAGAAATGGTGGGTTGAATCAGATTTTAAAGCACCAAACCTCCCAAGTATAAATTCTGAATGTAAATTTCAAATATTTCATTTTTAGACGTTCCCTGTAAGACATTGTTTTATTGAATTAACCATTCTTTTCTTTTTGCTCTGTTTAATCTATTTACTTACTTTCTTGTGCATTTTGGGCGAGTGCAAGTTCCACTCTAAATACAAAATAAATTTTGAAAATATATCAAACAGAACAAAAGATGAGTTGTACTAAATGTACATCTATCACAGTGATTTATAATGGTAATAAATGTCTCTGACTGTACTGTATTTCACTATAATAATTCATGTCTAATTACCACATAAAAATACAAAAGCAGAAACAGCTAGACATATTAGAGCAGGCAGGTATCCCCAGAAAAATCCATCATACTGCTGTACGTAAGTGATAACTAACATAGCCATCAAAGATCCCAAATTTACACACCAATAGTACCAGTTGAAAAAGGTCAGACTCGCTTGCTGTCCTACGCCTCGTACCTGTAAACAAAAGATTTAAATATATATCGGTAAATATTAATTTTTTTATCAAGTTCATTAGAATCCAATAATCGTAATATAGCTATAAAATGAAAGTGATGATGACATTGATGTTCAAATTGTTACATTCAATTTGCAAACATGCATAAAATTAAAACAAAAAATATCACTTGCAGAACAGTTCCAAAATTCAACTGAAAAATCATAGTAAGAGACAAACTTGATAACAATAGAAATGTGGTAAAAATAAATAAACTAGAATAAAAGTCAAAAAAGAGTTAAATGTTATGGAAAGAAAATTCTTTATTGTATCTGGAAATGGAAGTCTATCCACCATTTTGATCATGCACAAAAAAAATCAAGATTGCTTCCACTTAGAAAAAAAGCAATAAAAATAACAAAGTTTGTACTTAATTATCTGTGATAAATTATTTAGTAAAATTCTTTGGAGTAATCAGTATTTAGAAGTTTTTGGGTTTTTTTTACAAATTGATTGAAACTACATTGTATATTTGAATCGGAAATGTACAAAAAAATGTATGTACATGTACTCTGGAACAAACATATGACAATCATATCTTTATTATAACATCATGTCTACTAAGACATTGTCTTTACTATTGAAGTTTACATGGCAAAGATATCATATACATTTCGAGGGTTTAGTTTATGCTTGCTCTAGACCATTTTTTTTAGTACAATTGTATATAGTTTTTTATGATTCAGTTTTATTGAGATTTTGCCCCCCCTTCCGCCCCCAAAAAAAGAAAACAGAAGTGTTGAATCATTAAGGAAAGCTTTATTATACATGGCAATGCCTTTTTTACACGATTAACAGAAATTTTCGAAACAAAAAACAATTACATGTCCTTTCAGTATCCATAGTGTTTTTTTATATATACAATGTAGACAAATGTGTTTTGGTATAATCGAAAGTCTAAATTATTACGTTATGACTAGGCTATATATCGCTTCTCAGATTGCACCAGCACCTACATGCATTACACATATACATGTACATGACAATTTACTTTCTTGGCTTGGTACATGTACAAGGACTTAAAAAAGAGGCTGGGTTAAGCTTGTTTTACGGAAATCAACATGCTAGTTTAATTTAATAATTGGGAAATAATTAACACAACAACTACATTAAATACAATGTACATACCTGGTCTGCCCCAAATGGGGCAATATTAGACCTGAATTGTCCAGATCCTATAGCAATCAACGTCAACACTCCAAATATTAATCCAGAACATTCCTCAGAGAATGGAGATTTATCATATATCAATTTTAGAGTCACATTCGTGGAACTACTGTTGGCAGAATGACCACAAATTTTGGGTGGAATTTCATGTTCTTTAGAAGTGCCCTTATTGACTAGTTCACCTGGTAAGAATAGCAGAAATGCATATCCTATTACATAAATCAATAATGAAAGCAACAGGGTTTTGAATCTACCCAATAATGTATCTGCAAGTAAGCCACCAAGAAATGACATTAAATATGAGATTCCAAAAAAATATAGCAATGCATACATAGAATTAACAGAATCCCATTCATATGGAACTATGTTTAAAAACAACACGAGATTTCCAGCAAGACTGTAAAAAGCGAGTCTTTCCAATGTGATAGTCACAAGAATGGCACCTTCTGCAAATTTTACTTTTCTTCCAGTGGCTGTACTTCCTCCTTCTCTTCTTAACAAGTGTGTATTTTCTTCCATCTTTTTTTGTTCGTTAATTTTACATAAATTCGTTCCTTTTTGTTACTTTACTACGTAATGTTTACGGAAATTGTCACCCTTTTGATAACTAGATGAGTACATCTAAAGTAAATAAACTTATAATAACGGAGCATGTGTCATGTGATCTAAATCATCACATGACTATAAATAAATCAAAGACCTGAAAAGTACTCTATTCCAAACTATAAAAAAAAAATCTTTATATTGTAATTTTTAATGCATATTTAAAGGAACATTGATCTTATTAACTGATATTTTGTTTTAAATACAAACACTCTAAATTATAATACCGATTATGGTGCAATGTTGGGTGGTATTCTACAATGGTAATCCTGCTAATGGTGTTATGTTAAGTTTAACAATTTTGATAGCTGAGATAAACTATCAAATCAATTTGTTTTCAGGGTTAAATTAATGAAATGTTACCGAGCATTAATTATTTTCCTTAAGTGTGTCCCCACTGGAAAAGTGAAGGTGGAGCTTAAACCATGCAATCTCACATCTAGGTGGTTGATTATTACTTGGTGCATGATAAATCCCTTGGTGTAAGATAAATCACTTAGTGTAAGATAAATCACTTGATGTAAGATAAATCCCTTAGTGTAAGATAAATCACTTGGTGTAAGACAAATCACTTTGTGGAAGATAAATCACTTGGTGTAAGATAAATCACTTGGTGTAAGATAAATCACTTTGTGGAAGATAAATCATTTAGTGTAAGATAAATCATTTGGTGTAAGATAAATCACTTAGTGTAAAATAAATCACTTGGTTCAAGATAAATCCCTTAGTGTAAGATAAATCACTTATTGTAAGATACATCACTTGGTGTAAGATAATTCCCTCAATGTAAGATAAATCACTTGGTGTATGATAAATCACTTGGTGTAAGATAAATTACTTAGTGTAAGATAAATCACTTGGGGTATTAGAGATAAATCACTTGATGTAAGATAAATCACTTGGGTGTAAGATAAATCACTTGGTGTAAGATAACTCACTTAGTGTAAGATAAATCAACTTGTGTAAGACAAATCAAGCGACAATCATAATGTGAAAAATTATCGTTGAATACTAATGTGTCGTCTTATTGACGTAGCTGAGCTGACATCACTTCACTAAGCATATGTTTTTGCTTGAAATGGACATACATCTAAAATCTCAGGCTTCGCATTCGAGGGGATATTGCTATAAGAAATCCATTCTCCCAAAAACGACAGTGTTATGAAAAGAAAATTTAAACAGTGATGGTCAACAATTCAACCAACATCAACAAAATGAAACAATCACCTCTCACCTTAACTCAATTAACACAAATAAAAGATCACAACATATGATGTTGGAAATCCAGATCCTGGTTTAGGACAGGCACATACCTGTGGCTGGTAAAACTGGTTAATGGGATTCCAATCCTGCCCTCTTGGCAACTGTAAGATGTACACTAGATATGAGTGTTCTCATTGAAATAGTATTATCTTGCATTGATATAGCAAAAAAGTATGTTTTTAAAGTTTATTTTTATCTAGAAAGCATGATAGTATTATACAGGGATCAAATTTTAACTTTTTTTTCCACTAGATGAAAAAAAATCTGAGTACATGAGTTATGATAATATTGACATTCCTGATTAAGAGACAATTATTAACTTTTATTTGATTTAAATTATTCATGTTCATGAAAGGCGCTGTATTATGGAATACCTGTCACAAATGACCACGGATATGTCCCACTTGTCGTAAACACTTCCCGGTCCTTTCCTCATTCATGACTTATCACCAGGTTTGTAACTATATTAGCACGACGAGTGCCACTAGTGAATCAAAAACTACTAACCCTTCCGGAGCACCTGATTTCATCCCTGATTTTTAGTGGGATTCACGTTACTCGATCTTTAGTTTTGTATGTATGTATGCTTTGTAGATCGTTGTTTGTCCTTTTGCACTTTTTCTTTTGGCAATTGTGTTGTCTGTCCTTCGATTTACAGATTCTGATTACACCTCTGGTATCTTCAAACTCTTTTTATTTTAACGACTTGAATCACAGTGCTGTCACTGTAGTATGGTAGTTTGATTTTCACCTCTCTCTGTAATCCACAGGGACTTGCTCCCGGCCACTAAATTTGCCCCCATTGAATATTTTGACCATCAATGTGCTACCCACTGAAAAATAACTATTTTTTTACTATCAATGTGTTACCCACTGAAAAATAGTGTTTTTCAGTGGATAACACATTGACAGTAAACTAGAGGCTCAGTGGGCTGAGCCTGTGTCGCTCACCTTTCATTCTGCTGTGAGGAAACTTAATACAGAACCTTCTATACATGTAGATGCTTCCTACCAAGTTTCGGTTCATATGGCTATAAGCAGTTTCAAAGGAGAAGATTTTTTAGAAATCGACCAATCAGAAACAAGAATAGCATGTGGTGGCCATGTTTGCTAACCGATCAGGACGAAATGAACAATCTTCATAGAGGACATTCCATAGATGCTTCATACCAAGTTTCGGTGGTAGCCATGTTTGTAAACCGATCGGGACGAAATGAGCAATCTTCATAGAGGACATTTCATAGATGCTTCCTACCAAGTTTCCGTTCATTTGGCCAAGCACTTTCAGAGAAGATTTTAAAAAAATCGGCCAATCAGAAACAAGAATTGCCTGTTGCGGCCACGTTTGGTAATGGATCATAACCAAATGTGCACTCTTTAGAGAGGACCTTCCATAGATGCTTCCTACCAAGTTTCAGTCCATTTGGCTGAGGGTTTTCAGAGAAAATTGAAATGTGAAAAGTAAACGGATGACAGACGACAGGACACCAAGTGATGGCAAAAGTTCATATTGCCTTTGGCAAGGTTTGCTAAAAAGAATATTAAAATGTGAATACCTACTTGTAATGTATAGAATAAACATGTTACACTATATCAGCATTAGTTAATTTCTAAGGGAGATAATGGCAAGAGTTACCTTTCTTTTAACAGTTTAGGCAAGAGTTATCTTTCTTTTAACAGAGGAGAAGATTTTTCAGAAATCAACCAATCAGAAACAAGAATTGCCTGTGGTGGCCATGTTTGTTAATGGATCGGGTCAAAATTAGCAATCTTTATAGAGGACCTTCCATAGATGCTTCCTACCAAGTTTCGGTTCATTTGGCCATGCGGTTTCAGAGAAGAAGATTTTTTAGAAATCAACCAATCAGAAACAAGAATTGCCTGTGGCGGCCATGTTTGTTAACGGATCGGGACGAAATGGGCAAACTTTATAGAGGACCTTCCATATATGCTTCCCACCAAGTTTCGGTTCATTTGGCCATATGGTTTCAGAGGAGAAGATTTAAAAAAATCGTCCAATCAGAAACAAGAATTGCCTGTGGCGGCCATGTTTGTTAATGGATCGGGACTAAATTAGCAGTATTTATAGAGGACCTTCCACAGATGCTTCTTACCAAGTTTCAGTTCATTTGGCTATGGGGTTTCAGAGGAGAAGATTAAAATGTGAAAAGTTAACGGACAACGGATGCCAAAAGCTCAAATTGCCTTTGGCAAGGTGAGCTAAAAATTCAGTGGGGCAAATTTAGTGGTCGGTAGGAAGTCACTGTGGCGTAATCAGTATTGTAAACACAGCTTATTAGCCCGAAGTATGTTTGTGCGTGGTATTGAGTGTGGGCAGATTTCATTTTTTGTTCGTTAACACCAAATGACAATGAGCAATTTTCCAGCTGTATCATGGCGAGAACAAGTTGTATTTGAAGAAATGATGATGATGTCCGCTTTGTACTGGACCAACACGCTCAGCAGGATTTTAATAGTGCTGCTCTCTGAAATAACTGTCAGTGGGTAGACATGTCACTCAAACTCGGACACATTATCCTGATTCCGAGCCAACCAGTCTTTGCTCTTTCTTCTTACATGCTGCATGCTTCGCTGAGAAGCAACAAATACCAATTTTATAAGTCTTTGGTTTGACACGACAGGAGCTCGAACCCATGATCTACTGCACTCGAGTCGAGCATGCCAACCATTACCCAACCGATGTGGTGTCACGATGGGAAAGAAACCATACAACAAATCAAATCAAATAAATTTTATTATCAAATATAAAGATCCACAAGGGAAAATTATTTCAAACATAATACAGTTGAATCTCGTTATCTGGATGTTCATGGGACCGTTGCAAAATTTCGAGTTCTCCAAAATTCGACTTTATGGAAGTAAGGGATTAAGTAAGATAGGCAATTCTGTCAGGTAAGTTTGACAAAAGTGGATACAAACTATTGCTGTCAGTCATTTACAATATTTCAATCATCAATTGTATGCATTGGGTAAGTATTTTTAGCATATGCATAAGTATTGATTTAAAAAAATATAAATAAAAAAATTCTCTGATGAGGTGTTATTATCTGAATCTTACCAAGTATACATTCAATAATTGTCAGGAAACTTCGAGAGAAAAAAGAAACACATATTTGATTACATCATGTACATACATAATGCTGCAATAAACAATCGCATATTTAAAAATTACGAAACTGTCAGCAAAACAAACTTTCATATAAATCTATAAATGCCACATAATTGAACACTAATAAAATTAATTTCTTTCATTATTCTGTTGTAAAAGCTGATCGGCAACCTGACAAACTGTTGAAATGTGATTCTGAACAGTGCGTTCAGCGTTTTTAAATGAATATTGTTTCCTAAAAAAATGAGTGATATACTAGTAGCTGTACACAGCAGACTGTTTAATTGCTTCAGAGTTTTCCCTACACTCAATGTGTCACGACATCAAGCACTTAGAAATTTATCATTAAATATGATTATGATTTCAATGCTTCAATTAAAAAATACAATTGTTTTCTTTACAAATGATAATTAACAGTTATCAAAATAAATCTCACTTAACACCGGAGACCATGCTGTTGACACCTTGACAGTTTTGTTAATTTATTTAATTGATAATTTCGACATAACGAACATAATTTGAATGGAAATGTATATTAGGGACTGAAAAGCTACTTCGAGATACCTGAAATTTTGACACATCGAAATTTGAGATGACAGGATTAAGTTGAAAAGTACTAAGTTTAAAATGGGACTACAAAACTAGAGGCTCAGGTGAGCCTGTATCGCTCACCTGACATAAATAAGTCCTCTTAAGAATGTCTGCATGCTGAATACATCTAAGTTACTATTCAAATCCCATACTGCCATAGGGTTCTATGTTAAAACTATGTCTGCTCATGGCAGCCATCTTGGATGGAGGTCGTGGTCACCGGACATAATTTTGAAAGTATACTACCCAAGGACCATCCATGCCATGTTTGCTTTAAATTGGCTGACTGGTTTCAGAAGAGAAGACTTTTAAACAATTTTCCCATAGGGTCCTATGTTAAAACTATGTCTGCTGACGGTGGACATTTTGAACCGAGATCGGGATCACTGAACACAATTTTGGAAGTTGACCACCTAAGGACCATCGATGACATGTTTGCTATATTGGCTTACTAGTTTCAGAGGAGAAGATTTTAAAACATTTTTTCCCATAGGGTCCTATGTTAAAACTACAGTATGTCTGCTGAAGGTGGCCATCTTGGATGGAGGTCAGGGTCACTGGACACAATTTTGAAAATTGACCACTTAAGGACCATCCATGCCATGTTTGCTTTAAATTGGCTTACTGGTTTCAGAGAAGAAGATTTTTAAATATATTTCCCATAGGGTCCTATGTTAAAACTATGTTCGCTGATGGTTGCCATCTTGGATGGAGGTCGGGGTCACAGGACATAATTTTGAAAGTTGACCACCTAAGGACCATTCATCCCATGTTTGCTTTAAACTGACTTACTGGTTTCAGAGGAGAAGACTTTTAAACATTTTTTCCATAGGATCCTATGTTAAAATTAAGTCGAGTCATGGTGGCCATCTTGAATTTCCGATCAGCAAACGATTCACAAGTTTAGTACAGGACCACCCAATGATCATTCCTGCAAAGCCACAATTCAATTGGCTTAGTGGTTTCTAACAAGAAGATTTTAAAAATTTCGACCAATCAGAACACATTATAGGCCCTGGCAGCCATGTTGGATTTCCGATCAGCACCAAAAACACAAATCTTGTATATGACCATCCAATGAACATTTCTGCCAAGTTTGGTTCAAATCTGTTTTGTGGTTTCAGAAAAAAAGATGAAAATGTGAAATTCCCATAGGGTCCTATGTTAAACTAAGTCGAGTCATGGCGGCCATCTTGAATTTCCGATTGGCAAACGATTCACAAGTTTAGTACAGGACCACCCAATGATCATTCCTGCAAAGTCACAATTCAATTGGCTTAGTGGTTTCTAACAAGAAGATTTTTTAAATTTCGACCAATCAGAACACATTATGGGACCTGGCAGCCATGTTGGATTTCCGATCAGCACCAAAAACAAAAATCTTGTATATGACCATCCAATGAACATTTCTGCCAAGTTTGATTCAAATCTGTTTTGTGGTTTCAGAAAAAAAGATGAAAATGTGAAATTCCCATAGGGTCCAATGTTAAACTAAGTCGAGTCATGGTGGCCATCTTGAATTTCCGATCGGCAAACGATTCACAGGTTTAGTACAGGACCACCCAATGATCATTCCTGCAAAGTCACAATTCAATTGGCTTAGTGGTTTCTAACAAGAAGATTTTTAAAATTTCAACCAATCAGAACACATTATGGGCCCTGGCAGCCATGTTGGATTTCCGATCAGCGCCAAAAACAAAAATCTTGTATATGACCATCCAATGAACATTTCTGCCAAGTTTGATTCAAATCTGTTTTGTGGTTTCAGAAAAAAAGATGAAAATGTGAAATTCCCATAGGGTCCAATGTTAAACTAAGTCGAGTCATGGTGGCCATCTTGAATTTCCGATCGGCAAACGATTCACAGGTTTAGTACAGGACCACCCAATGATCATTCCTGCAAAGTCACAATTCAATTGGCTTAGTGGTTTCTAACAAGAAGATTTTTAAAATTTCGACCAATCAGAACACATTATGGGCCCTGGCAGCCATGTTGGATTTCCGATCAGCGCCAAAAACAAACATCTTGTATATGACCATCCAATGAACAATTCTGCCAAGTTTGGTTCAAATCTGTTTTGTGGTTTCAGAAAAAAAGATGAAAATGTGAAATTCGCATAGGGTCCAATGTTAAACTAAGTCGAGTCATGGCGGCCATCTTGAATTTCCGATCGGCAAACGATTCACAATTTTAGTACAGGACCACCCAATGATCATTCCTGCAAAGTCACAATTCAATTGACTTAGTGGTTTCTGACAAGAAGATTTTTAAAATTTCAGCTAATGAGAACACATTATGGACCCTGGCAGCCATGTTGGATTTCAAATCAGCACCAAAAACACAAATCTGGTAGAGGACCATCCAGTGAACATTTCTGGCAAGTTTGGCTGATTTCTGTTCAGCGGTTTCAGAGAAGAAGATTTAAATGTGAAAAGCTAACGGACGGACGCTTACCCATGACAAAAGCTCACATGGCCTATGGCCAGGTGAGCTAAAAATTTGAAGTAGGCGTAATTTCTAATAAACCTAGTTTGACGTAGCGAGATTCACCTGTAGTCACAATGCTTTTTTAGTATTCCCATTAATTTAGTTGTTCCTTCCTGGAGTGCATGCCACCGGACAATGTACTTTCCATTTTTTTTAAGCATGGCACTCCATTGTGTCTGTAATTTCCCTTGGGACGAGCTGCCTAGTACAAAATGTCCTATTATCTCTGATGGATGGTATCTTCCGTAATTTATCGCTGTGATCATCAAAGAAACTTTCTGTGAAGAAAAGGATACAAAATTAGTTTATTACGAGGACAAAGTACTGACAATGTTATTTATGAAATTCTACATAAATTCAGTTGTTTTTCTGATAATTTTTTTTTTTTCAATAATTGCAGTAGTCTGCTGTTTAATGAAAAAAATAATGATTTTCACAAATCCCTTTGTACAACAGACATAGAAGATATCTATAACAGATAGAGGAGATATTTATCTTGTAGAAATACATATTTTCTTTACGATTTTCTCTGTACCATTCAGTTGAGTTTATCTCTGAATCCCAGAGAGATAGAGGAAAATTTATTGACATACTACCAGAAGCTCTTGGCGCAATTAATTCATGGATAAAAATTGGACGAAAAATAACAAGATGAACTGTGAGCTAATGCTCACCTATTATACCCCTGCTCTTCGGCAAACAGGAAGAAGGAATCTGACGGGTCAAAAAACGCTTCCCACGATATGGGGTACCTATATGAAGCTTGTGACCAAATATCAGATTTCTGCCATCAATAGTTGTTGAGAGAAATGTGACGAAAAATAACAAGATGAACTGTGAGCTAATGCTCACCTATGATACCCCTGCTCTTCGGCAAACAGGAAGTAGGAATCTGACAGGTCAAAAAACGCTTCCCACGATATGGGGTACCTATATGAAGCTTGTGACCAAATATCAGATTTCTGCCATCAATAGTTGTTGAGAGAAATGTGACGAAAAATGTGCATTTATGTTCAATGTGTATAAAAACCAACTAAGTCGGCAAACAGGAAGTAGGAATCTGATGGGTCCAAAAACGCTTCCCACAATATGGGGTACCTATATGAAGCTTGTGACCAAATATCAGATCTCTCTCATCAATAGTTACTGAGAAAAATATCTTGGACGGACGGAAGGACGGACAGAGGTAAAACAGTATACCCCCCTCCCCCTTCGGGGAGCGGGGGTATAAAAATTCTATATACCTTCCAAATATGAGAAATTTTGGAATTTAGGCCTTTTAGATCCCTTTTTGAAATAAAATACAGAAATTGTAGCAAATTTTTTTACGATCCATCAATAAGCCATAAAGACTACCATTTTGCTAAAAACTGCATTAAAATTGGATGAAAAAATGAATTCAGCTTTAAACATTATTTTATTGTTGAAAGAATATAGAACATTTAATAGGTGTCAAACAATTATGAATAAATGAGCAACAGCTTATATAAATCTGTCTCCTTGGTCCCTTTCGGTCAATAAATTCAAAGAGAAAATAAACTTCAAAACTGGACAAAAATAAAAATTCTATATGCCTCTTAAACCCTTTGGAATCATAACTTATACTTAATTTTTAGAATGGTATTATTCAGGATAGCGCTCAAGGAATTTAAATAATCAGGCCTTATCGTCATAAAACTTTTTGAGTATGTTTTTTGCATTTGTACTAAAAAAAACAGCCAATCAGACAGTGAATCAAATAAACGAAGTGTTCTGATTGGAAGATTTTGGGAGTACGAGTACGAAAAGCCCTATTTGAAAGTTTTGTTACCTTAAGATCTGGCAACCATTTCACTAAAGGTCGTAAGTCGCAACCGAAGACGTAAGTGTACTCTTAAGAGTTACGACCGTTTCACTAATAGTTAAGATTTACGACTTACGATAAAAAGTGATCGCAAAGTTAAGAGTGGTGGTGGGTACTCGTAAGTCGTAAACCTATATGCATGTAGCAAAGATGACTGTTGTTTGTAGATCTTTTTCAGGAATAGAGACATGTTAGAGAAGACAAGGCCGATTTTTCATGATAAACTCAACCCACTTTTATTTACTAGCACTGTGCAACAAATAAATAGAACCTGCATCAAATCATTATTTGAACCTAGTTCTTCAATTCATTTATAGATTAAAGCATTTCTTGTAGAATTATTAAACGGCTCTCTTGAAATTATTGAATGCAAAGTTTATGATGAATTACAACTTTCATAGGTACCAACCATTTTATAACAGAGGGGGGAGGAGGCTGGGATTTTCATGCTTGAACGAATTATTTTTCATGTCAATAGAAAAACATTTTTTTCACATCATCAGGTAGATCAAAAAATGTTTATACATACATGAGGCAAGAACAATTTTTCAAATATTTTTTTTTACAAACAATTTACTAGTAAATTCAAGCAGATATTTATCAAATGACGCCTTGTAGGGCTCAAACTTTACAAAAAGAGATGAGAAGTCTGCATACATTAATCAGAACAACAAGAACATTTATTTACCCCCAATATCGTGTGTTGCTTGCATTGGAAACAAATTTTCTAAACTTTATGGGTATTTCTATAACTACAAAGAGACTTTTATGTTCTAGTCACAATTCTTACTTTGTTTTACTTGGTTGTGTATACCAGCAGTTTTATGTCATGTTTTAGCTTCAACATGTTCAAGCATCTTGAATGTTTATTTCTTCATGTTTTTTCTTAAAAATGTATATTTGCATATGTAGTTTATCTTTATGATCCAATAGAGTTGAATAAACATAATTGCATAATTGCTACTGTAATAATAATCTCAAACATCAAAAATTGTTATTTTGCTTAAATAAAGTTCTTCTTTTCCAAGTCTGTCTTTCAGATCTGCACTGCATACATTTCTTGAAGATTCTTTGGATCGTTTTTTATTGAATGTATATTTTTGAACACAATTTTGTTGTTGTTTTCAGGCTTAAATGTTTTTGACATAGAGCAAAATAAAATATTTTTTTAGACTAACTTTTTAGACATCAATTTTTTTTTTTAGAAAAAAATAAAAGACCCCCCCCCCCCCCCTTCAGTTATAAAATGGTTAGTGCCTTATGTGATATCAACCTCTCTATATTTCATTTGAAGGAAAGATGTATTTGAATGTGGGCATTAAGACTGATCAATTGAAGCAAGCAATAAATATTAGATGCACGCTACAATTTTTTTAGGTAGAGAGTTGCATAAAATCATCGAAACAAGTACGTGTATGCTATTGTTTGTTTTAATATGCTTTCTTTTTCGTCCGCATTTACTTAATATCAACATATTTTATTAACGCGGGATACCTAGTAGGAAAATTTTCAGGAACGATATTGGGTACAAACAATGATTCAAAAATAAAGTTAAGCACAAACGGAATATGAATGTATTGTATCAAATCTATGGTCACACTTTTGAATTTGAATTTTCTCCTTACATATATAGCATGTAATTTATCGAAACGTTATTCTATGAAATAAGTTTGGTAATATTTTACACTTTAAAAAGCAAATACATATTTTCCCAATAGTTTTGATTTATTTACTATTTAAAATTCCTTAAAGCAAATACATGTATATTTAAGAGTTGGATATAAAATGTGGAGAATTTTTTTTTATCATCAAGTGGCGAAATGAAAACAAACCAATAGGTATAACTTATATTGCCAGAAATGATAAATTCAATAAACACATATATCAATCAATATCAATATTTTCCACAAATCATATCAATATTATCAAAATAATAATTTTTTTGTCAACAGAGTCTGCCTATTGTTTCCTCATTTAAACATATGTATAAACATGAATTAAGAGGTTGGATGGTGGTTTTTTAATCAAGTTCCAGCAAAACATTCAATATAAATACTAACAGCCAAATATTCCATGTAATATAACAAACTTTTAACAAAGAAATTTGATAAAAATAACCAAGGAAAAGAAAACTTAATAATTAATGAGCAATTTTTTCAAGTACGACTGCCCTAAACAAAACCAGATCAAATTGGTGTACCAAATCAAATGGAAAATAAAAATTTCAGTCTTGCAAATTAAATAATTAAAATTTTTTAATTAACCCAATGTGAACTTTAATATCTCCCATTATTATGCCGTTTTAACCTCGCTGAACCAGTGGTGGAAAAATCTGTAATTCTCTAGAAGATTAAAATGTCTCATGCCTTTCCCTGCATGTTGTCAAATCGGTAATTTTGAAGGATTTTTAAATAAAGTTCGTGTTAAATAATGGGAGAAACAAATTCTCCGTCAGTTGCCCATGTGGGTTACGATATTTTTCCACTCTCGAGAGTTAAATTTAAAATTTAACCACTCGCCTGATGGTTTGTGGTTAAAATTTTTAATTTAACTCCCTTGAGTGGAGAAATATCGTAACCCACGGGCAACTGAAGGAGAATCTATATGTAATCAGTTTCCGAGATATAAAATGATATGATTTCTTTTTTTTACCTCCGTTATAGGAGAGGTTACTGCTCGCAAATCATAAGTCTTAAGATTAGGAGTAGCTTAGTGAAACGCACATATACGTGCACATAGGAAATCGTAAGGGTGATCTTAGACTTACGATTTACAATCACTTTAGTGAAATGGTCGCCTGATCTCTAAAAGACATTCAAACTCAATCTCCATCTCAAAAATGGGGGGATCCGTAATCTAAAAAGGGAGATTTCGATTCTTTGCCTTAATTTTTTTCACCTACTTGCCCGCATGCCAAATTTAGAAACATTTTCTATTTATTCAAGAAAATTCTTTAATAATTTTCACTTGTCCGAAACCAGTTTTACTTGTTCCGGGCTTTCCATCTAAAATGTTGTTCATAATTTTACTGGGGACCCCTTCTGGTTCCTCAAAAGATGAAATAATATACCTTATAATCAATGAATCTACCATATTTCAGAAAACACACATAAAACAGAATATTTAATATAAACCCTTTTGTCCTTTTCCGTGTAGTAAAACATAGAAAAGAACAAAAGGGTGAAGATTTATATATACCTCAATCTTTTTACGTGGAACTTTAAATGTGAAAGATTCATTGTAGACAAGGTTGGGTGTACTTTTCTTTTTTGAAGTTTTCTTTTTCATTATTCTTTTGTTTTCCCCATACAATCCAATTTTCACATATGGATCTATCAAACAAAATGAAATATAATATACTGGTACAATGATATTTTCACACATGGATCTATCAAACAAAATGAAATATAATATACTGGTACAATGATATTTTCACACATGGATCTATCAAACTAAATGTTTGTTTACTTGATGGTGTTTAATGTCACCTTCAACAACTACCACTGATGTCGTGAGTTCGAATCTCAATCAGGGCAAGGTGTACAACATTATTTGATAAAGTTTGTCAGTGACTTGCGACAGGTCGGTGGTTTTCTCCGGGTACTCTGGTTTCCTCCACAAATAAAACTGACTGCCACAATATAACTTACGACCATACGACCCCCTTAAAAATTGGAAGTTGGAATCAAAAAAGTAAAATTTGATGTTGGAATCAATAAAGTAAAATTCGATGTTGGAATCAATAAAGTAAAATTCAATGTTGGAATCAATAAAGTAAAATTCAATGTTGGAATCAATAAAGTAAAATTAGATGTTGGAATCAATAAAGTAAAATTCAATGTTGGAATCATTAAAGTAAAATTCAATGTTGGAATCAATAAAGTAAAATTCAATGTTGGAATCAATAAAGTAAAATTCGATGTTGGAATCAATAAAGTAAAATTCAATGTTGGAATCAATAAAGTAAAATTCAATGTTGGAATCAATAAAGTAAAATTCAATGTTGGAATCAATAAAGTAAAATTCAATGTTGGAATCAATAAAGTAAAATTTGATGTTGGAATCAATAAAGTAAAATTTGATGTTGGAATCAATAAAGTAAAATTCAATGTTGGAATCAATAAAGTAAAATTCAATGTTGGAATCAATAAAGTAAAATTCGATGTTGGAATCAATAAAGTAAAATTCAATGTTGGAATCAATAAAGTAAAATTCAATGTTGGAATCAATAAAGTAAAATTCAATGTTGGAATCAATAAAGTAAAATTCAATGTTGGAATCAATAAAGTAAAATTCAATGTTGGAATCAATAAAGTAAAATTCAATGTTGGAATCAATAAAGTAAAATTTGATGTTGGAATCAATAAAGTAAAATTCGATGTTGGAATCAATAAAGTAAAATTCAATGTTGGAATCAATAAAGTAAAATTCAATGTTGGAATCAATAAAGTAAAATTTGATGTTGGAATCAATAAAGTAAAATTTGATGTTGGAATCAATAAAGTAAAATTCAATGTTGGAATCAATAAAGTAAAATTCAATGTTGGAATCAATAAAGTAAAATTTGATGTTGGAATCAATAAAGTAAAATTCAATGTTGGAATCAATAAAGTAAAATTTGATGTTGGAATCAATAAAGTAAAATTCAATGTTGGAATCAATAAAGTACAAAGAATAATGTGGATTGAAGTCAGAAAGAAAACACAGACATTGTTGTAGTATTGTGATTTACTGTCTAACTTTCTCCCTAGTGTATCAGTTATCACTGGTTTCATTATTCAATAATTATATCTATATTGAATCTATAATATAATGTAAAATGAAATAAAGAAATTCTTTAATATTTAAATTATTAACTATGTTTTATACTTCTTCTAGTTAGAGTGAGTGAGAGAGTGATTATTGCTTAATGCCAACTAAGCAATTTTTCAGCCATATCATGGCGAGAACAAGTTAATTTTCAATGAGATGATGATGAAGTCTGCTTTGTACTAGATCAACATGCTGAGTTGGATCTTTATTACTCACTGAAACAAGTCCACAGGTAGAAATGTCGCTCCAACACATTATTCTGATTCCGAGCCAACCAGTCTTTGCTCTATCTCTATAATACTGCGTGCTTAGCGGAGAAGCAACAAATACCAATTTTATAGTCTTTGGTTTAACCTCACCGGGGGGCTCGAACCCACGATCTACCATACTCGAGGGGAGCACGCTAACCACTATGCCACCGATGCGGTTATATTGCAAAATGAAATAAAGAAATTCTTTAATATATGAATTATTAATTAAGTTTTCTACTTCTTCTTGTTATTAGATATTTTTTGTATCTACTTAAGCCGTCTTTTATCTGTCAGTCATAATGAATTTTCTAAGCCGTCTTTTATCTGTCAGTCATAATGAATTTTCTAAGCCGTCTTTTATCTGTCAGTCATAATGAATTTTCCATTTCAATAGATTTTTGTAAAAATTCAAATGAATAGAAAATTTTATATATACATGATCTTTGAAATCCATCCATCTCCTTTAACTTTGTTGCCGCTAGGATATCTAATGTCAGCTTTCCAACATCCGGTTCGTACTTCAAAGCAACACAAACTTCTCCCAAGTTACGACAGGTATTCTTAAAAAACAAAAAGACACGTTATTATCTTCTTGTCTAAATATAAAAAAATACATATCTCCTAATTTATATTGTTAAAAGAAATAAATGTGGACACACAGAGATGAAATGACAGTCAGGTTACAGGTACCTGGATTGAACTCCCCGGCACAGTAAACATAACTGGTTCATATAGGAAAATTGTACCCACAACAAAACACTAAATATTTCGCCCTAACCGAATTTTCAGCCAAAATTTGCTACCCAGTTTGGTCCATTCCTCCCTTGTTTCTATGTAATTTTTAAATACTGTTGAACTTGTTCTCATCCTGAAAATAGATGCAATGCTGCTCGCTGGACGTTAAGCAATAATCAATCAATCAATAACTAGTAGAAATGGCTGTCCATATACACCAGCAATATCCGCGCTCCTGAACATGGAACTTTCTGTATATATGAACAAATATAGTCTGAAATTGAATTTTTACGGAAGCTTGGAAGGGCCATATCAGTATTTTTTTTTCTAATTTGCTAGATCATATTTGTAATTTGGTAAAACAGATTTAATAGATTAGGAATCTGTTATTACAAATTAATAATCCATTTTGTTAGAAAGTTTTGGTCACTAAGAAATGTGGACCCGACCTCTGAATAAAAGTTTTGTTCATATTCATTTTAGGGCCCAGGTGGCTCAATGAGTTAGGTAGTTGGATTACCTAACAACTCATACAAGCCTATCACCAATATGGCGTGGGTTCGCGCCCGGCTTTGTAAATTACAAAAAAGGGTGCACTCGACTCGCAGCCGCAAGTGATAAAATTTACCAGTTGCTTGCCCATGGTTGGTGGTTCTCTCCGGGTACTCCGGCTTCTTCCACCACTAAAACTAGTTGCCATGATATAGCTGAACTTATTGCTGAAAGTGGCGTTAAAACACCAAAGATCAAAGATCATATTAATTTTTAGCATATGGTCAATTATAGCAATCTACTTTGGCTTTCAAAACATCAAAAATGTAAAATAAAACTTGAAGACACCGTTGAAAATAATGAAGTTAATATCGAAATCTGCCACCGGTTGGACACAAGAATGCTTTAAATCATATCATGCCATACCCTAAATCACAGCCTTCGACTTAATTTTTTTTCACCTACTTGGCTCGAAAGCCAAATTTAGAAAAAAAATCTATTTATTCCAAGAAATTCTTTCATAATTTTCACTTGTTCAAATCCAATTTTACTTGATTTAAACATATTTTATTGTCAAATATATACAATAGGATTGAACGCAAGTTTTACAACTTATATGACGTTCTCTCTAGTTTTAATTGTCCAGGGTTTTCGGGTTAGCGCAAAGACTGAAATCACCTGGTAATTTTCATCAAATAACCTATCCGTAATTTGATGATCCTGTATTAATCTAAACAAAATTTATTCAAAAAAAACATAGAAGATACATAATATACGATGATTACAGAATGTGGATTCTGGAACAAGCCGAAAACTTATATTAATCAGTTTCCAAGAATACTAATATAATTATCACATTGTATGAATAAAGAACGCTCAAGAATAATATTAATAAAATTGTTGTAATTTTCAGAGCAAACAATTTATCAGCAGTCTTCGCACTAACCCACTTGCCAGAAGCCCGGGACAAGTAAAACTGGATTCGGACAAGTGAAAATTATGAAAGAATTTATTTCAATAAATAGACATTTTTTCTAAATTTGACTTTCGTGCAAGTAGGTGAAAAAGATTAAGGCAAAGAATGAAAGCATGTGGTTGCTTGGGACGAATCAAAGGCACAGTGTTAACTTGTGATCTCCATTCATGTTACTTCGCTAATGGATTCCATATTATAAAGTGATTCCATTATATAAAGTTATTCATTAAAAATGTTGATGCTCGCGTCAAAATGAATGAACAAAGAAATGGACAATCTAGTTTTGCCAGAGAACTTAACTTGTAACAAATATGCTTACCTGTAGCTCTTTATCATTGTGAAATTTTATTTCTGTATGAGTATCATTGTGAGATTTTATTTTTGTATAAGTATCATCGTGAGATCCTATTTCTGTATAAGTCTCATCGTGAGATTCTATTTCTGTATAACTATCATCGTGAGATTCTATTTCTGTACAAGTATCATCATGAGATTCTATTTCTGTATAAGTATCATCATGAGATTCTATTTCTGTACAAGTATCATCATGAGATTCTATTTCTGTATAAGTATCCTCGTGAGATTCTATTTCTGTATAAGTATCATCATGAGATTCGATTTCTGTGTGAGTATCATTGTGAGATTCTATTTTTGCATAAGCATCATCGTGAGATTCTTTTTCTGTATAAGTATCATCGTAAGATTCTATTTCTGCATAAGTCTCATGAGGAAATTCTTTTTCTGCATAAGTCACATGGGGAAATTCTTTTTCTGTATAAGTATCATTGCGAGATTCTATTTCTGTATGAGTATCATCGTGAGATTCTTTTTCTGTATAAGTATCATCATGATATTCTATTTCTGTACAAGTCTCATTGTGAAATTCTATTTTTGTATAAGTCTGGTGAAATTCTACTTTTGTATAAGTCTCATCATGAAATTCTTTTTCTGTATAAGGACTAAAACAAAGAAAATATAAGACATCAAAACAAAATCCTTAATGTGTTTTGTGGATTGTTCTTTGTACTGTTTTTGATGATTCTTTGGTAAAACAAAATTTGTAAGATTGTTTCTATATCTCCACTCAAAAGTATTACACAGAGGCATAGTAGTGGAAGACTTGTGGGGAAGGAATTTGTGGTTGGGGGAACGTTGGTTAAAACCATACCCTTATTATACCCTTGGATAATGGTTAACTGCTTCCAGAATCAAAATTTCTTAATTTTTAATCAAAATAGTGTGGACGAGAAAAAAAAACTCACCTTTCGTTTTCTCCATAAAGCAAACACCCAAACTGAAATAGAAGAGATATGAGTGAGTGAGTGATTGTTGTTTAACACCAACTCAGCAATTTTTCAGCTATATCATGGTGAGAACAAGTTAATTTTCAACAAGGGCAACACAAAGCGTGGCGTATCCCCTCGCCTAAAAATTTGACCCAATGACCTTGACCTTTGACCTTGAAAATCAATAGGGTTCCAGATTCTCTTAAGGACTAAGTATGTACCAAGGTTGGTCAACATTCATTGAAGGATGTTGATTCTAGAGTGTTCACAAGGATGTTACGGAAGGACGGTAGCGTTACTATATCCCTTCGCAACTTCGTTGGCGAGGGGATAATAAGCTGTTGATGAGGTCAGCTTTGTATTAGATCAACATGCATAACTGGATTCTGATAGTGCTAGCTCACTGAAACAGCAGTCCACATATAGACATGTCACCCTACTTTGCTTTTTCTCCTTAATGCTGCGTACTTAGTGGAGAAACATCAAATATCAATTTCATAGTCCTTGATTTGATCCGACTGGGAAAATGAATGAACAAAGAAATAGACAATCGAGTTTTGCCCAAGAACTTGTACATATATGCTTACCTCAGACTCTTTTTCATCACAAGTTTCTAATGCATCATAATTATGTGCCTCTTCGTCATCACAAATTTTTAATGCATCATAATGAGGCCTAAAACAAAGAAAATATAAGATATCAAAACAGAAATCTTAATGTGTTTTGTGGATTGTTCTTTGTAATGTTTATGATGATTCTGTAGTAAAACTACTGTTATTCTATATATTTGATCTATTTCATATTACCATCTGCTCAGGCAACTCCGTACAACATTTTGTGATAAAGTTTGTCAGTGACTTGCAACAGGTCTGTAGTTTTCTCCGGGTCCTCCAGTTTGTTTCCTCTACCATTAAAACTGACCACCACGATATAACTGAAATATTGTTGAAAGTGGCGTTAAACACCATAACCCATAAACCAAGCTAAACCTAAAACATTTTTTTGTAAGATTGTGGCTATATATCCACTCAATAAGTATCTCACAGAGACATAATAGTAGACGGACTGAGGGTGCTTTACTTAAAACCATACCCTTATTATACCATTGGTTAAATGGTTAACTGGAAAACAATTTTTTGTCTGCTTCCATGTTCAAAATTTAGATTTTCTTAAATTTTTGCCTGAAGTGTGGAGAGGAAACACCCCCACCCCCCCCCCCCCCCCCCCCCCCTAAAACACACACACTTTTCAAGATTGAAATTTACACAGAAACTAAATTTGAATAAACAGGGGGTCGAACCTATTTGGTTGGAGAAGGAGTTATTTTGGTTGGAGACCAACAAGATGACACGAAAAACCTAACATTATATCCGTAAAATGTACACAAATGGTCCTTTTATGTACCCATGACAAAAAATATCGTGTTTCGATGGTCGGTTTTATGTCAATAGCTTTTTTTATTAGAGCAAACTGATGTCCTAAAACAAACACACATTGTCATAACTGATAATCAAGTTGCCGAAACGCTATGGTATTAAAGCACACATTTCAATGAAACACCGACAATGGCAGAGAATGCACTTACCGGTGTGGAAATTTGACGTTTTTTTTCTGCCATCTTGTTGGTCTCCAACCAAAATAACCCCTTCTCCAACCAAATAGGTTCGACCCCTTGATAAAGAGAGTAGTCTTCTTTGAGTTGGTCAGGTGTATATATCTTTTGTATGAAAACTGCTTAATATGTGGGAGAAACATATTGGATTTCATGGAAATTTATCGCAATTATAATTTTTAGCAGCAATTAAATTATTATTTTTATATTTTTTAAAAGACAAAAAGAAATGTAAAGGACATGGTGTACATCATTCATGCAAATGACCAAAACAGGAAATGTATATGACAAACAGACAAGCTCCAAGTGATGGTAATAGATCACATAACTTGTCGAGTCAGATGAGCTACAAAGAAATTCACCCATCATTCCACCAAGAATATTCTATATGATGAAAAACCAAAAATAAAATTCATTTTGAAACTAGATTTTTATAATAGTAAAATAACTTACCTTTCATCTTCTCCATAATCCCTACAGCTATAGAGAAGCTGAAATGGAAAAGATATGAAAATGAGAAACAAACAGGAAAGTGAAATTAATTAAGGAATATTTGAAATTGCTGAACAGGTTATACGATATAACCTGGTTTGGGTCAGTTTACGCTTAATAAACCGTGAAGCGTTTTATGAAAAGTGTAAACTGACCCAAACCAGGTTATGCAAGTATAACCTGTTCAACAATTTCAAATATTCCTTATAATTTAATTTTTACAACAAAATTTAATGATTCCTCGATTTTAATTACGATTATTTCATGTGACTATTTGAATTTGTCCTTGGCGGATGAACACATTGGTGACGTCACAATACCAACCCAGGTTATCGAGTATAACCAAAATTTTCTCCAGGTGGATTAGCCAATCAGATTGAAATATTCAAATCAAATTAAATTTTTGTTAATAAATTAATTATTATTGAAGGGTGGAGTGGGTTATGGTGTTTAATGCCACTTTCAACAATATTTCAGTTATTTTGTGGAGGAAACCGGAGTACCTGGAAAAAACACTGACAAACTTTATCACATAATGTTGTAACGCGTACACCTCATCTAAGCGGGATTCGAACTCACAACGTTAGTGGTGATAGGCACTTATTGCATAGGTAGCTATTAAATCCAACTACCATATGATCATGACTGCCCGTTTATTATGAAAGTATGTTTTGTGTGTTTTAACTTGTATTAATATATTTAAAAGAATCCTACTCACTCAGAGATTCAACTTTTAAAAATATTTAACTTTCCTCAAGTAACTGGCAAAAACTTCCAAATGTTAATAATAATTTTAATCTTATTTAATTATTATACTCCCAAAAAATGAAGACGCCATTGGCATTGCTAAGTTGTTTAATTTTCTTGTCTGATTCTTCCTTTTGCCAGTTTTGGATGACCTTGACCTTATTGTCCTTAATAATAAAAGTTAATGTAGGATGTTGCCCTGCCTGTTGTTGCTTGTGAATGGCCCCATATCAGTTCAAGCTTCAGGGTCACACAAATGTAGGTCTGCCTTGAACGAGATTTCTCATAGTATAGGGTCTGCTTGTGAAATCCCATCTATGTTTTAACAATAAAGCCTTTATCAATCCAAAAGTGGTCATGAATACTTCCTTCGATCATTCATCTGAACAAATCAACTCGCTTTCCAGTCATCCAATGTGATTTAGTCTTAGAATTTTATCCAACAAGTTGTATCACTTGAACCTCGATCAACGGCCTAATTTCAATGGCCGCAAACAACGGATTTGTCTAGTACTCGTGACCCCTCGGATTTTGTTGTTGTAAGAGGGGCCCTCTAACAAGAAAAAATCCGAGGAGTCACGAGTACCAGAATAACGGTGTTTTATAATCTATTAATAGATTTCTATTTCCAAATGACATGACACGCGACTGATTTTGGATAAATTCTACGACTAAATCGCCTTGGATGGCTGTAAAGCAAGTTGATTTGTTCAGATAAATGAGCGAAGGAAGAATGCATGACCACTTTTGAAATGATAAAACTTCATTGTTAAAATATAGATGGGATTTCCCAACCTAACAACACTACATGAGAAATTGTGTTCAAATTTAGAGAAAAGACACATAAACCAGAGATGGATTTTTAAACGACTGTTTGACACAGAAAGGGGGATTTTTTGACGATATACATGTCCACATATGTATATCATATTATCGAATGATTAATTAATAAGAACATGACAGTTGAAGGATACGAAAATTCAAGTGTTGATAGTTTTGAAACTGGGGGGAGGGCTATCCTGTAACTATTTCCTAGTTAGTAGTCAGTATTGTTAGTAATCTGTTAAAACAAATTAGCAATCTGTTATAACAGATTCGTATTTAGTTATACATTTTTAAAACATAATAATAATAATAATAATAATCTTTATTGCAAATAAAACCCTTGCGGGTAAAGCAATACAATACAATACAATACAACATTACAAAACATATATACATGAACAACATAAAGAAATGTCATATATTCATAGTTAAAGTTATACATTGACCAATGTGAACCTCATTTTCGCAATTCTAACGATTGCTTTATATAGTCAACAACACTGGGCAAAAATTCTTGATCAGGAGTATAATTTTTAATTGGGAAAAAAAGTCCAGTTGGTCGAAATTAGCATGATACTTTTAATATTATTTATTAAAACATTAATGAACATTATTCAACACGTGTGGTTGGACCAGAGTTCATGACTAAAATGACGAATGCATTTGACTATGCTTAGATTTCAAAAATGTAAATGAAGATTTTTTTTAATTAGTTTTTCAAAGATATCACTCAGACCTACAAAAAAAAACTCGGCGAAAGAAATTACCATAATAGTACTTACACAGCTGAACAACCAGCAAGTGGATCCCCACCATTCTCCCATTTTAGAAATATTTTGAGGGTTATCAATAGTCGAAAATATTTTGTAAATAAATTTCCGGCGTTACGTTAAAGGGTTATCAGAAGACTGAGTTGACTAGAAACACTGTACCAATATATAGCAATCTTTGGAACAACGTCACAATAGACTGACGTCGTACAAGAGGACAGTATATAGGGTTATTTTCGTGCAGCGTGTTTTTTTCCGCTTTCAATGTGCTTTCTTTTTTTTTTTATTCTGCGTTCTGTGCCGCACATATCAGAAAATGGGGAGGCAATTCAAGATCTAATTTTAGTTTCCGTTCCTCGTGTATTCGATTTTTATTTTAGATGTTTACGTTGTTGCACCCTCTTACAAACGTATGGTCAAAAAGGCTAAAAATCATATACATGTACAATGTAAACGTGCTCTATGGGTTTTTAAGTGTTGTTTTTATTGAAATCATTTGATATTGTATTACATTAATTATCTGTTTCAGGGACCTGTTCACTAAAGTGTCATAAGACAAGTCCTAAGTTTTGCCTTTAGCACAGACTTTGTGACATGTCTTAAGACGGTCATAAGTTATGTCTCCTTGTGTTTCCCAAAGCCTACTTAGGACTGTCTTAGCTAAGACATGATATGTTACATGTACAGGTTTATGAAAACGAAAACTCACTTTAATCCCCGTCTCGGTCTCGTTTATGACTACTTCTTCTTCTTCTTCTTCCAATTTAGGAACCGGATTCACACGTGAATGTATAAGGTTCCGCGAAAACTTTGCGCAGTGTCGGGCAACACAGCAGTCTTCTACCAACTATTTACAGGTAAAACTATATACAGGTGGGAGCTGGTCTAGTTGCTGTCAGGACGCGCCTTGAGGGCACTCCTGAATCCCTCTACTGTGTTGGCCGGAGTTGTCGTATTAGCTGGCAGTTGGTTCCAGTCCCTGGTGGTCTTGGGGAAGAAAGAATTTCCGAAGGCCTCACTGCTCGTTCTTTCTTGATAAAGGCGATCTTTGCCTCTAGTCCTGCTGTCGTTGGCTTGGATATATTGGTGGCTGTCTATATCAATTAATCCATTTTTGATTTTATGCAGCATGCATAGTCTATTATACTTTCTCCTTTCTTCTAATTTTTCCCACTTCAAGGATTCTACCATTTTAGTAACACAGCCAGGTGTTCGGTCTGTGTAATTATTGAAAACGAATCTTGCTGCTCTTTTTTGTACTTTTTCAAGGTTGCCAATCTTTTTCCGGTTTGTCGGGTCCCATACTGAGCTTGCATACTCCATTGTTGGTCTCATCATGGATGTATATGCTGCTGATTTCACTGGTTTGGTGCAGTCTTTTAAGTTGCGTCGAATAAATTCCAATGTTTTGTTGCCTTTGCCAATTGTATTGTCTATGTGCCTGTCCCAGGTGAGGTTGTTAGAGATGGTGACACCTAGGTATTTACTTGCGTCTACTGTATCTAATGTAGTTTGTAAGTTGTTGGCAGTGGTGGTCTGTTCTCAGGTGTTATTCGAATGACTTGGCATTTCTTGGCGTTGAAACTCATTTGTCATTTGTCTTCCCAATCTTGTAGCGATGTTAAGTCATTCTGTAATAATACGCTGTCAGCTTGGTTGTTGATGGTACGGAAGAGTAGGCTGTCATCGGCAAATAGCTTTGTTTCTGATGATTTAACCATTTCTGGCATGTCATTGATGTAGGTCAGAAACAGTAATGGGTCCAAGACGGTTCCTTGGGGTACACCAGACAGGACTGGGGCTTGCTCTGATGCTGCTCCTTCTAGTATAACTCTCTACTGTCTATTTTGTAGGAATGATTGAATCCAGTTCTTTGTCTTGGCGTTGACTCCGTAATATTCGAATTTATTTAGAAGGCGTTGGTGTGGCACTTTGTCGAACGCTTTTGCAAAGTCTAGCAAGATGATATCTACTTGTGAGCCTTTTTCCAATTTTGATGCTATTTCATGGATGGTTACTATGAGTTGGGACTCGCATGATCGTTTTTTGCGGAATCCATGTTGAGCATTGGTGAGGATCTTGTTTTTGTCGAAATGGTCCATGATGTTGCTGTGGACTATATGCTCCAGTCTCTTACATTTGATGGAGGTGAGGGAAACAGGGGCCGGTAACAAGAAGCTATCTTAAGCCTCCAGATGATCTAAAGGTATTCTTAGCATATAAGAGTGTAACAAGAAACAATCTTAATATGATTGACAGCCCTTAAACAGGCATGTCTACGAAATGTCTACGATTTAATCTTAATGCATCTCTTTGTTTAGTCTTAAACTGTTTCTGTAACTGGAAGCCTTCGTAAATTTTAAGACACCCTTAAAGCACACTTAGCTTGATCTTGACCATTTACGAGTGTAACAAGACAAGATCTTAGTATCCAAAGATAATTGTAACTTTAAGTGTGGGTCAGACCACACTTGGGTCAACCATTTCTTCAAAATGGCACTGATGCTTGACATTCTCAGGCAAAGAAATCGAGTAGATGATATTCCGATGCGTTTATTTTGTGACAGAAATAACCCATTGGACTACATCAGTGACGAATCTATTGTGAAAAACTACAGACGCGACAGAGAAAGTATATATAGCATTTGTCAGGATCTGGAACAAGACCTTTTAAGATTTACTAACCGACCGCATTCCATACCGTTTCTCTTCAATTTATGATAGCGTTAATGTACTACGCTAGCGGTAGTTACACGAGTGTTATTGGGGACGCAAGCTCCATCAGTGGACGAGCACCTTTATGTTAGTCGAAAATATTATCATGCAATAAACATACAGTGTGTCTGTGATGCAAATTATATGATACGAGATATTGTCGCCAAATGGCCTGGTGCAACACATGACGCTCATATATGGAACAACTGCAAACTCGCAAAAGCATTTGAAGATGGCACAATAAAAGGCGCTTGGTTGTTGGGTGACAGTGGATATGCGTTGAAACCTTGGTTATTGACACCCATTCTTTCTCCTACTACTCGAGCAGAGAGAAAGTATAACAAAGCGCACAAATTTACGCGGTGTATAATTGAAAGAACCTATGGCATTTGGAAGATGCGCTTTAGGTGTTTACATAGAGGATTAACCTTAACACCAAAAAGGAATCTAGACGCAACAGTTGCTACTGCTGGATTGCATAACGTCTGCATGAAAAAAAGAATTCCTTTTGAATATGATGAACTGAAGAAGACGAAGAAGACCTACAATTGCATCAAGGCCAAATAGACAGTGATGAGGGAAGAAGACTACGAGATCAGCTAGTTCAAAATGTGTTTGCTTTTCAGTAAAATAATTAATTTGAACAACTAGTGCTTGACCAAATAAATAGTGTATTCTTGTTGATAGTTTGTGAATATTAATTATAACACATGTGAAAAGTATCCTCTATTACAGAATATATATTGGTATGCCTGCTAAAAGGTTCACGTATCGGCAACAGAATACCAAAGGAACAAGGTAAAGGGATTATTAAAAAACGACAGAATGCAAAGACAAGGCAAAATCGAGATAACACACATGAACACGACAAAAGGCACGGGTACACAAAAACAACAGAACACAGAGAATAAAAATGTATGAATAAGACGACACAAAAACTGAAGCACTTACAGTATGAACCTCCACAAAAAACCGGACCCGAAGTGACATCAGGTGCTCCGGAATGGTAAGCATGTCCTGCTCCGTCGACGGCACCCGTCACACTGTAAGTGAGGAAATTCCAGGTAAAATTAAAATCCATGAATGTCGAAACCGGTATGACGAGAAATCTAATCTAAGATATCAAGTCTCATTTGTGAAATTGAAACATCATAACGATCTACCAAATCATGGTGTCGATCGTAAAATTTCTGAAGTGATGATTTCAACAAAGGCTGAACATAACCCTGACTAAGCAGCTTCTGTGACAGCAGTTTCGCCCTATAGAGAAAACCCCTGTACACATATCTCATATCACATGTACGTGAGTAGCGAATCAACTGTTAATGTTTCCCATCGTGTAAACTGGTTAACATCTAGATACGATAACATGACCCTCAGTCCGCTTTTCTCCCTCGCTGGCAGCAAAAGCGGACTGATCATGAGGGTTACGTTATCGTATCTAGTTAACATCTAGACCATAGGGCTCGATACACGCTATGAATGTATTTTCTTAAGGAAAAATACCCCATTATTAAACATTTTTATACTACATGTATATACTAAATCAATCTAAATAAATTCAGTATATAGTAAAAAGTTTTAATAATGGGGTGTTTTACCTTTAAAAAAAATCCAGAAAAAATCATAGCATGTGTCACAGGAGTCGGAAGTTCTATCAATAATAAGGTATAGGGGCACCTCGAAGATCGCTGGGAAACTGTTTTTTTTATAGTTTCCCAGCGATCTTCGAGGTGCCCCTATACCTTATTATTGATAGAACTTCCGACTCCTGTGCATGTGTCGAGCCTCTGTGGTTTAGACCATTCAAAAGCTAATGACACTGCAAAGCCTGACATCTTGTAAATAGTAGAGTAGGGATTTTTTTTTCACACACAGAAAAAAATCTTATGTTAAGACATGAATCATTTATTTGTTCTTGATCTTTTGCTATCAGCGGTTGCCATCTTGTCAATGTAAATAAACAACAAAATTACATTCAATTAACATGTCGTGTTCATTTAAAAATAAACGCATTGGTGATCTTTAATGAGAAGTTTCTAATTCATTTTCAAGAAATCAATACCGGTACGTCCATAACATGGTAAGATAGGGGAAATAGTACGAATATCTTAGTTACACTTAAGATGACGGCAAGATTATTCTCAGGGGCGGATCCAGGGGGGGGGGGGGGGCGCACCCGGCGCGCGCCCCCCCCCCCCTAAAATTGGAAAATATAAGATTTTTTTGGCGTAAAATCGTGATTTTTTACACGAAATACCCCAAAAATTTTCGCGCCTTCCTCCGCAATTGGAAAAAATATGATTTTTTGACGTAGAATCGTGATTTTTCACACGAAATACCCCAAAAATTTCGTACCTCCCTCCGCTCGGCGCAAATTTTTTAAGTGCGCCCCCCCTAACTTGAAATCCTGGATCCGCCCCTGATTCTAGGTGTACATTAAGTACGCTTCTTGTTACTGACTTAAGATAATCTTTGCTCTCACTTACGACAGTACATAAGCAGGCTTCAAGGGAGCTTTAAGAGGACTTTCTAGTTACCGGCCAGGTCTATAGTTGGAGGCTAGATACAAATACTGACACAAAAATCGTCTGTCAGATTTTTGTGTAGAAATTGATTTAACAGAAAATGTCATGTCATCATTATCATGACGTCAATTTTTAATTGAACTTTAACGATTTTCATTTTCTACATGATTTATATATCTTTTTTTTCCTCATATATGTTATAAAATACTAAATCGACTTTATTTAATATAATATTTGACACATTAGGGATGTGTTATCATGCAGGAACACGAAATTCTAAAACAGGAAGACTTTAAAATGATAATTAAAAGAATAAATAAAACGTAGATATCAAATTTAGTGGGTACTACGAATTTCTAGAATAACCTTCATCAGCTACGCACAATGTCGAAATATTGGAAAGCCAATTTATTTTAAAGGCCCGGGTGGCTCAATGAGTTAGGTAGTTGGATTACCTAACAACTCATACAAGCCTATCACCAATACGGTGTAGGTTCGCGCCCGGCTTTGTAAATTACAAAAAGGGTGCACTCGACTCACGACCGGAAGTGATAAAGTTTACCAGTTGCTTGCCCATGGTCGGTGGTTCTCTCCGGGTACTCCGGCTTCTTCCACCACTAAAACTGGTCACCATGATATAGCTGAAATATTACTGAAAGTGGCGTTAAAACATCAAAAATAAAAAAAATCACCAACCAATTTATTTTAAAGCATCTGGGAGCAACTAAATCAAAGGGCCTAAAAGGGACAGCCTAAACCGGACCGTCTGTGGTCACCTATGAGGAAAATCTTAGTTTTAATTGTTCTTATTATACGTACATTGTTTAGGAACGGTAAAATTCAATAAAAGATATATATAATAAACCATGTCAGTACTGAAACACTGACTACTGGAGAGATGATCAATTAAAACAAAAAAAATTGTGAGTAGGAAGATTTTAAAATGATTATCAAATCAAGAAAAAAGAAATGGATGTCAAGGTGAACATACAAAAATATAATCAGTATGTGAGAAATTTAGACAAGAGAGAGGTGATTGTTCGTTTAGTAGATGTTGGTGGAATTCAGGTCAGAATTGAATTTTGTTTTTTATTAAAAGTTGCCAATATTCGATGTTTTATACTAATTGCAGTTGAAATTTGTCATAATATCATACGTAAATAGCCTAGAACGAAGGAAATACGTCGCTGTTTGATTTTCTTGTATCCAGTAAAATTTCAATGTTGACACGCGCAATATTCATACGACCTGACAGTGAACTCATTCGGGAAAGCGTTTACGCATGTGCGAAATTGTTTGTTGATGAAGAAAACGTGCTCAAATCGACTCGTGCAAGAACAAAAACATTGACAGATTCTACCCGAAAACGACACAAAAAGGAGGATTTAGCAAGCTTTGTGTAAAAAAAAAAAGATGTTATACCGACCTACTCCATTTTTCAACACGTATACGGTAAGCATAATTTAGTATCTTTTTTTTCCCGGCCGAATCGTATTTTGACAGTAGAATTGCATCGTAGTTTTTATATATTTTTTTTCAGGAGAAAAAGGTAGGTGATATCTCTTTTAAATTAGAGACTAAAATAAGGGACGGACCATTTAACTTCCAGGGGAGGAGGGTTATGTTTTTTTTTCTAAAAAAAATATTCTGATTCCCAATGTTGCTGAAAAAAATATTCTGATTTTGGTGGAGGAAAAAAAAAATTATCTGATTCAGAGTTTTTGTCATACAACTTAATGTCAAATTCTGGAAAACAAATTCCCGCTTCGCGCGACAAAAAAAATAAATATTCCGACTCGTGCCGAAAAAATGTTCTGAACGAAAAAAAACCATACCCCCCCCCCCCCCCCCTGCAAGTTAAATGGTCTGTCCCTAATGAATTTCATGTCTGTTTTAAAAAAAAAAAATGTATAATCAAGTCAACTCAAGTGTTGTCAATAATATGCAATACAATTTGTTAACTATTTTCCCTTTGCAGAGTTTGGGTTTGTTTTTATTAATCTCATCACGTATTTCCGATTTTAAGTGTCATTCTTACTAAATGCCATTATATAATATTAACTGATTACCCCGGGATCCAATTTCATAGATAAATTTCTTAAATTATATTAATTCTAACGAATTTACATGCAACGTGCTTCCTGGTTATTCATAGTAGTTATCAGTGTTCGGCAAACTTCGGAACAGCAACCGACTTATAATTAGGTCGTGTTAATGGCGATTTCACCAACAGACATTCGAATTCTTTTTACTAAATACGACATTATAACATATGTTTTATACAGTTATTTCATGCCTGTTCAGGGAACAGTCAAAACTATTGACCCGAGGTGCTGGAGATGACTTGAGAACTGTTGCCCGAGGCCGAACACAGGCATGAAATAACTGTATATTGTAAACACACAAAATAATTAATTAATATGGATTTAATTTGAGTGTATGCAAATAAACGCATACATTTAAGCATTTACATATCAGAATATACTAATTTTTTGTATCTTTACTTTAGTCTTGATCAGAGTCGGAGATGACTTGAGTTCGGCCGAAGACAACAGTTCCCAAGTCATCTCCAGCACCGAGGAACAATAGTTTTGACTGTTCCCTGAACAGGCATGAAATAACTGTTTTATTATCTTATATACATGCGCATAACGACAATCCACTGAAGATGATAATATCAGCATACCATACCATTAAAAAAATGGGACACATTGTTTTGAAAGAAATGCAGCATTTGACAGGAATAACACACTGCGCATCGTTCTCGGGCATGGAACAGTTCGGATCTGGAAGAAGGGCAACAATCAACTGTTTCACTCTGCCGGCTATTTTTCAAATTTTCTTGTAATCAAGTTAAACATATTTGCAAGGTAAAATGGTACTTTCAATGACAGACATCCGTGTTATTATTTTGTTTCGTTTCAGGCCACAAGGGTTCTTAGCAAGCAGCAAACATGATATTTTCATCTACAAGACATGCTAACTAATGTCCCACCCAAAGGACGCATTGGGTGTGTATTTTATTCATTCAGTACAACTGTTAAATACCAATGTATGAAATGTCATATCCCATAATCCAGTGAAACTGTTCTTTTTTCTATACCTACGATTCCCATTTAGTACCAACATATTGATTCACTTGTGGAGAATAAACTATGTTTTTGACCCTCCACTTATATTGCCAAAAGCTGAATTTTCACCATGGTAACCAAAATAAATAAATTAAGAGATAAAGGGTACAGTTGAAGCCAAATGTTTGTCAATGTCAGTTTTGAAAGCTTTCATTCACTCCCCCCATCCTCTCCTGAAGCTTGTCCCACTGGGACACATTATCCTGATCCGGAGCCAACCAGACCTTGCTCTTTCTCCTTAAAGCTGTATGCTTAGTGTAGAACCAACAAATACCAATTCTATAATCTTTGGTTTGACTCGAGGCCAGCACGTAAACTATTACACCACTGTTACAATTAACTGCTAGCACAAATGGACCAAAGTCATGGACTTTGCAGAGAGCAAATAAAAAGCAGCAAAGAGGCTTTTATATGTTTTATTCTCTTAATCATCAGAAGCTTAAGAGTGACAAAATCAAACTTCTGCTTTTATTTATTTCAAGTACAATACAATTCAAAATGTGAACAAAAATATACACCAAAAATTGACTATTAAAGAGCTTCAAAAGAAAAAAAATTACAGTATCAACATCACAGTGTAACAGGCTGTCTATATTGTCACAAAAACAACAGCTAAAGATTGATTTCTCTGTTACTAAACACATGTTTTAATATATTTTGACCTAATTGCATTAGAAACAAAGAAACCTACATTTTTTAATATTGTAAAAGCTTTATACAGTTAACATATCTTACAAAATATCTTCAATCCACTGTGGGAATGTTAATTACAAAGTCAACTTAAATAAATGAATATAAATACATGTAAATATTATTTTGTTTTCACTGGTATGTAAAATGATAAAGGGGCTGTCATGGTTGTGATCATATGATAGTTGGATTTACAACTACATGTGCCATCAGTGTGTATCACCACGAAAGTTATGAGATCGAATTGCACTCATGGCAAGGTGTACCCGATATAGCATTATGTGATAAAGTTTGTAAGTGACTTGCAACGGGTCAGTGGTTTTCTCCAGGTACTCCGTTTTCCTCCACGATAAAACTGACCACCACAAAATAACTGAAATATTGTTGAAAGTGGCGTTAAACACCATAATTCTAACCCCTAACCCTGAAATGGAAAAAAAAAGTGAAAAATTATCCCTAGATATGCATTCTGCTACCTCCAATTATATAAATACTTGAAACACTTCATGAAAATTAAAACTGTAGTGCACAATGAAAGTGATGCCATTTTATATCTTAATTAAAGGTGCCGTTACTATTATTACAATCCTAGTTCAGTGATTACAAATCAAGGTTTTTTTTGTTCACCTTTCTTGACAGGTGTAGTCTTAATAAATTTCCAATATCAACCCAGGAAACAAGCATTCTTAGAATACAAGATCATGGTTAAATATCATAAAAGGAATTCATGTTGGTCCCTTTTACTTGGACATATTAATATTGGACAATGTACTAGAGTTTCTAAGAAATTATTATTCTGAGCCTACAGCCATTCTTATAGTTGCACATGTGGATTGGTTCCTCAAGATCAATTTAGAATTAAATTTGATACCAAATTACAAGTCCATCTTCTTTCAACTTTGGGGGGTGGGGGAATATACCCGTTTTATAAAATCTTCTGTATGAACAATATCAGTGTCTACCAACAACCAGTGACAAAGATAAAGTTTATTGATTTTTTTAATTTATACCTATCTTATTGTAGGTGAAACTACAAATGTCATATACAAAATCTTGCACATTTTTGTAATGCACGGTCAGTATAAATTCATATCTAGCTTCTTTAATAAAAGAAAGTGTTTCAAAATATTGATACACAGCACTTAAACCAACTTAAAGAGTGACGAGATTTAATGATGGAAAGATAGACAGAATGATAATACATACAAAGCATTATATACCCTCGTCAAAATCTGTCCAAAATTTAATTTTTATATCAATATGAAGAAAAAAAACAAAGAAACTAAATTCATACTGCATCGATTCTAAGGTCACACGAAATGAATACAGATTATGAGCAAAATTTGGAGAAAAACACACATTAAATACTGAAATTGACATTTTTTTCGGGTCCTAAATAACTATGTGTAAAATGAGAGAAATAAAAAGAGCAAATGTGCAACCACAACACAAATGTACAAAAATCATCGCAATCATTCCATATGTACACAATTATTTCCCGTACAATTTATGACAACATGAACCTGAGACAAATATCACAACTAGAAACATGTTTTCTCTCTCGCACTACCATCTATCTCTGTTCGACCCCACAAGACTGCAGCTAACAACTTCATTTTCTCAAAAACTCATTTTCATCTTCTTTTTTTTCCCCACCAGGCAGACATGTTAAGCCAGTGAAGAGTACAAATGCTGTTGCTGTCAGGTCATAAGTGATTGGCTATTTTGAAAAATTCAGTGTACAGACACTTAGTTTATAGTGACAGTTCAACCACATTCCTTTCAATGATAAATTTTGGATGATACCTGTAGTTCATTACATTAATATTTTTTATTTTCTAAATTCATTCAGCAGACTGAAGGACAAAAACAAAAAGTCATATTCAATACAACTGGAGATTTTATTTTGAAACTTATATAGAAGAAAAAAAATAATAATACACTTAAGTTGGTATTTCAACTGTTCCTGAAAAAAATTAACATTCTGAGAGAAAAAAGGATTTAATCTTATAACTATATATTAAAAAATTATTTTATTAACCATTTATCTACATTGAAAAATTTAAATGAGAAAAATCAAACAAACATATTCATGACCACAAATGTTTTGATAAGCATGCACCATTCATCCTTTTAACTTCAAACAAAGCACTATTCATTTGTAATACTGAATTTCACATCTTACATAAACTTGTAAGTTATCATGGAAAGTGTCCGTCTCCAGACAGATCAGAAAAAAAACCAAGAAATTCTCAGTACTAATAGTATTAAAACACATTTTTCAAATACCGTATTTATTTATGGGCAAAATATTAACCAACATCAGGGGAGATAATTAAATAAACAATTGACACATCCCTCCAAAACATATTTTTTATTAGCAATTGTCAAGTAGGAGTTATCAAAATCTAAATTCAGTCAGCACAAATCTCATCAACGTCTACTAATGAAATCTATATTTTATTTTTATTAAACCAAGATATCATTTTTAGTACTTCGACCGTTTAACTGTTGCAATATTTTAACACTTGAATGAGTATATTCTTTGTATGGTTAAAAAATAACATTTTTGATGTCGAAAATAAACATATCACAATTATCTGTTATTTTTATGTATTTTTTTTTTTAAAACAATTCTATATAAATAATCGATAATGAATATTCATCTTTGAATTTTCGAGTTAAATATATCCTTTGGGGCCTGTTAAAATACAATGCCCTTACAATTTTCTACAATGTCAAGTATTTATCAATTAAGAATTAAAAAAATAAAACAGTTTTGATTCAAAGCACTTTCATTGTATGCCATGCCTAAATCAACTGACAACATATTTTTGTTATAAGATACAAGTTTTCATTTAGATATGTTTACATAAATAATAATAATAATAAAAAACAAACAAACAAAAAACAACACTGCAAAAAAAATTAAACATTTTTTTTTTTTCAGATTCACACTCTTGATACAATACTCTTTCATATCCAAAAAAAACATAAATCTCAATATCATTTAGTAACAATCTATGGTGACTTATATATAAAGTAAATAATCCAATGTTTATATCATATCTACATTTATATTTACATCATGGCAGCAATATTATTTATTTTTAGAAATATATGGTCATTGAAAAGTAACTTACAGGTGAACTATTGAACTGTTCCCTATGTATATAAATTGCACACAAAAAAAATAAACTGAAGTTACAATATGCCATTCTTTGTATAATCAATCAATATGGGCAGTTGACAGTACTCTCTGTACAGAGGGGGGAAATGGGACAATACAATATAAATGAAAACTCAAAATGAGATAAATTATCTGCCCTTTGTTTATTGTATGGTTGGAAAAGGGGAGATAACTACCATAATTATTAGTTATTATCTCCCTTTTTCCATGGATTATTTATACGGAGTTTAAAAAATCTCTCTATGAACAGTAGATTATTTGAGGGGTACTGTTAATTGTTTCTATGACAATTAAATTTAAGTAGATCATAGCAGCTGTTGTTTTTTCATTGTTTATTAAATTATCCCATTTTTCTCTCCCCAGTAAAATACGTATATTTACAGGAAGACGAAAGAATAACAATTTTAACAGTTAATATATGTATGTACATATACACAAACAAAATCAATTGTAATGAACTCTACTTGAAGCAAATTTCCTATGGAAATGATTTAGTGGTACAAGCTGCCAAAAATAGAGAAAAATGGGTAGCCATATTTTATGAACCAGTCAAACATTGTGACTTTTTGTGTGAAAATAATTTTTTCTGAAAAATTCAATGGGGAGGTGAGGTATGCAAAGGCACCCCAAGTATATGATAGATATGGAAGTTACAGAAAAAAAAATGCTATGAAGAATGTAATGTTATCATCATGTAATAATGTGATGAAATTGTTTATTGCATGGTGGGAAATGTACAAGTGCCTTCAAACACCCCTAAAGATTTCTGTTAAAAAAATAATACAGTCTACTGATTGGTGAATTTAATCAAATGTGTAAGTAGAATGGAAACTGTCAGTGTTAAATTGCCCATTGAAAATGAAAATGAATTGGGATAAAAAAAAATCCATATACATTACAGTAAATTTTTACTATGCTTGATGAATAATTAGTAAAAATTACTCATAAAAATGATGTATTTTTTTGTTTTTACATGGTAAAATTATTTTGTCCTTTTAAACATGCTTAGACAAAAAATCTTTGGCAGCTTGTATTATCTTTTCTAACAAAGAACAAAAATATGAAAATTATTTACATTTTTTCTTTAAATGGCATATATTTCTACGATATCTCAGTTTCTCCACAAAAATATCTACTTTTCCCAAGCAGTGATAAATTTTGTAAGATTAATTATATCTGATAGTCATCTACTAACAAATATTTAAAACCTTATTTGCTTACAGTTAATGAAGAAAAATGAACTGAGATATTGTTGAAATTATATATGTATAATTGAGATCAAGTGAATTATATAATAGTCTTCATTTTAACATACATGTACACAATGTACATGTATCTTCATTTACATAAGTTTTCAGCTTATATAACTTTCCTTCATTCTTGTGTTCAATTTTTTTTTAAATGTTATAGTGAAAAACAATAAAAAGTGAGGGAGGGGGAAATGATACAAAAGGGCCTTATCTTACTATAATAGACAATTATGACGAAAATTGTTCTCTGAAATAACCATAGTTCCAGGAAATGCTCAAAAATATCGGACACAACAGAAATCTGGACATACGTAAATGAGTGTAACTACAATAGAGAATTTTTTTTGTGTCATATATCCTTGTAACCACTGCAATTAATTAAATGATTGACCTTTTTGTCAAAAACTTAGTTTTTACTACCAATTACAAAACTTGCATTATATATGTACCAGTCTGACTTTATTATGAAAATATTTCTCTTCCAAATTGTAAATCAGTTTTCCTTTATACACTGTTTACAAACTTCTAGTTTGTAAAAAAAACTGAATGTAATAGAATGTAAAACTAAGCTTTAAAAATAAAATAAAATAAATATTGATAATAATAATTGACAGGGCAAAAGACGGGAATTAATTTAGACATGGAAGGTCTATAAGTTGCCAATGACCCAAGATACGTAGTCTAAGGATTAGGTCCAAATTTCTATGAAAATTCTACTTGCAACTAGAATAAAATTGTCTGAAATTGAAGAGATTTTCCGGATCCTTGGATATAACTGTTAAAACACAGCTCAAAAAACATATCACGAGTATACAAAGCACCTATATACAAGCATACTTTATATACAACAAAATAAGAAAAAATCAAATGCTATGATGAACACATTGAAAAATATATGAAATTTCCTTCAAATATAGGACTACTACCCTTTCTAGAAAATAAATTTCAATAAATTCTATTTTAAAAATGCCCGACAGTCCATCAAAATATATAATATCTACTAAAGTATACAATTACTCAATTTCATAGAAATAAAGTAAAAATGAGTGCCAAAGCAAAGCAAGTCTTGATTTTGGTTGAAATGTAACGAAGAAAAAATTTCATCGTTTTCCAAAATAACAGCTGTAGATTGTTTAATCTCTATTACACATTAAGATATTATTGTAAAACCACAGAGTAAAGAAAATTTCACTCACATGTAAACAATGTTTTCATCTTCAATATCATTACTACCAATTATTATACATTATACATATATTAAGTTGTAATGATCAATGAATATAAACAGGTAACAAACAACAAATTAATTTCTACAGGTAATAGACAGGTATAACAAATTTTAACAATAATATATACATGTATATACACCTGTACATTATGACTTTGTGTGACTATAAAGGTACTTGCTACCAGCAAGACAATGTTCTGCCTTAAAATTTCTCTAATAAAAAAGAAGTTTTAATATAAGATTTGTTTCCGTATTTTCACAAATGGGTGATACTACCAGCAAAAAAATATTCTTCCTTCAAATTTCTCAAATAAAAAAAGAATTTTAATATAAGATTTCCCCCCATATTTTCACAAATGGCTGATTATGTTACTTTCAGCAATTTTTCTCCTGTAAACAGTAATATAAATAAATGAAGAAAATCACTCGGCCTATTTTCTTATTTCTTACTTATTAAACAAAGTAATTGTTTTTACATAATATGTGGCATGTCTTTGATTTTCATTATGTCCACCAATTTAACATTACAACATTATTTTCTTTAAAAGATGAGTTACAATATGTCACAGAAAACAACTTAAGAATCATAGTCATACAAAGTCAATGAAAAGTCTATGAAAACAGAAACAAACATACAAATTATTCTCAAATATGCATGAAGGTGACTTGGTCACAGAATAAAAAAAAAGGGGGATGGTATGAAAACATTTGCTAAAGATGCCAAGCACTTTTCTGTGTTATAAAACAAAATTGACTAGTACAGAAAAAAATAATAAACATTCAATCAAAGCTATTTACTACTTTTAAACATGGAATCAACAGGTAAATACAGGTAAAGAAAAATATGTAAGTCAAACTGAATTATATTTTTTCACTTTTTTAATATATACATTGAATTTTTAAGTTTTTCTTTTTCTTCTATGATATGTCGTGCCTCAATAATTGAAGAAAAAAAACTAGATTCAATTAATTACATGTATGTACAGAGACAAAGAACAGATTGAAACTATATATTTACAACATAATCATGGCATGTAGATGTACATTTATGTAAACAAACAAAAAAATATGAGCGAAAAAAAAAATATAGGAAAAAACCCTTATATACACAAAGCATATTTACAGACATTTTTCGTTCCGAGTTGTACGTAAATAAGTAATTGAACTACATGTATATTTCACTGTTCCATGAATTAGGTACAATCTAGTTAAATCACAATCATTTGCAAAATAGAAGACAACTATAAAAACTTATTCAAAAACTTTATTTCTTCAAATCTGAAAACAAAATCGTTGATCAAGGAAAATTCTCTTCCATTTTCCTTGAAGTTTTTTTTTTCTATGAATGGTCTTTTAATACCTCAATGCCACCCAGCAGCAAGAATCAGTGAATACACAAACATCAACACCGTTCTATTTCATCAACAGTCATCACCCTGGTTCCCTGTTGAGGAAGGGGTGGCATGTTTGGAATCTGACCCTTCAAAACATCATTGCCAAACCACTTTAATAAGTTTGGTTCTCCTGGTTTTGTCATGTTATTGTTCCCATTGTAAATTCCTGGAGATATGGGTCCACCAATTGCTGAAACGAAATATGCACATTATGTATTAGGGCCAAATTACTCCTCACATCTGTGCTGTAGAATGTCGGGTAAAACCCAAGACTTTAAAATGTGTATTTGCTGCTTCTCTGTTAAGCACACAGCATTAAGGAGTAAGAGCAACGATTGGTTGACTTTAAATCAGGATAATGCAGCCAAGTGGAGCAACATGTCTTCCCACAGACTGTTGTTTCAGTGAGCTAGCACTATAAAATCCAACCAAGTGTGTTGGTCTCGTATAAATCAGGCATTATCATCATCTCATCGAAATGTAATTTCTTTTCGCCATGATATAACTGAAAAATGGCTCACTTGGAGTTAAATAACAACCACTCACTCACTCACTCAAATCAGAATCGTTTGATTAAGGTGTTTAATGTCACATTCAACAATATTTCAGCTATATCGTGGCGGTCAGTTTTATTGGTGGAGGAAACCGGAGTACCTGGAGAAAACCACCGATCTATCACAAGTCGCTGACAAACTTTAGCACCAAATGTATCAAGTACACCTTGACATCAGTGGAATTCAAACTCACAATTTTAGTGGCGATAGGCACTGATTGCAAAGGTAGTTGTAAATCCAACTACCATGAGATTACGACCACGACAGTTCCTCTCTTTCCTTTTTTTCTTCATTGCAAAAAGAGATTAAAAAGTTGACCCAAATATTTACATAACTTCTCATCAGGGCTAATGTGACCTGGTTATCATCACTCACTTTTTAATACTTTATTTATTATTATCCAAAGATCAATCCAGTACAATGTGTTTGATTAAGTGTGTAGTTTTTTAATTACGCATAACGCAAAGATAAAGTTATTTGCAAATTAACCATACTATTCTAGAAGAATATTGGGTATTAAATTCTTACATTGTTTTTGAGATGGTGCCTGAGGTGACAAAGCACGACTCATAGCAACATTAACTCCCATAGGTATAGAGTTTGGTATATTTAGTCCTGCCGATGGTACAGAGCTACGTGGAGTCATGGTAGAGGAAGGATAAATGCCTCTTATACCTTGAAGTCTAGGATCCATCATCCTCTGTTGTTGCTGGGCCTGGATAGCCATCTGATTCAAATGATTAATCTGGTTTAGTTGATTCAATGCATTTACTGAAATAAAAGATTCTTATTTTAATAAAACGTATCTGTGGTGTAATGGTTAGAGTGCTCACCTCCAGTGCGGTAGATAGAGTGTTCGAGCCAAGATCGGGTCAAACCAAAGATTGGTTAGCTCGAAATCAGAATAATGTGTTCAGGTAGGGCGACATGTCTATCCACAGACTGTTATTTCAGTGAGCTAGCACTAAAAGAAACCAACTAAGCGAGTTGGTCTAGCACAAAGCATCATCATCATCATTCTCGCCATGATATAGGTGAAAAATTGCTGAATTGGAGTAAACAACAATCACTCACTTATTTTTACATTGTAGTACTTGTCATCAACAATTGTAACCTCTTTCTGGTGCAGATATCCTTGCAGGATAAAATTTTGACAAGTCTCAACCGAAAAGAAATTAGTCCCACTAGTGCATTCTTTGTTATTTTTTGTACAAAATGGGGAGTCCCAAACACAAGTAATGAGTCCACAACTCACAAAATGGGGAGTCCCAAACACAAGTCATGAGTCCACAACTCACAAAATGGGGAGTCCCAAACACAAGTCATGAGTCCACTACTCACAAAATGGGGAGTCCCAAACACAAGTAATGAGTCCATAACTCACAAAATGGGGAGTCTCAAACACAAGTAATGAGTCCACAACTCACAAAATGGGGAGTCCCAAACACAAGTAATGAGTCCACTACTCACAAAATGGATAGTCCCAAACACAAGTAATGAGTCCATAACTCACAAAATGGGGAGTCCCAAACACAAGTCATGAGTCCACAACTCACAAAATGGGGAGTCTCAAACACAAGTAATGAGTCCACAACTCACAAAATGGGGAGTCTCAAACACAAGTAATGAGTCCACAACTCACAAAATGGGGAGTCCCAAACACAAGTAATGAGTCCACAACTCACAAAATGGGGAGTCTCAAACACAAGTAATGAGTCCACAACTCACAAAATGGGGAGTCCCAAACACAAGTAATGAGTCCACTACTCACAAAATGGGGAGTCTCAAACACAAGTAATGAGTCCACAACTCACAAATTGGGGAGTCCCAAACACAAGTAATGAGTCCACAACTCACAAAATGGGGAGTCCCAAACACAAGTAATGAGTCCACAACTCACAAAATGGGGAGTCCCAAACACAAGTAATGAGTCCACAACTCACAAAATGGGGAGTCCCAAACACAAGTAATGAGTCCACTACTCACAAAATGGGGAGTCCCAAACACAAGTAATGAGTCCACAACTCACAAATTGGGGAGTCCCAAACACAAGTAATGAGTCCACAACTCACAAAATGGGGAGTCCCAAACACAAGTAATGAGTCCACAACTCACAAAATGGGGAGTCCCAAACACAAGTAATGAGTCCACAACTCACAAAATGGGGAGTCCCAAACACAAGTAATGAGTCCACTACTCACAAAATGGGGAGTCCCAAACACAAGTAATGAGTCCACAACTCACAAAATGGGGAGTCCCAAACACAAGTAATGAGTCCACTACTCACAAAATGGGGAGTCCCAAACACAAGTAATGAGTCCACAACTCACAAAATGGGGAGTCCCAAACACAAGTGATGAGTCCACAACTCACAAAATGGGGAGTCCCAAACACAAGTCATGAGTCCACAACTCACAAAATGGGGAGTCCCAAACACAAGTAATGAGTCCACAACTCACAAAATGGGGAGCCCCAAACACAAGTAATGAGTCCACTACTCACAAAATGGGGAATCCCAAACACAAGTAATGAGTCCACAACTCACAAAATGGGGAGTCCCAAACACAAGTAATGAGTCCACAACTCACAAATTGGGGAGTCCCAAACACAAGTAATGAGTCCACAACTCACAAAATGGGGAGTCCCAAACACAAGTAATGAGTCCACAATGGGGAGTCCCAAACACAAGTAATGAGTCCACAACTCGCCTAGACGAGTTGCAAGTATATCTGTTGGTGCTTATTGTTGTAAACTATTTTGCTTTTATTCTAAAATATTTCTACTAATATTTAATTAGATATCTGGGTTAGGGCTATGGTGTTTAATGCGACTTTCAACAATATTTCAGTCATATCGTGGTGGTCAGTGTTGTTGCTGGAGGAAACCGGAGTACCCACAGAAAACCACAGACCTGCCGCAAGTCACTGACAAACTTTATCACACAAGATTGAATCGAGTACACCTTGCCATGAGCGGGATTCGAAATCAAAACGTTAGTGGTGATAGGCACTGAATGCATAGGTAGTTGTAAATTGAACTATCATATGATCACGACGACGACGGCCCCATATCTCATCTGCATATAGTAAACAAACATATCTATAGGAGGGAGGATATACTTATTCTAGGAAAAGATAGTTTAGTGATGGTCAACAAATTCATGAATATCAACAAAACAAAGGTTTATTTTATTGTATAGTGAGTATATATATTGATAAGTTATGGGTTAATATAAAGGACACCAAGTTCTGGTAGCCATGTTATTATAAACTAAAGATGGCTGAGAAAGCTGATGTAGAGTAGTAAAATGAAATAGTCAAACCTGTATTAAGAGGTCACCTTTGGGACAAAGAAAAAGTTGTCTTATCAGACTATTGTAATAATATGAACAGCTCTGTATTGTAATAAGAAATAAGTTTTAGTGAGATCCAAATCACAATGTAGGGGGAGAAACAATGGGTATTGTAGTTCAGCCTTCAGGGTGGATTCTAAGCTTTTAGGATTGTCCTTGTATATTTTATTATGGAAAACATTATCTCCCTTCACTAAGATCTAAATAGTCAAACCTGTATTAAGAAGTCACCTATGGGATAAAGCAAAAGTGGTCTTTTAAGACAGGTGATCTCTTAAAAGAGGTTCAATTCATATGAAAATTTCCATAACAGGACAAGAAAATGGTGACCTTTTAATACAGGTGGCTGCTTAATAGAGGTGACAGCAGGGGCAGGTTTGACTGTAGATCAAATATATAGATTAACAGTAGTTCTGAAGGTTGAGACAGCTATTTTCACCAGTATCACAGTGAGTCCTATACTAGTAATAATGTATATCAAGACCTTCAAATCAGACATTAATGTTTTTATTAGTAACATCAGAATGTGTTTAACGTCACACTGATAGATAATGTCCAGTATCAGAGTCACTTCGTTTATACTGACAATATCACTCTGTATCAGAATGTGTTTAACGTCACACTGATAGATAATGTCCAGTATCAGAGTCACTTGGTTTATACTGACAATATCACTCTGTATCAGAATGTGTTTGACGTCACACTGATAGATAATGTCCAGTATCAGAGTCACTTCGTTTATACTGACAATATCACTCTGTATCATAATGTGTTTAACGTCACACTGATAGATAATGTCCAGTATCAGAGTCACTTGGTTTATACTGACAATATCACTCTGTATCATAATGTGTTTAACGTCACACTGATAGATAATGTCCAGTATCAGAGTCACTTGGTTTATACTGACAATATCACTCTGTATCATAATGTGTTTGACGTCACACTGATAGATAATGTCCAGTATCAGAGTCACTTCGTTTATACTGACAATATCACTCTGTATCAGAATGTGTTTAACGACACACTGATAGATAATGTCCAGTATCAGAGTCACTTCGTTTATACTGACAATATCACTCTGTATCAGAATGTGTTTAACGTCACACTGATAGATAATGTCCAGTATCAGAGTCACTTCGTTTATACTGACAATATCACTCTGTATCATAATGTGTTTAACGTCACACTGATAGATAATGTGCAGTATCAGAGTCACTTCGTTTATACTGACAATATTACTCTGTATCATAATGTGTTTGACGTCACACTGATAGATAATGTCCAGTATCAGAGTCACTTCGTTTATACTGACAATATTACTCTGTATCATAATGTGTTTGACGTCACACTGATAGATAATGTCCAGTATCAGAGTCACTTCGTTTATACTGACAATATCACTCTGTATCATAATGTGTTTAACGTCACACTGATCGATGCTGTCCAGTATCAGAGTCACTTCGTTTATACTGACAATATCACTCTGCGAGATCAAAAGGAAAAATATTCAAACTACTGTTAAAAATAAATACCTCTTACTGCACTAGGTGTTATCGTTCCTTGCATCATCTGTTGAATCACCAGGGGGTTAGGGGTCATATTGACCCCTCCAGGTGGAATGGGCAACCGTCCAGTTATTGGAATACCCATTGGAAAGTTGGGCGTGACAGGCGTTCCAACCAATGGCCGAGTCAGAGGATTTGGCGATATGTTCATTGGTCGAGGTGGCATGTTAGGCGTGGATGTCTGTAGTGTGTTTTGTCCCATGATGGCCCTCTGTTGGATTCCTGGAGCTGTCTGTGGAGTACTCATCTGCTGAGTCCCAGATATTTGTCTCACCGGTACCTGATTAGGTGTTACTACCCCCATTACATTACTAGTTGTAACATTCACAGCTTTAATAATAGGTCTACCTGGAGTCTGTAGCTGTGAGGACAAGACAGGTGGTGGTGGGCCATTCATAGGTGGCAGTTGTCCGTTAGCCTGCATCATATTTGACATCATATTCTGACCATGAACAGGACGAGAATTTTTATTGTTCATCCTAGCCATCTGTTCATTTTGACCAGCATTGACAGCTATAGATCCTGACATTGTATAACCAGGGGGTGGAACACTTGTGTTGATCTGATGGTCGATCTGTGGTGGAAGACCATTTCTTGATTCCTGATACAGGTTGTTGAGTTGTCTGTCAATTTCATTGTTAATGTTTGCATTTGTTTCCTCATCATTCATAGATCCATCAGGTCTTATTAATTGTTTGATTGGTGGTGGTGCTATCGGTGTACCTATGAGATAAATTAAAACATTTCTTACTGTTACACTAGTGGCAATTCCATTGGACAGTTGCATAATAATAATTCAGGGTCTAGGACAATAGCCCCCCATCCCCCAATTTTTTTTATTTCATTTTAATTTATTTTTTAAATGAGAAATAAATATGCATAAACTCAGATTAAATTATTCAAATTACTTTTAAGTTGGATTTTCTTCTTTGTATATTAATCACAGGGGCTTGAATCGCTTTCATAGAGGTCACCCGGCCTATATACCATATATATATATACTAACGTTAGTATATATGGTAAAAAGGCCGCGTGACCTCTATGAAAGCGATTCAAGCTATATATGGTATATAGGCCGTGTGACCTCTATGAAAGCGATTCAAGCCCCTGTGATATTAATCATCAAAAGGATTATACAGCTTGGACAAGCTATGATAAAAAATAACTTTCTCGTATTATTTATAGATATTTTATTTTTAGATAGAGTTTAATGATTTCCCAATTAAGTTTAATTACCTTACAAAATTGGTCTTCAAAGAAAAATTATAAAAAGGAATTTGATTAAACAATGATCAAAGCTAAGTACAAAGGTTAATAATTAAAAAGAATTTTGAGAAAAAATGATTGCAAGCTAAGTACAAGCTTAGAACTGGCTTAAATAGGAGTGTATTTTGAAGTGAAAGTATAGTAGTGCAATGGAGTTCATAGAGTCAGAAAGGGGTAATCAGAAACTAGATATAAAACTGGAAAAAAATTGTGGGGGGTAATTATCCTAGGGGGGCTATTGTCCTGCTCCCAATAATTCAATCTAATTTACATATTATTATCTACTATTTAAACAGCAAATCCAATTTCGTCTTTTAATACAAAGAAAATAATATTGACAAGACAATAGAAAATATCAGATACTGTAGTACTTCAATGCCAATGGCATCCTTTTCAACTGAACAAAATAAAATAAAAATCAGCAAAACCATTGGCCTCCTGACACTTCCTTTAAAAGACAGAATGATTATACAAGATGATTTTTTTCCACATGTGGATCACCTGAGCCTGGATCATTTATCTGGTAATTCATGGACTGTTTAGGTTTAAGCAATTTTGAAGTTTCAGAAACCAGAATTGCCCATCACTACCATGTTTTCACCAGAACAAAAATTACATGAGGAATCTATGTAGAAGGATTTCAGATACCGAATTTGTACTATGCAAAAAATCATTTTGACATGTCGGTAAGGGAGAAGATTTATTTGTAGTTAATGGATAAGATTTATAAAGTTTCAGACAATCAGATATAAGAATTGTGCATTGTGGCCATTATTTGGGGCTGCATCAAAGCGAAATTATTAATATTAACTAACAAATCATTTGGGCTTGTAGTTTCAGAGATTTTTATAAAGTTACACACAACAAGAACTATTTATGGCAGCCATATTCTTTGCTGAATCAAGACAAAATTTCTTACCTTCAAATGTGTCAGGCTTCTGTTTGTCTTTCTCTGTAGCTTTATCTGAATGCATTTTCCTCATCACAGATGTAGGTGTAAAGGCTACAGAAACAGCAGGCTGAAATAAATATGTAGAGGGTTAGGGTTATGGTGTTTAATGCCACTTTCAACAATATTTCAGTTATATCGTGGCAGTCAGTTTTATTGGTGGAGGAAACCGGAGTACCCGTAGTAAACCACTGACCTGCCTTCAGTCACTTACAAACTTTATCACATAATGTTGTATCAAGTACACCTCGCCATGAACGGGGGTTAAACTATAAATATGTAGAAGGTCAAAATCAAACTCAGGTACATATTCTTTTTTGTCACTATTAATTTTTATATATTTTTTCCGCTGACAATACCAAAGCCCTTTTTTTATACAAATTATTAGTATAAAAGACAAGTACATGTATCTGCAATGAAAAATCAAGCATATTGCAAAAGTGATGTCAATTTTAAAACAAATACATTGCCATGACTACATAAGCTAATAAAGGTAGACAACTCTAACATACCTTTGGCTGTGAATTATTTGACTGGTTAACAGCACTTGATACCACAAACATACTTGGAGACTTTGAGGAACTAGGTGGTACTCCGGGATTTGGAGACTTTCCCCTAAAATACAAAACATGTATATGTTTATCAAGTTTGGAGACTCCCTCAAGTGTTTATCTTAAGTAAAATAACATACAAGTAATTTGCATAATCATTAAAAAAAAATCAGCAAAATTTCAAAGTGATGGGATTACATCATGAAAGGAAAACGTTTTGACTATTTTAATTTCCTCAGTTACAAACATTTGCTTAGCATTTATTATTGTTTAACACCATCCTTGACTGTATATCAGCAATATCATGGCAGGAGTATGTAACTTTATGCAAGTAGCCACAGATAGTTCCCAAATAATCAGGTTTTTTTCTCCACAAATTAAACTATTTATGATCCTTGAGTGTTACATTGAATGTTGGGTCAGGACCATCTATATAACATCCTGGAAAGTTAGTTCTATTTGACTACATACCATACAAAAAATAGATTACTTTGAAAGAAAAGATCAAGTTAAACGATATGCATTTACAAAATGAAAACCTTAACGTCATGGAAACCTGTTGAGATGCTGAAATTTTTTTATGTGTATGTACAAAGAATGCAATCTGGTGACAGTTGTTTTTTGAGCTTTTTGTTTTATCTGGTGATACACCACCATCTAACAACATAATGTTTATGGTATCAAACCACATGGAAGTGTTAAAATAGTACTAACCTTTCCTGTTGTTTCTTCATGAACCTTTCTTTTTGATCTTCCAGCTGTTTCTTTAGCAATGCTGTCTGCATTATGGCCTGTGTATGGGCTATTAATTCTTGAGGACTTGGGCCACGATGAATTACTGGTGGTCGTATAGTAGAAGTTGACTGAAAATGAATGATAAGATATGTATAGTTATCTTACCTTGTGCGATCTGTGTTTTAAAATGTCTTTTATTATTATCATCATTTTTTAATGTTGGGATTTCAGATTTCAAAACATGAATGTACAAGTCTGAAGAATAGTGAAATTACTGTTTAATCTAATATTTATCTAAAATATTTCCAATGTATATGTATAACTTCTATTGCATATTTATCAATAATTAAAATACTGTAAAAACATTTAAGAAAAAAATATAAAAACATTTCAATTAATATGTTTTTCTTGTGCGTTTCAAATATTTTAATACACAAGTGTATGCTCTCACAATTCTCTTAATTTACGGGTTTAGTAAATCATCATTGTTTTGATACACATGTACTTTCAGACATAGATACTCACAATTCCCTTAATTTAAGAGTGGAATACATAATGAATGTTTAAATATACTTACAGACATAGATACTGCTGGGACATTTATAGGTGATGTACTCGTCAGTTGTGATGGATGAATAGGTGATGGTGCGTTGAGATGCATGGGTGGCTGTTGACTGAACACTATAAAATAAAATGTTTATTGCAATATATCAAATGATTAATGAAATTGGTTCTATACAGAATGAATTAATGTAGCTCAGGGTTTATTGTGTTCCATTTTCAACAATATTTCAGTTAAATCATGGCGGTCAGTTATCTGGAGGAAACCAGAGTACCAGGAGAAACCACCGACCTACTGCAAGTCACTTACAAACTTTATCACATAGTATTGTATCAAGTACATCTTGCCATGTTTGTGTATCTTAAATCACTAATATCTTTAATGTAGAGCTATGTGGAAGAAGCCTAAAGTAAAAACTTTTTACTACAGTCAAATATGATGTCTATAAAGTTAGTCTGTTCCGTCTTGATTATGAGTTATGATCAGGATCTTGTATAAAGTTGTAAAAATATAATATATAACTCACACATAGATAAGCTTGTCAGATATAAGTGAAAATATGTTCAACCATGTTGTGACTCGATCAAGTCAACATCATGGATTATCTCCAAGTACAAAAGTTTACATTTTAACAATTAAATTTACAGACTTACTGATTGGTGATGGTACCCGTGGCGATGATGAAGGCTGAGGCATGAAGTTCGGAATGACTTGTGGTGATGGCGAAGGTGCTCTGGGCGTTGATGTGTTCTGCATGACATTCATCATAGATGGGGGTGGTGCCTGTTGCTGTTGCACAATTTGTGGGGGAGGGGTGGGGGACGCTGACTTGGTGATGATTGTTGGGTTCTGTTTGATATAATTTGCAATGGACTCTGGTGCTGATGGTCTTAAAGCTCCTGGTGTCTGTTGACTCATCTGGGGTGGCTGGGCAAGAGGTGTAGAGTGCTTTGTCATCTGATTCATTCTCATTTGGGTCAATGCTTGTTGTCGAATTAGATGTTGCTGCTCCTTGTTACGAAGTAAAGCCTACAAGTAATAATGAGTCTTATAAAATAAAATGAAATAAACATTTACATAAATTTCCTTTATAAACATCAATGACTAGGACATTGATCTATATAATGATCCATTGAATCTTTGGCAATCCCTAAAAATAGTTGGTTTGCTGTTTCTTGACCCATAGTTTGAGAAGTGATTAGGTAGCTAGGCAATTTATTATTTTTCCTTAGAAAATGACACTTTTTGTTATAAAAACATGAAGAAAATTGAGGAGACATTTAGATGGGTTGATCGGGTAAAAGCATACCAACAACTTGTAATGGACGGTCTTATTTTCATTGACATCATTAGTACATAACATTATTTCTTAATATTCTATTTTATTACAATATTAATAATAATCTTGAGTTCATCTACTTGTATACAATGTATATTTAACATTTACAATTCAAACTGTAATTAAGATGTTAACTTTTGTCCTGACTTTTTTCTGTATTAATTTATATTTTTATGAAAACAAATACAGTAAATAAAAAAAACTCCTATTTGCACCTGTAAAAATTCATTCTGTGTGATTTGAGCAGCACTAGGTTGATTAGTAGGAGTCTGAGGTCTCTGCTGCTGCATCATTTGCTGCTGTGGCGATGGGACTCTAGTTTCCTGTCGTGACTGTAATTACAGAAAAATCAGTTTAAATAAATAACAAAGACCCAGGATGTAGACTTCTATCAGTTTACTTTTATCAAATTTCAGTTTCATTTTGTATATTTATGCTGGAGGTGAAATTTTTATTTCTATAATCTTTACAACATTAAAACTTTGGATATATCATCAACTTACTGGAATTTTTGGGGATTCTACAGCTGCCGCAGCCCCTGCCTGCATCAAACTAAGTAATTTATTAAATGCAGTTAAGTCTCCCTCATCCTGACTGGATCTTCTAGATGAATGCTGAGATGACTGTTGTTGTTGTTGTTGATGAGGAGGATGCTGATGTTGTACAGGAGGAGTCATCTGTCGTTCCATCTTACGATGATCCATAGCGAGAGGGTGGGGGATAGGTTGCTGAGGATAGTTATGTCCAGGGTCACTCCTCTGTTTCATATCAGCCTCTAGTTCCTGAACTGTCTTCACACTATATGGTACATCTACAATAAAACAAACATAATTTAAAGCTTCCTTTTGTCATTTATTATATTATTATTACAGTCAAACCTGACTTATGTGACCTTCCAAGGGAACATTACAATAGGGTCACATAAGACAGGTGGTCACTTAATACAGGTTTAATTAATATAAAATGCAGTGAGGGGAAATTAAAATTAAGGTCACAAAATACAAGTTGCTTAATAGAGGTGGTCATTAAAGCAGGTTTGACTATATCTTACCTTTTTATTGTTTGATTATTACAGGGTCTGTCGTGGTTGTGATCACATGGTAGTTGGATTTTCAACTACCTGTGCAATCAGTGCCTCTCACCACTAAGTTGTGAGTTTGAATCCCACTCAGGAGAGGTGTACATGATACAACATTATGAGATAAAGTTTGTCAGTGACTTGCGACAGGTCAGTGGTTTTCTACAGGCACCCCAGTTTCCTCCACCAATAAAACTGACAGCCACGATATAACTGAAATATTGTTGAAAATAGCGTTAAACACCATAATCCTAACCCCACTAACCATTGATTATTACATGTCAATCTACGCTAAAATATCATCTGACACAACTCGAATTAACTTAACACAAAGGTGATTAACTAATGAAAACACTGCTGTCAAAAATCTGGTTGTTAGGGTACATTACAGAGAGCATAGGAAAAGTCTAAGAGAATTGAAGAGATAATAATCATGTTGTTCAATCTTTAGTTTTCTGTGTAGTATTTTGTCGACAATTGTTTGTCCTTTTGGCCATTATATTATCTGTCCTTATTCGAATTACGGCTTCTGATTACCCCTTTGGTACCTTCAAACTTTTCTTAAGTTCACATGATAGGCTAGCTTGAGAAGTCAGATGGATCCTAGTGTATTTAACCAGATTGACACATACATGTATAATTTTTCTTTCTTTTTTAAATATGAAGACATCTATTTATCAATGGTGTAAAAAAAATTCCTATTAACAAAGATGAAAGTTACATCATGCATGCTGATTTTGGAATGGATAGTTGCAATCTGATTTCTAAATTATTTTACAATGAAAATGTTTATATTTCTAAAAGACGAACAGATGAATCATTGACACTAACTTAAACAAAGTTGACCCAGCATGAACTAAACTACTAGTATCACATACAGCCAAACCTGCTCTAAAGGGCACCTCTATATAACAAATCACTAAATAAAGGGCAGTTGCTCATAAAGTTCCCTTTATATACAGGTTTTACTGTACATGTATTGACCACACCCATTACACTTACTTCTAGGAGAAGATATAGCTGGACTGTTATTACCACTGCTGGAGGCAGTAGAATCTTTTCTTCCAAATAACAAAGCTTTCAGTTGGGCTTCAACATCCTGTACACTGAAATTACTACTGTCTGAAAACACAGATTTACAGTCATCAGTCGTGTACTAAAATCACAGACTTAGGTTGACATTCAGACATATCCTTTTCTCTCTTACAAATTCTTAGATAAAGGCATTTTATTAAGAGAAACCTGTGTAAACCAAACCTCCTATTGAGACCAGCTTTTGTGTTCGGAATAAACAGATGTTCAGTTTATACAGCTTAAATTAATAACGATTTTCTACATTGGAACTTTCTTTTAAGTTTGGTTTATACAGGATTCCGTTTTATTTAGGGACTGATTTCATTGTACTTTCCTGTTCTGTTTAAACATTGATTAATACATATAAATTTTTACTTTTCATTTCATTTTCACCAATATCAATGCTTGAAGTAAAGATAATTTTCAGGTAGTCCAGATTCAAGCCAAAAATTGTATTTGAAGTAATCATGCAGAATTTGGCTGCCCTTTTCAAATTTATCAAAATTTAGTGGTCAGTAAAAAATTCTTGGTCACAGAGATGACCGGACACCTGTCAATTTCTAGCACTACCATATCAAAGCTTTTGGACAGAAAAAAAAGTCAAAATGACAACCCGATGTGAAAAATAAAAAAAAAATAATAAAGCCAAAAACTTACTGCTATCATTCCTCTTATGGTGAGAGGATCCAGAATTCTGGAATAAACTGGTCAACATAGGTGCTATGATGTTCTTCTGTGAGACAGACATATCCATACTTATACACTGTGGTTTGTCAGAGAAGGTACTGTTGGCTGGTGTCATAAACACAGACCTCTCAAACATAGAATTTATTGTGTTAGGTGGTGGTGATGGGACAATAGGACTTCTGGTACCACTTAATAATTCTGAAAACATAATAACAAAATTTGTTTATGACAAACCTCAAGTGAAAATTAGTCTGCAATTACTGACATTAATTTGTTACATCTCATTTGATTTCAGTACACCCTTAAATTTAATGGACTCAAAAAATAACTCCATCAACAAAATTGGCTACATCAATGTTAGTTTTATACATGTATAGTCTATTCCATGAAAGATGCATGGGTTGTTGGAACATAGCTCATATAAATGTAAATGGGTATTAATGGAGGTTGTAACAAAATCAATAAGGATATATTAAGAAATTCTAATTTAATTCTATGGATAATAGGTGTTGAAAAAAGTGCCGTTCAAGCATCAATCCCTTTCCTGGAATAATAGTCCTTTGGATGGCAAATTGTTCCATTTGTCATAATTATACTGTTATTTGTATCATAATGTGTCCATTTTTTTCATCACTGCTGCATGAAAACAAGCTCATTGACACAAGTCACAATGTATATGCTCAAGTAAAGTTTCTTAAAATAATAGAGGTTGCTTTGGCAGCTATCTACCATTACAATCATTGCCTATCACCACCAAAGTTGTGAAATTGATTCCCGCTCCCGGTGTACTTGATCTGTTCAGTCAAAACCTGCCTTAAAGGGCACCTCTATATAACAAATCACTGTCTATAAAGGCAGTCTCATTTTTCCCATTAATGAATAATGGCATTAGTGCATATAATATTAACCTGTATATAAAGAACAAATGCTCATAAAGGTCACATTTTCAGGTTCCCTTGAGTGGCCTTTATAAGCAGGTTTGACAGTGTCAGTGTCAGGTCAGTGCTTTCCTATTGTTACTATGGTATCCTCAACTGTCACAATACAACTAATACATGTATATTGTTTGAAATGAAGTTAACATCCTCATCGTTACAATACAAAGTACTATGTGAAATGAAGTTAACATCCTCATCGTTACAATACAAAGTACTATGTTGTCTCTTACCATTAAGGTATCCAAAGTCTTCATTAATAGATGATCTACGACTGTTTTCTCTACTGTTACCCATACTACCTCCACCACCTCCGTGTCGACTGGAGAACCATTGACTAAAACGACTCTGGAATCCAGCCTGCACTTCAGCTGTAGGACTTGCTCCCTCCTGAAATGTAATCATACATTCTTTTATATCTTTTAAACACAAGTTCATTGTAAATTTGGGTTCTCATTTGTTTATATATTACTCTTAACGTAGTTTATAATTTAATCGATAGTGAGCAAGTGTTGTTTAATGCCAACTGAACAATTTGTAAGCTAAAGAACTAGTTACTTTTTGTTTGACGAGATGATGATAATGATGTTTTGTACTAGACTAACAAATGCTAGCTCACAGAGACAACACTCCACAGGTAGACCTGTCACAATGTTCTCTTGTATATTGATTTTTTGACACAATATTTATTGAGCTCCACTTTCAGTGATGAAGGAAGCCAGTTTGTCCAGAGAAAACCATTTATAACATAGGACTAAGTATCTAGTATAATGACTACAAATAAGTTACCAGGTACCAAGAACATTTTATCATAAATCTAGCTTTTGCATCCCCCCCTCCTCTCTTCTGCAATGAAAAAGTGGCCTTATAAACCGGGTGGTCATTCCTGAAGGAGACAATTTAATAGCATTTTACTGCTGCAGTCATCTGAAATCTGGCATAATAAGAGGGGTGACCTTTAGTGGGAGGGGTCTTAATAAGAGATGTACCGTTGTACAAAGAAAATAGTTTTATCATTCATGCACTACCATCTCCCCCCTTTAACTATAAATTAGAAAATTCATGTACCACCTTGATCTTGTTGTTCTTATACATTGCACAGGGGCCGTCGTGGCCGAGATCGTAATGTAGTTGGATTTACAACTACTTATGCAATCAGTGCCTATCACCACTGAAGTTGTGAGTTCGAATCTCGATCAGGGAGAGGTGTATAACATTATGTGATAACGTTTGTCAGTGACTTGCGACAGGTCGGTGGTTATCTCCACCAATAAAACTGACCGCCACGATATAACTGAAATTGTTGAAAGTGGCGTTAAACACCATCAAACAAACAAATATACATTGTACAATATCATCATCCAAATAAGACCCTCATTAATACCTACATTTAGACCAGGTAGATTTTCTATCTTGAAGAACTCGTTGAAGTCAAACAAGTTATTTGTCTGTGGAGATGGTACATGTAAACTGTCTGAGTTACCAGATTCCTCCGGTGAACTGGACTCGTTTGTCTCTAGACTTCCATTTCTCTCTTTTACATCTGCTACTTCTGAAATAGAGAAAATGCAATTTTATCTAGTTTCTTTGTATACTTCCTATTAAATCTTTGTTCTTAGTATTCAGTCAAATATCATATATATATATATATGTAAAAAAAACTTGAAGATACAAAGGGGTAATTGGAAGCGGTAAATCGAATAAGGACAGACAATACAATGTTCAAAAGAAAAAGGACAAACAATTATCAACAATTATTATTTTTAATGATAATCATAGAGGGGAAAACTGAAACTTCTCTTGGAATAGTAAGTAGCATGGAGTGCAAATATGGAATATAGTATGATAAATGGCAGGTTAGAATCAAAACATGTATTTTAGATATGTACCTCCTCAGATTTCAAACCCAATCTTGAAACTGCACAGAATGTTTTCACACTGATAAAACTGATGCACCTTACCATATAGAAGTGTTCATGATTTTTTCACCAAATACATGTATTTTCAGATCTTGAAACTTAAAAATCTCAGTACATTTTCATCATTTAAAGGCATACAGTCGCTCAAATTGATTTTTTTTGTTTATATTAAAAGTTGCCAATATTCGATGTTTTATACTAATAAAATGTTCTGAACAAGAAGCCAGGTTTAAAAAATATGCTATAATGTCATAATTAGTGAAAAGAATTCGAATGTCTGTTGGTAAAATCGCCATTTACACACCTAATTATAAGTCGGCTGATTTTCCGAAGCTTGCCGGACACTGATAACTGCTACAAATAACCAGGAAGCATGCTTTTCATGTAAATTCACTATAATTAATATAATTTAAGAAATATATATATGAAATTGGATCTGGGGTAATCAGTTAATATTATATAATGGTATTTAGTAAGAATGACACTTAAAATCTGAAATACCTGATGTAATCAATAAAAACAAACCCAAACTCTGCAAAGGGGCCTGATAATGGGAAAATTGTAAACAAATTGTATTGCATATTATTGACAACACTTGAGGTGTCTTGATTATATTTTTTTCGAAAAAAAAAAAAAAAAAAAAAACAGTCATGAAGTTCATTATTTTAGTCTCTAATTTAAAAGTGTTTTGTCCTGAAAAAAAAAAAATATATAAAAAACTACGATGCAATTCTACTGTCAAAATACGATTCGGCCGTAAAAAGATACTAAATTATGCTTAACGTATACGTGTTGAAAAATGGAGTAGGTCGGTATAACACTTTTTTTTAATTTTTTTTACACGAAATCCTCATATTTGTGTCGTTTTCGTGTAGAATCCGTCAATATTTTTGTTTGTGCCATACATATGCTTTTCCTTCCGCAAACAATTTCTCACATGCGCAAACACTTTACCGAATAGGTTCACTTTGTAGGTCACAGAATATATGAATATTGTACGGGTCAACATTGAATTCTTTAATGGATACAAGAAAATCAAAAAGCGACATATTTCATTCGTTCTAGGCTATTTACATATGATATAATGAAAATTTTCAACTGCAATTAGTATAAAACATCAAATATTGGCAACTTTTAATATAAAAAAAAATCAATTTGAGCGACTGTATGCCTTTAAACATATAGAAAATAAAGGATTTTGTCTCTCTTTTTATATTTTTTTTTGTAGTTATTGTATACTAGACAAATAAAGGAAAAAATTAATTGAATACCTTTTCTACAGGATATGTAATGATTGCAAGATAAATTATAGGCATGCTCCTGATTAGAAAATAAAATAGCTGAAACCATCTACAACCCCCTTTCAAATGGTCATTTTTTTACCTTTTTCTGACTGTGTCCAGCAACTTTCCGAAAGCAAATTTTCAAAGGAAAATAGTTGAAATCATTTAAATAACTGAAAAAAATTATCCCGGATTATAATACTTCTACTTACTATTACTACTATTACTAGTGTCTTTTTCTTGAGCTTCTTCATGATACTCTTCATCAAATCCAGTATCCATATGGTTGTCTTCATCTTCATCTTTGACTTTTGACCTTTCAACCCTAACCTCCTTTGGTCCTTCAAAACCATGCAATTCTATGTGGTCATGCTTACTAGTAGGGCCTTCTGAAAACCATTCTGGCTCTTCTTCTTCATGATGGCGATAGGAATCACGCCTAGGCCGACCTTAAATTTTTTTTAAAGAATTTTACTATTGAAGTTGGGAAAAATAAAAAAAAACCTTAAATGTATCATAAAGTTAAATTATTTCTTTTTATGTCACAATCTCATTTTTCTTGCAAAAACATCTGTTCTTATGTATTTAAACAACAGTCCAAAATATAAATGAATGTGAATAGCATATTTTATCTACCTGGTATATAAATTAAAAAAAATCTCTAATATGTAAAAGAAACTTACCATTATCTCTATTAAAATGTCGACTGAAATCTCTCTGAAATCATAAAATATATTTTAGATTGTAAAAAATAATCAACAAACAAAACATTTACATATTAACAATTTCTATATTTCAATGTCAAAATATATTTGGCTGTGAATAATATTGACCTTCCATGGTTCTTACAATCACTCATGACAATAACGTATTGTCTATCCTGTATAACATTTGTCTAACTTCTCTCATATTTCTCATACCACCGATCCAACGATTTTCTGTGCTCTGTATACACAACTGATAACAGCATGCAATATTTTTCATGCACTTAACAAATATGTATTGTTTGGTCGTTGGAAAATAAGAAGACCTAAAGATGATTATAAAAAATATATTTCATAAATCATAAATAAATTATGATATAATGTTAAAACATAAGTGTTTATTAGGTTATGATAATCGCTAATGACCAAAATATACATCATACATTTCACTCAGAAATAAATTATGATATAATGTTAAAGTGTTTGACTGGATACGGTCGCCACCAACGACTAAGATATACATCATTGAATGAAAATGTTCATATGGAATGAACTGATTTTGGTGCATTATTAATATTAAAATGAAATTGATTTAAAATTGTGTTTCATAACCAATATAGTGGGTAGTTGTTGGTGTTTTATCTTCACGTTCAACAATTGTTCATTTGTCATACTATTGAGAAAGGAAACCCCGGACATGTATACTGATCTGACCTGTGGAACCCCTCTGCCTTAGGTAGGTGCCTGATAACCGGGTCTAACCCATAATCAACAGAAGGATAACAACAACATAAGGTATAAAAGGAACAAACTATTTGTTTAAATAAGACCTATCGCTGTCTTTCGATTTTTAGTGTTGAAAAATGCTCTCTTTTTTTAAATTTGTACAGCAAATTAAATAAAAAAAATGTTTCAAGTATGTCGAAATTTGTACCAAGAAGAAATGCCATGATCCCTTTTTCTGTTTAAAAAATATTTTAAGCCATGTATAATATAAACACCATTTTTATGTAAAAATCACTACATCTTGTCTGTCAAAAACTTTTTGACAGAATTTTCCATCCAGACACTTGACAATACCTCACAACCCTGACGAAAATTATTCCAGAAACATGTCATGGGGCCAAAAAAAAAATATATGTGTGTTTTTACGGTCACCCGACCGACTCTAATTTTTGCTAGTGACCCTATCAATTTTTATACAGAATTCGGATAACCATTTTTGCTGTTTAATCAGCAGCAATGTTTTATTTATTCAACTGCGAGCTTTTTGTCGAAATTGAGAGCAAAGAAGTTAGAAAAAATGTGTAACTCTCATAAAACAGCTTCAAAACAAATGACGGCTTACCGGAAATTTCGAAAATGAAATACCGGAATCGGATTCAGGAACGACTATTACCGGTTTTGCCGATAGTTAAAAAAATAATAATAATTTAATGCCTACCGACCGTCCCTAGATTTTTTTGACATGTGACAGTAAACACACATATTTTTTTTTTGGCCTGGGCACTAAACTAGATATCTAATTTGTATTTCCTTTAACTTATAGTCAAGTATTTTCTTAATTCTTTAATTATACACAATCTTTTGTTCATCAGTTTCTGGCATATTTTAGCAAAAGTAAACAAAGACTTTTTTTTCATAAAATTTATATCCACGTAAAAAGAAGACGTAAGTACAATTACCCTGTCCTCGTAATCCCTCCTGTATCCTCGGTCTCTGTCAAATCTTCTGTCTCTATCATCAAACCTGTCTCTGATTGCCCTAAAGTCTCGTTCACGGTCCCGCTGTGGTTCTCTTTCCCTGTCAATCTGTATTCTTCCACTGCCAATCCTTCTAACATTTCTACAATATAAAACATCATAGAGAACACAATATATTATAAACCAACTTGGTCAAGCATTTCTTTAATCAATCATCACTCATAGTAATTGTTTCAATAGTTTTGTGATTTAAGTTTAAATGTTTCAATAACTAACAGTTGAAATTGAAGATTAATGTGGGAAAAATTAATTACTCTTGTTGAACCATCAATTTTCAGCCAACAATGTTATACAAAGCAGTCGTCTCAATACTGAAAGCTATTTTTACATGAATATGAAGAAATTATTTAAACTCCTATGAACCAACTTGTTTCCGTAACTGTTCTTATACCGAATTTCATGTACATTGTATATTGACAAAAATATTCTGACAACATACCAGGGTAATTTGAATATGCTATATCTATATACATTTATAATAACATGTGTAAATAATGAATTAAGTTTTGTTCTATTTTTGGGACTAATTTTGCGAAAATACACGCGTGGTGAATGAAGGCCGATTACCAATATCTATTATTATCTCATTTCGATGAAAATGTATCCTATTACCTGGTGTCCTCTTTATAATCAGCAGGACAGCTAACCTGTCTGGTAATAGAAGGAGTGGTCACATGACAACCAGTACCAAAACTTCTACGTTGAGGACTTAGCACTATTCCATCTTTTTCTTCTTTTAGTCTTTCTTTAGGATCTACAATTATCATAAACAAGTTATTTAAATAGTTTAAAAGGAACTTTAACATGTACTCTATATAATATACATTCAATAAATACGGACTAATGGCATATCATGAACTTAAATGTTGGTATACAGAAAAATATATATGAATTACAAACAGCAATTGTTTTAAAGTTAACGAGCAGTACTCATACATGAAGATTCATTGGGAGATTTTATTTATCATTTATATTTAGTGAATGATTGTTATACAATGCCAAATCAGCAATCATTCAGTTACATAATGACGAGAACAAGTTCAATTTCGACGAGATGATGATGTCCGCTTTGTACTAGATCAACACACCTAGTTGGATGTTAGTAGTGCTAGTTCACTGAAATAACAGTCTGTGGGTAGACATGTCGCTCCACCTGGATACATTAACCTGATTCGGAGTCAACCAGTCTTGGCTCTTACTATTTAATACTGCATGCTTGGTAGAGAAGCAGCAAATACCAATTTTACAGTCTTTGATTTGAGTGTAAAAGAATGTCTTATTTTCAAATATAAATGGACACTTATTTTTTCCTATTTGATTAAGCAAATTTTATGCAATTTTTCACTAGACCGAAAACAAAATTCTAGACCGAGACTTTCAGCTAGTGGTTTCTGGTTATAGACTGTAAAATGGTAAACTGCAGTCTTTGCCTTAATTTTTTTCACCTACTTGCCCGAAAGCCAAATTTAGAATTTTTTTCCGATTTATTCAAACAATTTTTTTCATAATATTCACTTGTCCTGGGCTTTGGGCAAGTGGGTTAACACGAAGACTGAAATTGATATACATTGTACATTATACAGCAGATCTATCTATAAATACCTGATGGTCTCCTCTTTGATAGATATTCTCTTTCTCCCTTCTTTTCTTTCTCTCCAATGGTAGGAGATATTCGGTCACCACCACCACCAAAATCGAAAGATCGAAACCATTTTTCTGGATCCCACAAACCCTCTTGACTGAAAAGATCATATTAAGCTCAATAACATTATTTCACCAAAAAATTACAAGCAAATTAAGTAAGTACTTTGTCAGCTCCCTTTTGCCATTTATTATTGGGGATGATTCTAGTTAGAAAATAAAATAACTGGAAAATCAATGAAAACAAGATGAACTGTGAGCTAATGCTCACCTATGATACCCCCGCTCTTTGGCAAACAGGAAGTAGGAATCTGACGGGTCAAAAAATGCTTCCCACGATATGGGGTACCTATATGAAGCTTGTGACCAAATATCAGATTTCTGCCATCAATAGTTGCTGAGAAAAATGCGACGAAAAATGAACATATATGTTCAATGTGTAGAAAAATCAACAAAGTCGGCAAACAGGAAGTAGGAATCTGATGGGTCCAAAAATGCTTCCCACGATATGGGGTACCTATATGAAGCTTGTGACCAAATATCAGATCTCTGCCATCAATAGTTGCTGAGAAAAATTGTACGAAAAATGTGCATATATGTTCAATGTGTATAGAAATCAACTAAGTCGGCAAACAGGAAGTAGGAATCTGACGGGTCCAAAAACGCTTCCCACAATATGGCATACCTATATGAAGTTTATGACCAAATATCAGATTCCTGTCATCAATAGTTGCTGAGAAAAATGCGACGAAAAATGTGCATATACAAATGTATGTTAAATGTGTATAAAAATCAACAAATCGGCAAACAGGAATCTGATGGGTCCAAAAACGCTTCCCACGATATGGGGTACCTATATGAAGCTTGTGACCAAATATCAAATCTCTGCCATCAATTGAATAGTTGCTGAGAAAAATGTGACGAAAAATGTGCATATATGTTCAATGTGTATAAAAATCAACAAAGTCGGCAAACAGGAAGTAGGAATCTGACGGGTCCAAAAACGCTACCCACAATATGGTATACCTATAAGATTTCTGCCATCAACAGTTACTGAGAAAAATGCGACGAAAAATATCTTGGACGGACAGACAGAGGTAAAACAGTATACCCCCCTCCCCCTTCGGGGAGCGGGGGTATAAATAGCTGAAACTATCTACACTCCCTTTCAAATGGTCTATTTTGACCTGTTCTGACTGTTTCCAGCAACTTTCAGAAAACAAATTTAGAGAGGATATCTGAAATCAGTTAAATAACTGAAATAATCATCCCTGCTTTATATGTATAAAGAAGTTAGAATCAGGAGAAGGCAACTTGAAGTGAAAATATCAAAGAACAATTGCTATTTACAGTAAATTAATGATCATCATTTGCAAGTATGACTAATTCATCATTTACTGTTCTTGTTATAAACATTCTTTACACTTTTTTGTTCACAACCATCTGTCACATCCAGAAACATTCTTTTTTTTTAAAAGAATTATTCTTACTGATACACCTTAATTGTAAGCTTACTTGTCATATTCTGTAGACAGACATGCTGGTCTCTTTCTGGCTGTTTTACTGTTACCAAATTTGTACAACTGATCCTATAAAGACATTCAAATCTCATCAGTATTCAGAAACATTTTCAGTGACATTTCAGTTATATTGTGAAGATAAGTTATTTTAATATGGCCATGGGAAATTAGAATACATTGAGAAAACATTCCTTTGGATGAAAGGCATTGATAATTTTATGACATAAGCAGGGGTTTCAAAGTGGGCCGGTACCCGGTACTTTTACCCGCCTGAGATCGTGTATAGGACCGGTAGAAATTACTGAACCCCCCAAAATTAGCGGTGGTCAAAACCACAAGTACGATGGTCGATAGGCTTGTGGAATATTTTTCATAAAAAATTAATGATCACGTCGATTGCTGAATTCTCGCATTCAAATCGAACAACTGCGTCACGACCAAGTTGATGGGATATTCCCTGTTTTAAAAATAACTTTACCTTAGAATCGTAAATAGCAGTTTGCGCATGCGGTAAATAGATATGTTTTCATCCTTGTGTAAAACTCGGACCGGAACAAAGCTTACATCATTTCAAAATAAAAAAATGACCGATCACAAATTATGTTAAAACACAATTTAGTGTAATCTCCAGTAATATAAGTATGATTATTATGAATATATGACTACACAATATTTTGTGCGATGTTTTTTATCCATTTAAAACCCAGGGTCGAATCATTCTGGGGCGTACTGTCTTGTTGCTTAACTCCGTCCATATTGTTTAACTTCCGCTATAAAAAAATAAAAACCTATGGCTAATTTATTTACATATTTTGATGGGGCACTACCGCGGTTGTTCACAGAAATGAAAGTGTGCTGAAAAACATTTTTAAAAGGGGGTACAGGGAGATAAGGGATAGAAAATTACTAGAAATCTTGAAAAAGGACCGGACATGGCTCAAATACGAATTGCATTGTAATGGGAAGGTCTAAAACGCGGAAGTGGGAAAACACGGAAGTAAGCCCAAAATGGGTACTTGAAAGATCATATCTTGAAAAGTACTCAACCTAGGATAAAAATCTAAACGGATTCTAAAAGCTATTGTTAAGATCTATCTTTTCAAGAAATAAATAATACAATATTTTATTATTTAGGTACTTAAAAGTTGACCGGAAGTGTCAAAAATGAGAACGGGCAATGGACAAATTTTTGACTTTGATCTCAAATGTATCGAAATTAAAAGACCCCGGTCAAAAACCGTTTAGATAATCTTAAAGACAATTTTATACTCTATCAGACGATATAAAAATCTGTTTGCTAAAATATTAGATAAAAGCACAATCTTGACTGGAAGCCTACCTTTTCAGAGTTAGTAGTCGGCAAATTTTCAAATTATTTTTTGAGATATCAAATTTCTCAAAATTCAAATAATCCGGTCAAAAACCGGTTAGATATTCTTGAAGACAATCGTATACCCTATAAGATCATATATGTTTGATTTCATTAAAATATTGCTGAAAAACACAAACTTGACCGGAAGCCTACCTTTTACCTGAAGCAGATTTGGAGAAAAACGTGTCCAATTATCAGCGACCAACTATGAAAAGGTAGGTTTCCGGTCAACATTGTGCTTTTATCTAATACCTTAACAAAAATATTTGTATATCATCAGATAGAGTATAAAATTGTCTTTGAGAATATGTAAACAGTTTTTGACCGGGTTCCTTGAATTTTGAGAAATTTGAGATCAAAGTTGAAAATTCGCCGTTGACTAACTCGGAAAAAGTAGGCTTCCGGTCAAGATTGTGCTTTCCACCAATATTTCCATAAAATCAAATTTATATCATCTGATAGAGTATAAAATTGTCTTTAAGAATATTTAAACGGTTTTTGACTGGGTTCATTGAATTTTGAGAAATTTGAAATCAAAGTTGAAAATTAGCCGACTGCTAACTCTGAAAAGGTAGGCTTCCGGTCAAGATTGTGCTTTTATCTAATATTTTAGCAAACAGAATTTTATATCGTCTGATAGAGTATAAAATTGTTTTTAAGAATATCTAAACGGTTTTTGACCGGGGTCTTTTAATTTTGATACATTTGAGATCAAAGTCAAAAATTTGTCCATTGCCCGTTCTCATTTTTGACAATTCCGGTCAACTTTTAAGTACCTAAATAATAAAATATTGTATTATTTATTTCTTGAAAAGATAGATCTTAACAATAGCTTTTAGAATCCGTTTAGATTTTTATCCTAGGTTGAGTACTTATCAAGATATGATCTTTCAAGTACTCATTTTGGGCTTACTTCCATGTTCTCCCACTTCCGCGTTTTAGACCTTCCCCATTGTAATGTCAAAACGCCGGCCCCCCTTTTTTCCAAAATAATTTAACTTTTGTGATTCAAATGTTAATAAATGTCTTCCCGCGAATCGTTTTTGTTCGAACATTTTTTTTGCACATAAGTCGTGAAAGTAACAATATATATTGTTTTTGTTTAATTATATTTGTATTGATCTATTAAAAAATTATAAATTTTATTAAAGATTGATGATTGCAAATTAACTTTATATGTTTCATCAAGGACGTATTCTATATACGTCCTTGGTTTCATTAACTATGACACTTATATGTCTTGATCCTGCCAATGGTCTTTGATGAGTTTAATTACTGGTAATAAAGTAAAAAAAACACACAAGCCAAGGTATTGTGAAAAAGAAAAGGACAAAGCCAACAACAGAATTTTGAGAAGTTTAAGCTTTGATAACAATGGCTTGGTCAAGTCTAGCTGCGGAACCGTAGCTCTTTATGGTCCTTTTGGGTTTTTTTAAGATGTGGCAGACTATCTATGAATAATCTTGGCTAAATTCTGTAAACTGAAATATTCAATAAAGAAATTGTGGGGGGGGGGGGGGGGGATCCAGGCATTATGCATGGTCTTCACTCTTGATGAAATCTGAACTCTAAAGTTAATGGGATTTTCCTTTCATAAACACTTAATGTTTTGCAGTCTCTGAAGTACATTTTTTGGTCCACAAAATGCTAGATTTCGGGAGCTTCCGCCCCCTGGACCCCTTACGGCCCTCAGTCTAATTTTTTAGGTACCTCCTAAAATTTAAGAAGTACCTCCTATTATAAAAAACTTTGAAACCCCTGCATAAGGTGTTGTATAAAGTACACTTTGGTACTGACGAGACAAATTCCCAAAACCTTACAATTGACATGCACTAATTGCATAGATACTTATCTGCTGTTTAAAGTGCCCTTTCCTATTCTCTCTTCTTCATGCCAAACAAATTTCAGGTAACTAAAAGTTTAGTTCATGTGTTTCTATAGTAATTTCTCCCCATCTTTTTAACAGCATTCTGTAGTGGCTCATATACAATACACACCTCGATTTTTCAAGACAAGTTATTAAATAACTTAAGGACAAATGTATTCAGAGATAATTTGTCCTATGATGTTTACATTTTCGATTTCAAATCGAATAACGGCTTGTTCAGTCTGCACCAAAAACCACTAGCACTATGCCCGTCTAGTAAAAATTGCATAAAATTTACTTAATCAAATAGAAAAAATTCTTCTAAAATACTGTTCGGGCTAGTTTGTCAAAATGTTTTTGGCACAGACTGCTTGTTATTCTTGTTATTGTTAGCCTTGGAAACCAGTTGCACAAATAAATTTCGTTTTCACAAAGTATATCAGTGCCTGAAATGGACGGTCGCCCAGTCGCCAAATGCAACTAATACCTTATTCGGGCGACCAAAAGCTGCTCCAAATTAGGTAGTCACTGGCCCAACAAAAAACGTTTGGGCGATTACCTATTAGACCGTTAAAAATTGTTGTTTTTCCGAAACCCGACATAAACTGTAACGGTAGATAACTCTTCTGTTCTAGTCGAAAACAGTTTGTTACGAGCACATCGATTGGTCCAAATACATTTTTGTAGCCAATGAATACACAGCTAATGTAATTTACTGTTCTCCCCAATTATGTATTTTTATCGAGCCAATCAATACACGTTTCCTACACGTTTTCATGTAATACACAAGTATTCACTAAATATTAGAAACGAAACGTGTTTTTTTGTTTCTTTATGATTTAATTATTAAAATTGTTAAAAATCACGGATGAAGTGGAAAGTTGTGAACAATAAAGAGAATTCTGTCAACTTATAATGTTTGCGATCTGGTATCCACGACCACGTTCGGAAATTTATTCATTCAATCTGCTGCAAAATGTACATCATACAACATGTACGAATTTCATTTTACAGAAATCAAAAACCTTTTTGTGTCAATCCTTAGGTAATCATTGAAAAACTTTTCCCCAACAACGGAGAGAAAATCGTTGACAGTAATGTCGAACTACGGAAACGATCTGGCCTGTCACTTCTTTCAAACTTTTCATAGTTCATGTGTACACTGCTACATTTTAATGACAATTAGGAGTGGTTTTCTTTTTTGGAACCAGAACTTTTGTTTACAAATTAAAAAAAACAGGAAAAGTTAACTGTTGTTTAATATATAACAGAAAATGACAGCACTGTTTGTTATTTCAACAAACTGGTGAGATACTTGTTTGGAATGAATAACCAACTGACGTTACCCAGAACTGAGAAGTTATTTTACTTTAAAATCACTTCTTCATAGTGGATTGAAACAAGTGATGTCACTCTGGGGAGTGCAAGAGCAGTCCTTGTAGTGGCATTAGTCTACTCTTTTCCGGATGTCTTTAATGTGATCATGGCATTGATCTCCCCTTACACAAACCAGCCTTCTATTGTCCCCATCCGATGGACTAGCATCGTTTCTTAAGACCACCCTAGCCAATGGCGTCAAGGTTGTCAAAAAGGTTATAACAAGTAAATTCAGGTTTCATTAGATAGCAATATATGCATTGGGGTGTTTTCACAATTTCAGCTGCACACCTGTACCTACCAAAATTACCTTGAAGACCCTGCCCCCCAACCCTCGTGAGACTAGTGAAAGAATTAATTTTAATGTTATTAATAAAAATTAATTAATCTGAACTGTTTATATATTGATATCTGATGTCTTTTTTTAAAAAAAAAATGTCACAAAATGATTGGGCCACCATTCTGCCATTTGGACCAGTGACTCTAATTTTTTACTGGCCCAACAAAACATTTTCGGGCCAGCCAAAGGCTAGCCCTCATTTCAGGCACTGGTATATATATTTTGTTAACATCCTGTAATGTCAAAAAGTCAAAATCAACTGCCAACATTTTACTAAATATAACAGAAACAAGTTTCGCTCTCATCGCTTTCAAGGGTGTCCTCTTTCTAATTCTATTTTTACTCATATTATTCACAACTGATTGCCAAAATGTTGCAACAACTAGCTTCCAGTTTTGCTTCCAATGAATAATCAATCATTGCCGATATCGACCCCAAAAGATATATACATTGCAAAATGATCTATAAAACATAAGTCTTGTTTAATTTTATTCAAAACCAATAAGATTTTCTTTCTTGGCTAGTTTCAAAACTTCTTTTCCAATTTTTTTTTTATCATGGAGATTCCGTCATTTTACGATTTATTGGCCAAAATAATTTCCTCCTTTCCATTGAAAATAAATAACTTACTCTACTGTATATATAAGCTGGTGTAGGTCCTGGTGTATCAGACCTTGTCACAACAACTTCTCTTGGAGTATTCCTGCCGCTGTCATCAGAATTAAATTCCCTTTCCATTCTGAAGAGCAAATAAAAAAGATCTATATATATTATTTTATATATCCTCAGAGTAATGATCTTCATCCAACAGATTTTATCTTCTTAAGTTACTAGTCAGATAATTACGAGCATTCCCTGATCATGCTATTGTACTGTCCATGTTTATGTTGTTCAATTTTGTGATAGTGTGTGGGTTTTTTTAAGATTTTGTGCATGACCCAATCCAGAATTTGTCTTTTTGAAATCTACCATGTCTAAGAAGAAAAAATAATAAATTGCCTACATAACTATCAACTTCTAAAAAAAGCAGAGAATGATTTATAGCAAATAGAAAATTCACAAATTGGTACAGCATTAAAATTTGGAACAGATCAGTTGGAGGACGATTCGGGCAAAGAAGTTGCCTTGTGAAGGTTGACTTCGCTTTCTCGTTGGTCAAAAGCGAAGTTCAAGTCGACTTGTAATTTTGAAGAGTCGCCCTATGTCGTCGCCCACGTATTTTCTCCACTTGTCATTTATGAAAATGTCGAAATCGTGCATGTGTTTATTGAAATCTATCGTATCCGTTATTAAGTGTTTTGAAAGTGATTTTCTTGGAAAGTAATCCATTACGGTTTATAGAAACTTTAATTTCATTCATTAGAGGTTTTGTTTATTGTTTATATATACCCGGCTTAAAATAAAACTATCTGTATCGATATTTGTTTTTCGTAAACAAACAACAATGGCGCCATTTTGGTAAGGGGACGCAATGCAGTACTGTGCTACAGGAAATGTTGACCGAACTTTTTGTCCGAAGCTACTTCCAACAAAACAAACTTTTGAAATATTTTTTTCTCATTTCTGCGACATAAAATCATAGTTAACATCTCAAATATGTTCATACATGTATATGCGAAGATTTTCAATTCAAAATTTGCTGAAATGCACACAAGACGCTTCAGATATTTATCCATCCGCATTGGTATTTTATACTCGACACCGGGTTAATGTTATGATCTATCTGAACTGTTTATTTACATACAGACATGTGTAAACGTTAACACATATCCAATTAAAAAATAAACTTTGAACTAAAGTAGCTTTCCTCGGTTGTTGCAATCTGATTTGAGGTCTGGCAAATAATAATTACAGCCTTTACTTTCTTCAATTTTTGACTATCAATGCATAAATTTACGTTTGTGCTATATTTTCATTCCCTACTGTACTGTACTCCTATATATAGTTGGACCATTGAGTAAATTGACAGACATCGTTCTTCTGCTGAAGATCACACAAATATGAGTTATTACAATTTGTGTGGTATTGGATCACAACACAGTAATATTTCAAAAGGAAAAGGGGGTACATATAAAAATCACTGGTATGCAAGACTCCAATAGTCATGGTAGACAGAAATAAAAATGTGACATTGAATAGATGTTCTTAAGGTAGTTATGAATAAAAAAAACCCAGAACAAATCAATTCAGACAGCTTTTTAACTATTTACTAAATTTGGGCAGGGTAACGTCAGAGGAGTCGCGAAACAATGTTTCGATTAATCGCAATTAACTTCTCCCAGAAGTCTCCCCACTTCTTCCTGTGAGCTCTCTGAAAGAGAAGTCACTTCTCCCTCTAATTTGAAAGTAGTGGAAGCCCTGACTGATTATGTGGAAAATATGTTATATTCATATGAACTGTGCATGAAAGTGGCCTGTTTGCCGACCTTAAGGTTCATTATAACACTTTAATATCAAAAGGTGCACTTGATTGGTTTTAATAAAAATTTCTTAGTGTCCTTCAATATTTGACGAGTTGAAAGGAAATATGAATAAAAAACAGTAAGAGTTACTTGATATTTATATAAGATGCTGTTTTCACATGCATAGACATCATAAACTACTATTAATGGGTTGTAAAGTTTTCAGTTTTTCATGATGCAACATCTTTTTTTTCATTTTTTTATAGAATTCAAATATTTTGTTTAAAGTAAAAAATTATAAAAATATATAGAACACGACGTTTATGGTGTTGGCTAGGCCTAGGGACTCCCAGCATATCACCACCAGAATATTGGAGAAATTTGGGATCATCAAAAACTAGAACAAAGGAACAGGAAATCAAAGGTAGAGATTTGATACTTCAAAAGATCACTGAAACAACCGAAAGTACAGCAATAGCATTCACCGATGGTTCATGCCTTAATAATCCTGGACCATGTGGAGCAGGGGCAATAGTATTTGTAGAGGAAGAAACAACAGAACTAAAACAACCGGTTTGTAAAAGAGGATCTATATTATTAGGAGAGTTAAGCAATCAAAATAGTATTAGAATATATAGATCAACCAGAAATAAGAAGAAAAATAGAACAACTTACAATATTTTCGGACAGTCAAACAGCAATTGGAATACATTGGAAAATTGAAAACCATAAAAGAATTACACTCGAAATTTTGGATAAAATGAAAAGAATACAAAAAAATGGAATCGAAATAAAAATTCATTGGACACCAGGACATGTGAATGTTAATTAGTGATGGGAATCGGTAATATTTTCAAGATCGATGATCGTTATATCAACATCGACCGATGGCATTTGCCTGCTAAATGTATTTACTGACTAAAATTAATCAAATAGTCTTTATTTCAAGAGTATGATTGACAAAAGTAAAGATATGAATAAAATTGTATCATAAATTTATAAACTATAATTTTTCCATTAGTAAACATTAACTTTAAAATAGAACAAAACAAAAGATCGTTTTCCATATGTGTAACACCTGATATAGATAGATAAATAATAGACTAGTCCAAATATGTGTTTGACAAAAGTAAAGATTTGAATAAAATCAAATAATATATTTACAAACTACAATTTTTCCATTTGTAAACATTAACTTAGAGCAAAACAAAAGATCATTTTCCATATGTGTAACACCTGATATAAAATGGACTATTCTGGGAAGTAGATAAATAATAGACTAGTCCAAATATGTGTATTGACTGAGTGTCAAAAGTACTTTGGACAAAATTGCCAGATGTTTGTTAGTATGAGGGCAAAAAAAACCAGCTGGGATAAAACTGCAATATTTTTATCAGTATGGAGACAGAAAAAACCCCCAACCAAAGAACAAAGTTAAGCATATATATTTTAGACACTATAGAATCAGAATCGACCACAAGGTTTAAGAATCGATCATCGGATCGTATGATGACGTCCGACTGATTAGTCGATGTTTCCGATGATCGGTACACCACTAATGTTAATGGAAAGAAATAGCTGACAGATTAGCTGAAGAAGCTGCAAAGGAAGCAGAACAAAATCAATCAGACTCTCACAATACTATAACTAAACAAGATGTGAAAAAAGCAGCAAGGGACCATATTACGGAAAAATGGCAAAACAGATGAAATTTCAGTAATAGAGGAACATTCTACCACAATTTCCATCATCAAGTAAAAACAAAAAACCTTCATGACTTTCCAAACAAAAAATTTCAACAGTAATTTACAACCTCAGATCAGGATATGCCAAAATTCTGCCACAAATTAAACATCACAGAAAGTGCAAACTGTCAATGTGGAGAAAGGGAAACCATTGAACATTATATTCTTCATTGTGACCAATATGAAGAAGCAAGAGAAAAACTAATTAATGCAGTCATTCTGAAGGTTCGTCGGACAGTGGCAAAAGTCCGACAAAAATTGTCTTGGACCGATAAAATAATCTTAATCGTTGGACCAATTGACCGGTTAACATATGCCAGGAAGTATTTTATTTTTGGCAAGTTTTCAAACAATTGTCAAATCAAAATATTTGATCATTGCACTCATCGTAAGTTCAGCTTGAGTTCGTGGAAAATCTCATTTCTATTTTTAAAATATTGATATGGGAACTTCAGTAATTGTCGAAAGGGCATTTTAAATCCTTATCTTTACTACACTTTTAATAATGAATCGTGTATGGCTAAATTTCAAGCAATAATTTGTCACTGATCTTTAGTTGAAATCCAAATGTTGGGGCTCCGATATGTAGCCGGGGCTATTCCTGGAAAGAGTCTGAAAGAGAAAACCATGGAAAGTGACAACAAGCGGGAGAAAACGAAGAAGTATAAAGAAAATAGAAAGTCACCTAAATTTAACGTGAAGTGGTTGACCAATCACGAATGGCTGGATTACGATGAGAGCAACGACATCATGACATGCAAAATATGGCAAAGATGATGATGATGACTTTTGTGAAGATTGGCGTGATGAAGTTGAAAACTGCTTGCATATATGAATATACAAGAGAATAAAATATTGCACTTAAATTGTGTTAATTTTTTTGGTCCAGTAAAAAGTGATTTGGTCCGTTAAAAGTTCTACCTTTACTGGACCAAATGTCCAGTGAAGTCCAAGGTACCTTTGAATGACTGTTAATGTCATTTTTTATTGTCTGGCTCAATGCACCTCAGTCTGGAGGTGCTCCTTATAGTAGGAGCAGATGAAGAAGTTTCACTAACGGAAACGGAACGGATTCGTCTTCTAGCAGATTATATACAGGAAACCGAACGCTTCGACTTATAATTTATTTACTATTTTCTACCGTAATTATTTCATTTATTTTTATTTTATTTTATATCAGTGTCCACCTATCATGAGTACAAGTGTGTTGAAATTACAGAGTGTAAATTGTACATGCACGTAGACAATACCAATATTACAAGCAGGATAATCCAGTGTCTATGACACGAAGAATACAGAATACAGAACCAGCATATATATATAGCGTTATTTATTAAATTTGAAGATGCAGAACAAGTACCTCTGAACTTGAAAACATTGTAAATATGGAGTTAGTTTATCAACTTTTTCCACTTTGCCTTCGGTAAGTTCAGATACAATTTTGAGGAATTAAAATTCAACTATTTGGGAATGTGCAAATGGTCCATTTCTTAAAAGGAAGAGATATGTTGAAAAACTTCTTGTACCTGACAATGATCAACATCAACCCATTGTCTCAAGACTCAACATGTGCATATTTGTCACCACTCCATACGACTCCCTGTCATTTAATGATTTATCTGTAATTTCAACGTTTTAAGCAACATCATTACAAAATCCTGAGATGTCTGTACCATACCAGACATCAGCATGTAAAATGTACCTGGCTATATTTTGCATGACACTTCAATTATACCAATACAACATTCTTAATAACCAATATTCGAGTATGTTAATGAATAGCTTCAAAACAATGGGTAAATGTATTTGTTTTCATCTCATTTTTGATTGATGGCTTACCTTCAGCAGGGTAAAACCCCGTATGTGAAGTTTAACACGAAAGGCAAATTATTCAGAACGAAAATTGAATACAACGTGAAACTAAAATATAACAAAATGATGTCTATTGGATTAATTGTCGCCCTAATTCATGCTGGAACAGTGGATACATGGTTCACTTTTGAACGGTTGCAGTACATCGGAAAATGTTGGAAATCGCCCGGATATTTGCATGCGCAGAGCGAGATTGACCTAATTCCAATTTACAAGGTCAAATTTTGCAAAAATTCATGAATGAATGCAATAAAAAATAACTTATAGCAATAGATGGAATTTCATTCTTTCTTGCAAAATCATCTCATACTTGAAATGCACGCGTGAAATTCAGTTCCCAGATTTTTTTTATGAAGTCTGCTTTCGAAGGACTGCTTCCGGGTCAATGGAATTGAATTCGGATATTCTCTGAAGTTTAGCTCGACTTTACATTCCTTTTTTGGCATCCCGAACAACATCTATTTCACGAGGATTTCACACATTTTTTCCATATTTATTATTCTACCGAAATCGAAGCAAATTGAAACAAAATGGGAATATTAGAAAGAATATCTGAAATTGAAGCCGAGGTAATAGCTTAATATGAGGACCACACAGTGAAGGAATTGTCAAGTTTTCAGTGAATAGTTACACATCCCCCCTTTTCACTACAAAGACAAATCGACACTTGGTTTAAAAGACAAATCGGCACCTGGACAAAACGGCACTTAGGCTAATCGACACTCAATAATATAGACAAATAGGCATTTGGCTCGACAGATCGGCACTGATTATAAAATTAAAGTTTATTACAAATTATAGATAAAAATATTTTAAAATACAACAATACGTTGCACTGATGGCTGTAATCCTGCAAATAATTTGATTAAACCAAATTATAGATGATAAAATTTGTAGTGTAATACATAATTAATATTTGTAATGATAGTTAATTAATTATTTCACTTGATCAAAAGATTGTAAACTAAACGTTTTTATTGTTTCTGTTTTATTTACTACTTTAGTGGGAGCTTGTTTGTGAAAAAGTCTGAATGAAAGTGAATATATGTGAAAACTGTGTTTAGCCGTGAGTGTGATTATTGAAATTTTACTCATGCGCTGTAATTTTAAACAATAAAAAAAAAAATAGTCTTGATTATTATTAAAGTAGTCATAACAGTTTATCAATGGGCCAAAGGAGTTTCAATTGAGTGTCAATCAACTTATTAAGTAATAATAAAAAAAAAAGTGGCAGACCGTGGGAAAATCGTTGACTGAAATTTCTCCTACAATGGGCAAACAAATTGATCTGTCCTCATTAACAAGTATTTGACTATTTTTTACTAAATGTAGAATAAACATGAAAATACATAAAAAAAAATCCAAAGTGCCGATTTGTCTCAGTGCCGATATGTCTTCGTAAGTGCCGATATGTCTTGGTGCCGATTTGTCCTAGTGCCGATATGTCTAGCATTCCTGTCATGTCACCACTCACTGTTCAAAATAGTTCATATATAGATTGTTATATGAATAAGTGTAACATAAGGGAAGGCGATGCTAGTTTATTGTTGAACATTGTTATTTATACTGAGTTCACATATTGACAACAACCTCTCTCGGTCTCACTCTCAGTAACCCGAAAAGAAACCATTGTCATCTCGACCATGTAAAATTCATAACAAAAAAATCAACTTGTACCATTTCATAGTTGTACATATCAAGTCTTCTTATTCTTCTTCCAATAAACTGCATCAATGGTGTAATGGTTAGCGTATTCACCTCGAATGTGGTAGATCGAGCCCTGAATGGGTAAAACCCACATCTTGTCCTAAAAACATAGCAGAAATGTTTAGAGAAAGCTATGTTTCTTGTATTTAAAAGGGAACTTGCAGCACCATCTAATGAACAGCAGGAGTGGTCGTGATGGTATCAGTATGGTAGTTGAATTTTCAACTACAGTACCTATGTAATCAGTGCCTATCACCACTAAAGTTGTGAGTTTGAAACCCGTTCAGGCGATAAAGTTTGTCAGTGACATGCGGTAGGTCGGTGGTTTTCTCGGGGTACTCTGGTTTCCTCCACCAACAAAACTGATTGTCACGATATAATTGAAATATTGTTGAAAGTGGCTTCTCTGCTAAGCACACAACACTAAGGAGTAAAAACAAAGACTGGTTGGCTCGAAATCAGAATAATATGTCTGAGTGAAGCAACATGTCTACCTGCAGACTGTTGTTTCAGTGAGCTAGCATTATAAAAATCCAACTCAGCATGTTGGTCAAGTACAAAGCAGACATCGTCATCATCATCATTTCATCAAAATCAAACTTGTTCTTGCCATTATGTAGCTGAAAAATTGCAGAGTTGGCGTTAAACAGTAATCACTCACTCACTATATAATAATTATGTTTTTTCAAAATAACACTGCTTCTACAGTTATATGTGAGAGTTTGCATTTTACTCCATGAAACATGAGCAGATTTCCCCAAATATGGTACTAATTTGTTTATATGCCTATTCCCTAACCCTAAAATTCAATGCAATAGTCCATCCCAAGATAAATAGATGGTCCATGTACATGTTTTAGATTCTTCCTTGATTTGACTTTATAGAGAATTAACATTGTATGATGGCCATATTTGTTTTTAATAGCTAGGACAAGAGCTGTTTTCCTTGCTTCATTGATTTTACCTCTACACCTGTTTCATAACAATTTTCTCTTTATGTTTAGACATATCTTAGGTTTGTTTATGAAATTAAAATGACTAAGTTTTCTAACATCATCTGTTTATGTTTTACTTTTGGTATTGCATACGAGGGCTGTCCGTAAAGTTCGTGGACAGGTCCCAATTTTCCTAAAAAAACAACGTGTTTTTCAAAAATGTTAGTGATACCTGTATTCCTTAATTAAATGTGATGTTAGATATAAAAAATCTGTATCAGATTTTAATTTCCTAACTTAATAAAAATCAATTTTGTAATGGCGTCATAGGGCACATGGAGCACAGTATAAATTATGTGTAACTTCTATTTAGTTACTTGTGGTTGGCCATGATTTTTTTTCATTTTATTGCGCAAATTTGAAGGAAACTTGTACTGTGACGTTGATAGTGCTCTCGACGTCACATCTGTAAAATTTGAATCGGAAGTACTCTCAGATGGCTGCGGAGTCCAGTTTTCAAACCTTGTAGATGAAACCTTCTTCATCGGAAAAAACTACGTTTTCAAATAAGGTGGAGCAGAGGGCTGTTATAAAATTTTGTGTCGACATAGGAAAAACGCCAACTGAAACACATAAATTCATCAAACAGTCAGTAACACATTCCAATATTAGTCGCTCATTAGTGTTTAAGTGGCATAAGAGATTTTCTGATGGTAGAGGTAGTTTAATGAACGATAAACGCGAGGGGAGACCGTCTTTTAAGACTTCAGATGTTGTGAAAAATGAAGTACGCGACGTTATTGACGATGACAGACGTTTAACTGTGCATGAAGTTGCGGACAAGTGCGTTATATCAAAGACAACGGTACATGAAATATTAGTTCAAGAACTACACATGAATCGCATTTGTGCACGATGGGTACCCAGAATGTTATCAGAAGAAAATATGACAAACAGAACTGAGGCATCAAGACAATTTCTTAGAAAGTTTAGCCAGAGCGGAATTGGATTTCAGGATAGAATAATAACCACAGATGAAACATGGTTTCACTACTATGACCCGGAAACAAAGCAACAATCAAGTCAATGGAAAAATGTCGACTCTCCTCGGCCAAAAAAAGCAAAAGTGACAAAATCTTTAGGAAAAAATATGTTTGTTCTTTTTATGGATAGGAAAGGAATGATTCTTACACTTTGCAGTTTTCCCCTACATCAAATCCTTCTTACGGGGAATGAGGTTTGACAATTTAAGTGAATTAAGACAAGCCGTAATGAATGTAATATTTCACATGAAAACTGATCAGTTTGTGCAAATTTGTTATTACTGGGTAAGATGACACAAGAAATGTGTGGAACTTAAAGGTGACTACGTCGAAAAAAGTTAAATTGGTTTGAGCGTTTGACGTTGTTTAATGTCAAAAACTTTTACTGGTGTGAGTATGCTTATTTATAAGATCGAGAAAAATTCATACTTGTAGTTCATTTTTATTTACAAAATTTTGTTCACTTATCAAGTAAACTCTACTATAAATGAAAATTGCAACTTCTTTTTCTCAACAAATTAAATAACAAAATTACAGAGATTGTCCACGAACTTTACGGACAGCCCTTGTACATGTACTTACCTGTTGACATTAAGAAAAATTCCGAGGACATGCGATGGATATTTTTGACAATTTAAATTGTTTTGTAGATGGCTAGAACACAGAAAAATAAAGCCACCATGGGTCATCTTGGATTGCTGAAAGCTAGACTTGCAAAATTAAGACGTGAACTTATTGAACCAAAAGGTGGGGGTGGAGGTACAGGAGAGGGTTTTGACGTGGCAAAAACTGGTGATGCAAGAATCGGATTTGTAGGTATGTGGAAATAAAGCCATTTAATAATTTAGTGTCCCCCTGAGACCAATATGATGCTGCAGACATGTAGCTCCATCAACAGAAATCTGTCACAATATGTTAATAATCTACATCACTCTCCTCCCCGTAGTATGTGTTGTAAGCATATTTTATTGAATTATATTTTGGTTTTTTTCTGAATTTTTAGCTCACCTGGCCCAAAGGGCCAGGTGAGCTATTGCCATCACTTGGCATCTGTCGTCGTCGTATGTCGTAAACTTTTTCAAAAATCTTCTCCTCTGAAACTACTAGACCAATTGAAACCAAACTTGGTCTGAATCATCACTAGGGTGTCTAGTTTCAAAATTGTGTCCAGTGATGCCGTGCATCAACCAACATGGCCGCTGTTACTAAAAATAGAACGTATGGTAAAATTGCAGGTTTTGGGTAATAACTCAAACACCGTTAATAATATCAGAAATCTGACATCGGGTAAAAATTATCAGCACAGCAAGATCTACCTACCCTGCATTTTTAAAGTAAATCTGATTACCCATCTTGGAGTTGTTGCCCTTTTTTCATCAAATTTTCAAAATTTTAATACTTTTCGTCCTTTATTTCAAAACTATAAGAGATAGATGTTAAGTTTAAACTGCAGACATGTTCAGCATGTCAAGATCTACCTACGCTGCAATTTTGAAGTAAATCTGATTACCCATTTTGGAGTTGATGTCCTTTTTCATCAAATTTTTTAATTTTTTTAATACTTTTCGTCCTTTATTTAAAAAACTATAAGAGATAAAGGTTAAGTTTAAATTGCAAAAATGTGCAGCATGTCAAGATCTACATACCCTGCAATTTTTAAGTAAATCCCATTACCCATTTTGGAGTTATTGTCCTTTTTTCATCAAATTTTCAAAATTTGAATACTTTTCGTCCTTTTTTTCAAAACTATAAGAGATAGATGTTAAGTTTAAACTGCAAACATGTTCAGCATGTCAAGATCTACCTACGTTGCAATTTTGAAGTAAATCTGATTACCCATTTTGGAGTTGTTGTCCTTTTTTCATCAAATTTTTTAAAAATTTTAATACTTTTCGTCCTTTATTTAAAAAACTATAAGAGATAAAGGTTAAGTTTAAATTGCAAAAATGCACAGCATGTCAAGATCTACAAAAAAGTTCCACAGTTGAAAATGTCCGACAACTGTGTGAAGAGTTATTCCTCTTGAAATACATTTTTTTTTTACTTTCACTGCTTTTGGTTACTCAAATAATCAAAGGGAAGCAACTCTATTACAAAATGTGAAGTAGCAAAAGCTAAATTTTGAGAATCATTGACATTTATGTTTTTTTACAGCAATGTTGATAACTTACATTAAAGGAGGAACCCCTGCCCAAATTTTTTTGGAGAGGGGGTCTGTAATGACGAGGTCTACATTTGTTATTTTTTGTACCGAAGTTATCAAGTTTTATTGACTGATGTTATTATACCCAGATGAGCTATACAGGCTCCTGGGAGCCTCTAGTTTATTTTAAGCAGTCCTCACTATTACAAATATTCACAACCTATATAGCTTAGATTGTATAATGCATATCACTTTTGTTATTCAATTATTTAAAACATTTGATATTTCAATTTGTGATAAGAATGAATTACTCATTTTAGAGTAATACATTTTTTATTTCATTTGATTATTTTGTGGTAGTTGGTAAATTTGCATGTGTACCATATTACAAGTTGGTTTTGTACCCAATTGTACAGATTTGTACCAAACTGTAGAGATAGGTAACATTTTTACAATTTTCAGAAATAGTGATGGTTAGAAATCCATCCAATAACAACAAAGCAAATAACCGCCTCTCACCCCAGTCTGTTGAACACCAAAAAGATGACGGAATCTCCCGCTTCAACAGCAATACAGAAATAAACAAACAACAGATGGGAAGGTTTCCTTGGCTTATCCTTGGTTGACAGTTTTCAACATTAAATATGGTGGCATGGAAACATGCAAAATACAAAGCATACCTCATCTTATTGAAAATTAACTTGTTCTCGCCATGATATAGCTGAAAAATTGTTGAGTTGGCATTAAACAACAATCATTCATTCACTCATGTTACTTTAGTGTGGTAGACGGGGAACGACATTTTTGACTTTAATGTACCCACCGAACATATACCTAAATTATATATCATTGGAAAGAAGAATTCATACTCTATTCAGATAGTCGGGTTGTAAAAACGGGAACTGGTTGCATTTCCTTAAAAAGGGAGATAATCGTTCTACCCAAAATGTTTAGAAAATATATGAGTTATAACTTTTGGGTTGCTCCCCTTGAATTCAGTTCCCACAAAGGGATGAAATTATCGTTTTTGCAAAATTTGGTATACACTATTAAGTCTTTCATATAGACTTTAAGGTTTAGTTGTGAAAAAAATGTGTATTTTTGTAGGTTTTGATGACATAGTCAGTTTCCTTCACATTTTTAATGTCGCCAATAGGGACCTGACCTTGACCTTTGTATGGAAACGTCTTGACCTGAATGTGCTTTAATTAGTTGATGATAACATTGATACTATTTTTTACTACGAAATTTAACTTCTATTTCACAAATTAAAAATTCTCTGGCGAATAGAAAAAGGGGGGTGGGCATCCTTCACTAGTACATACACATCATTGTTCTTGTTCCTGTCACTGATATGACTGTGTGGTATTCTTAATCAATGTTTTTCCTCTGTGTTCGTTACAACGAATGCTGTATAACCTAAAAGGTCATAAAACACCAAAATATTCATATAAGTCGATAGCAACACATTTATATTAGTCAGTATAAATAGGACTATCCTGGTTCAAATCAAATGACAGAACAACATCGCTATATAACTACAAAATGACTATTGTGGATTTGTCACTACATTACATGGCAGATAATTTTGTCCATAACAACAAAGCCTTGTAAAAATCTACTAAATTTCAGACATCATGACCATCGTCTTACAGTAAGGTAACATTCTTTGTTATTGCATTTTTACACATGTTGCTACCATAACAGGGACAAAGATCTGTGCACGACAGAATCTGTTCAAAACAAACACAGCTACTGGAACAAATTGATTTGCCTTTGCAACTGCACACAAGATCCTGCAGAAAGTCTGATAACATTTGTCCCCGGAAGAAGACAGGTACCAGACCACCCTTGTCTTCCGATCCGAACATTGAAGGAGACCTAACAGGGGACTGCACTTTTTGTGAGGATTTCCAGATATAGGTCTGCAAATATGCTCTTAGTACATGCTGATGGAATGTCGCTTCACATGGTGGTAACTTGGCCAGGCTTGCTTCTTTTTTTGTTGCAAGTCGAAATCTGAATTTATTGAGATTAGAGTAATCTGCTCGTAGTTTGGCTTTTTGGATAGTCTTCAACTGAGATTTTCAGCTTCTCAATATCACGTCTTAAGATACCTACAGCAGAGTGTAAAATTTGTTCATCAGAAATACCTTCAACATCAACTTGAAAATTATTTTCCAACTCAGAGGCTTTAAATTTGGACTTGTATTTACCTGCCGCGGCCATAGCATCGCCTAAGGAAAGCTTGACATTAAAGACAAGATTTGACATTCCATGGCCCCGCTGAGTATGTATAACTATAGAACCAGCATAATGTTTAACTAGCCTGTCTTGTAACTTGGCAGATGAGTAGGTACCTGCTTTGTATTTTTCAAGTAATTGTGTCATCTGAAAAACCTTTTTGTGAATGACTAAATCATCGTTAATGGGTTAGTGTTATGGTGTTTAATACATTTATACATGTATCGTGGCGGTCAGTTTTAATGGTGGGGGAAACCGGATTGCCGGAGAAAACCTCCAACCTGCCCCAAGTCACTGACAGACTTTATCACATAATGCTGTATCGAGTACAACTCACCTGAGCGGGATTCGAACTTACAACGTTAGAGGTGATAGGCACTGATTGCAGCAGAAATTAATAAAAACAAACATCCAGCCATGTTTTTTTTATTTGAATGCTCAAATTGAAGATGTTACATTTTTTTGGGTTGTCTTTTTTAATACGGTATAGTAGATAACATTTTAGCTTAAAACCACAATTTTGCAATTCAGTTATATTGATAATTAAATAAATATTTAGAAAATAAAGATATTTCATCACAGATATATTGTATGTGTATTACTAGGTTATCTAAATAATTTGTATGAAGAAGATAATTTATACAGGTAAAATTGACCCAGTTTGTTACTGGGTTATCTTATTAATAGATCATTTGTTTATTGACAACATATGTGTTATTTATATATTGCACAGTTTACTGTTACAGTTGAACTATTTATTATCTACAATTCTTACACAAAAAATAAAGTTATCTCCCCTTTGATTTACCTTATTTAAATATTAAGTCTGTTTTGTACAATTTTATGACTTGATGACAAAATATGATTTTTTTTGCACTGGGGTATGCACATTTTTGATACCTTTAGTACATATTAAAGTAAATATTCTTTTATAGATGTTTTGTAAAAATTTTGCCTTTGATCTTTACACGTGATAATATCTGTTGTCAAGCAACAAGCGTGATTTCAACATACTATCGTTGATATGTTTTGTTGAAATGGATTTCTAATCGCATTGTTGATTTCTAACATGACGACACTTGGATAGATGATCCATAAACTTACTAACATTGATTGAAATGGATTTCTAATCGCATTGTTGATTTCTAACATGACGACACTTGGATAGATGATCCATAAACTTACTAACATTGATTGAAATGGATTTCTAATCACATTGTTGATTTCTAACATGACGACACTAGGATAGATGATCCATAAACTTACTAACATTGATTGAAATGGATTTCTAATCACATTGTTGATTTCTAACATGACAACACTTGGATAGATGATCCATAAACTTACTAACATTGATTGAAATGGATTTCTAATCACATTGTTGATTTCTAACATGACGACACTAGGATAGATGATCCATAAACTTACTAACATTGATTGAAATGGATTTCTAATCACATTGTTGATTTCTAACATGACGACACTAGGATAGATGATCCATAAACTTACTAACATTGATTGAAATGGATTTCTAATCACATTGTTGATTTCTAACATGACGACACTAGGATAGATGATCCATAAACTTACTAACATTGATTGAAATGGATTTCTAATCACGTTGTTGATTTCTAACATGACGACACTAGGATAGATGATCCATAAACTTACTAACATTGATTGAAATGGATTTCTAATCACATTGTTGATTTCTAACATGACGACACTAGGATAGATGATCCATAAACTTACTAACATTGATTGAAATGGATTTCTAATCACATTGTTGATTTCTAACATGACGACACTTGGATAGATGATCCATAAACTTACTAACATTGATTGAAATGGATTTCTAATCACATTGTTGATTTCTAACATGACGACACTTGGATAGATGATCCATAAACTTACTAACATTGATTGAAATGGATTTCTAATCGCATTGTTGATTTCTAACATGACGACACTTGGATAGATGATCCATAAACTTACTAACATTGATTGAAATGGATTTCTAATCGCATTTTTGATTTCTAACATGACGACACTTGGATAGATGATCCATAAACTTACTAACATTGATTGAAATGGATTTCTAATCACATTGTTGATTTCTAACATGACGACACTTGGATAGATGATCCATAAACTTACTAACATTGATTGAAATGGATTTCTAATCACATTGTTGATTTCTAACATGACGACACTTGGATAGATGATCCATAAACTTACTAACATTGATTGAAATGGATTTCTAATCACATTGTTGATTTCTAACATGACGACACTTGGATAGATGATCCATAAACTTACTAACATTGATTGAAATGGATTTCTAATCGCATTGTTGATTTCTAACATGACGACACTTGGATAGATGATCCATAAACTTACTAACATTGATTGAAATGGATTTCTAATCACATTGTTGATTTCTAACATGACGACACTTGGATAGATGATCCATAAACTTACTAACATTGATTGAAATGGATTTCTAATCACATTGTTGATTTCTAACATGACGACACTTGGATAGATGATCCATAAACTTACTAACATTGATTGAAATGGATTTCTAATCACATTGTTGATTTCTAACATGACGACACTTGGATAGATGATCCATAAACTTACTAACATTGATTGAAATGGATTTCTAATCACATTGTTGATTTCTAACATGACGACACTTGGATAGATGATCCATAAACTTACTAACACTGATTGAAATGGATTTCTAATCACATTGTTGATTTCTAACATGACGACACTTGGATAGATGATCCATAAACTTACTAACATTGATTGAAATGGATTTCTAATCACATTGTTGATTTCTAACATGACGACACTTGGATAGATGATCCATAAACTTACTAACATTGATTGAAATGGATTTCTAATCACATTGTTGATTTCTAACATGACGACACTTGGATAGATGATCCATAAACTTACTAACATTGATTGAAATGGATTTCTAATCACATTGTTGATTTCTAACATGACGACACTTGGATAGATGATCCATAAACTTACTAACATTGATTGAAATGGATTTCTAATCACATTGTTGATTTCTAACATGACGACACTTGGATAGATGATCCATAAACTTACTAACATTGATTGAAATGGATTTCTAATCACATTGTTGATTTCTAACATGACGACACTTGGATAGATGATACATAAACTTACTAACATTGATTGAAATGGATTTCTAATCACATTGTTGATTTCTAACATGACGACACTTGGATAGATGATCCATAAACTTACTAACATTGATTGAAATGGATTTCTAATCACATTGTTGATTTCTAACATGACGACACTTGGATAGATGATCCATAAACTTACTAACATTGATTGAAATGGATTTCTAATCACATTGTTGATTTCTAACATGACGACACTTGGATAGATGATCCATAAACTTACTAACATTGATTGAAATGGATTTCTAATCACATTGTTGATTTCTAACATGACGACACTTGGATAGATGATCCATAAACTTACTAACATTGATTGAAATGGATTTCTAATCACATTGTTGATTTCTAACATGACGACACTTGGATAGATGATCCATAAACTTACTAACATTGATTGAAATGGATTTCTAATCACATTGTTGATTTCTAACATGACGACACTTGGATAGATGATCCATAAACTTACTAACATTGATTGAAATGGATTTCTAATCACATTGTTGATTTCTAACATGACGACACTTGGATAGATGATCCATAAACTTACTAACATTGATTGAAATGGATTTCTAATCACATTGTTGATTTCTAACATGACGACACTTGGATAGATGATCCATAAACTTACTAACATTGATTGAAATGGATTTCTAATCACATTGTTGATTTCTAACATGACGACACTTGGATAGATGATCCATAAACTTACTAACATTGATTGAAATGGATTTCTAATCGCATTGTTGATTTCTAACATGACGACACTAGGATAGATGATACATAAACTTACTAACATTGATTGAAATGGATTTCTAATCACATTGTTGATTTCTAACATGACGACACTTGGATAGATGATCCATAAACTTACTAACATTGATTGAAATGGATTTCTAGTCGCATTGTTGATTTCTAACATGACGACACTAGGATAGATGATACATAAACTTACTAACATTGATTGAAATGGATTTCTAATCACATTGTTGATTTCTAACATGACGACACTTGGATAGATGATCCATAAACTTACTAACATTGATTGAAATGGATTTCTAATCGCATTGTTGATTTCTAACATGACGACACTAGGATAGATGATACATAAACTTACTAACATTGATTGAAATGGATTTCTAATCGCATTGTTGATTTCTAACATGACGACACTTGGATAGATGATCCATAAACTTACTAACATTGATATGTTTGTTGAAATGGATTTCTAATCCAATCTCGTATCGAAGGCGATGCGATATTGCTGTGAGAAATCCATTATCGCAAAACAAATAAACGATAGTATATATTTATTATCATGCAAGGTGCACTCGATACAACACTATGCGATAAAGTTTGTCAGTAACTTGCGGCAGGTCGATAGTTTTCTCATGCTCCATCCGTTTCCTCCACCAATAAAACTGATCGCCAGGATATAACTGAAATATTGTTGATCGTTGCGTTAAACACCACAACCCTAACCCTATATTTATTAACAAAGACATTGTTGATATTCTCTTCTTTTTTTTTTTCTACAGGCTTTCCGTCAGTTGGTAAATCAACTCTACTGAGTAATCTAGCTGGAGTTTACTCTGAAGTTGCTGCTTATGAATTCACAACTTTAACCACAGTGCCAGGTGTTATTAGGTATAAAGGTGCTAAAATCCAGGTAACTACCAACTGCATAGCAAAAACAAACCATTTATAGAATATTAGTTAAAGACGCAATTGTGTGAAATTAAAATATGAATTTCAAAGAAACAAGCGAAATTCAAATTCAATATATAACTTTGACAAACTAATCAGTCAGATCTTATTACACATACTAATCAGAATTTATCATTTACTAATAGTGGTGTAAAACCACTAATTCTCACCAATCAGAGCTTAGAACATATACAAAAGTAGTCCTTTTTAAAGAAAAAATTTCCTTTCGCTTTGTTGTATTTTGAAAAATATTAAATGTAATGACATAGCTAAAATTGATAGTTGAAGGTCAATATATAAGGATTATTTTGAGCCCAAATTTGGTTGCATTTAGTTGTACATTTTATTTTAATCCTTTATGGAGGTCTTGATGCATAATTTATAAATACTGAAATTCTGGGAATGATGTTGCTATTTTTAGAGCAGGGGATGTCCCAGAGCATGACATTTCACTGCAAGATTTTAAACATCCCATGATATTTTTATGAAATGTAAAGGAATCATGTACGTTTCAGAAAATATATGGTGTTGGAAATGTTAAGCTTCAGACAAAATGGTCTGGTAGACTCTAAAAACACAAATTTAATAGAAAACCTTAAATAAATTAATTTGTGGTTTTCCACCATAGTACAAATATTTCCTTGAGTGAACATGTAGGAGCACATTTTTTTAATTGATTATCTCCCTTAGCTCACTGTTATGCAATTTTAACATTACAGCTGCTTGATCTACCAGGAATTATTGAGGGTGCCAAAGATGGTAAAGGTAGAGGAAAACAAGTCATTGCAGGTAAAACCACAATGAAGTTAGAGCAGGTAAAAGTACATATCACTATTAATGGGCTAAAGGAAGCTGAAAGAGACCAATTCAGTCCTCTGACCCAAGACCAGTAAAACTTTGTTCAAACCAGTAAATTCGGACCAGTAAATTCAAATTTTCATTTCGAGGACTGCCTATTCATAAAATAGAAAAAAGCAAGAAATATGCCCAAAATACAGTTGGTCTATCTAATTACTGTATCCAATGCATTATTGTGTCAAACAAAATACAATGTCTACAACTGCTTTTCATTTACACTTGTTCAGTTTTCCCTTGTCGACATGGTGCAGACATATAATGCTGTGCTAGGCTTAGCCTTTTATTAATAAATATCAATGTAGTTTTCCATGTAGCTGTTGACTGAAATGTTACTCCAAGATAACAGTGTTTATCTATTTCCTCAATTTCATCTCCATTTAGTCCAAAATATATTGGAGGGTGCTCTCTGTAACTTCTGCTAAATACAGTATTTTTTTTAGGTTTAATTGAACTCTCTTAATCCAGTTGGAAATAACATTCAATTCTTCAGTTAGAAAGGTTACTGCTGCAACATGATCATTTTCTACTGCTACAAATAATGAAGTATCATCTGCAAATAGTAGAATGTTATTATTTATATCATTAATATATATAGGAAAAGAAATGGTCCAAAACAGAACCTTGGGGGAACACCTGCATTAATACCCTTTAGATTTGGGGAAAAAACCTTCTGTAAAATACTTTTTGTTGATGATTTTTTAGTTAACTTTCGATCCATGCTGCTAATTATTCATTTAATACAGTCTGCTTTATCCACTATAATACAATTTTTCCTCAATCTTGAAATTTGATATCCAAAATTTACTTGTTTCACAGTATAATTTTGTGAAATATGAAATTGTTTAAAAAAAATTCTTTTATGTCATGTTTGTTATCATTTCAGTTGCAAGGACTTGTGGTTTGATCTTTATTATATTAGATGTGTTAAAACCTTTACAACATAAAATGTTGATAGAAAAAGAATTAGAAGGTTTCGGAATACGCCTCAATAAACAGCCACCCAATATAGGATTTAGAAAGAAAGAAAAAGGAGGAATAAATCTACAAACACTTGTAAGTATTCTTGTAAATATCACCTGGAACTCAATACAGGAACGTTAAGCTGGAACATTATGTAACATTACATTGCTATGACGTTTTCGCCATATCTTCATATCTGCGATATTTTACAATATGTATAGAAATATAAAAATCTGTTATTTATAGTTTTGTTTTATAAATCTGACAACACATGTTAGGATAAAAAATGAAAACCAAAAAATACCACACCGTCAAAATAGAAAAATCGTAGTTATGTCTCCCCTTCGAACGAAGGGAGACATTGTTTGTCTGATTTTTTCTTCTGCTTCCGCTTCCGCTTCTTCTGCTTCTTCTCAGCGAAGCTTGTCCGGACCATAACTTTTTTGTCTTTCCAGATAGGTCAATTATATTTGGTATGTGGGTGCATGACCATAAGGCGGTGTGTCGCATATCGTAATGACCTTCGTGGGACTTTGACCTCAAGGTCAAATAATTGTTTTTTTAATAATATTTTCTTGTCCGGGCCATAACATTTTTGTCTTTTGAGATAGGTCAATGATATTTGTTATGTGGGTGCATGACCATAAGGCGGTGTGTCGCGTACCTTAATGACCTCTGTGGGACCTTGACCTTTGACCTCAAGATCAAATAATTGTTTTTTAAATAGTGTCATTCAACTCATAATGTGTAACTTATTGTTGTACAGATGGCCGCATTAAGGGGAGACATAAGTTTTAGGTATCTAAAACAGTTCTTCCGAGTTATTTCATGTTTTTGATGTTTACAAATGTAGATTTGCTGCTTCTCTTCTAAGCAAGTAGCATTTAGGAGCTAGAGTAATGCCCGACTGACACATAATCAGGATAATGTTGAGTGACATGTCTACCCATGGACTGTTGTTTCAATGTGCTAACACTTTGAAAATCCAACTAAGCGTGTTGGTCTGTTATAAAGTGAACATCTTTACCATCTCATCAAAATGTAACTTGTTCTCTTCTTTTTCTACCAAATACTGAAGGGGGCGCTGTGGTCGTGATCGTATGGTAGTTGGATTTACAACTACCTATGCAATTAGTGCCTATCACCACTAACGTTGTGAGTTTGAACCCTGTTGTTGACGAGGTGTACTCGATACAACATTATGTGATAAAGTTTATCAGCGACTTGCCACAGGTGGATGGTATTCTCTGGGTACTCCGGTTTTCTCCACCAATAAAACTAACCACCACGATAAACACCCTAACCCTATTTTAAACAAATATGCCTTTTATTTTTTTCCAGGTACCTCAGACAGAATTGGATATTGATACAGTGCGGACAATTTTAAATGAATATAGAATAAACAATGCTGATGTTGTGTTGAGAGATGATAGTACTGCCGATGATCTTGTGGATGTTGTCGAAGGAAATCGTGTTTTCCTACCCTGTATATATCTACTCAACAAAATCGACCAAATTTCTATAGAGGTATGTTTGTAATCAGTAAAGTTACATAAGAAGAGTTTGAAGATAACAAAGGGGTAATCAGAATTCATATATCGAAGAAGAACAGACAACATAATGGCCAAAAGAAAAAGCACAAAAGGACAGACAACGATCTACAAAACATACACATAAAACTAAAGATCAGGTAACACGACCCCCACTAAAAACCGGGGTGGACTCAGGTGGTCCGAAAGGGTAAGCAGTTCATGCATCACTGTAGCACCCGTCGTGTTATTTTACATAAAACGATTTAATATCGGATTTCTCTAAAAAGGAATTTTTTCTATGTTACAATTTAGTTGTATAAAGGGTTGTCATGGCGATAATCGTATGAAAATTGGATTTACATCAACTTAGGCAATCAGTAGTTGCATATCACCACTAATGTTATGAGTTTGATTACTGGACGTGTCGAGGTGTACTTGATACAATTTTATTTGATAAAGTTTGTTTGCGACTTGCCACTGGTATGTGGTTTTCTCCAAATACTTCGGTTTTCTCAACCAATAAACGGATCGCCATGATATAAATGAAATATTGGTGATAAACATTGATATCCTTAGTAGTATAAAATGTACCCTTCAAGACCGTCATATAACAATAGGTTCTCCATATCTATAGGGAGAAAAATATTTTCCAAAAGTATACTGTTAGACAAAATATATGATATTTTAGATAGCTTCAAAACAAAGTTATTATTTATATAATCAGGCCATTTGAGTTTATGTCATCACTGTGTGTATGTCATCGTATTGCCTGTTTTCTATAAACTGTTAACATTTCCACCTTCTTCACAGAAATACATGTAACTGGACCAAATGAAAAGTAAGGTTAAATAAAGATATGTCAGACAAAGGAGAAACATGATGCCAAATTGTCTTGCTCTGAGAACTTATTGTCAGCTTAGCTCAGCGTGACAGTCAAATCACGGATTGACGTTAGGAAATATTATTTACAGATGAAGCAATAATTACCATATACAAATGTAGTTAAAATTGGAAATGTTAAAAAAAAAGTCTTCTTAAAAATGTTATAACTACTTGCACAGTGTGGTGGGAACGTGGCAAAGACACCAGCGCACGGCCATCGACTGAAAGGCCGCGAAGGTATCAGCGGAGAGTGTGCGGTCAGCACGCAGCGAAGGAATCAGAGCACGGCCATATACGGAAAGGCCGCGAAGGTATCAGCGGAGAGCGTGCAGTGGGAACGCGGCGAAGACATCAACGTACAGCCATTAAGCTGTACATAAATGATCATTGAATGATAAAACATAAATGTATTGCCAGGTGTGTGAAACAGGGTCAGTGTTTATTTACATCTGTTTTCTCATTGGGTATCTAGTTGTCATACAATATAGGGGGCGTTGTAGTCGTGATCGTATGGTAGTTAGTTTTACAACTACCTGTGCAATCAATGCCTATCACCACTAACGTTGTGAGTACAAACCCCGTTCATGGTGAGGTTTCCTCCACCAATAAAACTGACTGCCACAATATAACTGAAATATTGTTGAAATTGACATTAAACACCATAAACCAACTAAGCCAACTTGTCATACATTTCTGTTTAACTTACTGTATTAAATTGAATGTAAATATAGACTTATCTGGCTTTTCCATGTCTATTTATAGGAATTGGACATTATTTATAAAGTTCCTCATTGTGTACCCATATCAGCTCATCATAAATGGAACTTTGATGATTTATTAGAAAAAATGTGGGAGTACCTACAACTAGCAAGAATGTAAGTTTTACTTCTATGCAACATATTATTAATATGCATCAAAAAGTGGCTTTATACACTGTTTATGTTAGACAATTTATCTTAAATACTTTACTCAATACTTTACACTGTTTATGGGGCTGTCGTGACCGTGATCGTATGGTAGTTGGATTTATGACTATCCATGCAATCAGTGCATATCACCACTAATGTTGTGAGTTCGAATCCTGCTCAGACGAGGTGTACTCAATACAACATTATGTGATAAAGTTTGTCAGTGACTTGCAGCAGGTTGGTGGTTTTCTCCAGTTTCCTCTATCAAGTGGCATTAAGTGCCATAAACCTAAATCTACACTGTTTATGTAAGACAATTTATCTAAAATAATGATACTTTACCTTAATCCTTAATATGAATTGAGCTGTAAACATGGTTTTAGTACAATTAATTGTCTATGATAACTACGATCCTTTCACCAATGATGTGCAAGTTTGTGTCTTAATTGAGTACAGTTGACTCTCATTGTCTCGAATTCAGTTGACTCGAATTTCCGGTTGAGTCGAATTTTTATCGAAGTCCTGAACTTCGTTGTGTATAAATATATATAATTTGACTCCTGTTGAGTCGAAATTTCGGTTGTCTCGAATAAAAGTTTTGGTCCCGAGATGTAGAAAGCCATATTATTTACATTCGTTAAGTCAAATTTACCTGTCAAAACATGTGTATTACCTTAGGATTAAAATCGGATCACAGGTGAAACATCCGGTCATTGAATTTGACATTTTTACCTTAGGCTATTTCACATGTTTATTTCACAATCTGTCAACTTAATTAGTGACAATATTTGAATTGGCTTGGTATTATGACACAGGTTAGATGTGTACAATCAAAAATTATCGATTCATAATAAGTGCGCTTGGGTCGGCATACATCAATGATTATGAAAAGTACACAAAGGAAACGTTTTATCTATTGAATTATTTGTCGGAAATTAATTTTGATTAAAGAAGAATAGTTTTCTTCTACACTTTATTGAATAATAAAAACACACCATTTATTGTAAATAAACAGTATTGCACAAAGAAAAATATGTCATGATGGGTGAAGTTTAATGACAATGCAACAGGTGAAAAACATAAACAAAACAGATAAACATATTCATTCACACAAAAAAAGATATCTAGAAGTTATCAGTCGTTCCACAAGATTCAAAGAATTTAACAGAGAGAAAAAAACAGCAACAAAAACATCGAATATGTTTAAAATCGTTCCGAGAATAGGGACATGCGATGCTGGTTTTAGCTCTTCAAAATTTCACTCGAGTTGTCTCCCTTTCGTTGTTAAACAAACTACACTTCCGGTATCTTCGTGAGTCGAACTACGGTTGACTCGAATTTTTTCCATGGTCTCATCGAATTCGAGATAACGAGAGTCAACTGTAGTTTACGATGTACTTTCTCAGGGATTTCCAGCTGTTGTCAGTTGTTGTACCAGAGTGTTGATTTATTCTTGTTTTCCGTCATCAATTTTGTAAGCTATGTTATGAATAGTGAACTACTTGGTGGAGTAAAGTTTGGACAGATAAAGAAACTGCCCAGTGAACCTCCCCAGTCCTTGGGTAGATAAAGAAACTACCCAGTGAACCTCCCCAGACCTTGGGTAGATAAAGAAACTACCCAGTGAACCTCCCCAGTCCTTGGGTAGATAAAGAAACTGCCCAGTGAACCTCCCCAGTCCTTGGGTAGATAAAGAAACTACCCAGTGAACCTCCCCAGTCCTTGGGTAGATAAAGAAACTACCCAGTGAACCTCCCCAGTCCTTAGGTAGATAAAGAAACTACCCAGTGAACCTCTCCAGACCTTGGGTAGATAAAGAAACTGCCCAGTGAACCTCCCCAGTCCTTGGGTAGATAAAGAAACTACCCAGTGAACCTCCCCAGACCTTGGGTAGATAAAGAAACTACCCAGTGAACCTCTCCAGTCCTTGGGTAGATAAAGAAACTGCCCAGTGAACCTCCCCAGTCCTTGGGTAGATAAAGAAACTACCCAGTGAACCTCTCCAGTCCTTGGGTAGATAAAGAAACTACCCAGTGAACCTCCCCAGTCCTTGGGTAGATAAAGAAACTACCCAGTGAACCTCTCCAGTCCTTGGGTAGATAAAGAAACTGCCCAGTGAACCTCCCCAGTCCTTGGATAGATAAAGAAACTGCCCAGTGAACCTCCCCAGTCCTTGGGTAGATAAAGAAACTACCCAGTGAACCTCCCCAGTCCTTGGGTAGATAAAGAAACTACCCAGTGAACCTCCCCAGTCCTTGGGTAGATAAAGAAACTACCCAGTGAACCTCCCCAGTCCTTGGGTAGATAAAGAAACTACCCAATGAACCTCCCCAGTCCTTGGGTAGATAAAGAAACAACCCAGTGAACCTCCCCAGTCCTTGGGTAGATAAAGAAACTACCCAATGAACCTCCCCAGTCCTTGGGTAGATAAAGAAACTGCCCAGTGAACCTCCCCAGTCCTTGGGTAGATAAAGAAACTGCCCAGTGAACCTCCCCAGTCCTTGGGTAGATAAAGAAATTACCCAGTGAACCTCCCCAGACCTTGGGTAGATAAAGAAACTACCCAGTGAACCTCCCCAGTCCTTGGGTAGATAAAGAAACTGCCCAGTGAACCTCCCCAGTCCTTGGGTAGATAAAGAAACTACCCAGTGAACCTCCCCAGTCCTTGGGTAGATAAAGAAACTACCCAGTGAACCTCCCCAGTCCTTGGGTAGATAAAGAAACTACCCAGTGAACCTCCCCAGTCCTTGGGTAGATAAAGAAACTGCCCAGTGAACCTCCCCAGTCCTTGGGTAGATAAAGAAACTACCCAGTGAACCTCCCCAGTCCTTGGGTAGATAAAGAAACTGCCCAGTGAACCTCCCCAGTCCTTGGGTAAATAAAGAAACTACCCAGTGAACCTCCCCAGTCCTTGGGTAGATAAAGAAACTGCCCAGTGAACCTCCCCAGTCCTTGGGTAGATAAAGAAACTACCCAGTGAACCTCCCCAGTCCTTGGGTAGATAAAGAAACTGCCCAGTGAACCTCTCCAGTCCTTGGGTAGATAAAGAAACTACCCAGTGAACCTCCCCAGTCCTTGGGTAGATAAAGAAACTGCCCAGTGAACCTCCCCAGTCCTTGGGTAGATAAAGAAACTGCCCAGTGAACCTCTCCAGTCCTTGGGTAGATAAAGAAACTACCCAGTGAACCTCCCCAGTCCTTGGGTAGATAAAGAAACTGCACAGTGAACCTCCCCAGTCCTTGGGTAGATAAAGAAACTGCCCAGTGAACCTCTCCAGTCCTTGGGTAGATAAAGAAACTGCCCAGTGAACCTCTCCAGTCCTTGGGTAGATAAAGAAACTGCCCAGTGAACCTCCCCAGACCTTGGGTAGATAAAGAAACTGCCCAGTGAACCTCCCCAGTCCTTGGGTAGATAAAGAAACTGCCCAGTGAACCTCCCCAGTCCTTGGGTAGATAAAGAAACTACCCAGTGAACCTCCCCAGTCCTTGGGTAGATAAAGAAACTACCCAGTGAACCTCCCCAGTCCTTGGGTAGATAAAGAAACTACCCAGTGAACCTCCCCAGTCCTTGGGTAGATAAAGAAACTGCCCAGTGAACCTCTCCAGTCCTTGGGTAGATAAAGAAACTACCCAGTGAACCTCCCCAGTCCTTGGGTAGATAAAGAAACTGCCCAGTGAACCTCTCCAGTCCTTGGGTAGATAAAGAAACTGCCCAGTGAACCTCTCCAGTCCTTGGGTAGATAAAGAAACTGCCCAGTGAACCTCCCCAGTCCTTGGGTAGATAAAGAAACTGCCCAGTGAACCTCTCCAGTCCTTGGGTAGATAAAGAAACTACCCAGTGAACCTCCCCAGTCCTTGGGTAGATAAAGAAACTGCCCAGTGAACCTCTCCAGTCCTTGGGTAGATAAAGAAACTACCCAGTGAACCTCCCCAGTCCTTGGGTAGATAAAGAAACTGCCCAGTGAACCTCCCCAGTCCTTGGGTAGATAAAGAAACTACCCAATGAACCTCCCCAGTCCTTGGGTAGATAAAGAAACTGCCCAGTGAACCTCCCCAGTCCTTGGGTAGATAAAGAAACTACCCAGTGAACCTCCCCAGTCCTTGGGTAGATAAAGAAACTGCCCAGTGAACCTCCCCAGTCCTTGGGTAGATAAAGAAACTACCCAGTGAACCTCCCCATTCCTTGGGTAGATAAAGAAACTTCCCAGTGAACCTCCCCAGTCCTTGGGTAGATAAAGAAACTGCCCAGTGAACCTCCCCAGTCCTTGGGTAGATAAAGAAACTGCCCAGTGAACCTCTCCAGTCCTTGGGTAGATAAAGAAACTGTCCAGTGAACCTCCCCAGTCCTTGGGTAGATAAAGAAACTGCCCAGTGAACATCCCCAGTCCTTGGGTAGATAAAGAAACTACCCAGTGAACCTCCCCAGTCCTTGGGTAGATAAAGAAACTGCCCAGTGAACCTCTCCAGTCCTTGGGTAGATAAAGAAACTACCCAGTGAACCTCCCCAGTCCTTGTGTAGATAAAGAAACTGCCCAGTGAACCTCTCCAGTCCTTGGGTAGATAAAGAAACTACCCAGTGAACCTCACCAGTCCTTGGGTAGATAAAGAAACTGCCCAGTGAACCTCCCCAGACCTTGGGTAGATAAAGAAACTGCCCAGTGAACCTCCCCAGTCCTTGGGTAGATAAAGAAACTACCCAGTGAACCTCCCCAGTCCTTGGGTAGATAAAGAAACTACCCAGTGAACCTCCCCAGTCCTTGGGTAGATAAAGAAACTGCCCAGTGAACCTCCCCAGTCCTTGGGTAGATAAAGAAACTACCCAGTGAACCTCCCCAGTCCTTGGGTAGATAAAGAGACTGCCCAGTGAACCTCCCCAGTCCTTGGGTAGATAAAGAAACTACCCAGTGAACCTCCCCAGTCCTTGGGTAGATAAAGAAACTACCCAGTGAACCTCCCCAGTCCTTGGGTAGATAAAGAAACTGCCCAGTGAACCTCCCCAGTCCTTGGGTAGATAAAGAAACTACCCAGTAAACCTCCCCAGTCCTTGGGTAGATAAAGAAACTGCCCAGTGAACCTCTCCAGTCCTTGGTTAGATAAAGAAACTGCCCAGTGAACCTCCCCAGTCCTTGGGTTGATAAAGAAACTGCCCAGTGAACCTCCCCAGTCCTTGGGTAGATAAAGAAACTACCCAGTGAACCTCCCCAGTCCTTGGGTAGATAAAGAAACTGCCCAGTGAACCTCCCCAGTCCTTGGGTAGATAAAGAAACTACCCAGTGAACCTCCCCAGTCCTTGGGTAGATAAAGAAACTGCCCAGTGAACCTCCCCAGTCCTTGGGTAGATAAAGAAACTGAACTACCCAGTGAACCTCCCCAGTCCTTGGGTAGATAAAGAAACTGCCCAGTGAACCTCCCCAGTCCTTGGGTAGATAAAGAAACTACCCAGTGAACCTCCCCAGTCCTTGGGTAGATAAAGAAACTACCCAGTGAACCTCCCCAGTCCTTGGGTAGATAAAGAAACTACCCAGTGAACCTCCCCAGTCCTTGGGTAGATAAAGAAACTGCCCAGTGAACCTCCCCAGTCCTTGGGTAGATAAAGAAACTGCCCAGTGAACCTCCCCAGTCCTTGGGTAGATAAAGAAACTGCCCAGTGAACCTCTCCAGTCCTTGGGTAGATAAAGAAACTACCCAGTGAACCTCCCCAGTCCTTGGGTAGATAAAGAAACTACCCAGTGAACCTCCCCAGTCCTTGGGTAGATAAAGAAACTACCCAGTGAACCTCTCCAGTCCTTGGGTAGATAAAGAAACTGCCCAGTGAACCTCCCCAGTCCTTGGGTAGATAAAGAAACTACCCAGTGAACCTCCCCAGTCCTTGGGTAGATAAAGAAACTACCCAGTGAACATCCCCAGTCCTTGGGTAGATAAAGAAACTGCCCAGTGAACCTCCCCAGTCCTTGGGTAGATAAAGAAACTACCCAGTGAACCTCCCCAGTCCTTGGGTAGATAAAGAAACTACCCAGTGAACCTCCCCAGTCCTTAGGTAGATAAAGAAACTACCCAGTGAACCTCTCCAGACCTTGGGTAGATAAAGAAACTGCCCAGTGAACCTCCCCAGTCCTTGGGTAGATAAAGAAACTACCCAGTGAACCTCCCCAGACCTTGGGTAGATAAAGAAACTGCCCAGTGAACCTCCCCAGTCCTTGGGTAGATAAAGAAACTACCCAGTGAACCTCTCCAGTCCTTGGGTAGATAAAGAAACTGCCCAGTGAACCTCCCCAGTCCTTGGGTAGATAAAGAAACTACCCAGTGAACCTCTCCAGTCCTTGGGTAGATAAAGAAACTACCCAGTGAACCTCCCCAGTCCTTGGGTAGATAAAGAAACTACCCAGTGAACCTCTCCAGTCCTTGGGTAGATAAAGAAACTGCCCAGTGAACCTCCCCAGTCCTTGGATAGATAAAGAAACTGCCCAGTGAACCTCCCCAGTCCTTGGGTAGATAAAGAAACTACCCAGTGAACCTCCCCAGTCCTTGGGTAGATAAAGAAACTGCCCAGTGAACCTCCCCAGTCCTTGGGTAGATAAAGAAACTGAACTACCCAGTGAACCTCCCCAGTCCTTGGGTAGATAAAGAAACTGCCCAGTGAACCTCCCCAGTCCTTGGGTAGATAAAGAAACTACCCAGTGAACCTCCCCAGTCCTTGGGTAGATAAAGAAACTACCCAGTGAACCTCCCCAGTCCTTGGGTAGATAAAGAAACTACCCAGTGAACCTCCCCAGTCCTTGGGTAGATAAAGAAACTGCCCAGTGAACCTCCCCAGTCCTTGGGTAGATAAAGAAACTGCCCAGTGAACCTCCCCAGTCCTTGGGTAGATAAAGAAACTGCCCAGTGAACCTCTCCAGTCCTTGGGTAGATAAAGAAACTACCCAGTGAACCTCCCCAGTCCTTGGGTAGATAAAGAAACTACCCAGTGAACCTCCCCAGTCCTTGGGTAGATAAAGAAACTACCCAGTGAACCTCTCCAGTCCTTGGGTAGATAAAGAAACTGCCCAGTGAACCTCCCCAGTCCTTGGGTAGATAAAGAAACTACCCAGTGAACCTCCCCAGTCCTTGGGTAGATAAAGAAACTACCCAGTGAACATCCCCAGTCCTTGGGTAGATAAAGAAACTGCCCAGTGAACCTCCCCAGTCCTTGGGTAGATAAAGAAACTACCCAGTGAACCTCCCCAGTCCTTGGGTAGATAAAGAAACTACCCAGTGAACCTCCCCAGTCCTTAGGTAGATAAAGAAACTACCCAGTGAACCTCTCCAGACCTTGGGTAGATAAAGAAACTGCCCAGTGAACCTCCCCAGTCCTTGGGTAGATAAAGAAACTACCCAGTGAACCTCCCCAGACCTTGGGTAGATAAAGAAACTGCCCAGTGAACCTCCCCAGTCCTTGGGTAGATAAAGAAACTACCCAGTGAACCTCTCCAGTCCTTGGGTAGATAAAGAAACTGCCCAGTGAACCTCCCCAGTCCTTGGGTAGATAAAGAAACTACCCAGTGAACCTCTCCAGTCCTTGGGTAGATAAAGAAACTACCCAGTGAACCTCCCCAGTCCTTGGGTAGATAAAGAAACTACCCAGTGAACCTCTCCAGTCCTTGGGTAGATAAAGAAACTGCCCAGTGAACCTCCCCAGTCCTTGGATAGATAAAGAAACTGCCCAGTGAACCTCCCCAGTCCTTGGGTAGATAAAGAAACTACCCAGTGAACCTCCCCAGTCCTTGGGTAGATAAAGAAACTACCCAGTGAACCTCCCCAGTCCTTGGGTAGATAAAGAAACTACCCAGTGAACCTCCCCAGTCCTTGGGTAGATAAAGAAACTACCCAGTGAACCTCCCCAGTCCTTGGGTAGATAAAGAAACAACCCAGTGAACCTCCCCAGTCCTTGGGTAGATAAAGAAACTACCCAATGAACCTCCCCAGTCCTTGGGTAGATAAAGAAACTACCCAGTGAACCTCCCCAGTCCTTGGGTAGATAAAGAAACAACCCAGTGAACCTCCCCAGTCCTTGGGTAGATAAAGAAACTGCCCAGTGAACCTCTCCAGTCCTTGGGTAGATAAAGAAACTACCCAGTGAACCTCCCCAGTCCTTGGGTAGATAAAGAAACTGCACAGTGAACCTCCCCAGTCCTTGGGTAGATAAAGAAACTGCCCAGTGAACCTCTCCAGTCCTTGGGTAGATAAAGAAACTGCCCAGTGAACCTCTCCAGTCCTTGGGTAGATAAAGAAACTGCCCAGTGAACCTCCCCAGACCTTGGGTAGATAAAGAAACTGCCCAGTGAACCTCCCCAGTCCTTGGGTAGATAAAGAAACTGCCCAGTGAACCTCCCCAGTCCTTGGGTAGATAAAGAAACTACCCAGTGAACCTCCCCAGTCCTTGGGTAGATAAAGAAACTACCCAGTGAACCTCCCCAGTCCTTGGGTAGATAAAGAAACTACCCAGTGAACCTCCCCAGTCCTTGGGTAGATAAAGAAACTGCCCAGTGAACCTCTCCAGTCCTTGGGTAGATAAAGAAACTACCCAGTGAACCTCCCCAGTCCTTGGGTAGATAAAGAAACTGCCCAGTGAACCTCTCCAGTCCTTGGGTAGATAAAGAAACTGCCCAGTGAACCTCTCCAGTCCTTGGGTAGATAAAGAAACTGCCCAGTGAACCTCCCCAGTCCTTGGGTAGATAAAGAAACTGCCCAGTGAACCTCTCCAGTCCTTGGGTAGATAAAGAAACTACCCAGTGAACCTCCCCAGTCCTTGGGTAGATAAAGAAACTGCCCAGTGAACCTCTCCAGTCCTTGGGTAGATAAAGAAACTACCCAGTGAACCTCCCCAGTCCTTGGGTAGATAAAGAAACTGCCCAGTGAACCTCCCCAGTCCTTGGGTAGATAAAGAAACTACCCAATGAACCTCCCCAGTCCTTGGGTAGATAAAGAAACTGCCCAGTGAACCTCCCCAGTCCTTGGGTAGATAAAGAAACTACCCAGTGAACCTCCCCAGTCCTTGGGTAGATAAAGAAACTGCCCAGTGAACCTCCCCAGTCCTTGGGTAGATAAAGAAACTACCCAGTGAACCTCCCCATTCCTTGGGTAGATAAAGAAACTGCCCAGTGAACCTCCCCAGTCCTTGGGTAGATAAAGAAACTGCCCAGTGAACCTCCCCAGTCCTTGGGTAGATAAAGAAACTGCCCAGTGAACCTCTCCAGTCCTTGGGTAGATAAAGAAACTGTCCAGTGAACCTCCCCAGTCCTTGGGTAGATAAAGAAACTGCCCAGTGAACATCCCCAGTCCTTGGGTAGATAAAGAAACTACCCAGTGAACCTCCCCAGTCCTTGGGTAGATAAAGAAACTGTCCAGTGAACCTCCCCAGTCCTTGGGTAGATAAAGAAACTACCCAGTGAACCTCCCCAGTCCTTGGGTAGATAAAGAAACTGCCCAGTGAACCTCTCCAGTCCTTGGGTAGATAAAGAAACTACCCAGTGAACCTCCCCAGTCCTTGTGTAGATAAAGAAACTGCCCAGTGAACCTCTCCAGTCCTTGGGTAGATAAAGAAACTACCCAGTGAACCTCACCAGTCCTTGGGTAGATAAAGAAACTGCCCAGTGAACCTCCCCAGACCTTGGGTAGATAAAGAAACTGCCCAGTGAACCTCCCCAGTCCTTGGGTAGATAAAGAAACTACCCAGTGAACCTCCCCAGTCCTTGGGTAGATAAAGAAACTACCCAGTGAACCTCCCCAGTCCTTGGGTAGATAAAGAAACTGCCCAGTGAACCTCCCCAGTCCTTGGGTAGATAAAGAAACTACCCAGTGAACCTCCCCAGTCCTTGGGTAGATAAAGAGACTGCCCAGTGAACCTCCCCAGTCCTTGGGTAGATAAAGAAACTACCCAGTGAACCTCCCCAGTCCTTGGGTAGATAAAGAAACTACCCAGTGAACCTCCCCAGTCCTTGGGTAGATAAAGAAACTGCCCAGTGAACCTCCCCAGTCCTTGGGTAGATAAAGAAACTACCCAGTGAACCTCCCCAGTCCTTGGGTAGATAAAGAAACTGCCCAGTGAACCTCTCCAGTCCTTGGGTAGATAAAGAAACTGCCCAGTGAACCTCCCCAGTCCTTGGGTAGATAAAGAAACTACCCAGTGAACCTCTCCAGTCCTTGGGTAGATAAAGAAACTACCCAGTGAACCTCCCCAGTCCTTGGGTAGATAAAGAAACTACCCAGTGAACCTCTCCAGTCCTTGGGTAGATAAAGAAACTGCCCAGTGAACCTCCCCAGTCCTTGGATAGATAAAGAAACTGCCCAGTGAACCTCCCCAGTCCTTGGGTAGATAAAGAAACTACCCAGTGAACCTCCCCAGTCCTTGGGTAGATAAAGAAACTACCCAGTGAACCTCCCCAGTCCTTGGGTAGATAAAGAAACTACCCAGTGAACCTCCCCAGTCCTTGGGTAGATAAAGAAACTACCCAGTGAACCTCCCCAGTCCTTGGGTAGATAAAGAAACAACCCAGTGAACCTCCCCAGTCCTTGGGTAGATAAAGAAACTACCCAATGAACCTCCCCAGTCCTTGGGTAGATAAAGAAACTACCCAGTGAACCTCCCCAGTCCTTGGGTAGATAAAGAAACAACCCAGTGAACCTCCCCAGTCCTTGGGTAGATAAAGAAACTGCCCAGTGAACCTCTCCAGTCCTTGGGTAGATAAAGAAACTACCCAGTGAACCTCCCCAGTCCTTGGGTAGATAAAGAAACTGCACAGTGAACCTCCCCAGTCCTTGGGTAGATAAAGAAACTGCCCAGTGAACCTCTCCAGTCCTTGGGTAGATAAAGAAACTGCCCAGTGAACCTCTCCAGTCCTTGGGTAGATAAAGAAACTGCCCAGTGAACCTCCCCAGACCTTGGGTAGATAAAGAAACTGCCCAGTGAACCTCCCCAGTCCTTGGGTAGATAAAGAAACTGCCCAGTGAACCTCCCCAGTCCTTGGGTAGATAAAGAAACTACCCAGTGAACCTCCCCAGTCCTTGGGTAGATAAAGAAACTACCCAGTGAACCTCCCCAGTCCTTGGGTAGATAAAGAAACTACCCAGTGAACCTCCCCAGTCCTTGGGTAGATAAAGAAACTGCCCAGTGAACCTCTCCAGTCCTTGGGTAGATAAAGAAACTACCCAGTGAACCTCCCCAGTCCTTGGGTAGATAAAGAAACTACCCAGTGAACCTCTCCAGTCCTTGGGTAGATAAAGAAACTGCCCAGTGAACCTCCCCAGTCCTTGGGTAGATAAAGAAACTACCCAGTGAACCTCTCCAGTCCTTGGGTAGATAAAGAAACTACCCAGTGAACCTCCCCAGTCCTTGGGTAGATAAAGAAACTACCCAGTGAACCTCTCCAGTCCTTGGGTAGATAAAGAAACTGCCCAGTGAACCTCCCCAGTCCTTGGATAGATAAAGAAACTGCCCAGTGAACCTCCCCAGTCCTTGGGTAGATAAAGAAACTACCCAGTGAACCTCCCCAGTCCTTGGGTAGATAAAGAAACTACCCAGTGAACCTCCCCAGTCCTTGGGTAGATAAAGAAACTACCCAGTGAACCTCCCCAGTCCTTGGGTAGATAAAGAAACTACCCAATGAACCTCCCCAGTCCTTGGGTAGATAAAGAAACTACCCAGTGAACCTCCCCAGTCCTTGGGTAGATAAAGAAACAACCCAGTGAACCTCCCCAGTCCTTGGGTAGATAAAGAAACTGCCCAGTGAACCTCTCCAGTCCTTGGGTAGATAAAGAAACTACCCAGTGAACCTCCCCAGTCCTTGGGTAGATAAAGAAACTGCACAGTGAACCTCCCCAGTCCTTGGGTAGATAAAGAAACTGCCCAGTGAACCTCTCCAGTCCTTGGGTAGATAAAGAAACTGCCCAGTGAACCTCTCCAGTCCTTGGGTAGATAAAGAAACTGCCCAGTGAACCTCACCAGACCTTGGGTAGATAAAGAAACTGCCCAGTGAACCTCCCCAGTCCTTGGGTAGATAAAGAAACTGCCCAGTGAACCTCCCCAGTCCTTGGGTAGATAAAGAAACTACCCAGTGAACCTCCCCAGTCCTTGGGTAGATAAAGAAACTACCCAGTGAACCTCCCCAGTCCTTGGGTAGATAAAGAAACTACCCAGTGAACCTCCCCAGTCCTTGGGTAGATAAAGAAACTGCCCAGTGAACCTCTCCAGTCCTTGGGTAGATAAAGAAACTACCCAGTGAACCTCCCCAGTCCTTGGGTAGATAAAGAAACTACCCAGTGAACCTCTCCAGTCCTTGGGTAGATAAAGAAACTGCCCAGTGAACCTCCCCAGTCCTTGGGTAGATAAAGAAACTACCCAGTGAACCTCTCCAGTCCTTGGGTAGATAAAGAAACTACCCAGTGAACCTCCCCAGTCCTTGGGTAGATAAAGAAACTACCCAGTGAACCTCTCCAGTCCTTGGGTAGATAAAGAAACTGCCCAGTGAACCTCCCCAGTCCTTGGATAGATAAAGAAACTGCCCAGTGAACCTCCCCAGTCCTTGGGTAGATAAAGAAACTACCCAGTGAACCTCCCCAGTCCTTGGGTAGATAAAGAAACTACCCAGTGAACCTCCCCAGTCCTTGGGTAGATAAAGAAACTACCCAGTGAACCTCCCCAGTCCTTGGGTAGATAAAGAAACTACCCAGTGAACCTCCCCAGTCCTTGGGTAGATAAAGAAACAACCCAGTGAACCTCCCCAGTCCTTGGGTAGATAAAGAAACTACCCAATGAACCTCCCCAGTCCTTGGGTAGATAAAGAAACTACCCAGTGAACCTCCCCAGTCCTTGGGTAGATAAAGAAACAACCCAGTGAACCTCCCCAGTCCTTGGGTAGATAAAGAAACTGCCCAGTGAACCTCTCCAGTCCTTGGGTAGATAAAGAAACTACCCAGTGAACCTCCCCAGTCCTTGGGTAGATAAAGAAACTGCACAGTGAACCTCCCCAGTCCTTGGGTAGATAAAGAAACTGCCCAGTGAACCTCTCCAGTCCTTGGGTAGATAAAGAAACTGCCCAGTGAACCTCTCCAGTCCTTGGGTAGATAAAGAAACTGCCCAGTGAACCTCCCCAGACCTTGGGTAGATAAAGAAACTGCCCAGTGAACCTCCCCAGTCCTTGGGTAGATAAAGAAACTGCCCAGTGAACCTCCCCAGTCCTTGGGTAGATAAAGAAACTACCCAGTGAACCTCCCCAGTCCTTGGGTAGATAAAGAAACTACCCAGTGAACCTCCCCAGTCCTTGGGTAGATAAAGAAACTACCCAGTGAACCTCCCCAGTCCTTGGGTAGATAAAGAAACTGCCCAGTGAACCTCTCCAGTCCTTGGGTAGATAAAGAAACTACCCAGTGAACCTCCCCAGTCCTTGGGTAGATAAAGAAACTGCCCAGTGAACCTCTCCAGTCCTTGGGTAGATAAAGAAACTGCCCAGTGAACCTCTCCAGTCCTTGGGTAGATAAAGAAACTGCCCAGTGAACCTCCCCAGTCCTTGGGTAGATAAAGAAACTGCCCAGTGAACCTCTCCAGTCCTTGGGTAGATAAAGAAACTACCCAGTGAACCTCCCCAGTCCTTGGGTAGATAAAGAAACTGCCCAGTGAACCTCTCCAGTCCTTGGGTAGATAAAGAAACTACCCAGTGAACCTCCCCAGTCCTTGGGTAGATAAAGAAACTGCCCAGTGAACCTCCCCAGTCCTTGGGTAGATAAAGAAACTACCCAATGAACCTCCCCAGTCCTTGGGTAGATAAAGAAACTGCCCAGTGAACCTCCCCAGTCCTTGGGTAGATAAAGAAACTACCCAGTGAACCTCCCCAGTCCTTGGGTAGATAAAGAAACTGCCCAGTGAACCTCCCCAGTCCTTGGGTAGATAAAGAAACTACCCAGTGAACCTCCCCATTCCTTGGGTAGATAAAGAAACTGCCCAGTGAACCTCCCCAGTCCTTGGGTAGATAAAGAAACTGCCCAGTGAACCTCCCCAGTCCTTGGGTAGATAAAGAAACTGCCCAGTGAACCTCTCCAGTCCTTGGGTAGATAAAGAAACTGTCCAGTGAACCTCCCCAGTCCTTGGGTAGATAAAGAAACTGCCCAGTGAACATCCCCAGTCCTTGGGTAGATAAAGAAACTACCCAGTGAACCTCCCCAGTCCTTGGGTAGATAAAGAAACTGTCCAGTGAACCTCCCCAGTCCTTGGGTAGATAAAGAAACTACCCAGTGAACCTCCCCAGTCCTTGGGTAGATAAAGAAACTGCCCAGTGAACCTCTCCAGTCCTTGGGTAGATAAAGAAACTACCCAGTGAACCTCCCCAGTCCTTGTGTAGATAAAGAAACTGCCCAGTGAACCTCTCCAGTCCTTGGGTAGATAAAGAAACTACCCAGTGAACCTCACCAGTCCTTGGGTAGATAAAGAAACTGCCCAGTGAACCTCCCCAGACCTTGGGTAGATAAAGAAACTGCCCAGTGAACCTCCCCAGTCCTTGGGTAGATAAAGAAACTACCCAGTGAACCTCCCCAGTCCTTGGGTAGATAAAGAAACTACCCAGTGAACCTCCCCAGTCCTTGGGTAGATAAAGAAACTGCCCAGTGAACCTCCCCAGTCCTTGGGTAGATAAAGAAACTACCCAGTGAACCTCCCCAGTCCTTGGGTAGATAAAGAGACTGCCCAGTGAACCTCCCCAGTCCTTGGGTAGATAAAGAAACTACCCAGTGAACCTCCCCAGTCCTTGGGTAGATAAAGAAACTACCCAGTGAACCTCCCCAGTCCTTGGGTAGATAAAGAAACTGCCCAGTGAACCTCCCCAGTCCTTGGGTAGATAAAGAAACTACCCAGTGAACCTCCCCAGTCCTTGGGTAGATAAAGAAACTGCCCAGTGAACCTCTCCAGTCCTTGGGTAGATAAAGAAACTGCCCAGTGAACCTCCCCAGTCCTTGGGTAGATAAAGAAACTACCCAGTGAACCTCTCCAGTCCTTGGGTAGATAAAGAAACTACCCAGTGAACCTCCCCAGTCCTTGGGTAGATAAAGAAACTACCCAGTGAACCTCTCCAGTCCTTGGGTAGATAAAGAAACTGCCCAGTGAACCTCCCCAGTCCTTGGATAGATAAAGAAACTGCCCAGTGAACCTCCCCAGTCCTTGGGTAGATAAAGAAACTACCCAGTGAACCTCCCCAGTCCTTGGGTAGATAAAGAAACTACCCAGTGAACCTCCCCAGTCCTTGGGTAGATAAAGAAACTACCCAGTGAACCTCCCCAGTCCTTGGGTAGATAAAGAAACTACCCAGTGAACCTCCCCAGTCCTTGGGTAGATAAAGAAACAACCCAGTGAACCTCCCCAGTCCTTGGGTAGATAAAGAAACTACCCAATGAACCTCCCCAGTCCTTGGGTAGATAAAGAAACTACCCAGTGAACCTCCCCAGTCCTTGGGTAGATAAAGAAACAACCCAGTGAACCTCCCCAGTCCTTGGGTAGATAAAGAAACTGCCCAGTGAACCTCTCCAGTCCTTGGGTAGATAAAGAAACTACCCAGTGAACCTCCCCAGTCCTTGGGTAGATAAAGAAACTGCACAGTGAACCTCCCCAGTCCTTGGGTAGATAAAGAAACTGCCCAGTGAACCTCTCCAGTCCTTGGGTAGATAAAGAAACTGCCCAGTGAACCTCTCCAGTCCTTGGGTAGATAAAGAAACTGCCCAGTGAACCTCCCCAGACCTTGGGTAGATAAAGAAACTGCCCAGTGAACCTCCCCAGTCCTTGGGTAGATAAAGAAACTGCCCAGTGAACCTCCCCAGTCCTTGGGTAGATAAAGAAACTACCCAGTGAACCTCCCCAGTCCTTGGGTAGATAAAGAAACTACCCAGTGAACCTCCCCAGTCCTTGGGTAGATAAAGAAACTACCCAGTGAACCTCCCCAGTCCTTGGGTAGATAAAGAAACTGCCCAGTGAACCTCTCCAGTCCTTGGGTAGATAAAGAAACTACCCAGTGAACCTCCCCAGTCCTTGGGTAGATAAAGAAACTGCCCAGTGAACCTCTCCAGTCCTTGGGTAGATAAAGAAACTGCCCAGTGAACCTCTCCAGTCCTTGGGTAGATAAAGAAACTGCCCAGTGAACCTCCCCAGTCCTTGGGTAGATAAAGAAACTGCCCAGTGAACCTCTCCAGTCCTTGGGTAGATAAAGAAACTACCCAGTGAACCTCCCCAGTCCTTGGGTAGATAAAGAAACTGCCCAGTGAACCTCTCCAGTCCTTGGGTAGATAAAGAAACTACCCAGTGAACCTCCCCAGTCCTTGGGTAGATAAAGAAACTGCCCAGTGAACCTCCCCAGTCCTTGGGTAGATAAAGAAACTACCCAATGAACCTCCCCAGTCCTTGGGTAGATAAAGAAACTGCCCAGTGAACCTCCCCAGTCCTTGGGTAGATAAAGAAACTACCCAGTGAACCTCCCCAGTCCTTGGGTAGATAAAGAAACTGCCCAGTGAACCTCCCCAGTCCTTGGGTAGATAAAGAAACTACCCAGTGAACCTCCCCATTCCTTGGGTAGATAAAGAAACTGCCCAGTGAACCTCCCCAGTCCTTGGGTAGATAAAGAAACTGCCCAGTGAACATCCCCAGTCCTTGGGTAGATAAAGAAACTGCCCAGTGAACCTCTCCAGTCCTTGGGTAGATAAAGAAACTGTCCAGTGAACCTCCCCAGTCCTTGGGTAGATAAAGAAACTGCCCAGTGAACATCCCCAGTCCTTGGGTAGATAAAGAAACTACCCAGTGAACCTCCCCAGTCCTTGGGTAGATAAAGAAACTGTCCAGTGAACCTCCCCAGTCCTTGGGTAGATAAAGAAACTACCCAGTGAACCTCCCCAGTCCTTGGGTAGATAAAGAAACTGCCCAGTGAACCTCTCCAGTCCTTGGGTAGATAAAGAAACTACCCAGTGAACCTCCCCAGTCCTTGTGTAGATAAAGAAACTGCCCAGTGAACCTCTCCAGTCCTTGGGTAGATAAAGAAACTACCCAGTGAACCTCACCAGTCCTTGGGTAGATAAAGAAACTGCCCAGTGAACCTCCCCAGACCTTGGGTAGATAAAGAAACTGCCCAGTGAACCTCCCCAGTCCTTGGGTAGATAAAGAAACTACCCAGTGAACCTCCCCAGTCCTTGGGTAGATAAAGAAACTACCCAGTGAACCTCCCCAGTCCTTGGGTAGATAAAGAAACTGCCCAGTGAACCTCCCCAGTCCTTGGGTAGATAAAGAAACTACCCAGTGAACCTCCCCAGTCCTTGGGTAGATAAAGAGACTGCCCAGTGAACCTCCCCAGTCCTTGGGTAGATAAAGAAACTACCCAGTGAACCTCCCCAGTCCTTGGGTAGATAAAGAAACTACCCAGTGAACCTCCCCAGTCCTTGGGTAGATAAAGAAACTGCCCAGTGAACCTCCCCAGTCCTTGGGTAGATAAAGAAACTACCCAGTGAACCTCCCCAGTCCTTGGGTAGATAAAGAAACTGCCCAGTGAACCTCCCCAGTCCTTGGGTAGATAAAGAAACTACCCAGTGAACCTCCCCATTCCTTGGGTAGATAAAGAAACTGCCCAGTGAACCTCCCCAGTCCTTGGGTAGATAAAGAAACTGCCCAGTGAACCTCCCCAGTCCTTGGGTAGATAAAGAAACTGCCCAGTGAACCTCTCCAGTCCTTGGGTAGATAAAGAAACTGTCCAGTGAACCTCCCCAGTCCTTGGGTAGATAAAGAAACTGCCCAGTGAACATCCCCAGTCCTTGGGTAGATAAAGAAACTACCCAGTGAACCTCCCCAGTCCTTGGGTAGATAAAGAAACTGTCCAGTGAACCTCCCCAGTCCTTGGGTAGATAAAGAAACTACCCAGTGAACCTCCCCAGTCCTTGGGTAGATAAAGAAACTGCCCAGTGAACCTCTCCAGTCCTTGGGTAGATAAAGAAACTACCCAGTGAACCTCCCCAGTCCTTGTGTAGATAAAGAAACTGCCCAGTGAACCTCTCCAGTCCTTGGGTAGATAAAGAAACTACCCAGTGAACCTCACCAGTCCTTGGGTAGATAAAGAAACTGCCCAGTGAACCTCCCCAGACCTTGGGTAGATAAAGAAACTGCCCAGTGAACCTCCCCAGTCCTTGGGTAGATAAAGAAACTACCCAGTGAACCTCCCCAGTCCTTGGGTAGATAAAGAAACTACCCAGTGAACCTCCCCAGTCCTTGGGTAGATAAAGAAACTGCCCAGTGAACCTCCCCAGTCCTTGGGTAGATAAAGAAACTACCCAGTGAACCTCCCCAGTCCTTGGGTAGATAAAGAGACTGCCCAGTGAACCTCCCCAGTCCTTGGGTAGATAAAGAAACTACCCAGTGAACCTCCCCAGTCCTTGGGTAGATAAAGAAACTACCCAGTGAACCTCCCCAGTCCTTGGGTAGATAAAGAAACTGCCCAGTGAACCTCCCCAGTCCTTGGGTAGATAAAGAAACTACCCAGTGAACCTCCCCAGTCCTTGGGTAGATAAAGAAACTGCCCAGTGAACCTCTCCAGTCCTTGGGTAGATAAAGAAACTGCCCAGTGAACCTCCCCAGTCCTTGGGTTGATAAAGAAACTGCCCAGTGAACCTCCCCAGTCCTTGGGTAGATAAAGAAACTACCCAGTGAACCTCCCCAGTCCTTGGGTAGATAAAGAAACTGCCCAGTGAACCTCCCCAGTCCTTGGGTAGATAAAGAAACTACCCAGTGAACCTCCCCAGTCCTTGGGTAGATAAAGAAACTGCCCAGTGAACCTCCCCAGTCCTTGGGTAGATAAAGAAACTGAACTACCCAGTGAACCTCCCCAGTCCTTGGGTAGATAAAGAAACTGCCCAGTGAACCTCCCCAGTCCTTGGGTAGATAAAGAAACTACCCAGTGAACCTCCCCAGTCCTTGGGTAGATAAAGAAACTACCCAGTGAACCTCCCCAGTCCTTGGGTAGATAAAGAAACTACCCAGTGAACCTCCCCAGTCCTTGGGTAGATAAAGAAACTGCCCAGTGAACCTCCCCAGTCCTTGGGTAGATAAAGAAACTGCCCAGTGAACCTCCCCAGTCCTTGGGTAGATAAAGAAACTGCCCAGTGAACCTCTCCAGTCCTTGGGTAGATAAAGAAACTACCCAGTGAACCTCCCCAGTCCTTGGGTAGATAAAGAAACTACCCAGTGAACCTCCCCAGTCCTTGGGTAGATAAAGAAACTACCCAGTGAACCTCTCCAGTCCTTGGGTAGATAAAGAAACTGCCCAGTGAACCTCCCCAGTCCTTGGGTAGATAAAGAAACTACCCAGTGAACCTCCCCAGTCCTTGGGTAGATAAAGAAACTACCCAGTGAACATCCCCAGTCCTTGGGTAGATAAAGAAACTGCCCAGTGAACCTCCCCAGTCCTTGGGTAGATAAAGAAACTACCCAGTGAACCTCCCCAGTCCTTGGGTAGATAAAGAAACTACCCAGTGAACCTCCCCAGTCCTTAGGTAGATAAAGAAACTACCCAGTGAACCTCTCCAGACCTTGGGTAGATAAAGAAACTGCCCAGTGAACCTCCCCAGTCCTTGGGTAGATAAAGAAACTACCCAGTGAACCTCCCCAGACCTTGGGTAGATAAAGAAACTGCCCAGTGAACCTCCCCAGTCCTTGGGTAGATAAAGAAACTACCCAGTGAACCTCTCCAGTCCTTGGGTAGATAAAGAAACTACCCAGTGAACCTCCCCAGACCTTGGGTAGATAAAGAAACTGCCCAGTGAACCTCCCCAGTCCTTGGGTAGATAAAGAAACTACCCAGTGAACCTCTCCAGTCCTTGGGTAGATAAAGAAACTGCCCAGTGAACCTCCCCAGTCCTTGGGTAGATAAAGAAACTACCCAGTGAACCTCTCCAGTCCTTGGGTAGATAAAGAAACTACCCAGTGAACCTCCCCAGTCCTTGGGTAGATAAAGAAACTACCCAGTGAACCTCTCCAGTCCTTGGGTAGATAAAGAAACTGCCCAGTGAACCTCCCCAGTCCTTGGATAGATAAAGAAACTGCCCAGTGAACCTCCCCAGTCCTTGGGTAGATAAAGAAACTACCCAGTGAACCTCCCCAGTCCTTGGGTAGATAAAGAAACTGCCCAGTGAACCTCCCCAGTCCTTGGGTAGATAAAGAAACTGAACTACCCAGTGAACCTCCCCAGTCCTTGGGTAGATAAAGAAACTGCCCAGTGAACCTCCCCAGTCCTTGGGTAGATAAAGAAACTACCCAGTGAACCTCCCCAGTCCTTGGGTAGATAAAGAAACTACCCAGTGAACCTCCCCAGTCCTTGGGTAGATAAAGAAACTACCCAGTGAACCTCCCCAGTCCTTGGGTAGATAAAGAAACTGCCCAGTGAACCTCCCCAGTCCTTGGGTAGATAAAGAAACTGCCCAGTGAACCTCCCCAGTCCTTGGGTAGATAAAGAAACTGCCCAGTGAACCTCTCCAGTCCTTGGGTAGATAAAGAAACTACCCAGTGAACCTCCCCAGTCCTTGGGTAGATAAAGAAACTACCCAGTGAACCTCCCCAGTCCTTGGGTAGATAAAGAAACTACCCAGTGAACCTCTCCAGTCCTTGGGTAGATAAAGAAACTGCCCAGTGAACCTCCCCAGTCCTTGGGTAGATAAAGAAACTACCCAGTGAACCTCCCCAGTCCTTGGGTAGATAAAGAAACTACCCAGTGAACATCCCCAGTCCTTGGGTAGATAAAGAAACTGCCCAGTGAACCTCCCCAGTCCTTGGGTAGATAAAGAAACTACCCAGTGAACCTCCCCAGTCCTTGGGTAGATAAAGAAACTACCCAGTGAACCTCCCCAGTCCTTAGGTAGATAAAGAAACTACCCAGTGAACCTCTCCAGACCTTGGGTAGATAAAGAAACTGCCCAGTGAACCTCCCCAGTCCTTGGGTAGATAAAGAAACTACCCAGTGAACCTCCCCAGACCTTGGGTAGATAAAGAAACTGCCCAGTGAACCTCCCCAGTCCTTGGGTAGATAAAGAAACTACCCAGTGAACCTCTCCAGTCCTTGGGTAGATAAAGAAACTGCCCAGTGAACCTCCCCAGTCCTTGGGTAGATAAAGAAACTACCCAGTGAACCTCTCCAGTCCTTGGGTAGATAAAGAAACTACCCAGTGAACCTCCCCAGTCCTTGGGTAGATAAAGAAACTACCCAGTGAACCTCTCCAGTCCTTGGGTAGATAAAGAAACTGCCCAGTGAACCTCCCCAGTCCTTGGATAGATAAAGAAACTGCCCAGTGAACCTCCCCAGTCCTTGGGTAGATAAAGAAACTACCCAGTGAACCTCCCCAGTCCTTGGGTAGATAAAGAAACTACCCAGTGAACCTCCCCAGTCCTTGGGTAGATAAAGAAACTACCCAGTGAACCTCCCCAGTCCTTGGGTAGATAAAGAAACTACCCAGTGAACCTCCCCAGTCCTTGGGTAGATAAAGAAACAACCCAGTGAACCTCCCCAGTCCTTGGGTAGATAAAGAAACTACCCAATGAACCTCCCCAGTCCTTGGGTAGATAAAGAAACTGCCCAGTGAACCTCCCCAGTCCTTGGGTAGATAAAGAAACTGCCCAGTGAACCTCCCCAGTCCTTGGGTAGATAAAGAAACTACCCAGTGAACCTCCCCAGACCTTGGGTAGATAAAGAAACTACCCAGTGAACCTCCCCAGTCCTTGGGTAGATAAAGAAACTGCCCAGTGAACCTCCCCAGTCCTTGGGTAGATAAAGAAACTACCCAGTGAACCTCCCCAGTCCTTGGGTAGATAAAGAAACTACCCAGTGAACCTCCCCAGTCCTTGGGTAGATAAAGAAACTACCCAGTGAACCTCCCCAGTCCTTGGGTAGATAAAGAAACTGCCCAGTGAACCTCCCCAGTCCTTGGGTAGATAAAGAAACTACCCAGTGAACCTCCCCAGTCCTTGGGTAGATAAAGAAACTGCCCAGTGAACCTCCCCAGTCCTTGGGTAAATAAAGAAACTACCCAGTGAACCTCCCCAGTCCTTGGGTAGATAAAGAAACTGCCCAGTGAACCTCCCCAGTCCTTGGGTAGATAAAGAAACTACCCAGTGAACCTCCCCAGTCCTTGGGTAGATAAAGAAACTTCCCAGTGAACCTCTCCAGTCCTTGGGTAGATAAAGAAACTACCCAGTGAACCTCCCCAGTCCTTGGGTAGATAAAGAAACTGCCCAGTGAACCTCCCCAGTCCTTGGGTAGATAAAGAAACTGCCCAGTGAACCTCTCCAGTCCTTGGGTAGATAAAGAAACTACCCAGTGAACCTCCCCAGTCCTTGGGTAGATAAAGAAACTGCACAGTGAACCTCCCCAGTCCTTGGGTAGATAAAGAAACTGCCCAGTGAACCTCTCCAGTCCTTGGGTAGATAAAGAAACTGCCCAGTGAACCTCTCCAGTCCTTGGGTAGATAAAGAAACTGCCCAGTGAACCTCCCCAGACCTTGGGTAGATAAAGAAACTGCCCAGTGAACCTCCCCAGTCCTTGGGTAGATAAAGAAACTGCCCAGTGAACCTCCCCAGTCCTTGGGTAGATAAAGAAACTACCCAGTGAACCTCCCCAGTCCTTGGGTAGATAAAGAAACTACCCAGTGAACCTCCCCAGTCCTTGGGTAGATAAAGAAACTGCCCAGTGAACCTCTCCAGTCCTTGGGTAGATAAAGAAACTACCCAGTGAACCTCCCCAGTCCTTGGGTAGATAAAGAAACTGCCCAGTGAACCTCTCCAGTCCTTGGGTAGATAAAGAAACTACCCAGTGAACCTCCCCAGTCCTTGGGTAGATAAAGAAACTGCCCAGTGAACCTCTCCAGTCCTTGGGTAGATAAAGAAACTGCCCAGTGAACCTCTCCAGTCCTTGGGTAGATAAAGAAACTGCCCAGTGAACCTCCCCAGTCCTTGGGTAGATAAAGAAACTGCCCAGTGAACCTCTCCAGTCCTTGGGTAGATAAAGAAACTACCCAGTGAACCTCCCCAGTCCTTGGGTAGATAAAGAAACTGCCCAGTGAACCTCTCCAGTCCTTGGGTAGATAAAGAAACTACCCAGTGAACCTCCCCAGTCCTTGGGTAGATAAAGAAACTGCCCAGTGAACCTCCCCAGTCCTTGGGTAGATAAAGAAACTACCCAATGAACCTCCCCAGTCCTTGGGTAGATAAAGAAACTGCCCAGTGAACCTCCCCAGTCCTTGGGTAGATAAAGAAACTACCCAGTGAACCTCCCCAGTCCTTGGGTAGATAAAGAAACTGCCCAGTGAACCTCCCCAGTCCTTGGGTAGATAAAGAAACTACCCAGTGAACCTCCCCATTCCTTGGGTAGATAAAGAAACTGCCCAGTGAACCTCCCCAGTCCTTGGGTAGATAAAGAAACTGCCCAGTGAACCTCCCCAGTCCTTGGGTAGATAAAGAAACTGCCCAGTGAACCTCTCCAGTCCTTGGGTAGATAAAGAAACTGTCCAGTGAACCTCCCCAGTCCTTGGGTAGATAAAGAAACTGCCCAGTGAACATCCCCAGTCCTTGGGTAGATAAAGAAACTACCCAGTGAACCTCCCCAGTCCTTGGGTAGATAAAGAAACTGTCCAGTGAACCTCCCCAGTCCTTGGGTAGATAAAGAAACTACCCAGTGAACCTCCCCAGTCCTTGGGTAGATAAAGAAACTGCCCAGTGAACCTCTCCAGTCCTTGGGTAGATAAAGAAACTACCCAGTGAACCTCCCCAGTCCTTGTGTAGATAAAGAAACTGCCCAGTGAACCTCTCCAGTCCTTGGGTAGATAAAGAAACTACCCAGTGAACCTCACCAGTCCTTGGGTAGATAAAGAAACTGCCCAGTGAACCTCCCCAGACCTTGGGTAGATAAAGAAACTGCCCAGTGAACCTCCCCAGTCCTTGGGTAGATAAAGAAACTACCCAGTGAACCTCCCCAGTCCTTGGGTAGATAAAGAAACTACCCAGTGAACCTCCCCAGTCCTTGGGTAGATAAAGAAACTGCCCAGTGAACCTCCCCAGTCCTTGGGTAGATAAAGAAACTACCCAGTGAACCTCCCCAGTCCTTGGGTAGATAAAGAGACTGCCCAGTGAACCTCCCCAGTCCTTGGGTAGATAAAGAAACTACCCAGTGAACCTCCCCAGTCCTTGGGTAGATAAAGAAACTACCCAGTGAACCTCCCCAGTCCTTGGGTAGATAAAGAAACTGCCCAGTGAACCTCCCCAGTCCTTGGGTAGATAAAGAAACTACCCAGTGAACCTCCCCAGTCCTTGGGTAGATAAAGAAACTGCCCAGTGAACCTCTCCAGTCCTTGGGTAGATAAAGAAACTGCCCAGTGAACCTCCCCAGTCCTTGGGTTGATAAAGAAACTGCCCAGTGAACCTCCCCAGTCCTTGGGTAGATAAAGAAACTACCCAGTGAACCTCCCCAGTCCTTGGGTAGATAAAGAAACTGCCCAGTGAACCTCCCCAGTCCTTGGGTAGATAAAGAAACTACCCAGTGAACCTCCCCAGTCCTTGGGTAGATAAAGAAACTGCCCAGTGAACCTCCCCAGTCCTTGGGTAGATAAAGAAACTGAACTACCCAGTGAACCTCCCCAGTCCTTGGGTAGATAAAGAAACTGCCCAGTGAACCTCCCCAGTCCTTGGGTAGATAAAGAAACTACCCAGTGAACCTCCCCAGTCCTTGGGTAGATAAAGAAACTACCCAGTGAACCTCCCCAGTCCTTGGGTAGATAAAGAAACTACCCAGTGAACCTCCCCAGTCCTTGGGTAGATAAAGAAACTGCCCAGTGAACCTCCCCAGTCCTTGGGTAGATAAAGAAACTGCCCAGTGAACCTCCCCAGTCCTTGGGTAGATAAAGAAACTGCCCAGTGAACCTCTCCAGTCCTTGGGTAGATAAAGAAACTACCCAGTGAACCTCCCCAGTCCTTGGGTAGATAAAGAAACTACCCAGTGAACCTCCCCAGTCCTTGGGTAGATAAAGAAACTACCCAGTGAACCTCTCCAGTCCTTGGGTAGATAAAGAAACTGCCCAGTGAACCTCCCCAGTCCTTGGGTAGATAAAGAAACTACCCAGTGAACCTCCCCAGTCCTTGGGTAGATAAAGAAACTACCCAGTGAACATCCCCAGTCCTTGGGTAGATAAAGAAACTGCCCAGTGAACCTCCCCAGACCTTGGGTAGATAAAGAAACTACCCAGTGAACCTCCCCAGTCCTTGGGTAGATAAAGAAACTGCCCAGTGAACCTCTCCAGTCCTTGGGTAGATAAAGAAACTGCCCAGTGAACCTCCCCAGACCTTGGGTAGATAAAGAAACTACCCAGTGAACCTCCCCAGTCCTTGGGTAGATAAAGAAACTGCCCAGTGAACCTCTCCAGTCCTTGGGTAGATAAAGAAACTACCCAGTGAACCTCCCCAGTCCTTGGGTAGATAAAGAAACTGCCCAGTGAACCTCCCCAGTCCTTGGGTAGATAAAGAAACTGCCCAGTGAACCTCCCCAGTCCTTGGGTAGATAAAGAAACTGCCCAGTGAACCTTCCAGTCCTTGGGTAGATAAAGAAACTACCCAGTGAACCTCCCCAGTCCTTGGGTAGATAAAGAAACTGCCCAGTGAACCTCCCCAGTCCTTGGGTAGATAAAGAAACTGCCCAGTGAACCTCACCAGTCCTTGGGTAGATAAAGAAACTGCCCAGTGAACCTCCCCAGTCCTTGGGTAGATAAAGAAACTGCCCAGTGAACCTCACCAGTCCTTGGGTAGATAAAGAAACTACCCAGTGAACCTCCCCAGTCCTTGGGTAGATAAAGAAACTGCCCAGTGAACCTCCCCAGTCCTTGGGTAGATAAAGAAACTGCCCAGTGAACCTCCCCAGTCCTTGGGTAGATAAAGAAACTACCCAGTGAACCTCCCCAGTCCTTGGGTAGATAAAGAAACTACCCAGTGAACCTCCCCAGTCCTTGGGTAGATAAAGAAACTACCCAGTGAACCTCCCCAGTCCTTGGGTAGATAAAGAAACTACCCAGTGAACCTCCCCAGTCCTTGGGTAGATAAAGAAACTACCCAGTGAACCTCCCCAGTCCTTGGGTAGATAAAGAAACTACCCAGTGAACATCCCCAGTCCTTGGGTAGATAAAGAAACAACCCAGTAAACCTCCCCAGTCCTTGGGTAGATAAAGAAACTACCCAATGAACCTCCCCAGTCCTTGGGTAGATAAAGAAACTGCCCAATGAACCTCCCCAGTCCTTGGGTAGATAAAGAAACTGCCCAGTGAATCTCCCCAGTCCTTGGGTAGATAAAGAAACTACCCAGTGAACCTCCCCAGTCCTTGGGTAGATAAAGAAACTGCCCAGTGAACCTCTCCAGTCCTTGGGTAGATAAAGAAACTGCCCAGTGAACCTCCCCAGTCCTTGGGTTGATAAAAAACTGCCCAGTGAACCTCCCCAGTCCTTGGGTAGATAAAGAAACTACCCAGTGAACCTCCCCAGTCCTTGGGTAGATAAAGAAACTGCCCAGTGAACCTCCCCAGTCCTTGGGTAGATAAAGAAACTACCCAGTGAACCTCCCCAGTCCTTGGGTAGATAAAGAAACTGCCCAGTGAACCTCCCCAGTCCTTGGGTAGATAAAGAAACTGAACTACCCAGTGAACCTCCCCAGTCCTTGGGTAGATAAAGAAACTGCCCAGTGAACCTCCCCAGTCCTTGGGTAGATAAAGAAACTACCCAGTGAACCTCCCCAGTCCTTGGGTAGATAAAGAAACTACCCAGTGAACCTCCCCAGTCCTTGGGTAGATAAAGAAACTACCCAGTGAACCTCCCCAGTCCTTGGGTAGATAAAGAAACTGCCCAGTGAACCTCTCCAGTCCTTGGGTAGATAAAGAAACTACCCAGTGAACCTCCCCAGTCCTTGGGTAGATAAAGAAACTACCCAGTGAACCTCCCCAGTCCTTGGGTAGATAAAGAAACTGCCCAGTGAACCTCCCCAGTCCTTGGGTAGATAAAGAAACTGCCCAGTGAACCTCCCCAGACCTTGGGTAGATAAAGAAACTGCCCAGTGAACCTCTCCAGTCCTTGGGTAGATAAAGAAACTACCCAGTGAACCTCCCCAGTCCTTGGGTAGATAAAGAAACTACCCAGTGAACCTCCCCAGTCCTTGGGTAGATAAAGAAACTACCCAGTGAACCTCTCCAGTCCTTGGGTAGATAAAGAAACTGCCCAGTGAACCTCCCCAGTCCTTGGGTAGATAAAGAAACTACCCAGTGAACCTCCCCAGTCCTTGGGTAGATAAAGAAACTACCCAGTGAACCTCCCCAGTCCTTGGGTAGATAAAGAAACTGCCCAGTGAACCTCCCCAGACCTTGGGTAGATAAAGAAACTACCCAGTGAACCTCCCCAGTCCTTGGGTAGATAAAGAAACTGCCCAGTGAACCTCTCCAGTCCTTGGGTAGATAAAGAAACTGCCCAGTGAACCTCCCCAGACCTTGGGTAGATAAAGAAACTACCCAGTGAACCTCCCCAGTCCTTGGGTAGATAAAGAAACTGCCCAGTGAACCTCTCCAGTCCTTGGGTAGATAAAGAAACTACCCAGTGAACCTCCCCAGTCCTTGGGTAGATAAAGAAACTGCCCAGTGAACCTCCCCAGTCCTTGGGTAGATAAAGAAACTGCCCAGTGAACCTCCCCAGTCCTTGGGTAGATAAAGAAACTGCCCAGTGAACCTTCCAGTCCTTGGGTAGATAAAGAAACTACCCAGTGAACCTCCCCAGTCCTTGGGTAGATAAAGAAACTGCCCAGTGAACCTCCCCAGTCCTTGGGTAGATAAAGAAACTGCCCAGTGAACCTCACCAGTCCTTGGGTAGATAAAGAAACTGCCCAGTGAACCTCCCCAGTCCTTGGGTAGATAAAGAAACTGCCCAGTGAACCTCCCCAGTCCTTGGGTAGATAAAGAAACTACCCAGTGAACCTCCCCAGTCCTTGGGTAGATAAAGAAACTGCCCAGTGAACCTCCCCAGTCCTTGGGTAGATAAAGAAACTGCCCAGTGAACCTCCCCAGTCCTTGGGTAGATAAAGAAACTACCCAGTGAACCTCCCCAGTCCTTGGGTAGATAAAGAAACTACCCAGTGAACCTCCCCAGTCCTTGGGTAGATAAAGAAACTACCCAGTGAACCTCCCCAGTCCTTGGGTAGATAAAGAAACTACCCAGTGAACCTCCCCAGTCCTTGGGTAGATAAAGAAACTACCCAGTGAACATCCCCAGTCCTTGGGTAGATAAAGAAACAACCCAGTGAACCTCCCCAGTCCTTGGGTAGATAAAGAAACTACCCAGTGAACATCCCCAGTCCTTGGGTAGATAAAGAAACAACCCAGTGAACCTCCCCAGTCCTTGGGTAGATAAAGAAACTACCCAATGAACCTCCCCAGTCCTTGGGTAGATAAAGAAACTGCCCAGTGAACCTCCCCAGTCCTTGGGTAGATAAAGAAACTGCCCAGTGAACCTCCCCAGTCCTTGGGTAGATAAAGAAACTACCCAGTGAACCTCCCCAGACCTTGGGTAGATAAAGAAACTACCCAGTGAACCTCCCCAGTCCTTGGGTAGATAAAGAAACTGCCCAGTGAACCTCCCCAGTCCTTGGGTAGATAAAGAAACTACCCAGTGAACCTCCCCAGTCCTTGGGTAGATAAAGAAACTACCCAGTGAACCTCCCCAGTCCTTGGGTAGATAAAGAAAGTACCCAGTGAACCTCCCCAGTCCTTGGGTAGATAAAGAAACTGCCCAGTGAACCTCCCCAGTCCTTGGGTAGATAAAGAAACTACCCAGTGAACCTCCCCAGTCCTTGGGTAGATAAAGAAACTGCCCAGTGAACCTCCCCAGTCCTTGGGTAGATAAAGAAACTACCCAGTGAACCTCCCCAGTCCTTGGGTAGATAAAGAAACTGCCCAGTGAACCTCCCCAGTCCTTGGGTAGATAAAGAAATTACCCAGTGAACCTCCCCAGTCCTTGGGTAGATAAAGAAACTGCCCAGTGAACCTCTCCAGTCCTTGGGTAGATAAAGAAACTACCCAGTGAACCTCCCCAGTCCTTGGGTAGATAAAGAAACTGCCCAGTGAACCTCCCCAGTCCTTGGGTAGATAAAGAAACTGCCCAGTGGACCTCCCCAGTCCTTGGGTAGATAAAGAAACTGCCCAGTGAACCTCTCCAGTCCTTGGGTAGATAAAGAAACTGCCCAGTGAACCTCCCCAGACCTTGGGTAGATAAAGAAACTACCCAGTGAACCTCCCCAGTCCTTGGGTAGATAAAGAAACTGCCCAGTGAACCTCTCCAGTCCTTGGGTAGATAAAGAAACTACCCAGTGAACCTCCCCAGTCCTTGGGTAGATAAAGAAACTGCCCAGTGAACCTCCCCAGTCCTTGGGTAGATAAAGAAACTGCCCAGTGAACCTCCCCAGTCCTTGGGTAGATAAAGAAACTGCCCAGTGAACCTTCCAGTCCTTGGGTAGATAAAGAAACTACCCAGTGAACCTCCCCAGTCCTTGGGTAGATAAAGAAACTGCCCAGTGAACCTCCCCAGTCCTTGGGTAGATAAAGAAACTGCCCAGTGAACCTCACCAGTCCTTGGGTAGATAAAGAAACTGCCCAGTGAACCTCCCCAGTCCTTGGGTAGATAAAGAAACTGCCCAGTGAACCTCCCCAGTCCTTGGGTAGATAAAGAAACTACCCAGTGAACCTCCCCAGTCCTTGGGTAGATAAAGAAACTGCCCAGTGAACCTCCCCAGTCCTTGGGTAGATAAAGAAACAACCCAGTGAACCTCCCCAGTCCTTGGGTAGATAAAGAAACTACCCAATGAACCTCCCCAGTCCTTGGGTAGATAAAGAAACTGCCCAGTGAACCTCCCCAGTCCTTGGGTAGATAAAGAAACTGCCCAGTGAATCTCCCCAGTCCTTGGGTAGATAAAGAAACTACCCAGTGAACCTCCCCAGTCCTTGGGTAGATAAAGAAACTGCCCAGTGAACCTCTCCAGTCCTTGGGTAGATAAAGAAACTGCCCAGTGAACCTCCCCAGTCCTTGGGTTGATAAAAAACTGCCCAGTGAACCTCCCCAGTCCTTGGGTAGATAAAGAAACTACCCAGTGAACCTCCCCAGTCCTTGGGTAGATAAAGAAACTGCCCAGTGAACCTCCCCAGTCCTTGGGTAGATAAAGAAACTACCCAGTGAACCTCCCCAGTCCTTGGGTAGATAAAGAAACTGAACTACCCAGTGAACCTCCCCAGTCCTTGGGTAGATAAAGAAACTGCCCAGTGAACCTCCCCAGTCCTTGGGTAGATAAAGAAACTACCCAGTGAGCCTCCCCAGTCCTTGGGTAGATAAAGAAACTACCCAGTGAACCTCCCCAGTCCATGGGTAGATAAAGAAACTACCCAGTGAACCTCCCCAGTCCTTGGGTAGATAAAGAAACTGCCCAGTGAACCTCTCCAGTCCTTGGGTAGATAAAGAAACTACCCAGTGAACCTCCCCAGTCCTTGGGTAGATAAAGAAACTACCCAGTGAACCTCCCCAGTCCTTGGGTAGATAAAGAAACTGCCCAGTGAACCTCCCCAGTCCTTGGGTAGATAAAGAAACTGCCCAGTGAACCTCCCCAGTCCTTGGGTAGATAAAGAAACTGCCCAGTGAACCTCTCCAGTCCTTGGGTAGATAAAGAAACTACCCAGTGAACCTCCCCAGTCCTTGGGTAGATAAAGAAACTACCCAGTGAACCTCCCCAGTCCTTGGGTAGATAAAGAAACTACCCAGTGAACCTCTCCAGTCCTTGGGTAGATAAAGAAACTGCCCAGTGAACCTCCCCAGTCCTTGGGTAGATAAAGAAACTACCCAGTGAACCTCCCCAGTCCTTGGGTAGATAAAGAAACTACCCAGTGAACCTCCCCAGTCCTTGGGTAGATAAAGAAACTGCCCAGTGAACCTCCCCAGACCTTGGGTAGATAAAGAAACTACCCAGTGAACCTCCCCAGTCCTTGGGTAGATAAAGAAACTGCCCAGTGAACCTCTCCAGTCCTTGGGTAGATAAAGAAACTGCCCAGTGAACCTCCCCAGACCTTGGGTAGATAAAGAAACTACCCAGTGAACCTCCCCAGTCCTTGGGTAGATAAAGAAACTGCCCAGTGAACCTCTCCAGTCCTTGGGTAGATAAAGAAACTACCCAGTGAACCTCCCCAGTCCTTGGGTAGATAAAGAAACTGCCCAGTGAACCTCCCCAGTCCTTGGGTAGATAAAGAAACTGCCCAGTGAACCTCCCCAGTCCTTGGGTAGATAAAGAAACTGCCCAGTGAACCTTCCAGTCCTTGGGTAGATAAAGAAACTACCCAGTGAACCTCCCCAGTCCTTGGGTAGATAAAGAAACTGCCCAGTGAACCTCCCCAGTCCTTGGGTAGATAAAGAAACTGCCCAGTGAACCTCACCAGTCCTTGGGTAGATAAAGAAACTGCCCAGTGAACCTCCCCAGTCCTTGGGTAGATAAAGAAACTGCCCAGTGAACCTCCCCAGTCCTTGGGTAGATAAAGAAACTACCCAGTGAACCTCCCCAGTCCTTGGGTAGATAAAGAAACTGCCCAGTGAACCTCCCCAGTCCTTGGGTAGATAAAGAAACTGCCCAGTGAACCTCCCCAGTCCTTGGGTAGATAAAGAAACTACCCAGTGAACCTCCCCAGTCCTTGGGTAGATAAAGAAACTACCCAGTGAACCTCCCCAGTCCTTGGGTAGATAAAGAAACTACCCAGTGAACCTCCCCAGTCCTTGGGTAGATAAAGAAACTACCCAGTGAACCTCCCCAGTCCTTGGGTAGATAAAGAAACTACCCAGTGAACATCCCCAGTCCTTGGGTAGATAAAGAAACAACCCAGTGAACCTCCCCAGTCCTTGGGTAGATAAAGAAACTACCCAGTGAACATCCCCAGTCCTTGGGTAGATAAAGAAACAACCCAGTGAACCTCCCCAGTCCTTGGGTAGATAAAGAAACTACCCAATGAACCTCCCCAGTCCTTGGGTAGATAAAGAAACTGCCCAGTGAACCTCCCCAGTCCTTGGGTAGATAAAGAAACTGCCCAGTGAACCTCCCCAGTCCTTGGGTAGATAAAGAAACTACCCAGTGAACCTCCCCAGACCTTGGGTAGATAAAGAAACTACCCAGTAAACCTCCCCAGTCCTTGGGTAGATAAAGAAACTGCCCAGTGAACCTCCCCAGTCCTTGGGTAGATAAAGAAACTACCCAGTGAACCTCCCCAGTCCTTGGGTAGATAAAGAAACTACCCAGTGAACCTCCCCAGTCCTTGGGTAGATAAAGAAAGTACCCAGTGAACCTCCCCAGTCCTTGGGTAGATAAAGAAACTGCCCAGTGAACCTCCCCAGTCCTTGGGTAGATAAAGAAACTACCCAGTGAACCTCCCCAGTCCTTGGGTAGATAAAGAAACTGCCCAGTGAACCTCCCCAGTCCTTGGGTAGATAAAGAAACTACCCAGTGAACCTCCCCAGTCCTTGGGTAGATAAAGAAACTGCCCAGTGAACCTCCCCAGTCCTTGGGTAGATAAAGAAACTACCCAGTGAACCTCCCCAGTCCTTGGGTAGATAAAGAAACTGCCCAGTGAACCTCTCCAGTCCTTGGGTAGATAAAGAAACTACCCAGTGAACCTCCCCAGTCCTTGGGTAGATAAAGAAACTGCCCAGTGAACCTCCCCAGTCCTTGGGTAGATAAAGAAACTGCCCAGTGGACCTCCCCAGTCCTTGGGTAGATAAAGAAACTGCCCAGTGAACCTCTCCAGTCCTTGGGTAGATAAAGAAACTGCCCAGTGAACCTCCCCAGACCTTGGGTAGATAAAGAAACTACCCAGTGAACCTCCCCAGTCCTTGGGTAGATAAAGAAACTGCCCAGTGAACCTCTCCAGTCCTTGGGTAGATAAAGAAACTACCCAGTGAACCTCCCCAGTCCTTGGGTAGATAAAGAAACTGCCCAGTGAACCTCCCCAGTCCTTGGGTAGATAAAGAAACTGCCCAGTGAACCTCCCCAGTCCTTGGGTAGATAAAGAAACTGCCCAGTGAACCTTCCAGTCCTTGGGTAGATAAAGAAACTACCCAGTGAACCTCCCCAGTCCTTGGGTAGATAAAGAAACTGCCCAGTGAACCTCCCCAGTCCTTGGGTAGATAAAGAAACTGCCCAGTGAACCTCACCAGTCCTTGGGTAGATAAAGAAACTGCCCAGTGAACCTCCCCAGTCCTTGGGTAGATAAAGAAACTGCCCAGTGAACCTCCCCAGTCCTTGGGTAGATAAAGAATCTACCCAGTGAACCTCCCCAGTCCTTGGGTAGATAAAGAAACTGCCCAGTGAACCTCCCCAGTCCTTGGGTAGATAAAGAAACTGCCCAGTGAACCTCCCCAGTCCTTGGGTAGATAAAGAAACTACCCAGTGAACCTCCCCAGTCCTTGGGTAGATAAAGAAACTACCCAGTGAACCTCCCCAGTCCTTGGGTAGATAAAGAAACTACCCAGTGAACCTCCCCAGTCCTTGGGTAGATAAAGAAACTACCCAGTGAACCTCCCCAGTCCTTGGGTAGATAAAGAAACTACCCAGTGAACATCCCCAGTCCTTGGGTAGATAAAGAAACAACCCAGTGAACCTCCCCAGTCCTTGGGTAGATAAAGAAACTACCCAGTGAACATCCCCAGTCCTTGGGTAGATAAAGAAACAACCCAGTGAACCTCCCCAGTCCTTGGGTAGATAAAGAAACTACCCAATGAACCTCCCCAGTCCTTGGGTAGATAAAGAAACTGCCCAGTGAACCTCCCCAGTCCTTGGGTAGATAAAGAAACTGCCCAGTGAACCTCCCCAGTCCTTGGGTAGATAAAGAAACTACCCAGTGAACCTCCCCAGACCTTGGGTAGATAAAGAAACTACCCAGTGAACCTCCCCAGTCCTTGGGTAGATAAAGAAACTGCCCAGTGAACCTCCCCAGTCCTTGGGTAGATAAAGAAACTACCCAGTGAACCTCCCCAGTCCTTGGGTAGATAAAGAAACTACCCAGTGAACCTCCCCAGTCCTTGGGTAGATAAAGAAAGTACCCAGTGAACCTCCCCAGTCCTTGGGTAGATAAAGAAACTGCCCAGTGAACCTCCCCAGTCCTTGGGTAGATAAAGAAACTACCCAGTGAACCTCCCCAGTCCTTGGGTAGATAAAGAAACTGCCCAGTGAACCTCCCCAGTCCTTGGGTAGATAAAGAAACTACCCAGTGAACCTCCCCAGTCCTTGGGTAGATAAAGAAACTGCCCAGTGAACCTCCCCAGTCCTTGGGTAGATAAAGAAACTACCCAGTGAACCTCCCCAGTCCTTGGGTAGATAAAGAAACTGCCCAGTGAACCTCTCCAGTCCTTGGGTAGATAAAGAAACTACCCAGTGAACCTCCCCAGTCCTTGGGTAGATAAAGAAACTGCCCAGTGAACCTCCCCAGTCCTTGGGTAGATAAAGAAACTGCCCAGTGAACCTCCCCAGTCCTTGGGTAGATAAAGAAACTACCCAGTGAACCTCCCCAGTCCTTGGGTAGATAAAGAAACTGCACAGTGAACCTCCCCAGTCCTTGGGTAGATAAAGAAACTGCCCAGTGAACCTCTCCAGTCCTTGGGTAGATAAAGAAACTGCCCAGTGAACCTCTCCAGTCCTTGGGTAGATAAAGAAACTGCCCAGTGAACCTCCCCAGACCTTGGGTAGATAAAGAAACTGCCCAGTGAACCTCCCCAGTCCTTGGGTAGATAAAGAAACTGCCCAGTGAACCTCCCCAGTCCTTGGGTAGATAAAGAAACTACCCAGTGAACCTCCCCAGTCCTTGGGTAGATAAAGAAACTACCCAGTGAACCTCCCCAGTCCTTGGGTAGATAAAGAAACTGCCCAGTGAACCTCTCCAGTCCTTGGGTAGATAAAGAAACTACCCAGTGAACCTCCCCAGTCCTTGGGTAGATAAAGAAACTGCCCAGTGAACCTCTCCAGTCCTTGGGTAGATAAAGAAACTACCCAGTGAACCTCCCCAGTCCTTGGGTAGATAAAGAAACTGCCCAGTGAACCTCTCCAGTCCTTGGGTAGATAAAGAAACTGCCCAGTGAACCTCCCCAGTCCTTGGGTAGATAAAGAAACTGCCCAGTGAACCTCTCCAGTCCTTGGGTAGATAAAGAAACTACCCAGTGAACCTCCCCATTCCTTGGGTAGATAAAGAAACTGCCCAGTGAACCTTCCAGTCCTTGGGTAGATAAAGAAACTACCCAGTGAACCTCCCCAGTCCTTGGGTAGATAAAGAAACTGCCCAGTGAACCTCTCCAGTCCTTGGGTAGATAAAGAAACTACCCAGTGAACCTCCCCAGTCCTTGGGTAGATAAAGGAACTGCCCAGTGAACCTCCCCAGTCCTTGGGTAGATAAAGAAACTACCCAGTGAACCTCCCCAGTCCTTGGGTAGATAAAGAAACTGCCCAGTGAACCTCCCCAGTCCTTGGGTAGATAAAGAAACTACCCAGTGAACCTCCCCAGTCCTTGGGTAGATAAAGAAACTGCCCAGTGAACCTCCCCAGTCCTTGGGTAGATAAAGAAACTACCCAGTGAACCTCCCCATTCCTTGGGTAGATAAAGAAACTGCCCAGTGAACCTCCCCAGTCCTTGGGTAGATAAAGAAACTGCCCAGTGAACCTCCCCAGTCCTTGGGTAGATAAAGAAACTGCCCAGTGAACCTCTCCAGTCCTTGGGTAGATAAAGAAACTGTCCAGTGAACCTCCCCAGTCCTTGGGTAGATAAAGAAACTGCCCAGTGAACATCCCCAGTCCTTGGGTAGATAAAGAAACTACCCAGTGAACCTCCCCAGTCCTTGGGTAGATAAAGAAACTGTCCAGTGAACCTCCCCAGTCCTTGGGTAGATAAAGAAACTACCCAGTGAACCTCCCCAGTCCTTGGGTAGATAAAGAAACTGCCCAGTGAACCTCTCCAGTCCTTGGGTAGATAAAGAAACTACCCAGTGAACCTCCCCAGTCCTTGTGTAGATAAAGAAACTGCCCAGTGAACATCTCCAGTCCTTGGGTAGATAAAGAAACTACCCAGTGAACCTCACCAGTCCTTGGGTAGATAAAGAAACTGCCCAGTGAACCTCCCCAGACCTTGGGTAGATAAAGAAACTGCCCAGTGAACCTCCCCAGTCCTTGGGTAGATAAAGAAACTACCCAGTGAACCTCCCCAGTCCTTGGGTAGATAAAGAAACTACCCAGTGAACCTCCCCAGTCCTTGGGTAGATAAAGAAACTGCCCAGTGAACCTCCCCAGTCCTTGGGTAGATAAAGAAACTGCCCAGTGAACCTCCCCAGTCCTTGGGTAGATAAAGAAACTACCCAGTGAACCTCCCCAGTCCTTGGGTAGATAAAGAGACTGCCCAGTGAACCTCCCCAGTCCTTGGGTAGATAAAGAAACTACCCAGTGAACCTCCCCAGTCCTTGGGTAGATAAAGAAACTACCCAGTGAACCTCCCCAGTCCTTGGGTAGATAAAGAAACTGCCCAGTGAACCTCCCCAGTCCTTGGGTAGATAAAGAAACTACCCAGTGAACCTCCCCAGTCCTTGGGTAGATAAAGAAACTGCCCAGTGAACCTCTCCAGTCCTTGGGTAGATAAAGAAACTGCCCAGTGAACCTCCCCAGTCCTTGGGTTGATAAAGAAACTGCCCAGTGAACCTCCCCAGTCCTTGGGTAGATAAAGAAACTACCCAGTGAACCTCCCCAGTCCTTGGGTAGATAAAGAAACTACCCAGTGAACCTCCCCAGTCCTTGGGTAGATAAAGAAACTGCCCAGTGAACCTCCCCAGTCCTTGGGTAGATAAAGAAACTGCCCAGTGAACCTCCCCAGTCCTTGGGTAGATAAAGAAACTACCCAGTGAACCTCCCCAGTCCTTGGGTAGATAAAGAAACTGCACAGTGAACCTCCCCAGTCCTTGGGTAGATAAAGAAACTGCCCAGTGAACCTCTCCAGTCCTTGGGTAGATAAAGAAACTGCCCAGTGAACCTCTCCAGTCCTTGGGTAGATAAAGAAACTGCCCAGTGAACCTCCCCAGACCTTGGGTAGATAAAGAAACTGCCCAGTGAACCTCCCCAGTCCTTGGGTAGATAAAGAAACTGCCCAGTGAACCTCCCCAGTCCTTGGGTAGATAAAGAAACTACCCAGTGAACCTCCCCAGTCCTTGGGTAGATAAAGAAACTACCCAGTGAACCTCCCCAGTCCTTGGGTAGATAAAGAAACTGCCCAGTGAACCTCTCCAGTCCTTGGGTAGATAAAGAAACTACCCAGTGAACCTCCCCAGTCCTTGGGTAGATAAAGAAACTGCCCAGTGAACCTCTCCAGTCCTTGGGTAGATAAAGAAACTACCCAGTGAACCTCCCCAGTCCTTGGGTAGATAAAGAAACTGCCCAGTGAACCTCTCCAGTCCTTGGGTAGATAAAGAAACTGCCCAGTGAACCTCCCCAGTCCTTGGGTAGATAAAGAAACTGCCCAGTGAACCTCTCCAGTCCTTGGGTAGATAAAGAAACTACCCAGTGAACCTCCCCAGTCCTTGGGTAGATAAAGAAACTACCCAGTGAACCTCCCCAGTCCTTGGGTAGATAAAGAAACTGCCCAGTGAACCTCCCCAGTCCTTGGGTAGATAAAGAAACTGCCCAGTGAACCTCCCCAGTCCTTGGGTAGATAAAGAAACTACCCAGTGAACCTCCCCATTCCTTGGGTAGATAAAGAAACTGCCCAGTGAACCTCCCCAGTCCTTGGGTAGATAAAGAAACTGCCCAGTGAACCTCCCCAGTCCTTGGGTAGATAAAGAAACTGCCCAGTGAACCTCTCCAGTCCTTGGGTAGATAAAGAAACTGCCCAGTGAACCTCCCCAGTCCTTGGGTAGATAAAGAAACAACCCAGTGAACCTCCCCAGTCCTTGGGTAGATAAAGAAACTACCCAATGAACCTCCCCAGTCCTTGGGTAGATAAAGAAACTGCCCAGTGAACCTCCACAGTCCTTGGGTAGATAAAGAAACTGCCCAGTGAATCTCCCCAGTCCTTGGGTAGATAAAGAAACTACCCAGTGAACCTCCCCAGTCCTTGGGTAGATAAAGAAACTGCCCAGTGAACCTCTCCAGTCCTTGGGTAGATAAAGAAACTGCCCAGTGAACCTCCCCAGTCCTTGGGTTGATAAAAAACTGCCCAGTGAACCTCCCCAGTCCTTGGGTAGATAAAGAAACTACCCAGTGAACCTCCCCAGTCCTTGGGTAGATAAAGAAACTGCCCAGTGAACCTCCCCAGTCCTTGGGTAGATAAAGAAACTACCCAGTGAACCTCCCCAGTCCTTGGGTAGATAAAGAAACTGAACTACCCAGTGAACCTCCCCAGTCCTTGGGTAGATAAAGAAACTGCCCAGTGAACCTCCCCAGTCCTTGGGTAGATAAAGAAACTACCCAGTGAGCCTCCCCAGTCCTTGGGTAGATAAAGAAACTACCCAGTGAACCTCCCCAGTCCTTGGGTAGATAAAGAAACTACCCAGTGAACCTCCCCAGTCCTTGGGTAGATAAAGAAACTGCCCAGTGAACCTCTCCAGTCCTTGGGTAGATAAAGAAACTACCCAGTGAACCTCCCCAGTCCTTGGGTAGATAAAGAAACTACCCAGTGAACCTCCCCAGTCCTTGGGTAGATAAAGAAACTGCCCATTGAACCTCCCCAGTCCTTGGGTAGATAAAGAAACTGCCCAGTGAACCTCCCCAGTCCTTGGGTAGATAAAGAAACTGCCCAGTGAACCTCTCCAGTCCTTGGGTAGATAAAGAAACTACCCAGTGAACCTCCCCAGTCCTTGGGTAGATAAAGAAACTACCCAGTGAACCTCCCCAGTCCTTGGGTAGATAAAGAAACTACCCAGTGAACCTCTCCAGTCCTTGGGTAGATAAAGAAACTGCCCAGGGAACCTCCCCAGTCCTTGGGTAGATAAAGAAACTACCCAGTGAACCTCCCCAGTCCTTGGGTAGATAAAGAAACTACCCAGTGAACCTCCCCAGTCCTTGGGTAGATAAAGAAACTGCCCAGTGAACCTCCCCAGACCTTGGGTAGATAAAGAAACTACCCAGTGAACCTCCCCAGTCCTTGGGTAGATAAAGAAACTGCCCAGTGAACCTCTCCAGTCCTTGGGTAGATAAAGAAACTGCCCAGTGAACCTCCCCAGACCTTGGGTAGATAAAGAAACTACCCAGTGAACCTCCCCAGTCCTTGGGTAGATAAAGAAACTGCCCAGTGAACCTCTCCAGTCCTTGGGTAGATAAAGAAACTACCCAGTGAACCTCCCCAGTCCTTGGGTAGATAAAGAAACTGCCCAGTGAACCTCCCCAGTCCTTGGGTAGATAAAGAAACTGCCCAGTGAACCTCCCCAGTCCTTGGGTAGATAAAGAAACTGCCCAGTGAACCTTCCAGTCCTTGGGTAGATAAAGAAACTACCCAGTGAACCTCCCCAGTCCTTGGGTAGATAAAGAAACTGCCCAGTGAACCTCCCCAGTCCTTGGGTAGATAAAGAAACTGCCCAGTGAACCTCACCAGTCCTTGGGTAGATAAAGAAACTGCCCAGTGAACCTCCCCAGTCCTTGGGTAGATAAAGAAACTGCCCAGTGAACCTCCCCAGTCCTTGGGTAGATAAAGAAACTACCCAGTGAACCTCCCCAGTCCTTGGGTAGATAAAGAAACTGCCCAGTGAACCTCCCCAGTCCTTGGGTAGATAAAGAAACTGCCCAGTGAACCTCCCCAGTCCTTGGGTAGATAAAGAAACTACCCAGTGAACCTCCCCAGTCCTTGGGTAGATAAAGAAACTACCCAGTGAACCTCCCCAGTCCTTGGGTAGATAAAGAAACTACCCAGTGAACCTCCCCAGTCCTTGGGTAGATAAAGAAACTACCCAGTGAACCTCCCCAGTCCTTGGGTAGATAAAGAAACTACCCAGTGAACATCCCCAGTCCTTGGGTAGATAAAGAAACAACCCAGTGAACCTCCCCAGTCCTTGGGTAGATAAAGAAACTACCCAGTGAACATCCCCAGTCCTTGGGTAGATAAAGAAACAACCCAGTGAACCTCCCCAGTCCTTGGGTAGATAAAGAAACTACCCAATGAACCTCCCCAGTCCTTGGGTAGATAAAGAAACTGCCCAGTGAACCTCCCCAGTCCTTGGGTAGATAAAGAAACTGCCCAGTGAACCTCCCCAGTCCTTGGGTAGATAAAGAAACTACCCAGTGAACCTCCCCAGACCTTGGGTAGATAAAGAAACTACCCAGTAAACCTCCCCAGTCCTTGGGTAGATAAAGAAACTGCCCAGTGAACCTCCCCAGTCCTTGGGTAGATAAAGAAACTACCCAGTGAACCTCCCCAGTCCTTGGGTAGATAAAGAAACTACCCAGTGAACCTCCCCAGTCCTTGGGTAGATAAAGAAAGTACCCAGTGAACCTCCCCAGTCCTTGGGTAGATAAAGAAACTGCCCAGTGAACCTCCCCAGTCCTTGGGTAGATAAAGAAACTACCCAGTGAACCTCCCCAGTCCTTGGGTAGATAAAGAAACTGCCCAGTGAACCTCCCCAGTCCTTGGGTAGATAAAGAAACTACCCAGTGAACCTCCCCAGTCCTTGGGTAGATAAAGAAACTGCCCAGTGAACCTCCCCAGTCCTTGGGTAGATAAAGAAACTACCCAGTGAACCTCCCCAGTCCTTGGGTAGATAAAGAAACTGCCCAGTGAACCTCTCCAGTCCTTGGGTAGATAAAGAAACTACCCAGTGAACCTCCCCAGTCCTTGGGTAGATAAAGAAACTGCCCAGTGAACCTCCCCAGTCCTTGGGTAGATAAAGAAACTGCCCAGTGGACCTCCCCAGTCCTTGGGTAGATAAAGAAACTGCCCAGTGAACCTCTCCAGTCCTTGGGTAGATAAAGAAACTGCCCAGTGAACCTCCCCAGACCTTGGGTAGATAAAGAAACTACCCAGTGAACCTCCCCAGTCCTTGGGTAGATAAAGAAACTGCCCAGTGAACCTCTCCAGTCCTTGGGTAGATAAAGAAACTACCCAGTGAACCTCCCCAGTCCTTGGGTAGATAAAGAAACTGCCCAGTGAACCTCCCCAGTCCTTGGGTAGATAAAGAAACTGCCCAGTGAACCTCCCCAGTCCTTGGGTAGATAAAGAAACTACCCAGTGAACCTCCCCAGTCCTTGGGTAGATAAAGAAACTGCACAGTGAACCTCCCCAGTCCTTGGGTAGATAAAGAAACTGCCCAGTGAACCTCTCCAGTCCTTGGGTAGATAAAGAAACTGCCCAGTGAACCTCTCCAGTCCTTGGGTAGATAAAGAAACTGCCCAGTGAACCTCCCCAGACCTTGGGTAGATAAAGAAACTGCCCAGTGAACCTCCCCAGTCCTTGGGTAGATAAAGAAACTGCCCAGTGAACCTCCCCAGTCCTTGGGTAGATAAAGAAACTACCCAGTGAACCTCCCCAGTCCTTGGGTAGATAAAGAAACTACCCAGTGAACCTCCCCAGTCCTTGGGTAGATAAAGAAACTGCCCAGTGAACCTCTCCAGTCCTTGGGTAGATAAAGAAACTACCCAGTGAACCTCCCCAGTCCTTGGGTAGATAAAGAAACTGCCCAGTGAACCTCTCCAGTCCTTGGGTAGATAAAGAAACTACCCAGTGAACCTCCCCAGTCCTTGGGTAGATAAAGAAACTGCCCAGTGAACCTCTCCAGTCCTTGGGTAGATAAAGAAACTGCCCAGTGAACCTCCCCAGTCCTTGGGTAGATAAAGAAACTGCCCAGTGAACCTCTCCAGTCCTTGGGTAGATAAAGAAACTACCCAGTGAACCTCCCCATTCCTTGGGTAGATAAAGAAACTGCCCAGTGAACCTTCCAGTCCTTGGGTAGATAAAGAAACTACCCAGTGAACCTCCCCAGTCCTTGGGTAGATAAAGAAACTGCCCAGTGAACCTCTCCAGTCCTTGGGTAGATAAAGAAACTACCCAGTGAACCTCCCCAGTCCTTGGGTAGATAAAGGAACTGCCCAGTGAACCTCCCCAGTCCTTGGGTAGATAAAGAAACTACCCAGTGAACCTCCCCAGTCCTTGGGTAGATAAAGAAACTGCCCAGTGAACCTCCCCAGTCCTTGGGTAGATAAAGAAACTACCCAGTGAACCTCCCCAGTCCTTGGGTAGATAAAGAAACTGCCCAGTGAACCTCCCCAGTCCTTGGGTAGATAAAGAAACTACCCAGTGAACCTCCCCATTCCTTGGGTAGATAAAGAAACTGCCCAGTGAACCTCCCCAGTCCTTGGGTAGATAAAGAAACTGCCCAGTGAACCTCCCCAGTCCTTGGGTAGATAAAGAAACTGCCCAGTGAACCTCTCCAGTCCTTGGGTAGATAAAGAAACTGTCCAGTGAACCTCCCCAGTCCTTGGGTAGATAAAGAAACTGCCCAGTGAACATCCCCAGTCCTTGGGTAGATAAAGAAACTACCCAGTGAACCTCACCAGTCCTTGGGTAGATAAAGAAACTGTCCAGTGAACCTCCCCAGTCCTTGGGTAGATAAAGAAACTACCCAGTGAACCTCCCCAGTCCTTGGGTAGATAAAGAAACTGCCCAGTGAACCTCTCCAGTCCTTGGGTAGATAAAGAAACTACCCAGTGAACCTCCCCAGTCCTTGTGTAGATAAAGAAACTGCCCAGTGAACATCTCCAGTCCTTGGGTAGATAAAGAAACTACCCAGTGAACCTCACCAGTCCTTGGGTAGATAAAGAAACTGCCCAGTGAACCTCCCCAGACCTTGGGTAGATAAAGAAACTGCCCAGTGAACCTCCCCAGTCCTTGGGTAGATAAAGAAACTACCCAGTGAACCTCCCCAGTCCTTGGGTAGATAAAGAAACTACCCAGTGAACCTCCCCAGTCCTTGGGTAGATAAAGAAACTGCCCAGTGAACCTCCCCAGTCCTTGGGTAGATAAAGAAACTGCCCAGTGAACCTCCCCAGTCCTTGGGTAGATAAAGAAACTACCCAGTGAACCTCCCCAGTCCTTGGGTAGATAAAGAGACTGCCCAGTGAACCTCCCCAGTCCTTGGGTAGATAAAGAAACTACCCAGTGAACCTCCCCAGTCCTTGGGTAGATAAAGAAACTACCCAGTGAACCTCCCCAGTCCTTGGGTAGATAAAGAAACTGCCCAGTGAACCTCCCCAGTCCTTGGGTAGATAAAGAAACTACCCAGTGAACCTCCCCAGTCCTTGGGTAGATAAAGAAACTGCCCAGTGAACCTCTCCAGTCCTTGGGTAGATAAAGAAACTGCCCAGTGAACCTCCCCAGTCCTTGGGTTGATAAAGAAACTGCCCAGTGAACCTCCCCAGTCCTTGGGTAGATAAAGAAACTACCCAGTGAACCTCCCCAGTCCTTGGGTAGATAAAGAAACTACCCAGTGAACCTCCCCAGTCCTTGGGTAGATAAAGAAACTGCCCAGTGAACCTCCCCAGTCCTTGGGTAGATAAAGAAACTGCCCAGTGAACCTCCCCAGTCCTTGGGTAGATAAAGAAACTACCCAGTGAACCTCCCCAGTCCTTGGGTAGATAAAGAAACTGCACAGTGAACCTCCCCAGTCCTTGGGTAGATAAAGAAACTGCCCAGTGAACCTCTCCAGTCCTTGGGTAGATAAAGAAACTGCCCAGTGAACCTCTCCAGTCCTTGGGTAGATAAAGAAACTGCCCAGTGAACCTCCCCAGACCTTGGGTAGATAAAGAAACTGCCCAGTGAACCTCCCCAGTCCTTGGGTAGATAAAGAAACTGCCCAGTGAACCTCCCCAGTCCTTGGGTAGATAAAGAAACTACCCAGTGAACCTCCCCAGTCCTTGGGTAGATAAAGAAACTACCCAGTGAACCTCCCCAGTCCTTGGGTAGATAAAGAAACTGCCCAGTGAACCTCTCCAGTCCTTGGGTAGATAAAGAAACTACCCAGTGAACCTCCCCAGTCCTTGGGTAGATAAAGAAACTGCCCAGTGAACCTCTCCAGTCCTTGGGTAGATAAAGAAACTACCCAGTGAACCTCCCCAGTCCTTGGGTAGATAAAGAAACTGCCCAGTGAACCTCTCCAGTCCTTGGGTAGATAAAGAAACTGCCCAGTGAACCTCCCCAGTCCTTGGGTAGATAAAGAAACTGCCCAGTGAACCTCTCCAGTCCTTGGGTAGATAAAGAAACTACCCAGTGAACCTCCCCAGTCCTTGGGTAGATAAAGAAACTGCCCAGTGAACCTCTCCAGTCCTTGGGTAGATAAAGAAACTACCCAGTGAACCTCCCCAGTCCTTGGGTAGATAAAGAAACTGCCCAGTGAACCTCCCCAGTCCTTGGGTAGATAAAGAAACTACCCAGTGAACCTCCCCAGTCCTTGGGTAGATAAAGAAACTGCCCAGTGAACCTCCCCAGTCCTTGGGTAGATAAAGAAACTACCCAATGAACCTCCCCAGTCCTTGGGTAGATAAAGAAACTGCCCAGTGAACCTCCCCAGTCCTTGGGTAGATAAAGAAACTACCCAGTGAACCTCCCCATTCCTTGGGTAGATAAAGAAACTGCCCAGTGAACCTCCCCAGTCCTTGGGTAGATAAAGAAACTGCCCAGTGAACCTCCCCAGTCCTTGGGTAGATAAAGAAACTGCCCAGTGAACCTCTCCAGTCCTTGGGTAGATAAAGAAACTGTCCAGTGAACCTCCCCAGTCCTTGGGTAGATAAAGAAACTGCCCAGTGAACATCCCCAGTCCTTGGGTAGATAAAGAAACTACCCAGTGAACCTCCCCAGTCCTTGGGTAGATAAAGAAACTGTCCAGTGAACCTCCCCAGTCCTTGGGTAGATAAAGAAACTACCCAGTGAACCTCCCCAGTCCTTGGGTAGATAAAGAAACTGCCCAGTGAACCTCTCCAGTCCTTGGGTAGATAAAGAAACTACCCAGTGAACCTCCCCAGTCCTTGTGTAGATAAAGAAACTGCCCAGTGAACATCTCCAGTCCTTGGGTAGATAAAGAAACTACCCAGTGAACCTCACCAGTCCTTGGGTAGATAAAGAAACTGCCCAGTGAACCTCCCCAGACCTTGGGTAGATAAAGAAACTGCCCAGTGAACCTCCCCAGTCCTTGGGTAGATAAAGAAACTACCCAGTGAACCTCCCCAGTCCTTGGGTAGATAAAGAAACTACCCAGTGAACCTCCCCAGTCCTTGGGTAGATAAAGAAACTGCCCAGTGAACCTCCCCAGTCCTTGGGTAGATAAAGAAACTGCCCAGTGAACCTCCCCAGTCCTTGGGTAGATAAAGAAACTACCCAGTGAACCTCCCCAGTCCTTGGGTAGATAAAGAGACTGCCCAGTGAACCTCCCCAGTCCTTGGGTAGATAAAGAAACTACCCAGTGAACCTCCCCAGTCCTTGGGTAGATAAAGAAACTGCCCAGTGAACCTCCCCAGTCCTTGGGTAGATAAAGAAACTGCCCAGTGAACCTCCCCAGTCCTTGGGTAGATAAAGAAACTACCCAGTGAACCTCCCCAGTCCTTGGGTAGATAAAGAAACTGCCCAGTGAACCTCTCCAGTCCTTGGGTAGATAAAGAAACTGCCCAGTGAACCTCCCCAGTCCTTGGGTTGATAAAGAAACTGCCCAGTGAACCTCCCCAGTCCTTGGGTAGATAAAGAAACTACCCAGTGAACCTCCCCAGTCCTTGGGTAGATAAAGAAACTGCCCAGTGAACCTCCCCAGTCCTTGGGTAGATAAAGAAACTACCCAGTGAACCTCCCCAGTCCTTGGGTAGATAAAGAAACTGCCCAGTGAACCTCCCCAGTCCTTGGGTAGATAAAGAAACTGATCTACCCAGTGAACCTCCCCAGTCCTTGGGTAGATAAAGAAACTGCCCAGTGAACCTCCCCAGTCCTTGGGTAGATAAAGAAACTACCCAGTGAACCTCCCCAGTCCTTGGGTAGATAAAGAAACTACCCAGTGAACCTCCCCAGTCCTTGGGTAGATAAAGAAACTACCCAGTGAACCTCCCCAGTCCTTGGGTAGATAAAGAAACTGCCCAGTGAACCTCTCCAGTCCTTGGGTAGATAAAGAAACTACCCAGTGAACCTCCCCAGTCCTTGGGTAGATAAAGAAACTACCCAGTGAACCTCCCCAGTCCTTGGGTAGATAAAGAAACTGCCCAGTGAACCTCCCCAGTCCTTGGGTAGATAAAGAAACTGCCCAGTGAACCTCCCCAGTCCTTGGGTAGATAAAGAAACTGCCCAGTGAACCTCTCCAGTCCTTGGGTAGATAAAGAAACTACCCAGTGAACCTCCCCAGTCCTTGGGTAGATAAAGAAACTACCCAGTGAACCTCCCCAGTCCTTGGGTAGATAAAGAAACTACCCAGTGAACCTCTCCAGTCCTTGGGTAGATAAAGAAACTGCCCAGTGAACCTCCCCAGTCCTTGGGTAGATAAAGAAACTACCCAGTGAACCTCCCCAGTCCTTGGGTAGATAAAGAAACTACCCAGTGAACCTCCCCAGTCCTTGGGTAGATAAAGAAACTGCCCAGTGAACCTCCCCAGACCTTGGGTAGATAAAGAAACTACCCAGTGAACCTCCCCAGTCCTTGGGTAGATAAAGAAACTGCCCAGTGAACCTCTCCAGTCCTTGGGTAGATAAAGAAACTGCCCAGTGAACCTCCCCAGACCTTGGGTAGATAAAGGAACTACCCAGTGAACCTCCCCAGTCCTTGGGTAGATAAAGAAACTGCCCAGTGAACCTCTCCAGTCCTTGGGTAGATAAAGAAACTACCCAGTGAACCTCCCCAGTCCTTGGGTAGATAAAGAAACTGCCCAGTGAACCTCCCCAGTCCTTGGGTAGATAAAGAAACTGCCCAGTGAACCTCCCCAGTCCTTGGGTGGATAAAGAAACTGCCCAGTGAACCTTCCAGTCCTTGGGTAGATAAAGAAACTACCCAGTGAACCTCCCCAGTCCTTGGGTAGATAAAGAAACTGCCCAGTGAACCTCCCCAGTCCTTGGGTAGATAAAGAAACTGCCCAGTGAACCTCACCAGTCCTTGGGTAGATAAAGAAACTGCCCAGTGAACCTCCCCAGTCCTTGGGTAGATAAAGAAACTACCCAGTGAACCTCCCCAGTCCTTGGGTAGATAAAGAAACTGCCCAGTGAACCTCCCCAGTCCTTGGGTAGATAAAGAAACTACCCAGTGAACCTCCCCATTCCTTGAGTAGATAAAGAAACTACCCAGTGAACCTCCCCAGTCCTTGGGTAGATAAAGAAACTGCCCAGTGAACCTCCCCAGTCCTTGGGTAGATAAAGAAACTGCCCAGTGAACCTCTCCAGTCCTTGGGTAGATAAAGAAACTGTCCAGTGAACCTCCCCAGTCCTTGGGTAGATAAAGAAACTGCCCAGTGAACATCCCCAGTCCTTGGGTAGATAAAGAAACTACCCAGTGAACCTCCCCAGTCCTTGGGTAGATAAAGAAACTGTCCAGTGAACCTCCCCAGTCCTTGGGTAGATAAAGAAACTACCCAGTGAACCTCCCCAGTCCTTGGGTAGATAAAGAAACTGCCCAGTGAACCTCTCCAGTCCTTGGGTAGATAAAGAAACTACCCAGTGAACCTCCCCAGTCCTTGGGTAGATAAAGAAACTGCCCAGTGAACCTCTCCAGTCCTTGGGTAGATAAAGAAACTACCCAGTGAACCTCACCAGTCCTTGGGTAGATAAAGAAACTGCCCAGTGAACCGCCCCAGACCTTGGGTAGATAAAGAAACTGCCCAGTGAACCTCCCCAGTCCTTGGGTAGATAAAGAAACTACCCAGTGAACCTCCCCAGTCCTTGGGTAGATAAAGAAACTACCCAGTGAACCTCCCCAGTCCTTGGGTAGATAAAGAAACTGCCCAGTGAACCTCCCCAGTCCTTGGGTAGATAAAGAAACTGCCCAGTGAACCTCCCCAGTCCTTGGGTAGATAAAGAAACTACCCAGTGAACCTCCCCAGTCCTTGGGTAGATAAGGAGACTGCCCAGTGAACCTCCCCAGTCCTTGGGTAGATAAAGAAACTACCCAGTGAACCTCCCCAGTCCTTGGGTAGATAAAGAAACTACCCAGTGAACCTCCCCAGTCCTTGGGTAGATAAAGAAACTGCCCAGTGAACCTCCCCAGTCCTTGGGTAGATAAAGAAACTACCCAGTGAACCTCCCCAGTCCTTGGGTAGATAAAGAAACTACCCAGTGAACCTCCCCAGTCCTTGGGTAGATAAAGAAACTGCCCAGTGAACCTCCCCAGTCCTTGGGTAGATAAAGAAACTGCCCAGTGAACCTCCCCAGTCCTTGGGTAGATAAAGAAACTACCCAGTGAACCTCCCCAGTCCTTGGGTAGATAAAGAAACTGCCCAGTGAACCTCCCCAGTCCTTGGGTAGATAAAGAAACTACCCAGTGAACCTCCCCAGTCCTTGGGTAGATAAAGAAACTGCCCAGTGAACCTCCCCAGTCCTTGGGTAGATAAAGAAACTGCCCAGTGAACCTCCCCAGTCCTTGGGTAGATAAAGAAACTGCCCAGTGAACCTCCCCAGTCCTTGGGTAGATAAAGAAACTACCCAGTGAACCTCCCCAGTCCTTGGGTAGATAAAGAAACTGCCCAGTGAACCTCCCCAGTCCTTGGGTAGATAAAGAAACTACCCAGTGAACCTCCCCAGTCCTTGGGTAGATAAAGAAACTACCCAGTGAACCTCCCCAGTCCTTGGGTGGATAAAGAAACTACCCAGTGAACCTCCCCAGTCCTTGGGTAGATAAAGAAACTGCCCAGTGAACCTCTCCAGTCCTTGGGTAGATAAAGAAACTACCCAGTGAACCTCCCCAGTCCTTGGGTAGATAAAGAAACTACCCAGTGAACCTCCCCAGTCCTTGGGTAGATAAAGAAACTACCCAGTGAACCTCCCCAGTCCTTGGGTAGATAAAGAAACTGCCCAGTGAACCTCCCCAGTCCTTGGGTAGATAAAGAAACTGCCCAGTGAACCTCTCCAGTCCTTGGGTAGATAAAGAAACTACCCAGTGAACCTCCCCAGTCCTTGGGTAGATAAAGAAACTACCCAGTGAACCTCCCCAGTCCTTGGGTAGATAAAGAAACTACCCAGTGAACCTCTCCAGTCCTTGGGTAGATAAAGAAACTGCCCAGTGAACCTCCCCAGTCCTTGGGTAGATAAAGAAACTACCCAGTGAACCTCCCCAGTCCTTGGGTAGATAAAGAAACTGCCCAGTGAACCTCCCCAGACCTTGGGTAGATAAAGAAACTACCCAGTGAACCTCCCCAGTCCTTGGGTAGATAAAGAAACTGCCCAGTGAACCTCCCCAGTCCTTGGGTAGATAAAGAAACTGCCCAGTGAACCTCCCCAGTCCTTGGGTAGATAAAGAAACTGCCCGGTGAACCTCCCCAGTCCTTGGGTAGATAAAGAAACTGCCCAGTGAACCTCCCCAGTCCTTGGGTAGATAAAGAAACTACCCAGTGAACCTCCCCAGTCCTTGGGTAGATAAAGAAACTGCCCAGTGAACCTCTCCAGTCCTTGGGTAGATAAAGAAACTGCCCAGTGAACCTCCCCAGTCCTTGGATAGATAAAGAAACTGCCCAGTGAACCTCCCCAGTCCTTGGGTAGATAAAGAAACTGCCCAGTGAACCTCCCCAGTCCTTGGGTAGATAAAGAAACTGCCCAGTGAACCTCCCCAGTCCTTGGGTAGATAAAGAAACTGCCCAGTGAACCTCACCAGTCCTTGGGTAGATAAAGAAACTGCCCAGTGAACCTCTCCAGTCCTTGGGTAGATGAAGAAACTGCCCAGTGAACCTCCCCAGTCCTTGGGTAGATAAAGAAACTGCCCAGTGAACCTCTCCAGTCCTTGGGTAGATAAAGAAACTGCCCAGTGAACCTCCCCAGTCCTTGGGTAGATAAAGAAACTGCCCAGTGAACCTCCCCAGTCCTTGGGTAGATAAAGAAACTGCCCAGTAAACCTCCCCAGTCCTTGGGTGGATAAAGAAACTGCCCAGTGAACCTCCCCAGTCCTTGGGTAGATAAAGAAACTGCCCAGTGAACCTCTCCAGTCCTTGGGTAGATAAAGAAACTACCCAGTGAACCTCCCCAGTCCTTGGTTAGATAAAGAAACTGCCCAGTGAACCTCCCCAGTCCTTGGGTAGATAAAGAAACTGCCCAGTGAACCTCCCCAGTCCTTGGGTAGATAAAGAAACTGCCCAGTGAACCTCCCCAGTCCTTGGGTAGATAAAGAAACTGCCCAGTGAACCTTCCCAGTCCTTGGGTAGATAAAGAAACTGCCCAGTGAACCTCACCAGTCCTTGGGTAGATAAAGAAACTGTCCAGTGAACCTCCCCAGTCCTTGGGTATGTTTATGGAAACCTTAGCACTTGAGATGGGTTACTAGAAGGGTCTCGAACCCACATCAGTGTTGTTATTTTGTATTCAAAAGTCGGTGGGGTAGAACTAATTATTAATGCTAAAGAATGTGTTACCATGGCAAACTGTATAAAGGTGCACTATTTTAGTAATAGTGAAAGATGCAGTGTTTTTTGATGATATTTGATTTAATTTTTTGTATGCATTAGATACACAAAACCAAAAGGCCAGTTACCAGATTACACAGCTCCAGTAGTATTAAAGGGTGGTAGGAACTCAGTGGAAGATTTCTGTAACAAACTACACAGATCCATCATAAAAGAATTTAAATGGTAAGTTTTTACACAGTAAAATGTCGAGGCGGCGACGAATAGCTGATTATCTTTGAAACATATTACAGTGGAACCTGTCTAATTTGATACACCAAGGGACCAGGGAAATATGTCAGATTGTACAGGATGTTGGAATACTCTGGTTTTATATTAGTTAACAGAAATAATCTGGTACGATAAATTTTTGTCGGATGTCACAGGATGTCAGAAAACTGAGGTGTCGGTTTGCACAAGGTCCACTGTATATTCCTTTTTTGTTCTTTTGTTCTAATTTGTTTGCAGGAAAACGAAATATCTTCTTATATATTTTTTTGTGTGTATTTTTCATCATAAGTGTATGTATTGTACTTCATTTGTATAACCCTTTTCTATTTCTAAAATTAATAATTTTAGAAAAAAGGAAAAAAGTTTTACACAATAGGGTGTACTTGTATGAATTTATAGAAAGATTGTTATAAATAACATCAGATTCAGTTTTAGATATAAATAAATTATGATATGGAATAAAAATTGTTATAAATAACATTGGATTCGGTTTGAAGTGTAAGAAAGTTATGATATTCTATAGCCAATGGAACCAGACCAAGCAGTCATGTGACCTTATGTTTACAATTAAATCACTGGGGTCTGTTGTTGAACTTACGATTAAGCTAATCATATGATTAGCCGTAATTACATTTTTAATTCCTAATCACATAATTAGCTAATGCAGTGATTAAATATGATTAGTTAATACATTGATTAAAAACAGTTCAGCAACAGAATTTAATCATTGCATTAGCTAAGTATGTCTCTGATACCTGTGCAATCAGTGCCTATCCTAAAGTTGTGAGTTCAAACCCTTTTCATGGCGAGATGTACTCGATACAACATTATGTGATAAAGTTTGTCAGTGACTTGTGACAGGTTGGTTGTTTTCTCTGGGTACTCCGGTTTCCTCCACCAATAAAACTGACTGCCACGAAATATCTGAAATATTGTTGAAAGTGGTGTTAAACACCATAATCCTAACCCTAACCCTACTACTTCCAAAGAACTAATTGAATGTATTTTGACAGTGCCTTAGTGTGGGGAACATCAGTCAAACATCAACCACAAAAAGTAGGAAAAGATCACGTCTTATGTGATGAAGACGTTGTACAGATTATTAAGAAGTAAGTACAATAAAGTTATCCGTTTCCTTCATAGTAGCCCAATCTTTTCACAGGCATGATTTTCTCCATGTTTTCTTCTCCAGTGAAATGTGCAGCCATTGTGGCAACAAGTTCTAAAAGATTCTTCAGGAATTTAAGGCATTTTTGAAAGAATCAAATTTATATCTGCTTAAAGATTTGAACCTAATTCAGTGACTAAGATATCCAGTAGAAATGCATACAAACTTCCTGTAGAAAGATTTTGGCCTAATTCAGACAAAAATAAAGTTATCAGTTTCCTTCAAAGTAACTCAATTTATATCTTCTTTAAGATTGATGCCTCATTCAGTCACTAAAACATCCTGTAGAAATGTTGGGCCTAATCTAAGCAAACTTGTTGACTGTACATTTGTTAGTCAGTGACAATTTATTACTAACAGATCTTTAATGTTCAATTATCAATTTTTATTCATTTCTTCCACTTTTGAATTTAAGAAATTATCGTTTTGTCACAAAATGAATTGCATTTTACCAACTTGGATGTTTTTAAGCGATACCAAATAAAAAACCAATATTAGGTTGAAAATTTGAAAGACATATTTTCGTAAGCATGATTTTTTACAAGTTGGCTCCTCTATCTTAATTATAAATTTGTTTATGATTATTTCAATTAATATTTATTGAATTTCACAAAAAATAATTTAAGACGATAAATTTTTTATGAATCCTAATTTGCCAAGCATGCATATTAAATTACAGTACCGGTACATGTTTGTGACTAATGAGGAGATCAAAATGCATTTTTTTATTTTCTTTTCAAATATTTCAAAATAAATGTGGAAATAATTTATTTTTAAGCCAAGATTTTTAGATTCTTTTCCTGGTGCTCAGAATGGAATAAATAAAATTTTAATATGAATGTGTTCTTTTTCTTAGATCTTTTTATGGTTTATATACCAGAATATAAGCAACAGCTAAGTACTATGAAATAATACATGCAGACACGAGATATTGCACACTTTAAATCGGAGTTGCAGTTTTATTACTCTCAGAGAGCCATGCAATAATTAATTACCTAGATTTGATGTTTCATTGCTTCATGTTACAAATCATTTATACCATGGTTTTCCGAGTTAGACTGTTAAATAATCCCATGCTTCATATTCGATTGTTTAACCATTTAACTGTGAAAACTGTGGTATAAATATTACATGTATTATTATTACAGGATCTATTATTGAGATTTATAAGAATAAATTCCACCATTAGTCTGAAAACTGACTTGATTTTATTGTTAGTTGTAGGTAAATTAACCTTGCATTAACTAAGGGATAAAAGATGTCAAAATCTTAAGTATCATTGGCCAATCTGATTCAGTTGTTCTGTAATGCTAATTTTACTATAGTAGCAATGGCTGAATATTTTTTTTTTAATAATCAAAGGGAGATAAATCATGATTGAAAAAATATTGTTGCAAGTTATCTCCCTTACATTTATTCTACAACATTTAAATCCAAGACAAAATCTATCAAATTATAACCAAATTAGGAGTTTTCATAAAAGGTCAGGGTGGGATTTTTAATTTGAATATATCAAACAACTAGAATTGAAATAAAGGTCAATTTATCTAAATTTGTAAATTTGAAATATATAAAATGTAGTACTATTACAATAATTATTTTCTTACAACTTCAGTTTCTGCTAATTTTTTTTTATTAATTCATAACAATGTTATTGAAATCTGTACCAGTACCTTATCCCAGTATCTTTAATGTTAGTAAAAACAATGTAATATACAGCAATTTGTATTGATACATATATATACGAAATAGAAAGTACCCTTGAATCTGTACAAACACATGATACAGTCTCTGCCAATTTGCTTGTACGGTAAGCACAAAGTATTTATCTGAAATCTTTCTAAAAAAAATTAATGATATCTTCTTGAAGTGTGAAATTTTTTAACCTCCTTCCTACACCACTAGACTTTTTAATCGAATAACACTGACAGAATATACACATAATTTTCTTGTATTGATCAATATTTTTTATTTCAGATGTTAAATGATTAATGATATACACAGATGAAGAAATTTGTTCCCTGGCTAATCACAACGTCACATTAAAATAGAACAGTGTACAATCATTCTGTTTGTAAATGATACATGGCTATGTCAATGACACATGATGATGTAAATGACACATGCTTATGTCAATGACACATGATGATGTAAATGACACATGATTTTATGGCTAATGAATTTTGTTTTGTTATGAAATCACATTTAACTCCTCTTCGCCAAAGTCAATGTGAGCTTTTTCCATCACTTGGCATCTGTCGTCTGTTCACTTTTCACATTTACATCTTCTTCTCTGAAATCGCATAGCCAAATTTACCGAAATTTTGTAGGACCACTATAAAGGTTGCTCATTTCGTCTCAATCTGTTAACAAACATGGCGCCATAGGCAATTCTTGCTTCTGTTTGGTCCAACAGCTGATCAACACAGGCTCAACCCACTGAGCCTCTAGTTATTATACCCACTGATTTATTAGATTCATGTATCAATTACTGCAAAAAGAATACACAGGCCATTAAGAAATTAGAATATAATGTGACATTCATATTTTATGTTGATTTAAGAAGTACAAGTACTAATGTTTGTGTGTTAAAATCTATTTGTCAATTTTTTGTAACAAATATTTCGTTTTATGTTTTTCAGACATTAGAAAGTTGATACACTGGTTAGATTGTACCTATGGATTGAAAGTCACTTAAGACTACCTTCTGTATTGTATATCAAGCTGGCTGTTTACTTTACTAATGGGGTGAACTGTTCTCTGGTGGGATGGGGGGTGGGGTAAAGGAGGAATATTTGTTATTGTTAGAAAATCCAGTTCAAGCTGACTGATTACTTTACTAATGGGGACAAACTGTTCTCCGATGGGATGGAGGGAGGGGGGTAAAGGAGGGCTGTATGTTATTGTTACAAAATCTAGTTATCAAGTTGAAATACAAAACATATAGGAAATGGGTTTAGCTTTCGATATTTTTAATGGTAAACATTTTACTGTAGTTAAATGTACATAAAGGAAAACAAATCACATTCATTATATGAGTCCGGTTTAGTTTACTTGAAATTTTTACCTGTAAATGTTTTACTACCGATACATAAAGGAAAATAAGACTCTTTATTCTGTATTAATTGATTGTATTTGAATTAATTTGTTAAAAAAGGATTTTATTTTAGGAGGAATTGATAAAGTTATACTTTGTATTCTAATAAAGGAAGTTGTAAAGATAATAAAATCTTTGTCTTGTCTTTTACATTAAGGTGTGGTTTAGGGTTATGGTGTTTAACACCACCTTCAACAATATTTCAGTTATATCGTGGCGGTCAGTTTTATTGGTGGAGGAAACCGGAGTACAGTGAGAAAACCACTGACCTGTTGCAAGTCACTGACAAACTTTATCACATAATGTTGCATCAAGAACACCTTGCCATGAAAGATGTTCGAACTCACAACTTTAGTGGTGAAAGGCCCCCTCCCCCCCTATTTACATTATGATACATTGTATTAATTTTGCTTTCTGTAAAGTAACATAATCTATTAATGAGTACAGTCACAGTTACTGAAGTAATTTATTTTCCGATTAGAAAACTAAGCAGTAAAAAACGTTAAAACAATGTAAATATGAGTTGTGCTCTAAATCACATGACCAATTCACATATACAATTTGACAACTATGTCAAGCTCAGATCAATCATTGCAAGTGAAATACAGACACACCTGATCATGACTGAACTGACATCATTTTGATATGGGTTATGGTGTTTAATGCCACTTTCAACAATATTACAGTTACAATGCGGCAGTCAGATTTATTGGTGGAAGAAATCGGGGTACCTGGAGAAAACCACAGACCTCTTACAAGTCACTGGAAAAGTTTATCTCATAATGTTGTATCAAGTACACCTCACCTGAGCGAGATTCAAACTCTCAACTTTAGTTGATTTAACGCTGCCACATTTTTGTGTGTCCCAAGCTAGGAACTGGATTTCCAATGCTATATATAAGTTTTGGTCTTTTTAATGTTTAACGATTTGTTCGTTCTCTTGATATTGGTAGAAATGTTGACCATTAATTATGAAGCTATCCAAGGGGAGATAATTTATGTTGTAAATTTATTGCAACAATTTTTCAATTGGATATTGATTATATATGAAAATATAAATCCAAGCAACATACCATCACAGTCACAGAGACCCTAAGGACATAAAAAAATATTCACAAGGTTTTTAAAATAAAAGTATTTCTCTACATATAGTGTTCAAAATGTGTACAATACACTAGACACAATCTACAGACCATCAATTGACTGGTACAAACATAAAAAAAAGCAATCAAAAATGTATATGTTGGCTATATCTATATCTTCTAGTATTTTGTTGGAGTTTATGTTTTGGATATGTTCTGTTTGTTGTAATCATAATCTGATCCTTTCCTTCCTCATTCATGACTTATCGGAGGGTTTGTAACGGGAGTAACACGATGGAGGGTTTGTAACGGGAGTAACACGACGGAGGGTTTGTAACGGGAGTAACACGACAGAGGGTTTGTAACGGGAGTAACACGACAGGGTTTGTAATGAGAGTAACACGATGGAGGGTTTGTGACGAGAGTAACACGACAGAGGGTTTGTAACGGGTGTAACACGATGGGTGTCAGTAGTATATGGGTACAGCTCAAGTCATATTTGTGGTTGTGGTGCTACCGGAAGTGATCGCATGTGCAACCGGAAGTGGCCCTGACCGGAACTGGAAGTGATCGCGTGCACATGCACAACCGGTACATTTTGTACTACTACAATAGTAGTAGTACAAAATGTGCACATGACCGACAGGGCTACCGGAAGTGCCCCGAAAGGGGTTCCCTTGGGTATGCGCAACCGGAAGTTGCACAATATCCACCCTAGTGGGGCCTTTTGACCAGAAGTGATGTCATCAAATGTCACCCGTAGTGACGGAAGGGGTGTGCGCATGCACAACCGGAAGAGGCTGACACTAGTCACATGACTTAAGAATATTAAATAAAATGTGGTAATAATTATTAATTATGTTTGCAGTATTTCTTACGAGGTATTTTGCTTTTTTAATTTTCTAAATATGATTTGTACAAGTTCTCAAATTAAACTGAAATACAAATTTAATACAGTAATGGCTCTTTGTTTCGTTCAGAATTTTTTTTCCGGAAAACACGAGTTAGAATATTTTTTTTTTTTTGTCGCGCAAAGCACGAAATTTTTTTCAAAAAATTAACATTAAGTTATATGACAAAAACTCTGAATCAGATTATTTTTTTTTTCCCTCCACCAAAATCAGAATATTTTTTTCAGCAACATTGGGAATCAGAATATTTTTTTAGAAAAAAAAACCATAAAGTCTGCCACAAAAGCAATAAATCTGGCCAGTTTTAAGGAAATTAAATGACAAATTATTTTAGTATGAAATGTGGGTCACTACTAGAAAATTAGCTCTAAAAATGTACTTTTCCTGCCCTGGAAGAATTGTAGACAGCTTATAAATTTGCTAATTATATCACCTAGAAAGGAAAGCTTTCCCTTACAAACATTATCTTTGCCTGTTTTATTTTCATTTATTCAATGTCTTATTAAAAAAAGTGAAAAATGTCCACATTTTTCATGAAATTGACAAAAAAGGGTATATGTCGGGGTGTCTTTCTAAACCCCTAACCTTTTTTTTTGCCTGGAAACATATCTTTATTTTTTAATGATATGTAGCATGGATATAAGTAATGTGATATATCTTTTTAAAACAAAATTCATTGACACAATTTTTTTCTATTCCACCTTAAAATCAAATTTTGTTGTATTTCACCAGGCTATATTGACAAAAAAAATTTGAAAAAAATATATGAAATAATTATAAAAATTTATGTCTTAGATATTCCAAAATATTCATCTATCATATTATATTCAGATAATTAAAAAAAAATAATATGCTATTTTTTTGGGGTACCTTAATGACACGGAGAAGTGAAAAAAAAATGACATTTTTTTGGACTTCCGAGGGGAGTAACTCTTTCAGGGAATATTTTAAAAATAAGCCTGAAAACCTATTCTCAAATTTTGATATTTTGTTAGGTACATCCCAAAGAACAATATATATGAAATTCAAAAAAATTCATTGACTACCCATAGTGTCCTTCTCTACCTTAATAGGTTCTTACATACGTTCTTGGGAAAGACCGGATGGTGTCTCCCTAATAAACATCAATTCGATCAATCAATCTAAGCAAAAACTAAATCTGAAATAATAAAAGTGAACTTTTAAGCCATATGAGGTAGAAGACTGTCAAATCATTAAAAAATATATATATATATTTAATTTAATAATATGTCAATTACCTTTCTTTTGACGGGTGTCAGTAGTGGAGCAGGAACTGTTTACCCTTCGGAGCACCTGAGTTCGCCCCCGGTTTATAGTCGGCTTCGTGTTACTCGATCTTTAGTTTTATGTGTATGTTTTGTGGATCGTTGTTTGTCTTTTTGTACTTTTACTTTTGGCCATTGTGTTGTCTGTTCTTCTATATACGGTCTGATTACCTCCCTTTGGTATCTTCAAACTCTTCTTTTGGTTGTTTTACATCGAGTATTTATTTCAAGAAAACATGCAGATTAGTGAAGCTTACAGTGGAATTAAACGATTTTTTTTTATAAAAAACACTTACTACTAAAAACTCAAATATCCGATCAGATTTTTAATTATTTAATAAAATGTAATAAGCTGTTTTGTCGCGAACATTTCCCCTTTGTAGAAGTAAAAGTTTATGTTTAATTTAATAGAAAGTAATAACTAGGAAGAACTGTTTTAGATACCTAAAACTTATGTCTCCCCTTAATGCGGCCATCTGTACAACAATAAGTTACACATTATGAGTTGAATGTTGTGGAAAAAATATGTCATAAAAGCAAATATTTGCGAGCAGTGGACCAAAGTAATTACTATTATAGTAAATTGGAAGCAAGAACTTCTAAAATAACCAGAATGTGTTTATAATTATAATTACATCAAAACTGAAATGGGTTGTGGAAAGTACAAGTATTGACAAAAGTATACTGCAGTAACTTGTGTTTTTTTAACATTTCCCTCTGTGTACAGTCATGACAGTGGGAGTGGACACTATTTGGGGAAAGTTTGAGACAATAATATAAATGGTCCACTGAGTGAACATATATTCATGATAACATTTTATAGCAATCACTTTCTGAAATGAAATATGGAAAATGACATATGAATATATCACATTGTACCGTTTTTTATTTGGTTTCCATTTGGAATTTAATTTAATTTCAAAGGGCAGTGTGGTAGTGGCTACTGTGGACAGCTGGAAATGTTAAAAAGTCAATGATTGAAGTGTGAGACTAAATGTTTGATCACTTTCGTGTATTGAAACATATCTGGTAAAAGAAATTGAAGCAAAAGAGAGAGGTATAATTATTAACAAACAACAATTCCATCTGTATTTACCCTGGATCATATAGAAACAAACATGACTTTTTATTTCATACTTCAACTTTACCTTTACTGTAAATATGTTCTTCCAATGAACAGTTTTGTTGGATTTATTTGAATTATTTGACCTTGAGGTCAAAGATCAAGGTCCCACGAAGGTCATTACGGTACGCGACACACCGCCTTATGGTCATGCACCCACATACCAAATATCATTGACCTATCTCGAAAGACAAAAATGTTATGGTCCGGACAAGAAAACACTATTTAAAAAACAATTATTTGACCTTGAGGTCAAAGGTCAAGGTCTCACGAAGGTCATTACGGTATGCGACACACCGCCTTATGGTCATGCACCCACATACCAAATATAATTGACCTATCTGGAAAGACAAAAAAGTTATGGTCCGGACAAGCTTCGCTGTAAAGAAGCAGAAGAAGCGGAAGCGGAAGAAAAAATCAGACTAAAACAATATGTCTCCCTTCGTTCGAAGGGGAGACATAATTAGGAAATATACAAGCAAGTCATGTACATCTTCTGTTTCAATAAAAACAATATTGAGAGGTGCAGTTAGTTAATAATAAATATATTTCCGGTTCAGCAAAGATATTGAATTGAAGTTAAAATACATAGTATGATTATATGGGACAAAGTCCCAACTATGGTAGAAATAGCAATATTTTGATTCCAGATCCATATCACTAATGGCTTAAATTTCATGCACCGGAAATGACACACCGGAAACAAATACATGGTTAAATCTGCAGAAAATCGGATGCGCAGTAATCTGGAACTACTTCCGGTTATTAATGTCGTCCCCGATATATCTCGGCCCAAAAAATCTCGACACTATTTTGATGCACTGAATGAGCGTGAAATTGGCAGATAATTTTCAGATTCGCGAGCATTCATGGCCGTGCCTGTTTCAATAGATGGAAAGAGCATCCTTACATTGTACTACAGTACACTCCAAAAAGTACACAAAAGTAAGTAAAATTTCATTCATCCCAAGGATTTACTGTACATGATTTAAATATTAGATAATGTGTATTGTGCTTCGCTGGCACTACAGGTAGCACCTGTCTCATATTATTGCTTATAAAAGATTATTGGACTTCGTCCCAAGTTAGGTAACACCTATTATCATATTATGGGACGAAGTCCCAACTATGGTAGAAATAACAATATTTTGATTCAAGATCCATATCACTAATGGCTTAAATTTCATGCACCGGAAATGATACACCGGAAACCAATACATGGTTAATTCTGCAGAAAATCGGATGCGCAGTAATCTGGAACTACTTCCGGTTATTAATGTTAAAAGTCGTCCCCGATATATCTCGGCCCTAAGATAAAGTCGTCCCCGATATATCTCGGCCCAATAAATCTCGACACTATTTTGATGCACTGAATGAGCGTGAAATTGGCAGATAATTTTCAAATTCGCGAGCATTCATTGCCGTGCCTGTTTCAATAGATGGAAAGAGCATCCTTACATTGTACTACAGTACACTCCAAAAAGTACACAAAGGTAAGTAAAATTTCTATTTCAATCATCCCAAGGACTTTACATGATTTAAATATTAGATCACAGTCGTATGAATTTTAGTCATAAATAGAGAAAAATAGTGAAAATTTAGATATTACCCCAACATCTAAATTTATATATATAAGAGTCTCTTATATATATATATATATATTATATTACCCCAACATCTAAATTTTCACTATTTTTCTCTATTTATGACTAAAATTCATACGACTGTGATTAGATCATGTGGATTGTACTTCGCTGGCACTACAGGTAGCACCTGTCTCATATTATTGTTTAAATTGTTTTATTGGACTTCGTCCCAAGTTAGGTAACACCTATTATCATATTATATCAAGGAAAAGTTGTTGGAAAATAAAACAATGTATTTAGCCAAGTATGATATATAGGTGATATGCATATCACAAGAAAGATGGAATGATACGGAAATAACAAAGTATATAACAGCAGTGTATAAATAAACGTTAGAGAAAACCGAAGGGGCAATCAAAAATGAACAATCCAGAGAATATAGCAACATAGGGTACAAGACGAAGACAAACAAAACAAAATAAAAACACAACATAATATGTGTTGGACACCACTACACGCAAATCAGGGTTTCGACACTAACATGGATTATTAGATATTTTTATTATTAAAATTTACAATTACTAAATAAATCTAATTGATATTTTAAACTAAGGTGTTCCTCACTTGAGTTTTCCAATCTTTTAGACTGAGCATACCTTATGAAGGTGATTGATGGATGGATGGATGGATGGATGGATGGATTGATTGATTTTTCTTCAAATGAGTCATACCACAATTTAAATATTCTTATATCTAACCCTGGCTTGAACACTAGGAAAGTTACTTGAATGACAACCATCGTAACACAAATTTACACATAAAAACTTATTTATATACTCCGTTTGCTAAGGGAATGCATTTGCACCTGAATTCACCTTCCCTTCTTTTTAGTATGGTACGTGTTAATCTCAGAATTGTAAATTGATGATTGTACCTTCGGTTTTCTCTTACATTTAGCTAATAACTATTTCAGTTATATCATGGCGGTTTGTTTTACTGGTTGGGAAAACCGGGGTACCTAACAAACAAATATATTCAGAAACAGATTGTTCAGCCAATCAAAAAGCCCGTTAGAACTCTCTCAATTTTCATGTCTATGGCGTTTGTCAAGGATGCAAATTGGATTTCTTTCAAAAACAGACTTAAAGGACATATAAATTGGCGTAAGGTAAGAAATTTTATTATAATTTGAATGGATGAAAGTATTTAGCTAGTCAAAATGACTCGTTTACGCATGGGAAAGTCTGTACACAGATGGGAAGTGGTCAACCCAGCGTTTGTACGACTTCGGATTTTCACGCCGTTTTGTTTTGGTTCGTGTATGATACCTCAGTAGTTCGGAGGCCTACACTAACAATTGGGGTCTCTTTGGAAAGGAAAATTACTTGACTTTCGACTGGTGGAAACATTTTTTGAAAATATTAAGGCGTTCCGAAGTTACGATCAATTTAACACGACGACTTAAAAAAATGGAAGCAAGTATTATATAGTATTTTTTTTTATTTTTTTTTTCGGACGCACCTAGCCCCTGTGACACATACATGTATCGACGATTCGAGCATGTTTTAAGTAAACTAGGTAGAGTAGAGAAAACAGAAAGATTAATCATTTATCTCAACAAACTGAACTGATTCACGAAATGTACCCATTTAACAACGATGTCAAACACTCAAATGCTCATGATCAGTTCACAGGGACTTATCACTATCCAGGTAAATATACTATCAATGTATAAACATATACAAGGGCGGACATCTTTTTTACCCCCGCTCGCTTCAAGTCGTGTTTGTTTTTTAAATTCCTTCTAATATATTCAAAACCCTGTTTGGTTCAACTCCCAAGACCTTATTCTTTTCAAAAAATATCATGACCTCCTCTCGACTACCTCTTGTGAAGGCGCAGCGGTCGTTTTTGTCAGGAATTCGCCTGAGTAGAGAACAACATGGACCCAAAGTGAAAGTAACAGCGCCACCTATAAAAAAACGGAAGTTCAGAACTCTCGGGGTTTTACCATTCGATATTTGGTTTTCTCGCTAGTTATCGTGTTTCTAAGTATAAGATACCGTGGGAAATAACAGACGAAATAATAAATTAAAGAAAATGGACAGCAATCAAGAAAAAGCCTTGAAAATGGCATTTATCATTCATTGTATGTACAAGTCAAAAATGTTCAGTTTTCACTTCAAATCGTCCCGCTCGTTTAATGATGTTTGAATCTTAACGGTATTTTCCTTACCTCAAAGCTAAAACCCCGAGAGTTCCGAACTTCCGGGTTTTTTTTAGGTGGCGCTGTTACTTTCACTTTGTATATGTTTATACATTGATAGTATATTTACCTGGATAGTGACAAGGCCCTGTGATCAGTTATTGGGATATAAGTCATTTGTGAAAATTGTGTACACATTCACCTAGTCCGAGATTCCTCTGTCGTTTAACGGCATTGATAATCTTGCTGTAGCCGTTCAACGACAGAGGGTGATACATACGGAAACCATCAAATTTGCCTCACAGCCATAGTATCGGCACATTTCCACGTTTCGTGGCTATCGGATTTTATTTTCTATCATAAACCTTATATAAATCGCTTCACCAATCATTTTTCTATTCATTCATAACCATCTTACCCTCAGAAAGTGGTGTTACACTCCATTACAGCACGATTTTGCCTTAGATCCTATTATTCCGCCATTTGACTTCCATTTTCGAATCTACACACGTGATCTCGCGATACTAACTGAATGATGACAGCAACGCATTGCATGATGGGAGCTAATTAATGCAGCGTGCCAAATTATTTGGAGCATTATTTGCATACGTAAACAACATTCAAATCACATGGAAGACGATACATTTAAGCGTATTCTGCAGGACAAACAGTCCATCTACAGATCAAAGAAGAGCAGAAGGAAATTATACAGAATGTGTTGGAAAGAAAAGATTCAATGGCAGAGTGTTACCAACGGGCTTCGGAAAGAGCATGTGTTACATTCCCCCTTTTTGTTTTTGGACAAGGTACTACATTTTTTTTTTTCTTATGGTTATCTGTAATTCACTAAATTTGCTGTTAAAATCATTACCAATCAATATAATCAACTGTATTAAATTTTATGTTAATTGTTCTGCCTTAACAGGCGCCTATGATTGGCAATAAAAATATTTTTTTGTTTGTTTATATGCAAATTATCTCCCATGATACATTGCGGTAATCGTAGTTTTCTCGTAGTCACGTGACAAATGTTTGAAAAATGGAAGACAAATGTCGAAATCATAGGTTCTAAGGCAAAATCGTGCTGTAATGGAGTGTAACACCACTTTCTGAGGGTAAGATGTTTATGAATGAATAGAAAAATGATTGGTGAAGCGATTTATATAAGGTTTATGATAGAAAATAAAATCCGATAGCCACGAAACGTGGAAATGTGCTGACCCAGAGTTGGAGAAGCAAATCCGCTGTTTTCCGTATGTATCACCCTCTGTCGTTGAACGGCTACAGCAAGATTATCAATGCCGTTAAACGACAGAGGAATCTCGGACTAACATTCACCATTTGTTATGGATGACCACGCCGTAAAACATAGAACTAATTTGACTTGACATATTTGTATTGGAACTGTAAGAAGGAACATCGGGATTGCTTCGACACGAAACATCAGAAGTGCTACTGGCTGTAGAATTTGTGGAGGTTTTATCGATTTTCAGATATAGCGATTAACAGTGTTAACCCTTCATTCATATGACGATTGGAATTTTCAAAGAATGGCTAGTTAAATATTTCTTTGTGCATAAGATTGTTTTTAAAGCCATTCTTGTATTTTAATATACTCTCGATTACCTGGCAACTTTTGTTGTCAGTAAAATGGCGTCATCTGTTTCCGTGGCAAATAAAAACGAGGCCGATATACGGGATGGAAACGAATATAAAATCCCGAAATGGCTGGTTTTAAAATTTCATGGTTCTGGTCATCTACCAAATCATACTACATCTAAATAAAATAACAGAATGTTTGAAAATGACCACTTTCAAAATTGTGTTTACTTTTGACGTTTTTTTAGTGCTACAACCATAATGCACTGCAAAGTGACATGTATTTTATATAAGAAACAGGCACATTTCAGTCGGTTCTTTTGTTTACAAATACGATCAGTGACCCCATGACAGGAAGAGCAGGTGTCTTAGAGGCAGACGACATAGTTAAATTTTATATAGCCCTTCTGGATTTTTTTTCCAGCTACTTTATAAATGAAGTACATTTTTGGCATTACAAAAAGTATGGTTCAGTAGGTAGGTTCACTGTTTTTGGTACTTACGTCTTTAAAAGTAAACTTTATCCTTTTTTACAGATGTCAGCTTTCGTATTGTTTATGTTCCATAAATAGAAACCAGAAGACACGTCAAAAATAATGCGTGCGCTGTGGAAATCAAAATAAAATGGATACCACGAAAACACATACCGTGACGATAGTAACTTAGTTTCACTTTCAGTGTTGCTGAGGATGTTTGATATTTTCTTGTCTTTCCTCACTCAATGTTATTAATAAATGCCACATTTTTATGCCCTGATATTTGCATAATATCTATAGATCCCCTCCACATTGTTTTCTCTTAACTTCTGGACGGGATAAGATATTTTCTGGCACTGATTGATTAATGTCTAATTTGCAACTTTCCTTCATTTTTTTCATGAGACTGGAAAGCTTTCTTTCATGCACTTTTCTACCTGTTTCTAAAGCTCGTACAAATAAATTATGTATTTTGCGACAATGCAAGTATATAAAGGAGGAGAAGCTAATACCAATCTTCTGGACTTTACATAGGTTTCAATGGAAAATTGGAATTTATTTTTATAGAATAAAATAAAACTTTCATATGTACAGGGTAAATTGAAGAAAATCAAAATAGATATCTGATTTAGTGTCAACAAGCACCAGATATGATTTTAATTACTATATTTAACTTCTGGTTGTATATCATAATCAAATGAATTAATATGCATTGAAGTCTACATGTATGTAGAATCCCCACCAATTATTTTCTTCATATCAAATTTGCTATTATTAAACCATAATCCATTGATTGGTAAATTACATAATGCGATGTCACTAAGGAACCAAGAATATTATGGACATAGGTTTATTGCATAAGTGTTGTGACCAGAAAAATATTAGAGTGAAGGATATATTTTTCTGGAATGAACAATATTTACATGATAATGTTGGCTGTTGCGGGTAATGACTAATGTGTGAATATATTTTCTGAGTCGGATCATACAAAAATGCATTATGAAATCTTGAAGTTTCAAATATTCAAACATTGCTAATTTAGTCTGCATTTTGTTCCTTTTTTCTTGTTATTTTATTAGTAAATATATAATAACATGTATTTTAATTATAATCAATGCTATATTAATGTCTTTCAGATGAATGGCTGGATTAATGGTCTAACAGTGTACAATGTACATGTGATGTTTGAAATAAGTGCAAAGACTATATATATATATATGAAAGAAATAATTGCATAAAAACCTATGAACGTTTTATAAAGATCGCATTCAGTTGTTGCATACAGGCTAGGGGTATGTGAATCAGTTTCAAATGGAATTGCACAAAATAAAAAATGTACTGTAATCCCGATCAACAGTGAGTAGAATTCCAGCAGATAAAACACTAGTTTCAATGCACAAATGACTAGAACAAACAAAAGAATAAAACAAGGAAATACAAGGAAAATAAAAAATAATAACAATACTACAATTGTACCAGAGGGAGTCATACCCAAATATTTGTAGACTATATATAAACAATACACTGGTATACATATATATATATAAACATGAATCAGCACTGTTGGTTATAGAACATAAATATATTCAGTTACTTATCTGATAAATCTCTTATTGAAAGGCAAGTTGCTATAAAATTTGCAAGATTTTTACAGATGTCTCTGTCTTCATTACTTAATAACCATATAAACTTATTTCTATCTGATAATTCCCGAAAAAATTTGTTATTTATATTAGAAAAAAAAGTATTTCTAGCAAAGGAATATTTATTACATTTAATTAATAAGTGTTCTTCATCCTCAACTGCCTCACAGTTACATTGTTTACATATTCTATTTTCAACTGCAGTTTTTGGAATTGTGTATCTGCCCCTTTCAATTTCAAGTTTATGTGCACTTATTCGAAAGCGTGCTAGGGTTGATCGATTTGATAATTCTTTTATATTATCTAAGTATTTTTCCTGTTGGAATATAAATTTAAATTTACAATATGTACGTAATTTATTTTCATTTCTGTTAGTAGCTGGGTTTTGCTTAACTAAATTAATCTTCTCCCTCCAAATTTTTGTATATCTCTCTTTTAATTTTTTTCTTATTATATTTATTTCTCTTGGGTACCTGTAAAATGCGAAACGAAATCGAAACGAAATAGATCGAAAAGAAACGAAACAAAATCGAAACGAAATTGACCGAAACGAAACGGAATAATACAAAATGAAAGAAACTTATTTTAATGAAAAATTAGAGAAAGTATCGTTTAAGCGTAGAAAAGATAGTTTATTGTATTCCAGGTTATATTCATTTAATGTATATTTCATTTATCATACACATTTATATGTTTTGGGGGCCCGGGTGGCTCATTGAGTTAGGTCGTTGGATCTAACAACTCATACAAGCCCATCACCAGTACGGCGTGGGCTCGTGCCCAGCTTTGTAAATTACAAAAAGGGTACACTCGACTCGCAGCCGCAAGTGATAAAGTTTACCAGTTGCTTGTCCAGGGTCGGTGGTTCTCTCCGGGTACCCCGGCTTCCTTCATCACTAAAACTGGTCACCATGATATATCTGAAATATTGCTGAAAGTGGCGTTAAGCACAAAAATTCGAATTCTTTATATGTTCTGTAATATTTACGAGTGGCTCAATGTGTTAGATCGTTGGATCTATGCAACTCATACAAGCTTATCACCAATACGGCGTGGGTTCGCGCCCGGCTTTGTAAATTACTAAAAAGGGTGCACTTGACTAGCAGCCGCAAGTGATAAAGTTTTCCAGTTGCTTGCCCATGCGGCCGGTGGTTCTTACCTGGTACTCCGGCCTCCTCCACCACTAACACTGGTCGCCATGATATAGCTAAAATGTTGTTGAAAGTGACGTTAAAACACCAAAAATTAAACAAAATAAAATCTGTAATATCTATGCATTGTATTGGATACGCTGTGTGTTTACACAATTAACTGTGCTTTATCCAATAAACCATCTTTTGGAATTGGCGTTTATTTTTTTGATATTTGGTCGAATTTCTTAAATCTCCGACACCTCGTTTGAGATTGTGTGTGGTTATATGGACTAAGCCCATATTCCATAAGGTTTTCAGTTCATCCGGCACTTTGTGAATCTGCATGCAAGTTTCAACCTATATGACCCTTGAATTTGTGACCTTAACTTTTGATCAAGTGGTTCCACACAAGAAAAAGTTTCTGGCAAGAAGATCTTTCACAAAATTCCCATAGTGTCCACTGTTAAATTAAGTCAGACTGTGGTGGCAACCTTTGATTTCCGATCAGTTTTCAATTCACACGTTTGTTAGAGAAAATTCCTACAATTCAATAATTAAATCTGTAATACATTATCTGTCAAGAGCTTCCAGTAGAGTCCAAAGTTAAACTAAGTTCGACCCTGGCGGCTATCTTGGATTTCCAATCGGCATGTGATTCTCAATTTAGAAGAGGACAAGAGGAGAAAGGAAAATTCTGACGCTAGTACCAAAAAAAAAAAAAATAAATAAAATAAGAAAAAAAAAATCAATTTATCAAGCAAGTGCTAGGGACCGTATTGAACTTGCAGTGAGATGTGAACGTTTGCTCCATGTTGAAGGCCTCACTGTGACCTTGAGATGAAGAACAGCAATAAAAGCGCTGTTCCTTTGCTTTGGGTTTTGTCAAGTGCGTGTAGGGATTTCATACACCTTATCCCTTCCTTTTTTATTAATTCTGACAAGAAGATCTTTGAACCAAATTCTAATATGATCCAATGTTAAACTACATGTAAGGGGCCCGGGTGGCTGGGTATATGTTAGAAACAAATATAACATTTCACGCTTGTTAAGTTTTCAGGTCATATAAAATTCCCAAGGATTGTGTCTGAACTTTTTTACTTCTTGCCAAAATTAAGGGAGCCCCTTCATATGTGCATGTCCCCTCCCCTCTTCAAGTTAAATGGCCGGTCCCCAAGTCTTAAAAAAGAAACTTAACATGTAGTTTTGCAAGATGAGTGTACCGTTTTGTGCAGTATACCGTTTAAATTTTGCCAGATTGGTCATGATTTAAAATGTCTTTTTATCTCGACAGTCTTTCTTATAATAATAGAAGCCATAATTTGTTGCATATTTGAATATGAATATATTTTGTTTATCTCATCGTTAGCAAGGGGTAAACTTTAAGAAAACAATGAAAAAAATTCTCAAGGGCAAAAACTGAAATATAATAAATATAATAAATAATTGAATAATTAAACAACAACGGTAATTTTGCAATTATTTCGAAGCGGCACTAATAAGCATTCTCAAGTAACAGTACCCGGCCTACCTTACAAAATGGTGGGGGGTCTTCCGGTGCCGCTGGACCCCGACCCCTGTACATACGGATTCTGATGCCAATTTTAGATCCAATCTCAAGACTTGTCTAACTAAAGCCTCTTTAAGCCCCAATTTTTGAAGAATAATCCAAGCAAAAACATATATACCCCTTTTCAGCCATTTATGAATGAAAGATTAACCCATGCCAGACATATAATCAATAATAGGACCCCGATTGTCAGACCATCACCATGTATATAGGAAGTAATATCCCCCCACGTAACAGTCATTTTCATTTTGTCATTCGGCACAGTATAGGTGGAATATCACTGATGTGGCGTTTAGCAGTCAACAATCGATGAATCAATCAGTTCGTCATTGCTAGATGAAGAACGATTTTTTTCAAATATAACCTGGAAAACAATGAACTTTTCTACTATCCTTTTCTACGGTTAAATGATACTTTCTCTATTTTTTTCGTTTAATTTTTGTCTTGTACCCAAGAAATTGTTTCGTTAAAATAGGTTTTATTTCATTTTGGATTATTCCGTTTCGTTTCGTTTCGGTCAATTTCGTTTCGATTTATTTCGTTTCGTTTCGATTTCGTTTCGTTTCTGTAAATTTCGTTTCGCATTTTACAGGTACCCATTTCTCTTGCACCGCAAGTAAGTGGAGATTTAAACATTTTCAACATATCAAGTTCTTTTAAAATATAATAAATACAGCTAACCCAACAATGCTGACCATTATTATGCATTTTATTCTAATGCTGCTTTAAGTATACAATTTGTTTTATCTTCATGCAATCTAATCCAATGATTCGGATTTGTTTAAGATTTTTGTTTTGTTTTTTATTGACTTCTAAGATTTTTTTTATCGTAACATATGTATAAAAAATATGAAATTTTAAAATTATTAGTTTCATTTTGTCGGTTTGTATTTACAAATAGTGAGAACGAAAACATTTATTAGAAAAAGACGACGGTCGATTATTGACATTGGTTACGGTTCATATTTTTAACTCCTTCACAGGAGAGCAAAAGACAAAAAAGTAGTTCCGGAATATATATAGGCGGGGCTTATATACAATATACGTACATTGTCGGTAAATATAAAATTTATTTGTACGAGCTTTAGAAACAGGCAGAATAGCGAGCCTTAGGCGAGCTTTTCAGGGCTGTTTCGCAGCGAGTACAAATGAATTTTACATTTAACGACAATGTACGTATATTGTGTTTATCCTGCAATGTTAAAAAAGTCGGAAAACTTGTCAGATTTAAACAAAAAAGACAGAAACAAGCGTCATTCCTCGCCTTTCATAAATGTTGTCAAGGGTGTCTTCTTCGTGGTCCGCGTTAATTAGTACCAGTTTCATACTTGTCTGCGCCCTCCGCTGTACATAGCTACAGGGTACCAAGAAAGTTTATTCGTAGGCTGAAAAGTTTATTCGTATAGTACGAAAAGTTTATTCGTCTAGTACGAATAAAGCAAAAATTATTCGTATAGCATATATGTACAGCAAATATACTGATTGCAGGATAAAAAAGTTTATTCGTAGGTTTAACAGTTTATTCGTAGGCTGAAAAGTTTATTCGTCTAGTACAAATAAAGCAAAAATTTATTCGTATAGCATATTTGTACAGCAAATGTACTGATTGCAGGATAAATATATATATTTATCCTGCAATCAGTACATTTGCTGTACATATATGCTATACGAATAATTTTTTGCTTTATTCGTACTAGACGAATAAACTTTTCGTACTATACGAATAAACTTTTCAGCCTACGAATAAACTTTTCAGCCTACGAATAAACTTTCCTGGTACCCTGTAGCTATGTACAGCGGAGGGCGCAGACAAGTATGAAACTGGTACTAATTAACGCGGACCACGAAGAAGACACCCTTGACAACATTTATGAAAGGCGAGGAATGACGCTTGTTTCTGTCTTTTTTGTTTAAATCTGACAAGTTTTCCGACTTTTTTAACATTGCAGGATAAACACAATATACGTACATTGTCGTTAAATATAAAATTAATTTGTACTCGCTGCGAAACAGCCCTGAAAAGCTCGCCGAAGGCTCGCTATTCTGCCTGTTTCTAAAGCTCGTACAAATAAATTTTATATTTACCGACAATGTACGTATATTGTATATATATCTGTAAAGATAGACTTAATCTGATATAATTTACTTTAACTGCATGTTATAGTGTTGTCAAGTAACATATATATTTGACAAAAATGTACAGGTAGTAAGTAGTAAGAAATGATATGGATGTAAATGACAGTCACAGTTGGGTCTTCAGCAATGAGAATAACTCATACCCTAAAATGAGTGTGAAACAGCCCCTAACCTGCATATAGTATTTTTGTATATTACAATAGAAGATAATACGACATCAAAAACATTTTTTACTTTAATACAAATGAAGTACAAAAATTGAAATGGTTAGGTTTTGATTGGTTTATGGCGATTAACGTCACTTTCAACAGTATTTCATTTATATCGTGGTGGTCAGTTGTATTGGTGGAGGAAACCGCAGTACCCTGAGAAAACCGTCGACTGACAAACTTTCTTACATAGTGTTGTATCTCGAGTACACCTTGCCTAAGCGGGATTCGAACTCACAACTTTAGTGGTGATATGCACTGATTGCACAGGTAGTTGTAAATCCAACTACCATACGATCATGACCACGACGCCCCGAGATAGAGAATATTTTGGGAAAACACGTGATGGTTGTGAAGCGATCATATATATTATATCTAGAATTAATCAGATAAAAAAGGGGCCGTCGTGGTCGTGATCGTATGGTAGTGGGATTTGGATTTGGATGGTCCCAAAAAAATTGTAATGTGAACAAAATAACAAATACAGATGGCACATTGTGCAAACGTGAAATTTGTAAATGATCAAATGGTAACGTTATAACAGACTGTTTCTTTATTGTTCTATTTTTAGATGATTTAGAATGCTTACTGTTTTTTTGTACTATTGTTGAAGTCATTAGTGTCTATGATTATTATTGCTTAATGTAATATCCTAGCCGAATTATACTGTTTAATACTATATACTAGTATGTATCCCCCTTCCTGTCATTGCACAGTTCTTCCCAATGAAATGACAATTACTTCCTTGTTGCCCAATACAGAAATAATAATAGTACGACAATAATAATAATCCAATTTCTTATATTCACTCTTCGTTGCCGTTCTATTTCCATTTCTCGTTCCCTCACTCTTCGTTGCCGTTCTATTTCCATTTCTCGTTCCCTCACTCTTCGTTGCCGTTCTATTTCCATTTCTAGTTCCCTCACTCTTCGTTGCCGTTCTATTTCCATTTCTCGTTCCCTCGCTCTTCGTTGCCGTTCTATTTCCTTTTCTCGTTCCCTCACTCTTCGTTGCCATTCTATTTCTTTTTGTTGTCTAGCCTGTTTTTCAATCATTTGTCTTTGCAAAGACTGCCATAAATGTCCGCCAGGGTTATTTCCACGAACGCAAACACATCTCCCATCACTAGTTGTTGTGAATTTAGCATAATAGATTCTGTCTTTTACGGAGACGTCTATAAAACATACAATACCAAGTTCTTCGGCTTTCTGAAATACCCATAATCTTCTATTGTCTGATGTAATCCATGTGCCATCTATGTTGAAAACTGATATATTAGGAATACGGTCGGCAGTATCTGGGTTCCTAACGATTTCGTCAAGAGTTTCTCCAATATACTGACCAGCATGATATGTGTTAGCGCCAAATGAATTAGAAATAGAATCCTGGCTAAAACGTATCTCAGAAGGTGCTAATTTAATGACACCCATGATTTCAACAATCTACTTTCGGTTTCGGTTTTGATTTCTTGAAAATTGGTATTTGTTTCACGATATCAATATGCCGGGAAGCCAGTGAGGACGTCAGAGGACGGCCTCAGGAATTTGTTGCTTTATAGCTTCGATTATGGTTATTTGTAATATTTTGTTGAAAGGATCATTTCTACGAACATTCGGGAACGTAAATGTTTAAATTTTGCACCGGTATTCTCACTTTCAAACAAATAATGGCTCTCATAAAATGGACCTTCAAGATTTCTCAACCCTGTTTGACTTATTATTGAATGTATCGGTAAATTTCTTACTTTTAATACACAATTGACTATCGTGGGTGACATATATCCAAAAAGTTGCAAGGTTTATCATCGGGGACAAGATTGTGTCAGTTATAACAAGGACGTATATCTTAGGGAACAACCATTTAACTTGAAAAAGGGGGGGGGTATGTTTTTTTGTACTGATCTGAATTTTTTTTTAAACAGTTGGACACATTTTTTTTCAATTGCATTCAAACTAAATAATTTTTGTTCTTACCAAGTCAAAACAGAATATATTTTTTTCAATGCTTTGTATAAAGGTGTGAGCCAGGATTCATTTTTGGATGCTATGCATATAGCTCATATATACTATAAATTTCATGTTATATCTCGCATTTGTACATGTAAATAAACAAGTGATGATTTTATTTAAACAAGTTCAGATCTTTACTATATAAAACACAATGACACACTGGTTTTTTATTCAGTTTATACAGGTCCATCTCTTAAATAAATGGCATAGTCTCTATGGTATCCCCTTGGTGGTGAAGGTGTAGACTGTGGTTTAAGACATTCACTGGCTGATCTGTTGTACACCTTTAAACCAACATACATGTACCACATGTTTCCAAATTTCAGAGTGCAAATAAAATGCCCACCATTTCCGTATGTTATGCACTTCAAAGTGTACCTGAAAATATAAATGTTAAAAAAAAATATTTCACCACAAATCACTTTGTATCAGTACAATACACAAAGAATATATCAGATGTTCTTTATCATGCATCAACATGAGACATCAGTATCAGCCACATCATTATACTTTTATATGCAGTAACCAAATATACTGCAATTTCGGTACTTTGTTTTTTATTACCACTGGGTCGATGCCTCTGTCTGGTAGACTGTTAGTCCCCGAGTGTATTCACCAGCCCAGTAGCCCAGTACTTCACTACTGGCCCGAATAAACGATATATTACTTTGAAAACTTAGGGAACGACCATTTAACTTGAAGGGTTATGGTTTTTTTCTAAAAAAAATATTCTGATTCCCAATGTTGCTGAAAAAAATATTCTGATTTTGGTGGAGGAAAAAAAAAATAATCTGATTCAGAGTTTTTACATATAACCTAATGTTAAATTATGGAAAAAAAATTCGCGCTTTGCGCGACAAAAAAAATAAATATTATAATTCTTATGTTGTCCGAAAAAAAAATTCTGAACGAAACAAAACACCATAACCCCCCCCCCCCCCCCCCCCCCTTTAAGTTAAATGGTCGGTCCCTTACAATATCAAAAGTTTAAAAAATCATCAACTTAAGGAGAATCTCCCTCGGGCAAAACTCTGTCCTTAGCTAATTTTGGCACTACTTATTAGATCCTTTAGGTTATTTGTTCTTTACCAGTATTTTAACATCTTTCAATTATTACAAAACAGGGTGCACTCGACTCGCAGCCGCATATCTGCCGGGGTTCGTACGGGTCATGGAATCCTAGAAAAGTCATGGATTTTTATTTTGTAAAATAAAGGCCTTTAAAAGTCATGAAAAACTGTATTTTATCGAAAAGTCCTTGAATAGTCATGGAAAATTATTATTTGAGCTGTAATATTTATTAAATGTATTCAAACATCTAAAATTAAGAGATTCTCCCGATTTCTGTCGTAACTGTTTCCTTTAGACGTACTTGAAACAAGGCACCAGTTGGGGTAAATGTAAAATAAGGATTTTAAGTTCGTTTCTTTAAAATTATTTGTAAAAATATGCAACCGGGTGTATAGACTGGTTTCCTAATGTACTACAGTTTCCTGCATTAAACGTAACCCGAATAATCCAGTCGTTATATTACGCTTTGCTATATTAACGCCTGAACAACTTTCTCGATAAAACGCGTCAATCGGAAGCTTCAAATTAGCATTTGCATTCTGGGTATAAACTGCGCGTGGTGACTTTTGGCACTAAAAGAAGGAGGAGCTTAGGAAATTTTGTAAACATAGGTCAATGGAGCGTTCAGATGTCAAATGTTTTCATTGTACCCACGTGTTTGACCTTACTAATCTAAAAGGTGAAAAGAGAAGAAATGTAGGAAAACTAAATAATGAATTAAGCATCGTTAATCAACTTGTCGATCTCCATTTCTTGTTGTTTGTAAACATTACCGGAAATTGAAAGAACCGCCTTGCTCATACTCGGTAAATAATCATCGCTGATTGGCTCTCTCTTTCAGAGAGCAGCTGACGCGTTTTTATCACAAGGAGAGTTCAAGCCCAATCGTAACTACTCGGCCATTCTCGCTACCCTGCAAATAACCTCGTATGCATTAGGCGTATAAATCGCACTACTTTTCACATGTCAGTTACATGAAAGCTTGATAAAGTTATATTTTAAACAATTTTCTATATTTCAATTAAAGTCTTAATTAGTTTTGCATGATTAGATTTTACTTAGTATGTCTTCCATATTGGATTTTCGTGGACTATATTTTTGTGCAGCTTAACTTAACTTAACTTCCGGCAAACAATTTAAGAAGAATTTCTACTATGTACGTACGAGGTTATTTGCAGGGTAGCGAGAATGGCCGAGTAGTTACGATTGAGTTCAAGCCCTCATCCAGCGATAGTGCCGATAGAGGACGCAGTATTATTTGAGTTACATTAAACGTAACACGAATAATACTGCGCCCTCTATCGGCAACGTAACTCAAATAATACTGCGTCCTCTATCGGCACTATCGCTGGATGATAATGTAGCGACCAGCGGGAGCGTAATATAACGACTGCATTATTCGGGTTACATTAAACGGTGTTGCAGTAGGAAACCAGATATTGGAAAACGTACTTTTGACAGGTCGTGGAAATGATTATCTTCCTTGGCCATATACTCAGCCATTACACAATATAGGGGGGGGGGGGGGGGGGTGCTAAAGTGTGTATCGTGTTGAGTAAATGAGTTTGCCAGACATTTATTTATGGATATATTGTGACAAAATATGGATGTAGTAGTTTGCAATATATAATTTCCCAAGGAGGTTTGTATTATTTTACATTCAACATACGTCTCCTTGTAAAATTTTGGATGTGAAGTAAAATATAATCAAATTTTGGGCCAAATGTTAAGATCAGGATCAGAATCAGGAAGATTTTTAGCTTGACAAATTTTTCTGAATGGTTTTTTGTTCTTTTGTATGTTATTTTTACCTTAATAATTATGTATAAAAACAGAAAACATAGGTTATATATTTTTATAAAATAAATTAATTAAAAAAAAACCACGTGTTTTCTTAGAATATGGTAAGTCCGAGGGTTTATGATATGCAAAGCAGATGTTTGTTTACAAACAATACTTATATATATAAGTGTATTTTGTAAACAACTAATGGTATAGTCCGTTTGGCCAGCCTAAAACAGGACTAAAAAATTAATTAAAAATCAACAGTTCAACTTATTGATTTTTTTCTTCACACATTTACTTGTATATCATCTACCTCTAAAAGTTGCCCATTAGGTCTCTATGTTTAATATAAAGAAAAATGTGCATCTGAACTGAGAGCACTGTCAAAAAATTATACGAAAGGATTCTGGAAGACTTTGAAAAAATATTCTGGTAATAGAAAAGAAACCCCACCTGTTGATATTGATACATTCTTTGAATATTTTAAGAATTTAAATTTTTGTGAAGAGGAATATAGTGATATCAATATTGACGAAGTCTGTAATGACCCTATGTATAACGAAATGTTGAATGGAATAATTACAGAAAAGGAGGTTTTAGATGCAATAAAAGGTTTGAAAAATAATAAAGCGCCGGGTAGTGACAAATTAATTAATGAATTTTTTAAAAATTCTCCGCCGTTTTTAGTATCTATTTATACCAAATTGTTTAATGTTGTTCTTGATACAGGTATTATACCAGAAACTTGGACAACTGGAATAATTATACCAGTTTATAAAAACAAAGGATGTCCAACAGATCCAGACAATTTTAGAGCTATAACGTTAATTAGTTGCTTAGGTAAATTGTTTACATCTATTGTTAACACTAGACTCAATTTTTTTGCAAATGAGGTCACACTTATACACGAAAATCAAGCGGGCTTTCGAAAAGGATACTCTACAATAGACAATATTTTTGTACTACATGTCCTCATAGAGTTGTATTTTTCTTTCGGAAAGAAACTATTTTGTACCTTCATAGACTTTCGGAAGGCTTTTGATACGGTCAGTAGACCTGACCTGTGGAAAAAACTTCAATTTAGTAATATTAAAGGAAAGTGTTTTAAAGTAATATTTAATATGTACCAGGGTATTAAATCTTGTGTTAAGTATAAACAATGTCAGTCTGATTTTTTTCCCTTGTCTTACAGGTGTAAGACAAGGTGAAAATTTATCCCCTTTTTTATTCTCAGTTTTTCTAAATGATTTAGAAGACTACTTTAAGACTTTAGATGGTGTTCCTTTAGAACAGCTAAAAGAACGGTTTTATAATGAATTGCATATATTGTTTGAATTATTTATCATATTATATGCTGATGACACTGTTTTAATGTCTGAAACAAAGGAGGGTATCCAACAATCGCTAAATATCTTTCAGTTGTATTGTGATTTGTGGAAATTGGATGTAAATATTAACAAAACAAATGTTATGGTTTTTAGCAAAAAGAAGAATCTTAATTATTCATTTATATTACAAGATAAACAGTTAGAAGTTGTAGAAAAATTTTCATATCTAGGTATTATTCTTAAATATAATGGTACCTTTTTTGATACAAAAAAGAAACTTGTAGATCAGGCTCAAAGGTCCTTACATTTTATTTACAAGACTATCAGGAACGAAGGCATACCTGTCGACTTACAATTAAAATTGTTTGATTCTATGATTGAACCAATACTTTTATATGGTTCTGAAGTTTGGGGATATGAGAATTTAAAAATATTAGAACAGATTCATCTTAAATTTTGTAAACGAATTCTAAAAGTTAGAAATACTACTCCAAATTTTATCGTTTATGGGGAATTAGGTAGATTTCCTTTGGAAATTCGAGTAAAACTTCGTATGATTTCATATTGGTGTAAACTTGTGAATAACGAAACAAAATTGAGTAGTTCCTTATACAGGTTGATGTTATGTTTAAAAAATCAGGGTCAGAATAATTTCAAGTGGATTAATTATATAGAATCTATATTAAATAGAGCTGGCTTAGGATATATTGTTATAAATCAGGTTGGATATTGTGATAAAGCATATCTTAACCAAATTTTAACCGATCAGTTTGTCAGTTCATGGTATAATGACATTGAAAATTCATCTCGAGGACAATTTTATGGCTCTTTCAAAAAAGACTTTGGATTAGAAAATTATTTAGTGAAATTAAACGAGAAAACTAGAATTTGGATGACAAAATTAAGGGCGTCAAATTTACGAATTCCAATAGAAACTGGGCGGTGGTATGATATTCCTAAAGATGAGAGGTTTTGTACTTTGTGTGGACAATCAATTGGTGATGAGTTCCACTTGTTATTTGTTTGTTGTAATGAATATTTAGTAAACATGAGACGTACATATTTACCTAGGTATTATGTTACTTATCCTAGTATTGTTAAAATGAATGGTCTCCTATCTTTTTGTAATGTAGAAGTTTATAAAAGGTTATCATTGTTCATAAAGAAAATTGCTGGTATGTTTTAATATTTTTGATAATATATGATCATTTCGCCATGTAATACTGTATATATGTTATGTCCTCATGTAACACATTTATGTGTCTGAGTGTTATCAATAAAATCTAAATCTTGTACCAAATGTGGATATGTGCAGAGGGAGTTAGTATGCTTGTTGTTACCAACTTCCAGTGTAAACAATAACAACAACACCTGTGGTTTTATTTACATTTCACTGTCATGTGATTACCTAATTTGAATACGTCACCAGAACCCAAGCATGCATGAGATGTTCATTTCACTTTCACCTAGTGACAATTTTGATTCGGCTTCAAAATAATCAAACACTTTTAGTATTAAATCCTGTTTTTCATCTGAAGTTTTGAGAGGCATGACTATCCTTTCTATATAAGTATTGGTAGAGTTCTAAATAAGGGCAGATAATTTTTAATTTGTAAATATTAATTTTTGAAAAGACAAAAAAAATGAGTTTTTTTTCTACCTTTATTTTATATTTGTTCTTTAATATTTAAAAAAAAAATTAATTACTTGTTTTTTTTATTATGCTTAAATAACATACATAAAACTTGTTTTCATTTTCTAAAAGTACACACAAAGCATGCAAAGCATGGGCTATTTACATGGTACAACAAGCATACTAACTCCCTCTGCACATATCCACATTTGGTACAAATATTAAACATAGAGACCTAATGGGCAACTTTTTGGGAAATAGTGTCAAAATTCTGAAATTATTTGTCGGAGTAGGTAGATGATATACAAGTAAATGTGTGAAGAAAAAAATCAATAAGTTGAACTGTTGATTTTTAATTAATTTTTTAGTCCTGTTTTAGACTGGCCAAATGTATCTAACAATAGTTAACACTTAATCCAAATTTTATTTAGCATACATATGCATTTTGATTATTTTATTTGAGGAATATAAATTGTTATTAAAACCAGAGAATCTATTTAGATCATAGTAGTCTTGCAACCAGATACATAATTTGATGGATTTAATGTGCTGAAAGAAGACACGGATAAGTTGTATATCGTTGGAAAGAGAAAGACAAATGGCATAAGAATACACTTGTCATCAAAGTGAAAAACGGCTGCGTGTATCAAATATTTGAGGTCAAAGGTCAGGCTACAGTTTCGTTCAAATGTTGGAGAAGATTAATAAAATAATTCTGTATGTCCTAAAAATTATGTAACGTTGAAAATGTTCATTCTGTTTAACATAATATAGTTACCATTGCCATATTTTGTAAGTTTTGATGGAAAAAAATCAAAAGAGCCTCTGAAAATTAGCCTTAATCTTGAACTTTGATATTTTTCGTAAATCTCAACTGACAAGAAGTTAACCCGACCTTGAACTTGACATATTTGCAAAATGCATGATATCTTGACGGTTTCTTAAAAAACATGCCCTAAATTCATTTTTTAACATAAAAAAAAACCAGATTTCACTTTTAACAAAAACATTAAGAGAGTCCATAGTAGACCCAAAATCATGGCAATTTAGTGGTTGTGCGTCTAATTACGATCGGTGACTGCTTAAGGTTTTTGAGTTATCAATTGAGATAAGAAACCTCAAAATATTAAATAGAATTGGTTTCTACATAAATTAAGCTTATTAAGTCATCGGAGGCGAAGCTTAGGTCTCATAAACACTTGCACATGTTACACCAAACAACAAACACTAACACCCTCCATGGCGACCACATGATTGAAATTATGAAAGCTAGTACGTTTGAATGTTGTGGCCTTCTAAGATCAGTAAAAGATTATTTAAGATGAATTAAGAACGAAATGATTTCAGATGTACGTTAAGAGAAATCATTGAAGTATTAGAGGTTTTTTTTAGTATTGTGTTATCACAGACTGTATTAAGATATATGATGACTTTTCAAAATCACTGGCTTATTAGTACACAGATTACTCCAATAAAGCGACAGTTAGATGCAAGAATTATATGTTCATTTCATCATCACTATCTTCATCTGCAGTTTGAGTCAACGGGTTGCAACATGCATCAGTCCCTTGACATTGACACAGCTCAGTGCAGGTCAGATTTTGTTCAGCACAAGCACAATCCTGAGAACACGAAGATTTGCCTTTACATGTACACAGCAAATCTTTCAGAAAATCTGAAGAAGTCTGACCAACAAAGTAAACGGGTGACAATCCGTTTTGATCTTCCCAACCAAAGTCTAAGGCGGATTTTTCAGGTGGTGCCACAAAGTTTCTAGAAACGTCTATGGAAGTTTCAGTGTCAAGTAGACAAAGCTTGTTCAAGTCAGCGAATTCGTCAATGTTGTCCTGTAGTGTTTTTAGCACGGTTTTCTTTCCTATTCCAAAAAATGAGGATGTTGTGTAGCAACCTGTTAAAGCATGCACTGCAGGCAATAACTTGCATACAAGAGGACCCTGGATATGGCAAATATCATGGACTGGAAGATAGCGACGACCATCCTTTGTTCTTGTAACTGTCTCAGTTTTGAACCAGAGTTCTTTTGTGTTCCTCATTGAAGGAAAGAAATGTATGCAAAGAAGGAGAACATCTGTATCTGGAGACTTGATAATTATACGACCTTTTACATTCATGTCGCCAAAGCGAGCATCAGCATGAATGGCGTGTAACAGCATACGGGTATCAGCCTCCTTGTGATTTCTGAACAAATCTGGACAAGACATGATAGTTGATGCACTTTCGGTGAGCTGAAAAGTTCTTTCTTGGCCTCTTCTTACTTTTAATTGCCTCAAACAGGAATCATCATGCGATCGACAAGTCTGACAGACAGCGTGTGCCATAGAATAGAATGTGTATTTGCCATCGATAGTTTCGGTGTTAAAATCGATATTATCGGCACCTTCTTATATCAAGCCCCCGCCTTCTTGCAATGAGATGATACCATCAGGTGCAAAAGCCCCATTTTCCATGTTCTCCACCTCATGCACTGGCTATGCTTGTAAGATAGCGCCTAACTTCGGTATATAATATGTAGCACAAAACCCATGAGAAAAAAGTGTTTCAATTAATGTTCTCGATCCATATTCATGATATAGCTCAATAGCAAGACCTAGGTGAAATGGTGTAAAAGTGCATCTGGCTACAGAAACAATTGATTCTACTAAACCTAATACCTTTCGAAGTTTCTCCTTAGACATTGCATGCGGTTCATTAGCTTTCTCAAAGGACTTATTATCAATCAACCATGCAAGAAATTTTGTAAGAGTAGATGGCATTTTCTCCAAAGATGTTCCTAGAGAAACATGAATAAAATTCATGCTCAATATCAAGACTTTCTATGTCGCGTCTTGTAATGCTTGAAGCAGAGTGGAGAATCTGCTCTTCTGACATTTCACTACAGGCTGCAGACATCCCTTGTTCAAACTCCGTTACCTTCAAAATAGATTTTAACTTTGCAGCAGCAGGATTGCATCAGCAATAGTGAGACTAGAACTAAATACAATACTTGACATACCTTGACCTCTCTGAGGCTGAATAGTTATTGAGCTGCCGTAGAAACTGGCAAGCTTACATTGGAGCCTAGTCGACTGGTAGTTTTCAGAAACATCTTTTGGTAAATGTGACTTGTATATTTCAAGACTATGAGACATAAGAAAAGCTTTCTTGTGTATAAAAAGGCCATCACTGATTCTAGAAATAAGGCAGTCAAAGGCAACCTCATGAGCTGACTGCTCAGTTTCTTTGAATTCAACTTTAAGTGGCGTCCAATGCAATAAAAATCTTCTAATGTAAATGCACCCCGAATGATAAACAGCACTCGCCAGAAAATCGGGTTTATTGAGTGTCTTGAGCATCATCAAATCATTGTGCTCTTTTGCACGACTCATTAAGCTATCTAGGCGCTCTGACGATTCCATCTTGTGTAGTTTAAAGTCTCGTTTGAAACTTTTTTTCTTGCATATGAAGCACACAGTGCTATCAATGGAACCGAGTTGAACCACCGATCGGGTCTGAATGACAGCTGAATCGGGAATTGATCCAGTATCCCCATTCTCTTCAAGCTGTGTGAATGGTCTATAGTTGTGTTTGCTAGTACATGTATATGTTTTGTAGCATGATCGGTGGTAAAACACTTTTACATTTGGGGACAGTAAGCCATCGACGGACGATAATTCTCCAGTTATTCTTTCAAATATATTGTCTCGCCGTACATTCATAGCTTCAATGAAGCTGTTCTTACTTATACTCCTCATGCAAATCAGGTTTTCAAAGCTCGAACGCTGGCAAACAATACATTTGTCCCACGTAATTGCTGGTCTTCGTCGTTAAGGACTCGACGGCTCAAGCTTTAAAGGGCTGCCAAAACTAGCCATTTTCAAAACAATGGGTTGATAAAAAACAGAACAACAAAGACCTATACGACTATTTACATCTGATTGAACAAAATGTCAAACAATAGAAATCAACATCCCAAAACAAGAGAAAAAATTCATCATTTATATCTTGTCAAAATACTATTTACAACTTATTTACGCACTAACACAATTTGATTAATGAAACAACGGCAACCGGAATAAATTCGATTCCCAAGTGTTTGATTTGTGTATTTTTAAAAGCAAATTGTCCTAATGTAAAATACATTCAAAACAATTGAAATACGACAGTGAAACTACAATTGTATGTCTAATTTCAACGATAAAGCAAGTTCATAAGTGAACAAATTGTCCTAGTTATTGAACTAATTGAATAACTTATAGACTCGATTGACGGAAGGCTATTTTTCCGTAATTACAAAGTGGTAAAAAATTATTTTTCTTTGTTGATTTTAAGCAAAGCTACTTGATGTTTACCTTAAAATTTGGCAGGGAATTCGTTAACACAATATTCTTGCATTTTGAATGCAAATCAATGCATCGGGTATATTTTTGTTCGTCCGTTAAGAGAAAAACGCCTATAAACTGACAGTCAATTTGATCAATGTTTGGAAGTTTAACATTCGATAATGACATGCGTTTTTGCAAAACCAATACATTCATATTCATTTTACATGTTTTCTTGTGCAAATAGAATCTTTATTTTATTTATATGTGATACAATGATGCAATGATTTCATTTTCAAATTGACTAGTGAAATACGTGTTTTTGGGGTGGCTCAATTAACAGACCGATATTGCGCAAACTTACCGCAAAAAACATTGACGACAACTTGAAATGGAAAGAAGACATATTAATCTAAAATTTAAGAGATATTGCAGCTGTGTCTTATTTCAGCACATTAAGCTCGAGAAATAAGAGACTTTTCAGTAGCTGGTTGCAAGACTATAGATGGGCTTCACACTCCTACAGGAGTACAGACAGTATTGTAAAATATTTATTTCCTTTTTTTTTAATATAAGCTTATAGACAAACTGTGTTAATCACTATTGGTTCAAATTTTTTTTACAAAACCTTTTTCAGTAGTAATATTATAATGCTATACAGTACAATGATTATCTCCCTTTATATAAATTGCTTAAAAAGCATTTTCCCCAATAATTATGGTTAATTCAACTTTTTGCATTTAATTATTATAGTTTGAAATTGTTATCAATATTAAACAATAACTTTTTTATGTTCATATTTATATGAATATTATAGTTGCAATTATTTAAATTAAATATACCTACCTTGAAGAACTTTCGATTTATTTATATAAACAACTCCCACTTTCGTTTTAGTATATTGTCTAATTTCCTACGGTATTTTGTATATATATTATACTTCGGTATTTTCAGACTTATTTCAGTTTATTCTAGATTTGCATACACAATTCAAATATGTCAAGAAATTATCCAATGAAAAGTATCTCGATACACGCGAACTAGACAAGAATTTCTTTACTTATTATAAAATCCCGAGATACATCGAATGGTAAAATCGGCCATTTTCTAGCATACTTATTTGCCGATTCCATCCCCTTTCCCTATGACATCCACTGCTTTTGGCTTTTAAAATGTCAGGCAACTGCCATTTTCAGATCAAGTGGTTAGATAACCCTGAATATAAAAAGATGGCTGGATGTGGGAAGTAGTGAGAGCAAAGCAAAAGGCTCATTTGGTCAAAAGGAATTTTATTTTTCGAATATGGGTGAAACTGCCCTTGAAGAAGAGCCCAGAGGAACACTAAACATTATGATTTTTCTAAAAATAAATCATCTACCAATTTTATAATATAGCTCGCTTATGAGGTGTGTATTTCCATATTTTAAAAATGACAGCTTCCACATACAAATACAGCATGTTGTAGTTTTTGCCACAAAATGGCCGGAAACTCTTCTTTTAAAATTAAATGGCTTGAAAAGACAGAATATAAGTGTCTATCTCAAATACAGAACAAATTTAAAGCTGCATCATGTAATGTGTGTATAAAGGATATTAACATCAGTAATATAGGAGGAAGAGTGGACTTAAAAGTCATATTTAGTCAACAAAACACTCTGAACATATAAAAAAAAGCAGTTTGAGACTGACAGTGTGGGTTAATAATCAAGTGGAACCAGCCAGTGTCCAGCCTACAAAAAAATTATTGGAGGAGTCTGTGGCAACAACAGAGTTCATAAAAGTGGAGATATAATTTTGACATTAAACATGGTAAAAAGCTACTTTTCTTTCATAAGTTATACAGACATTGTACAGGTTTTTCAGATTGTGTTCTCAGACGATATGATAGCAAACAAATGGCCCTTGGAGAACCGAAGCATGCTCTTTGGCAGTCTTTGAAATCCATCCATATTTGATGGAATCAATCAAAAGAAAGATAAAAAAGAAGATATATATGTTCTCTTATTAAGATGAATCTCTAATTCAACAACTTAAAAAAAACCAGCTGGACATCCAAGCTACATTGTATACTAGAATTAAGTTATAAATTTAAATAGAAAACTGAAAGGGTTGTAATTGTCTCATTGTCCAACGGGCCACTTCCATTTTGATGGTAGTTCAGGTCACGTTTACATAAATGGCTACCAAGTGTGCTGTTTATGATGGATAATTTCTTATATACTCATATACAAAGGTTAGAACATGATAAATAATGTGATTACTCAAAATTTCACTTATACTCGTTGACAGTTTGCTTAAAGTTGGTCCTGGAAAAACTAAAAAAAAATCCTGGAAAAGTCGTTGAAAAGTCATGGAATTTTCTCACAAAAAAGGTGTATGAACCCTGAATTAATTGTCATAAAGTTTACCAGTTGCTTGCCCATGGTCGGTGGTTCTCTCCGGGTACTCTGGCTTCCTCCACCACTAAAACTGGTCGCCATGATATAGCTGAAATATTGTCAGTGAAAGTGGCGTTAAAACACCAAAAATCAATCAATCAATCAATTTATAGTAATGCTACTGTCCGTCTGTCCTTCATTCTGTCAGTCTTTCTGTAACATTTTTGTGAACACTCTAGAGGCCACATCTTTTATTCCGTTTTGACCAAACTTGGTACACACTTTGTACATACATCTGGAAGCCTACTGATTTCCAAGTTCAAATGTCAAAGGTCTAAGTCACATTTGAACTTTAACCATTTTTTGGTGTTTATCCTTGTGAAGACACTAGCCTACATCTTTCAGTGGATTTTGACCAAACTTAGTCGACACTTATTTCATACAAAGCCTTGAAGCCTATTTTGAAGGTCACCGGTCAAAGTCACAGTTAGCCATTTAACAGTGAGGGGATATGTCATGCTTTGCGTTGCCTTTGTTATAGTATTAAGTGTTTATTATCAAATGTTCATAGCCTTACAAGTGACAGTACATACATGAGGCAGCAATCCCTTATTATAAGGTACACTTACAATATCTATTAAAAATAGGGCGTAATTACTGAAAAGTCAAGTACAGTTTGAAAAACTAAACGAAATCTTTAATATAAATTCCAAATAGAGTGAGGTTTATAGGTGTGTAGATATGGCATAAAGTATACTTGAGATTTATTCAACACAACTCTTTGGATTTTTTTTTTTTTCAAAACAATACTCTTAAACCAGATTTTTTTTTATACTTATTGTAAAGCAGAATATTTTTTTGTGGCCAATGCTGTGACAGATTACTTAATTTCTTTCCCTTCTAAATCATAATATTTTATAGGAAAAAACCATACCCCCCCCCCCCCCCTTTCAAGTTAAATGGTCGTTCCCTTATGCGATACAACCTGGTTTGGGTCAGTTTACGCTTAATAAACCGTATGAAAAGCGTAAACTGGCCCAAACCAGGTTATGCAAGTATAACCTGCTCAACAATTTCAAATATTCCTTATAATTTAATTTTTACAACAAAATTTAATGATTCCTCGATTTTAATTACGATTATTTCATGTGACCATTTGAATTTATCGTTGGCGGATGAACACGTTGGTAACGTCACAATACCAACCCAGATTATCGAGTATAACCAAAATTTTCTCCAGGCGGATTAGCCAATCAAATTGAAATATTCAAATCAAATTAAATTATTAATAAATTTTAATTTTAAATAAAATTAATACATTGTATGCAGGTTGAAAAATAGGATTAATTTCGTGAATATATATATACATTCATATTGTGCATTAAAATTATTGATATGCCTTCTTCTATATTTACTAAATCAAATCCGTATAATTATGATAATCTCTGTAAAGGTGCATTTCCTTAATCCATATACTAATATAATCCCATCATTCAACTGCCTTGTCTGTTATTTATTTTAATCAACTTGTTTTTTCGTCTCAATATATAATATTACAAAATTAAAAACAAACAATCTGGTATTTACTTGACCTTAAATGTAATTAATAATGAACAGTTCACCTGAGGACAGGTGTTTAAAAGGTCAGAGAAGGGTTGGTCATTTAAAAAACTGCCCACCCACACTTGATCGATATTGAAAGGTGAGCATCAGTCTATTTAGAAAATGATCCCGAACCTTTGCATTTGACATAGCTACTAATTTGGACCGCATTAAGTATACGACCACAAAACAAGAGTCTGCCATCAGCCCAGTCGAGGTGTGCTCGATACAATATTATGTGATAAAGTTTGTCAGTGACTTGCGACAGTTCGATGGTTTTCTCCGGGTACTCCAGTTTCCTCCACAAATAAAACTGACCGCTACGATATAACTGAAATATTGTTGAAAGTGGCGTTAAATACCATAACCCTAACCTTTCTTCCATCAGTTTATAAGGCCGCCACTTTCAACAATATTTCACTTATATCGTGGCGGTCAGCCTTATTGGTGCAGGAAACCGGAGAAGACCACCGACCTGTCGCAAGTCACTGACAAACTTTATCACATAATGTTGTATCGAGTACTCCTCGGCATGGGCAGGATTCGAACTCACAACTTTAGTGATGATAGGTACTTACTGCAATAAATCAGCGTTAAAAAAATATGATGTCATAAGATGGACAATTAGGTGATGTTTTTATCTCAGCAAATAGAAGAGTAGACGATGGCCATATCGGAAAAATATTGTTCTGCAACCGGTATCAGAATAGTCAAGTTGACAATTCACCAATGGTCATATATAATAGATGTAATCTTCCTATTTTTTAAAACCTGATATATGGCTTTTATATATACAATGTATAGCTTTTTCCGCTAATTTATTTTGACCACATTTGCAGATCCTTTTATTCAATAAAATTTAATACTAGAACAACACTCATTTATGTTACGAATGATGGAACTGTTTTTTTTTACCATATTCTCATAAATTATTATGATGGTTATTCGGGTGCTCTGGAAGGGTTAGCTGCAGTTCCTGTGCTACGTATGGCACCCACTGTGTTATTCATTCATGGTAATTGTCAAATTCCAGTACATGTGCTAAACAAGATAAAGTTTACTAAACAAGATTACGACAGTGCAAACAAGCCCGTCCGTCTCCAGTGAGACAGAATTGTCAAGTTGACACTTAGCTACAATATTCCTATTTTCCAAACTTGATATATGACTTTAATAGCTTTTTCCGATGAGTTATTTTGACCACATTAAAGTATCTCGTTTCAGTCAATATATGGTCTCAAAGAGAGGAAGTACTTGACTATATTTGAATTTACATTATTGAATTAAAATTTTAGCTTTTGTTGTAAAAGTCCATTTATACCTAACCTCCATTACTTATAAATGTTTTAGTCTTATTGACCTAGGTGTAAACTCAATTACTATACAATCGCGACCACGATAAAATATGTTTATATTACATCATGACCTTATGGTTAATGAAATGTAATTGAATTGTATACGTTGAGTTATTAAATTTTACAGACGGGTTTAGACTTTGTTTTAAAAATGTAGAAATTGTATACGCATTCTATCGCTTAATATTTGAGAAAAATATGCAAATTAGGTCATAAATATTGCATAATTTATTAAATTCATTTTGATGACAATGGTAAAAATATATATATATGCTTAGGTTAATTATGCATAAAGAATGCTTCATTAAAAAATTATAGTTTCATTGTATTGAAAAAAATCATTATATTGAGTTTCAAATCAATTCCTGATTGACAATGAATTTATTTCAATGTGTTAACAAGTCCTATCTAAAATGCACAAAGACGTTTTTCAAATTATTTAAATCTAGAAGTTATTCAAAGCGTTATTAGTGACTTTAAAATTATTCATCGATTCTGTATAAAACGGCAACGTGGTATCTTAGATTCAAATATAAAAATCGATGTTTTTTCTTTGAATGTGTGCAGTCTAGTGATAGATATTTAGAACTTTGATCTGGGATTGAAATAAATATATAATTGTCATCAAATATATTTAACTGCACGTTACCTCATATTGGATAAAGAGCTCTACGGAATGGCATTATTTTCTAAAATTCATCGCTTGTATAGTTTTGAGGTAAGAAATTTAGTAGTTATATTGTATTTTTGTTAAGTTAGGTGTTGAATATGAAAAAAATATTAAATGATTGATTGATAGATTGTTGTTTAACGTAAAGTGAGCAGTATGTCATCTAGGTTTTGTATATTCATGACTAGAATAAGTTTACACTTCTGAACTTTCTTTTTAATTATCTATTTATGCTATTTATATTATCAGGGTCTGCCTTGTGAGGTGCGGAACCCTATGCTGTACTCTGTATAACCTGCAACTTAAACAGCCGAGAATAGATAAATCCAGCGCGGGGTCCCTTAAGCATGGGATCCAGTTGGGAGCAATTGATCCAATTGGCTTAAGGCCGGTCCTGTATATTATGCTCACTTATTTATGTGGTGAAATATGGTGAAGGGATTTTTTTTTCAAAATTTATTTGATGGATATATATAGATTCTCCTTCAGTTGTACGTGGGTTACGATATTTCTCCACTCAAGAGAGTTTAAATTTAAAATTATTTAACACGAACTTTATTTCAAAATCCGATTCAATTACCGATTTGACAACATGCGGGGAAGGCACGAGACATTTTAATCCTCTAGAGGATTACAGATTTTTCCACCACTGGTTCAGTGGGGTTAAAACGCCGTAAGTTGACTTAAGTATTGTTTATATCTTGAATAAAATGCATTAACTTGCAGAAACAAAATATTCAATGTTGGGCAGATAATTCACCAGCGGTTGTCTTGACCAAAGTATTATAATGAGACAACGAATGTACTATTCATAATCAGGCAATTACATAATTGTAAAGGAATCGTTGTGGTCGTGATCATATGGTAGTTGGATTTACAATGCAATCAGTGCCTATCACCACTAACGTTGTAAGTTTGAAAAGCGTTCATGGCGATGTGTACTCGAAACAACATTATGTGATAAAGTTTGTCAGTTACTACCGACAGGTCGGTGGTTTTCACGGGGTATTCTGGTTTCCTCCAGTATGATATCTTGATATACAGTTTCCTGCTTATAAATGTGAAAATTATATCAAAAGCAGACATCTGCTGTAATATAAATTATATTGTTGCAAGACTATATCTGCACCCATCTGTATATATGCAGAAAATTCGAGAATTTGTTTCTCAATTAGTAATTATTGATACACGTACTCGATCATTTGAATGGGCGTTCTCAAATCTCGATCTTTTATTCGGCCTTCCTTTATGCTATCGAAATGGATATGTATGTGATCCTTATTCGAACTACCTTTAGTGTGCGCGCCACTGACACAATTCTATTATAACATCATGTAACATGACACACTGAATACAATACACACCCCTTTAATGTATATATTATATGAAAAGATATCTACGTACCGAAACATATTTTGTATTATGATAACTTTAAAGAGAGAAAACACTATGATATTTAGCATTGTTGTTAAAAACTTTATAAATCAATAATAGTGACAAATGTCAGACCATTCATTCTTTAACTTATTGACTCAAGTATTTTTAATTGAATCATTGCATGAATTCAAATATTGAATGTTACATACATGTATAACCTTTATATTATGATTTTCTCATAAACAAAAGGCGTACCCATGCCAGGATATAGATGAAATACTGCTAAAGTTGGCGTAAAACACCAATCAATCAATCAATCAAAATGCTTATTGGTGTCTAACACGATTTCCATTTCGGATGATGTTCTTACCTTTTAACATTATGTTCTTACCTTTTAACATTATGTTCTTGCCTTTTTAACATTATGTTCTTGCCTTTTAACATTATGTTCTTGCCTTTTAACATTATGTTCTTGCCTTTTGACATTATGTTCTTGCCTTTTAACATTATGTTCTTGCATTTTAACATTATGTTCTTGCATTTTAACATTATGTTCTTGCCTTTTAACATTATGTTCTTGCCTTTTTAACATTATGCTCTTGCCTTTTAACATTATGTTCTTGCCTTTTAACATTATGTTCTTGCCTTTTAACATTATGTTCTTGCCTTTTAACATTATGTTCTTGCCTTTTAACATTATGTTCTTGCCTTTTAACATTATGTTCTTGCCTTTTAACATTAACACGATTGGTGCCACTAGTGGAGCAGGAACTGCGTGACCATCCACAACATCTGTTTTGAGTAGTGATGCTGTTGGTAACTCTTTAGTTTTCTGTGTAGTTTTGTCTCCCATTATTTGCCTTTTGTGTCAGTTTTCTTTGGGCCATTGCATTGTCTGTCCTTCGAATTATGCTTTCGGAATATCCTTTGGTATCTTCAAACTATTTTGCTTTGTTAAAATGTAATGATATGTTGACACACTTAAGCTGATTGATGGATGTTTAACATCAAGTGTATAACAGTATTTCAACTATTTTCTCATACAGAGTTGTTCAAGATTACATTTGAAAGAGGACGCTAACGCCCATCATCTGATGAATATCAGCTTCATGCATACCATGGTTTGGTGACACTAAATTAATATAGATACTAGATTATTGATATCAGCTCCTAACCAACAACCGACCTATTGAAAGGCAAACGTTTCTGACATTATCGAGTATATCCGATTTCCCTGTGGCAATCTAAATAACCGCCCACAGACCCATTCCAGTGCCAACGTTTAATTTGTAAACCTGTGTCGTTATTATTAAGGGTTAGGGTTCGGGTTATGGTGCTTGACAGTATTTCAGTTATATCGTGGCGGTCAGTTTTATTGATGAAGTACACCAGAGTACTCGGAGAAAACCACCAACCTGTCGCAAGTCACTGACAAGCTTGATCATATAATGTTGTATCGAGTATACCTCGCCATAAATTTGATACTGTTCATTTGACGTTAAATATCAATCAAACAATCAATCAATCAATCAATCAACCCCACAAAACCTTCACCGTAAACAAAATAAATTTTTATACATATTAATTATTAGAATACTTTTTTCATATATTAATTAGATATCATGATACCTGTACTACATGTATGTAGTTCAAACATCCCAAAGCCTATAAATAATATAAAACCCTTTGATGCACCATCTACAGGTGCGCCGACATTTGCAGACCATTGTTATATTAAATCTTATACTAAATAAATAATAATAATAATAATTAAACCTTGGCCAAAGATCAAAGTTCAAAGGGACTTGTTAATAAGTGATTTACCTTCGTATCGATCACCTATTGTGATTTAAAAAAAGACTTTGAAATCAGAGACTATTCATTTAAATATACATACGATTACATTATAACACATGTACATTCTACATGACTGGAGAAAGCATTGAGAAAAAGTGATATTACATTGTATAATGGTGAATTTAAAGTCTGAAGTTAAGGTAAGGGAAGATTATAATACAAAATTGACATGTAAAATGCATCTAATTGTAGATATCATAATTATATCACGTTTTTTTTTTAATTTTAATTTTAATTTTAATTTTAATTTTCGCTTAGCACTCTTCTTATAGTCTATTTCAGTTCATTGCACACAAATGAACGACAATTTTGTTAAGAATTGATCGCTGTTGGGGCCGTCGTGGTTGTGATCATATGGTAGTTGGATTTACAACTACCTGTGCAATCAGTGCCTATCACCACTAAAGTTGTGATTTCGACTGAAATATTGTGGAAAGTGGCGTGAAACACTATAAACCAACTAACCAAACCAATTGATCGCTGGTGGCTCAGTTGCAAGCCCAACATTTCCGACCTGTTCATCGTCACATATTTTTTTTTAATTTCGTGCAATACGTTGTACTATAGTCTATTTCAGTTCATTGCCTGCAAATGAACGACAGTTTTGTTTAGGGTATATCGCTGGTGGGCAAGACCATCATTTCCGACCAAGATATTACACCTCCCTCCCACACACGTTTTAATGCAAACCGTGTATAATTCTCTTCTTGAATATCTATCATGTAATTCTGCCCAGCTGGCGTTTAGCATCAATAAATAAATAAATCAATCAATCAACCAATCAATCAGTTAATCAATCAAATTGTTTATAAGAATGGACATTTTAACATTTGAATTAGATTTACGAAATATTAATGAATATATTGCATGCCAAAAACAGAGATTTGTATGTTTGAAATTTATTATTCTAACATGACGTTCTTCATTGGCTGTATAAATAATACTGCGATAAAACTCCCGATATATTTTAATTCGCACATGCGTATTAACGAACAAATTATAGACATCATTCCTAAGTGAATTCATGTATTCATACAGGACTATGGAGCATACAAACATTAAAATGCTCGTATTGTTTCATGACATATAATTTTAGTCAATCAATCAAATTGTTGATAAGAATGGAAATTTTAGCATTTAGATTAAAACATATTAATTGATACATTGCATGCCAAAAAGAGAGATTTGTATGTTTGAAATGTATTTTTGAATACAAAGCTTATTCTAATACATCGATATTTATTTACACTGTACTGATCACCGAAGGTCATGACCTCTGTGATTAAAGTAAGGAAACCCCTCTTAGACAAAAACAGCGTACATTCTATGTTAGAGGCATCTGGTTACTTGCTTTCCGAATACGACTACAGAAATCGTACCTAAACTTTGTTTATGGCATAATGGCCTGGTCACCACTATTTTAAAATAAATATTTGTCAAAAGTTACGCCATAATATATCATGGAACTCGTATTGAAATGTAGATAAATAAAAAAAGAATTATTTTCAAAATTAGGGATACTTTTTGTATATATCCCGGTTTATTAAAAACGTAGATATCAAATTTAGTGCACACGGTTCATTTCTGAAATAACCGTCATTAGGTACGTCATTAGGTACGTCCACAATCGAAAGATTGGAAATCCAAACCCTTGGATATGTAACTGAATATTTGGAAATGAATAGTAAAATGTCAAAGACCAAGGAAAAACACTTTTAATTGTACTGCTCTTAGTGTATAGCTAAAACCATATACATATTGATGATAATATATTGATTTCAATCAAAGAAGAATATCAAAGCTTTAATACAACATTGTCTACCGGGTACTGTTCAGTACATTTCAGTGCATAATATACATTGTACATACAATTATTGAAATTGGTTGTCTGCTTGTGTTAACTTGTTGCTGTAGTTCCATGCATCGGTCCGTAGGTGGTTTTTTCTATGTGTTATTTACTACGTTAGACTATGAACGCAACGGAATGCTTGACTTCTAACCATTTTCAAAATATATATGAATAAGTTCAAATAAAACCTTTTTAAAGATTGTATAGGATGGTTAAACTGATAATCAATGGATACAATGATTAAGAACCACAAATCATAAGTTACCAATTGAGCAGGGTAGATGTAGTAATATTGATAGAAATGATCAAATATGCTTTCTGTGTAATGATGATATCGGAGATGAATTCCATTATATTTTACAGTGTCAATATTTTAATCTCAGTCGCAAATTAATACTGTCAAAGTATTATAACAATCATGTTATTGTATCAAAATTCAGAAAGCTTATGAATTCAAACAACAAAACTGAACTCATCAAATTATGCATATTATAAAGATGATAGAAAAAGGTATTGAAACATACCAACAATTATTTATCTGCTGTAATTGTATATATTGTAAATACTAACTAATATGTACTTCTCTATACCTATGAATATGGTCTATTGAGAAATAAAGAAATATATATATAAACAGTGATTACAATGATAAACAGTGATTACAATGATACGTCTGAAGAATTGTGATGTTGAAAGATATGAGATTGTTGTTCACGCTATAATTATAATGTAATATATTTAATGCATTGTCATACATATTATAAGGAACAAATGTAAATATTTTTGTACTTAAGTTGAGGTTTTTAATATTGCAAACGTCAGCATTGTGTGAGATATTATAGTATGTTCGTTACGTTCTCTGTATGATGACACGACAATAAAAACTTACAAAGACACCGGTGAAAACAAGTTTTTTTTTTTGTCATATTTAATTTACGATCCTTACACTACCAGTATTTGTAAGATTAACTAAGAATCAGAATTTAAACATGAGTAACATGACGGATGCCAAAAGTGGAGCAGGACTTGTTAAGCTTTCGAAGTTCAGACCCAGTTTTTGGCGATTTCCGACTTCTGGTTACTCCTTTGGTATATTCAAATGTTTCTGACTTGTAATTATTAATCTTTCTAAAAATCCAACATCTGTGTGAGATTAAACATTTATTGTTAAACGATCATCTGCCGCCTTTAAGTAGTCACACACTCACTTTGAGCAAGCACATGATTGAATACCACGCGGTAACGTCGCATAAATAACAACAGTAAAAGAACAAATTCTTAAATTTTGAGGGGTTGCGATCGCATGGCAGTTGAATTTACAACTACCTGTGCAGTCCGTGTCTGTCGCCACTAAAGTTGCGAGTTCGAATCCCGCATATTGCGAGGTGTACTCGACACAACATTATGTGATAAAGTTTTTCAGTGACTTGCGGCAGGTCGGTGGTTTTCTCCGGGTCCTCCAGTTTCCTCCACCAATAAAATTGACCGCCACGATATAGCTGAAATATTGTTGAAAGTGGCGTCAAACACGATAACACTAACCCTAAAATTATGATTTTATTGGTCCCAACTGAACTGTCGTCAGTCATGTTGACTGTTTGTAAATATGTTAATACAAGTCTTATTCCTAATAGTGAATATAAATATTTTCACATTTCTGTGTTTTTAATCAAAATATAAATATTGAACTTTTAATATATATTGACATATGATATTTTATGTCAAAGAACATGTTAACTGTTCAATCTATGTAAGCGAATCCACCCAAACAAAGAAATGCCAACTAGTGTTAATTAATCATTTAAAAGTTTGTAACGAAACTCTCTATTTTGTGATCACTCAATCATTACAAATTTGTTTCCATTTGACTTTTAATGGACGTCATATTTTCGAACATTTGAAAATAAGTAGAATATAATCCGAATAAATATTTGTGTTTATTTATAAATATTGAATAAATTTGCCTCTCATATTGTTGAAATATCGTGTAAATAAACACACGTGACAAATAATTGAAAGCACAATCTTTGACCTGCAATTAATAACCCAGGTTGACCTATATCGAGCTGTATTTAGCATGATTGATTTGGAAATTAAGAAAACCCTTCTTGTAAATAATTTAAAATAAGAAATCTACAAAGTTATAAGTAAGATTTATATTTATATAATAACAACCTTCATCATCATGTACGCTAGTCGTCAAAAGATTGGACAGCAAATAGTCTTTGGGAGCTAGTCAGTAATCAACAGGCTTAAACAGGGTAGCCATAATCTGCTTTGTCAGAGAGAGTGAGGCAGCTTGACCTTCATTTCAATAAATTATATAATTTAGGAACAATCAATCATCAATTTGTCTAATAAACCATGTCAGTGTCGAAGCACAGACAATTGGACGGATGAAACCCTTTATTGGCGGAGGAAACCGAAACCGAAGAAAACCTCCGATGTGTCGCAAGTCACTGACAAACTTTATCACATAATGTTGTATCGAGTACACCTCGACATGGGCAGGATTCGAACTCACAATGTTAATGGTGATAGGCACTAATTACATAGGTAGTTGAAAATACAAGGCGATACGATCACGATTACCTCCCTCCCCCAGAAAAACAATCAGTATATTTGATCCTGCGAACACGAATATTGTCATCATGAAGTTATATCGTTTATGAGAATCTTTTCTTTTGATATTTATTCTGTGAGGTCAGAGAGAAACATACAATACTTAACATGATAATCATGGCTAATGATGTTTTTATTTTACTTACATAGGACACCTTATTAGAATTAATGTAGAAAATTAAGGGTTTTATCTTTTTTCCATATCCCTGAAGCGAGGAACATAAAAGAATATTTAGTCTGATCTGTAAAAATAAAATCACAGTACCCGCTTTTAACTAATGGCCATATTTTCCCCAGGCTCATGGTTCTTGATATGTTATGAAAATATTCGGCCAGATTAAAGCTGTTTTTGCAATATAATTCTACAATTGTGCTTATTTCAATAGTCTTTTATACAAAGAATGCTTTAAGGTGAAAAATAAGAGTTAAAAACTATTACAATACACATTTAACTGTTATGACTATTTATGTCAAACGGACCTTTTGATCACTGGGAAATGAAAACAAATTATTGTATAAATATAATATATATGCACGGTCTCTTTATGAGAATGACTTGCAAAATACTGAAAGAATAGTAGCTAAATTATTTAATAAACTCCAACAAAATTAAACATCACGGAATATATGTGTTACAAATGACCACGGATATATTCCCTTTCGTAAGAACTTCCCGGTCCTTTCCTCATTCATGACTTATCACCGGGTTTGTGACTAGTGTAACGCGACGGGTGCCATTAGTGGAGCAGGAACTGCTTACCCTTTCGGGTCACCTGAGTTCACCACCGTTTTCAGTTGGGTTCATGTTGTTTGATCTTTTGTTCTCTGTGCAGTGGTTTGTAGATCATTGTTTGTTCTTTTGTCCTTTTTCTTTTGGCCATTGTGTTGTTTGTCCTTCTTCGATTTATGATTTTGATTACCCCTTTGGTTCCTTCAAACTCTTATCACTTTTCTGCAAACATCTCTTACTAAATTAACCAGTCATTTCGAATCTTACATGATGCATGCATTTTCAAATTGATGGAAAATTTGGTTTCGAGCGTGCAACGAGTTTTTATTTCACTCGTGAAAAAACGAAACGATGTATTGTAATATTACATTAGAAATATCAACTAAAATCAACTAAAATGACCAAATAAAATATTAAGATTCTTTTAATTTTCTACAAAAGACTTTCACTAACTTGATCAATAGATTTTGAGTCTTAAAGTAATATGGAAGGCAAATATCGTGGAATTTTTGGATTAAATATTTTCACTTAATAGGTCACTTAATTTGATCTAAAATCAACTGAATAACATTAAAAATCCGCTCAAAAGCAGATTTTAAGAGCAAATCGCAAAATATTTGACAACAGATAATTCTGTTTTCCCGTACAGTAATGCAAATGATATGCGCGTGACCCAAGATTTGAACTCTTTCGGGGAGATTATCGCTCATCCGCACTATTCAGTTGATGAAAAAAATGACGGATGCAAGTAAAAATACATTCCGTGTGTACCACATAAGAATAATTGCACCAACAAAAAAAATGGTTCACACGACATGAAACAGACAGATTCCTCAATAATCAGTGTCAGGAATGTGTGCGTGCTTACCTCAGCATCCATGATTGTTTATCTTTTCCTCACGTGGTCATGATCGGCAATCATCGGAACAAAACAACCGAAAGTCTCCACAACAATGGCGAGGACGATAAACATGCACACGGATTTGCAGATTTCTAATTGTTGGGAACATATTTCAACTTGAAACATGCATGCATAGCTTAGTAAAGGTACCGCCGTATTCCAAATTGAATTTTCAGGGGGAAAATTTCTTCACCCAAACCTGGTGTAATATTACTTTAAATGAAGCTACGATTCTCAAATGTATATAAATTTTACTGCAGAGTTTCAACAAGCACTCATTTCACAGATAGAAATTAAACAATGTTATTGTGCCTTTATATCAGAAATGTGAAATAAAGTGTTAATATTGGATGAAAAGAGCAAAGTGGATTTTTCTTTATTCAGAGAATTCTGTAACTGCTATCAGAATTTTATCTTTCGGCATTGTCTTGATACTACATAACGTCAGATATCTATTCTCGACATCAAAAATAACATTATTCTATATTTATTCAAAGTCATTAAATATTTTGACATGGTTTACCACATCTGTTAACGGACTGTTAACCTGATCACTATTGTATATAAATAACAAATCTTAATTAGCGTGATTACTGACAATACAAGATCTTTATAAATAAAATACCTAATGCGGGGTATACTACTGTGTTGTAAATAAATAGCAGGCCATTTTATTGCAGATTCTTCAAAAGCATTAAATTATAGGATTTTTAAAACCAAATTCGAATTCGAGGAATATTTCAATATTTTAAATAGAGGTGATGCAATCAGACTGTGTAGATTTAGGACAACAAATCACTATCTACCGATTGAAACCGGTAGATGGAGAAATATTGATAGAGAAAACAGGTACTGTAATTTATGTAATTGTCAGAAATTAGGCGATGAATACCACTATGTTTTAGAAAGTTCCTTTTTAAACGATAAACGCAAGCAGCTTCTTCCAAAATATTTTATGAAAAGACATAATGTTGTCAAATTCTTTGAACTTCTATCTACCAAAAAACAATCGCTGTTACGAAAATTATGTATATTTATCAAACATATCAATAAGGTCTTTTGTACTCCTGGCTTACCCACTGTTGTTCCTTAACCTATGTATATTTTGTAAAAAGTCTTGTTATGTTATTATTATGTTGTTATTTTTCTCTGTACCATTGTATTTGGCTGAGAATAAAGATATATATACTCCATTAGAATTGATTAATCAGCACTATTAATTATAAATTTGCCATCTTGGATGGAGCAGTATTTACTCCTCCTTCCAAGATGGCGACTTTAAGGTTATGGTTATGTCTATGGAAGAATGGTTCTGGTACTGGCCTGGATAATTATTATCAACACATGAATCTAACCTTTATGTTCAAGATTTTCAAATACTATGATGTCAAGGGAACTACCCAAACGTATGCTTAACTTTTACTAAGATGTTTGAAATCCTAATAAATTGCATTTTAAGTCTAGTTGTGCTGATAAAGAACTAAAAATAACAAAGTACAAAGGATGGCCAAACACAGAATAACACATTAAATCCTGGTTTTATTTATTTTTCTAGTTGACTTTAAATTAACGCGATATGTTTGAAGATTAGAAGAAGAAAAATAACATAATTTAGATCAATATTTGTATTTACTCTAAAGCTGACAGTTATTTTGTTCTTAACTAACACAATTTTTCTTCTGGACATTGTTTATCTCACAAATTATTCATTAGCCTGACGATGGTCAAAATGTTGGATTTGTAAATTAAAAGGAAAACCGGTTAGTTAGTTTTTTTCCCCACCATTTTATCTCTGTTATTATTAGTGTCGGTATTTTACTTACACGAGGAAAACACGAGCGCATCATTTTATTTTTAATGTTAGTCATTGTAACAGAAATTTACCAATAAATAGTTCTCTTATAAAGATTTCTTTGTGATATTTACGTAAATTTCTACTACTACTTTACCAGTAAATAAACGTTAGAGAAAACAGAAGGGACAATCAAGAATGGACAATCTAGAGAAAACAGAAGGGACAATCAAGAATGGACAATCTAGAGAAAACAGAAGGGACAATCAAGAGTGGACAATCTAGAGAAAACGGACGGGACAATCAAGAATCGACAATCTAGAGAAAACAGAATGGACAATCAAGAATGGACAATCTAAAGAAAACAGAAGGGACAATCAAGAATGGACAATTTAGAGATACTTGCAACTTTGGGCACACAAACAGAACAATAGGCAACACAGACCCCACCCAAAAAACCTGGAGTGAACCAAGGTGCTCGCGAAGAATAAGCAGTCCCTGCTTCTTTCAAGACATTCGCCTTGTAACTGTCAACCAGTTCGTGATGACGTCCGTAGAATGTTTAGATGACTTTAACCTAGAAACAACGTAACCTTGTTTGAGTAGCGTTAGCGTCAGCGTATGAGCTTTTTTCAGAAAATCACTGTACTGGGTACAAGCCATAAAATAATGTTATAACGTGTGAGTTGCTAAATGTAGAATCCATAAGCTGGTGATCCTGGAATATTGCTACTGATGAAAGGGAAGTTGACTATTGAGAAAGTGAAGTCATCACATTTGTCGTAGAGTTTATTTTTTAATCTTTCTCCTTTGTCAAGCTTATGACCCAGTAGGATAAGTTGTACCTCACAAGCAGAATATTGTATAGCTACTATTTCTATAGTTCGGGTTTTCTCGTGCACCCCATGATAAATTTAAATTCTATTTATATTACTTCATATAAATCATAAGGTATGTTTTAATTTAAATTCTGATTTTAAAACTCTTTTAACTAACATGTAAGAGTTATTTAGATGACAAGTGTTTTCGAAATTGAATGAATTTGAATGAAAACATTTTACACCATTTAAATGCTATTCCAGTTGAGTTTATAAATGTATTTATTTCAACAGAGATCTTTTCATAAAATAGTTTAAAATGAAAAGTGATAATTCAAGTTGTTACCAAATATAGATCAATATTATAATAGTACAAAATTGATTTTTTTTCTGAAATGAAAACTTTTTATGATATACGTAAGATAAGGATAATGGATGCTTAACCCCGTTTTCAATAATATTCCAATTTCATTGATGGGGACAAACAGATCACCTGGAGAAGCTCAGAGCTTCCGTAACTGAAATAAAAAACGGTCACACGAGTTTACATAGAGTGCAACTTATAAATCTTAGTGCACAGATTGCATAAGCAGCTCAGTGTAGATTGACATTACAAACTTTATTTCAATTAATTTCTCCTGTGCAACAAAGAATATGAAGACTATACTCATTCATGCAACCGTAGCAGTATATAGGGTTAGTGTTATGGTGTTTAACGCCACTTTCAACAATATTTCAGGCAGTTTATAGGTAATTCAAGAGACATCAAATTTAATCTACCCCTTTTGCCCTCTGTATTATTACGACGAAAATATGTTTTTGAGATCTTGTTCCATTGATGTTTGAACAAGATTACCAAATAAGATAAGATAATACCTCTCTGAGAAAAAGTCGATGGCGTAAGACATTCGGTCAATTTTTAAAGTCCACTTAAATCTACTTCTTTTACAAAGAGCGGTTTACTTTAAAGCTTTCTTTTCTGTTTAACGAGCCTGCTAGTATACCATTATAAGTACCACTGACGTATATTCGGAGTCATTCCGTCATCATTTTCTATCTTATATCATTCAATTAATTGCAAACTGACGTACATATGGAAACCGGATGAGGCCATTCCGACATTCCGGGCTTTTGACTTTTCGTCTTGTATACTAATTAGTGCGAAAAAGCGAAAAAGTGTAAAGTTATATTGATTGCAATTAACATCTGTGACATTAAATGTTTTGTTCATTCATAAAAAAGCTCTTCTGGTAAATTTTCTTTTATCTTTTTAAAGGGAAATTAAGCTGTTTATTCCGCTCAGGCGAGGTGTACTCGATACACCAGTATGTGATAAAGTTTGTCTGACTTGCGACAGGTCGGTGGTTTTCTCCGGGTACTCTGGTTTCCTCCACCAATAAAACCGACCACAACGATATAACTGAAATATTGTTGAAAGCGACGTTTTAAACACTACAACCCTAAGTTATTTATTTGATTGTGTTTCTATTTTCGTAATATATTTAACAATATTAAAAATGGGAATTATACTATAAGAAAATGTAAGCACAAAAAAATCTTTAAAAATAAAAATGGAAATTATTTACAAATATCCCTAAAACATTCTAGTAGACGGCATTTATATTTGAATACAATTTGACTCGTTACCTCAGATAAGTCGCATCCTTGGATAACTTGAAGTCAATCATTGGTACGTTTGTACTATGATTTTTTTTTAATTTTATGGGAGCTAACTCGAATTTTCTGCCTACCCTTCCGGAGCACCTGGGTGCACCGTGGTTTTTAGTGTCGTGTTACTCGATTTTTAGTTTTAGGTGCAATGTTTTATAGATTGTTGCTTGTCCTTTTTTCTTTTGGCCATTGTGTTGTCTGTCCTTCTTCGATATACGGATTCTGATTACACCTTCAGTATCTTCAAACCCTTCGTAATTGATTGATTTCTGTATTTAGTAAAAGCTATGAAGCAACATTGAAACCAGTTTTCATAGCGGGGTAGTCGCTGCAAATTGATGCTAATTGCTGTCATGTCTTAATTACTTGTACTCTTATGGTAAACCAATATCGATATATTTCTTGGAATAAAATCACTGTTTAGATTTATATAGGTTACTGAAAGCCATTAACATATAACCACAAACTTTATGGCATAAAGATTTGTCGAGTGAATCTAAACATCTGCAAGAATCGAATTCAAAATTTTAACGATGTTAGCCTGGCATAGATTAGATATAGATCACAACCACATGATTGTGTCCACGAAATTTGTATAGATTAACAAACAAATCATTCCCAATACTAGTGACCGGCAACTTTGTAGTATTTATATTTATGATGAACTATGGAGCGGCCAACTATGTACAATACATTCAAAAGCTGACCATCAGATAAATATGCATTTGTATGTGCAAATGATGTATGATACAATATTTGTTGTACCTGTCCCAAACCAGGAGCTGGATGTCGCCACATATCATGGTCTTCTTTGCGTTCAGTGGGGTGAGAGGTATTTCGTTTTGTTCTTATTGGTGGAATTGTTTTTACCATCGTTGCTTTATCTTTCTGTTTTTAAGAATTAAGGCATTTCCACGACACCAATATTGACATTCATATTTCTTTAACCTCGCAACATTTAGTGGGGTTCGTGTTACTCGATCTTTAGTTTTATATGTATGTTTGTTGATCGTTGGTTGTCTTTTGCCCATTGTGTTGTCTGTCCTTCTTCGATTTACCCCTTTAGTATCTTCAAACTCTTAAAACGATTCAGATATTCCAATGCCCCCCCCCCCCCCCCCCTCTACTTACGAACAATATCAAGTTGTGTTAGTATGCTAGTATTTATATATATAAATAAATAAATACGTGAAGATTTAATGTATAATATGCATTTAACATGTACAAATAATCACTGAAATAATTGTTGTATACATTGATGTTAAGAACTTAACAATTTGTTTACTGTTGGTTCTGGTTAAAGTATTGACCTAAAAGCTTTAATTTCATTTTAAATAAACACCCATACTGCCTACTTTACAAATGACATATAAAAATAGCATATCGACAGTCATGAAGGTTGGGACATTTTAATTATCGCCAGCACAGCATCGAGTTCGATAGGACTAGCTTTGATTCCACTGAAAGTGTCTTCAAATCTGACGTTATACTTAGAAAAGCGACACTTGTGAATGTCAAAACAGACATTATCTGTTGTATCAGAACGAGCCCGACAGAACGAGATGTGAAACTAGTGATAATGTATATCGAAACTTTCAAAGTTGATGTTATTGTGTTTATCTATAACATTATAATGTGTTTGACGTCACATTATCAAGTCAATTCGTTGAAAATATCAGTGAAATCAATTAAATTAAATTATCACATATTTTATTGAAATAACGCCGAATTTGCATGTGTAATAAAAGCATAATTTGCGGCGTGTTATTTGCCTCCGGGGCAATAATATTGTACGAGGGCAATAACATGTTATCTGCCCTGGAAAAATATGTGATAAATAGATTAATGACTTAACATGCACTAGATGTACATTAAAATGTCTATTTAATATATGCACTATTCATTGATGGGAAAAATGAGGCTGCTCTAAATAGACAGTGATTTATTATAAAGAGGGTACATTTTCACTCTCCCTGATTACAGCATTTAATTTCAAACATAATTTAAATGAAATACAGTTGTTCTTGTAATTTATTAGACACTTGAAAAAAAATCCCATACAATGAGGACTTTTTTTTTAACTTTTGAAAAAAATAATTATCAGTAATTGGACAAAGCTGAAGTACCAAAAGACGGACAAAAGGACAAAGACTGAAGACATCTAGATCATACCTTAGAAAAGGCACATTCATGAGACGGGATTAGACCGGGTAATGAGACCCCAAATACAATCATGTTAACTAGTGTGAAGATATCAAAGAGATAACCAGAATCCGTTAATCAAAGCAGGACAGACGACAAGAGAATGACCAAAAGAAAAAGGATGAAAGCACAAACAACGATCTACAAAACGCTACACAGAAAACTAAAGATCGAACAATGCGAACCGCACTAAATACCGGTGGTGAACTCAGGTCACCCGGAAGGGAAAGCAGTTCCTGCTCCACTAGTGGCACCCGTTCTATGATTTCATTAATTCATATACCATTTTCGGTTGACATAACTCTAGAGTTTTAACGATTTCTTATTATCCTATTGATTGTTAGTTCGTGTTATATATTTTACATTCTCGTTGCATTTTTGATAGCTTCTATGCATAATGTACCTTTAGGTATATCATAAATGGCATAGGTGCGTTGTAATTGTCTTGTTTCCAAATACATTTTGTATATATGAAAAATGTATGGTCGAATCTCGTCTCTTGGAAGATGAACACCCCCACCATTTTCGTTCGAATTCGTTCTATACAAGAAAACGGCATATCAAACTTGGAGATAACGAGATTCTACTGTAAATTCCTATGAAACGTAAACAGAAAGCATATTATTAAAAAAAAATTAGCATTTCATATTGTTGTTAGCTCTTAATATATTTACATATCATAAGATAATAACATAGAATGATACAGTTTAACTACTTTATATATAATTTCTCATGCATACGAAGCATTTATGTAGCAAACTATTGTTATCGAAATGTTAAAAATTTTGCTTTGTTTTTGCAGAGGATATGATTTCAAACCATATGCCCCTTTTATGCAATATATGTATTATATTAATATGTTTAATTACAGGCTATAACGAAAGACGAAACAACAAACTGAATATAAAATATTATAATTAAGATTAAAAGGTAGGTAAGAATAATTTACTGAAATACCAAAATACTTCGATTTTATTTTGATTAGAGTGGAGTTATGGTGTTTAACGGCATTTTCAACACTATTTCAGTTAAATCGTGGCGGTCAGTTTTATTGGTGAAGGAAACCCTGGATACCCGGTGAAAAACACCGACCTGTCGCAAGTCCCTGACAAACTTTATCACATATTATTATACCTCATTAATATGTTTTTCTTGATATTCGTTTCCTATTGGCTCTTTTGGATCACGTCAACAGTGATTATTTTTGACAGTATGACCTGTGATGGAGTCACTATTGATTATGTGATAGATATTACCTAGCAATATTGATTCCATCCAAAAACAAAATGGTCGCTTTCATCGCTTGAATTTCAAAAAGCACGATTTGTCATGTTCAGATCGAGATCATGAGTTCAGTCCAAGTTCTATCAAAATAGACATTAACATTGGTATTTGATAGTTCTCCAATAAACTTGCAGCTGTCAGATTAAATACTCTTTGTGAGAACAATAGCAGGAAATGAGGACCCTTGACCTGTTGGCCTTGGTCAGGTCACACCGAGTCACAAGCCTCGAGTCCACATTTCCTGCTATTAGCCTAACTTAGAATTATTTAGCGAAATGAAAATATCTGTATAGTGGAAATGTGAAATTAAAGGGTCGGGCTAGCTTTATTTCGCTTTTCTTGAGAAACCTCACCATGAAGTATACCTTATGCGAATAAAGCAACATTTCTTTGAGAAGAGGAACACAGCTGCTACCCTTAGGAGACATGCCCTTTCATATTACTTTTTAGACATTCATGAATTCGTCATGTTGTTTCTATTTTTCCAATATAACGTTATGTATTTTATACATGTTTATTCCCTTACCAATAGAAATATAACAGCAAAATAAATATATCATGGTTATTGAAAGCTTGGTTATTACAAATACAGCACAATTAATTATAATGTTTGAAGAAACAGCGATATTTTCTATCGTTCTGTAAAAAAAATATTTTTAATTTCGTATTAATTTTAATTGCATGATATTGGATCCCCCAAACTAATTAATGTTGCAATTTTATTCATTGTTATTTCAAGTAATAATTGCGTCCTTTTAATTTGAATCATCTACATTTTAATTGTTTAAGGAAATCGATTACGTAAGCATGAATGGACTAATTTAAAGAACTTTTGAAGAATATCTCTTAAATACCAATATTTATTTTTTATATATACATTCTAATTCATTTTTCGGGGCCAATTTAAAACTTTTTATTATTTGTTTTACACCATTTGATATTTTTATTTGATGCTTCAAATTATAGTAAATTCTAAATTGCGTTGTAAAAGATGCAGGCTTTGAAAACCAATGAGAAATAAAATAACATATTAATGCATAACTTAACATGCTTATGTGGTATTGTGTCTGTGCTCTGTTAGAAAATAAACTAACTACAAAAAATATGTATTGTTATAAAAAGTACAATTCACCTATATATAAGCTATACAACAAAGTTGGTAACATTAAATTGTATATTAGACCAAATTACTACAACTTTATTCCGTTGTTCTGTTTTTGTTTAAGTATTGAATCATCACTGGTTCATTTATCTGAAATATCTAGATTCGTCGTCTTTGTACCTATCTTGTCTTGTGAAATGATCTATATACAAAAATATCTAATTTCGTGCTTTTTAAACAACATTATTAAGAAAAAACTGGTCGAACGTGCTAAAGTGGGTCACGGGTCACTGTAATCGGGCGGCTGTATCGAGAAACAGATACGGTGTTGGAAAAACTGTTGATACTCATAAAATATTGATTGTTACAGAAAAATAAATTGTCGATATCGAGATTTTTGTTTCAAACAAAAGTACATTTTCATTTACAGGTGAGGAGCTGTGGGCAATCTTGAACCGGTATCACTAGTACTAATGTAAAAGGAGTTATGTTTTTTTTTCTAAAAAAAATATTCTGATTCCCAATGTGGAGGAAAAAAATAATAATCTGATTCAGAGTTTTTGTCATCTAACCTAATGTTAGATTCTGGAAAAAATTCGCGACAAAAAAACCCAAATATTCTAACTCTCGTGTTGTCCGAAAAAAAATAATTCTGAACGAAACAAAAAACCATACCCCTACCCCACCCCCTGCAAGTTAAATGGTGGGTCCCTTAAGGGAATTAATTAGATCTGAATAATGTTGAAGTAGAAGCAAGAACGAGGTCTACATAACAACTGATTAGTAATTAACGGGAAGTAGTGGGATTAGCAGGGTATGCATATACACAGAGTATTGGAATTAATGAGGTCTGCATACATACAGTTCAGTGGTATTAATTGGGTATGCATCAACATAAATTTGTGGAATTTAACGGGGTCTGCATAGCTACGTAGTAGTGGAATGAATTAAGGGGGGTCTGCATTGAATTAATAGAGTTTGCATATACACGAAGTAGTTGATTAACGGTTTTTATTAAACACGGAGTAGTTGAATTAACGGTTTTTATTAAACACGGAGTAGTTGAATTAACGGGATATGCAAAAACGCATAAAAGTTAGATTAACGGGGTCTGTCTAGACACACAGTAGTGGAAATACCGGGGTCTAGACAAACAGAGAAATGGAATTGGCGGGGTTTTCATAAGCAGATAACAGGTCCTTATAAACGCATAGTAGTTAGATTAACGGAATCTGTCTAAACACCGAGTAGTGGAATTAACGGGGTCTAGATAAACACAGAGTAGTGAAATTAACGGGGTTTGATAAACACATAGTAGTGGAATTAAAGCGGTTTTGATAAACACAGGGTAGTGGAGTTCACGGGGTCTGCATGAACAAGGTATATGTGAATTAACGACGTCTACATGACCCAAGCGTAGTAGAATATAACAGGGTCTGCATAAACACAAAATAGTGGATTTAACGGGATCTGCATATTCTGGAGCATGGTAATAAACGAAACTTCATAAACAGAGAGAAGGGGAAATGTATGCGATCTTGACGAACATATAGTAAGAAGAGTTTGAAGATACCAAAGGGGTAATCAGAATCCGTATTATCGAAGAAGAACAGACAATACTATGGCCAAAAGAAAAAGTACAAAAGGACAAACAAGGTTATCAACGTGGCCTGCATGAACTTCTGAATGAACATAGAGTGGGGGCATTGTCGCAACACAGACTGGGTGAATTATAATTTTTAAATGATAATTCATTTATTGTAGAAACGTAAAAATAATAAAAATGAAAAACAAAAAAATACCACACTATTGGAAAAGTTCCAAAATTCAGAGTCAAAATCGATACCCCTGACACACAAATTAATGACCCTTACAATTTTCAATTGAATACAGTTTTATATACTTGTAATAAGTATCAATTTGTATTGGTGTAATGTTTTGAAGATTTACGACCCATAATTATTAAATGTATACAAATATTTTCACGAGGTATTGTATTACACTTTGATGTTAACAGTTTATTGATATAAGCTCCTGGCTGGCTGATTTGTTAATTGACGTTTTATATTTTATATAGTGCCTCCTGCTGCATTCAATTTAAATAGAACATGATTGTTTTAAATGTTTTCGAATTGGATTCCTGTATAGAATTTATCCTCTTTGATGAAGTGACCGTCATGGTCGTGATCGTATGGTAGTTGGATTTATAATTACCTATGCAATCAGTGCCTATCACCACTAACGCTGTGAGTTCGAATCCAGCTCAGACGAGGTGTACTCGATAATGTATTTTGTGATAAAGTTTACCAGTGACTTGCGACAGGTCGGTGGTTTTCTCTGAGTACTCCGGTTTCCTCCGCCAATAAAACTGAATTCCACAATATAACCAAAATATTGTTGAAAGTGCCGTTAAACACCATAACCCCGTAACCCTCCTCTTTGATGATTTTATGGTAGTTACAAGGGTCTATAATTAAATGATTCAAACTGTTTTTGTTCTTTTGTGGTAATAGTGGTAGATAATTTTGCTTTATATCGTATTATCCAGATCGGCCCTTAAAACTAATTTAACCCCGCCACTTTTTATTGAAGTATATGCACCAAGCCAGGACAGTGAGCGGTCATGTACTGGTGTGTTAAGGTTATCGATTTTGCCTTTTTCTACGATTTTTCTATTGGATTTTGGAACTGTTCCCAATGTGGTCTGTGTCTCTTGAGTTCGTCCCCGGTTTAAGGAAGTGGGATTCGTGTTGTACATTTTGAGTTCGTCCCCGGTTTAAGGAAGTGGGGTTCGTGTTGTACATTTTGAGTTCGTCCCCGGTTTAAGGAAGTGGGATTCGTGTTGTACATTTTGAGTTCGTCCCCGGTTTAAGGAAGTGGGGTTCGTGTTGTACATTTTGAGTTCGTCCCCGGTTTAAGGAAGTGGGGTTCGTGTTGTACATTTTGTACTATTATATGTCTTTACGTTCTGAGCTGTTCGTGTTGTACATTTTGTACTATTATATATCTTTGCGTTCTGGGCTCCAAGTTTTGATGTCTGTTACTATTTCCGCATAAAAACGATGTTCTTTACCTTCAGTTGTTTGTAGAGGGACTCGTATCTTATTTATGTTATTTGTGTATGGTGATGTCCAACACGTCTAACCGCCACGATATAACCGAAATATTGTTGAAAGTGGCGTTAAGCACCATAACCCTAACCCCATCCAACACGTCTTGACTATATGAGTAACATGGTGGGTGTCTAATAAGAGACAGGAACTTCTAACCCTTCGGAAGCACATGGATTCACCCCTTGTTTTTTTATGGGGTCCGTGTTGCTCATCGTTTTAGTGTTTTGTTGTTTGTTTTGTTTGTCTTCGTTCTGTGTCTTGTGTACCTAATGTTACCAGTGTCTCTGGAGTGTCTTCGTCCTGTGTCTTGTGTACCCAATGTTACCAGTGTCTCTGGATTGTCTTCGTCCTGTGTCTTGTGTACCTAATGTTACCAGTGTCTCTGGATTGTCTTCGTCCTGTGTCTTGTGTACCTAATGTTACCAGTGTCTCTGGATTGTCTTCGTCCTGTGTCTTGTGTACCCAATGTTACCAGTGTCTCTGGATTGTCGTCGTCCTGTGTCTTGTGTACCCAATGTTACCAGTGTCTCTGGATTGTCTTCGTCCTGTGTCTTGTGTACCTAATGTTACCAGTGTCTCTGGATTGTCTTCGTCCTGTGTCTTGTGTACCCAATGTTACCAGTGTCTCTGGATTGTCTTCATTCTGTGTCTTGTGTACCTAATGTTACCAGTGTCTCTGGATTGTCTTCGTTCTGTGTCTTGTGTACCCAATGTTACCAGTGTCTCTGGATTGTCTTCGTCCTGTGTCTTGTGTACCCAATGTTACCAGTGTCTCTGGATTGTCTTCGTCCTGTGTCTTGTGTACCCAATGTTACCAGTGTCTCTGGATTGTCTTCGTCCTGTGTCTTGTGTACCCAATGTTACCAGTGTCTCTGGATTGTCTTCGTTCTGTGTCTTGTGTACCCAATGCTACCAGTGTCTCTGGATTGTCTTCGTCCTGTGTCTTGTGTACCCAATGCTACCAATGTCGGGATTGTCTTCGTCATGTGTCTTGTGTACCCAATGTTACCAGTGTCTCTGGATTGTCTTCGTCCTGTGTCTTGTGTACCCAATGCTACCAGTGTCTGGATTGTCTTCGTCATGTGTCTTGTGTACCTAATGTTACCAGTGTCTCTGGATTGTCTTCGTCCTGTGTCTTGTGTATCCAATGTTACCAGTGTCTCTGGATTGTCTTCGTTCTGTGTCTTGTGTACCCAATGTTACCAGTGTCTCTGAATTGTCTTCGTCCTGTGTCTTGTGTACCCAATGTTACCAGTGTCTCTGGAGTGTCTTCGTCCTGTGTCTTGTGTACCCAATGCTACCAGTGTCTGGATTGTCTTCGTTCTGTGTCTTGTGTACCCAATGTTACCAGTGTCTCTGGATTGTCTTCGTCCTGTGTCTTGTGTACCCAATGTTACCAGTGTCTCTGGATTGTCTTCGTCCTGTGTCTTGTGTACCCAATGTTACCAGTTTCTCTGGATTGTCTTCGTCCTGTGTCTTGTGTACCCAATGTTACCAGTGTCTCTGGATTGTCTTCGTCCTGTGTCTTGTGTACCCAATGCTACCAGTGTCTGGATTGTCTTCGTTCTGTGTCTTGTGTACCCAATGCTACCAGTGTCTCTGGATTGTCTTCGTCCTGTGTCTTGCGTACCCAATGTTACCAGTGTCTCTGGATTGTCTTCGTCCTGTGTCTTGTGTACCCAATGTTACCAGTGTCTCTGGATTGTCTTCGTCCTGTGTCTTGTGTACCCAATGTTACCAGTTTCTCTGGATTGTCTTCGTCCTGTGTCTTGTGTACCCAATGTTACCAGTGTCTCTGGATTGTCTTCGTCCTGTGTCTTGTGTACCCAATGTTACCAGTGTCTCTGGATTGTATTCGTCCTGTGTCTTGTGTACCCAATGTTACCAGTGTCTCTGGATTGTCTTCGTCCTGTGTCTTGTGTACCCAATGTTACCAGTGTCTCTGGAGTGTCTTCGTCCTGTGTCTTGTGTACCCAATGCTACCAGTTTCTGGATTGTCTTCGTTCTGTGTCTTGTGTACCCAATGCTACCAGTGTCTCTGGATTGTCTTCGTCCTGTGTCTTGCGTACCCAATGTTACCAGTGTCTCTGGATTGTCTTCGTCCTGTGTCTTGTGTACCCAATGTTACCAGTGTCTCTGGATTGTCTTCGTCCTGTGTCTTGTGTACCCAATGTTACCAGTTTCTCTGGATTGTCTTCGTCCTGTGTCTTGTGTACCCAATGTTACCAGTGTCTCTGGATTGTCTTCGTCCTGTGTCTTGTGTACCCAATGTTACCAGTGTCTCTAGATTGTCTTCGTCCTGTGTCTTGTGTACCCAATGTTACCAGTGTCTCTGGATTGTCTTCGTCCTGTGTCTTGTGTACCCAATGTTACCGGTGTCTCTGGAGTGTCTTCGTCCTGTGTCTTGTGTACCCAATGCTACCAGTGTCTGGATTGTCTTCGTCCTGTGTCTTGTGTACCCAATGTTACCAGTGTCTCTGGATTGTCTTCGTCCTGTGTCTTGTGTACCCAATGTTACCGGTGTCTCTGGAGTGTCTTCGTCCTGTGTCTTGTGTACCCAATGTTACCAGTGTCTCTGGATTGTCTTCGTCTGTGTCTTGCGTACCCAATGTTACCAGTGTCTCTGGATTGTCTTCGTCCTGTGTCTTGTGTACCCAATGTTACCAGTGTCGCTGGATTGTCTTCGTCCTGTGTCTTGTGTACCCAATGTTACCAGTGTCTCTGGATTGTCTTCGTCCTGTGTCTTGTGTACCCAATGTTACCAGTGTCTCTGGAGTGTCTTCGTCCTGTGTCTTGTGTACCCAATGCTACCAGTGTCTGGATTGTCTTCGTTCTGTGTCTTGTGTACCCAATGCTACCAGTGTCTCTGGATTGTCTTCGTCCTGTGTCTTGCGTACCCAATGTTACCAGTGTCTCTGGATTGTCTTCGTCCTGTGTCTTGTGTACCCAATGTTACCAGTGTCTCTGGATTGTCTTCGTCCTGTGTCTTGTGTACCCAATGTTACCAGTTTCTCTGGATTGTCTTCGTCCTGTGTCTTGTGTACCCAATGTTACCAGTTTCTCTGGATTGTCTTCGTCCTGTGTCTTGTGTACCCAATGTTACCAGTGTCTCTGGATTGTCTTCGTCCTGTGTCTTGTGTACCCAATGTTACCAGTGTCTCTGGATTGTCTTCGTCCTGTGTCTTGTGTACCCAATGTTACCAGTGTCTCTGGATTGTCTTCGTCCTGTGTCTTGTGTACCCAATGTTACCGGTGTCTCTGGAGTGTCTTCGTCCTGTGTCTTGTGTACCCAATGCTACCAGTGTCTGGATTGTCTTCGTCCTGTGTCTTGTGTACCCAATGTTACCAGTGTCTCTGGATTGTCTTCGTCCTGTGTCTTGTGTACCCAATGTTACCGGTGTCTCTGGAGTGTCTTCGTCCTGTGTCTTGTGTACCCAATGTTACCAGTGTCTCTGGATTGTCTTCGTCTGTGTCTTGCGTACCCAATGTTACCAGTGTCTCTGGATTGTCTTCGTCCTGTGTCTTGTGTACCCAATGTTACCAGTGTCGCTGGATTGTCTTCGTCCTGTGTCTTGTGTACCCAATGTTACCAGTGTCTCTGGATTGTCTTCGTCCTGTGTCTTGTGTACCCAATGTTACCAGTGTCTCTGGATTGTCTTCGTCCTGTGTCTTGTGTACCCAATGTTACCAGTGTCTCTGGATTGTCTTCGTCCTGTGTCTTGTGTACCCAATGTTACCAGTGTCTCTGGATTGTCTTCGTTCTGTGTCTTGTGTACCCAATGCTACCAGTGTCTCTGGATTGTCTTCGTCCTGTGTCTTGTGTACCCAATGCTACCAATGTCGGGATTGTCTTCGTCATGTGTCTTGTGTACCCAATGTTACCAGTGTCTCTGGATTGTCTTCGTCCTGTGTCTTGTGTACCCAATGCTACCAGTGTCTGGATTGTCTTCGTCATGTGTCTTGTGTACCTAATGTTACCAGTGTCTCTGGATTGTCTTCGTCCTGTGTCTTGTGTATCCAATGTTACCAGTGTCTCTGGATTGTCTTCGTTCTGTGTCTTGTGTACCCAATGTTACCAGTGTCTCTGAATTGTCTTCGTCCTGTGTCTTGTGTACCCAATGTTACCAGTGTCTCTGGAGTGTCTTCGTCCTGTGTCTTGTGTACCCAATGCTACCAGTGTCTGGATTGTCTTCGTTCTGTGTCTTGTGTACCCATTGTTACCAGTGTCTCTGGATTGTCTTCGTCCTGTGTCTTGTGTACCCAATGTTACCAGTGTCTCTGGATTGTCTTCGTCCTGTGTCTTGTGTACCCAATGTTACCAGTTTCTCTGGATTGTCTTCGTCCTGTGTCTTGTGTACCCAATGTTACCAGTGTCTCTGGATTGTCTTCGTCCTGTGTCTTGTGTACCCAATGCTACCAGTGTCTGGATTGTCTTCGTTCTGTGTCTTGTGTACCCAATGCTACCAGTGTCTCTGGATTGTCTTCGTCCTGTGTCTTGCGTACCCAATGTTACCAGTGTCTCTGGATTGTCTTCGTCCTGTGTCTTGTGTACCCAATGTTACCAGTGTCTCTGGATTGTCTTCGTCCTGTGTCTTGTGTACCCAATGTTACCAGTTTCTCTGGATTGTCTTCGTCCTGTGTCTTGTGTACCCAATGTTACCAGTGTCTCTGGATTGTCTTCGTCCTGTGTCTTGTGTACCCAATGTTACCAGTGTCTCTGGATTGTATTCGTCCTGTGTCTTGTGTACCCAATGTTACCAGTGTCTCTGGATTGTCTTCGTCCTGTGTCTTGTGTACCCAATGTTGCCAGTGTCTCTGGAGTGTCTTCGTCCTGTGTCTTGTGTACCCAATGCTACCAGTGTCTGGATTGTCTTCGTTCTGTGTCTTGTGTACCCAATGCTACCAGTGTCTCTGGATTGTCTTCGTCCTGTGTCTTGCGTACCCAATGTTACCAGTGTCTCTGGATTGTCTTCGTCCTGTGTCTTGTGTACCCAATGTTACCAGTGTCTCTGGATTGTCTTCGTCCTGTGTCTTGTGTACCCAATGTTACCAGTTTCTCTGGATTGTCTTCGTCCTGTGTCTTGTGTACCCAATGTTACCAGTGTCTCTGGATTGTCTTCGTCCTGTGTCTTGTGTACCCAATGTTACCAGTGTCACTAGATTGTCTTCGTCCTGTGTCTTGTGTACCCAATGTTACCAGTGTCTCTGGATTGTCTTCGTCCTGTGTCTTGTGTACCCAATGTTACCGGTGTCTCTGGAGTGTCTTCGTCCTGTGTCTTGTGTACCCTATGCTACCAGTGTCTGGATTGTCTTCGTCCTGTGTCTTGTGTACCCAATGTTACCAGTGTCTCTGGATTGTCTTCGTCCTGTGTCTTGTGTACCCAATGTTACCGGTGTCTCTGGAGTGTCTTCGTCCTGTGTCTTGTGTACCCAATGTTACCAGTGTCTCTGGATTGTCTTCGTCTGTGTCTTGCGTACCCAATGTTACCAGTGTCTCTGGATTGTCTTCGTCCTGTGTCTTGTGTACCCAATGTTACCAGTGTCGCTGGATTGTCTTCGTCCTGTGTCTTGTGTACCCAATGTTACCAGTGTCTCTGGATTGTCTTCGTCCTGTGTCTTGTGTACCCAATGTTACCAGTGTCTCTGGAGTGTCTTCGTCCTGTGTCTTGTGTACCCAATGCTACCAGTGTCTGGATTGTCTTCGTTCTGTGTCTTGTGTACCCAATGCTACCAGTGTCTCTGGATTGTCTTCGTCCTGTGTCTTGCGTACCCAATGTTACCAGTGTCTCTGGATTGTCTTCGTCCTGTGTCTTGTGTACCCAATGTTACCAGTGTCTCTGGATTGTCTTCGTCCTGTGTCTTGTGTACCCAATGTTACCAGTTTCTCTGGATTGTCTTCGTCCTGTGTCTTGTGTACCCAATGTTACCAGTTTCTCTGGATTGTCTTCGTCCTGTGTCTTGTGTACCCAATGTTACCAGTGTCTCTGGATTGTCTTCGTCCTGTGTCTTGTGTACCCAATGTTACCAGTGTCTCTGGATTGTCTTCGTCCTGTGTCTTGTGTACCCAATGTTACCAGTGTCTCTGGATTGTCTTCGTCCTGTGTCTTGTGTACCCAATGTTACCGGTGTCTCTGGAGTGTCTTCGTCCTGTGTCTTGTGTACCCAATGCTACCAGTGTCTGGATTGTCTTCGTCCTGTGTCTTGTGTACCCAATGTTACCAGTGTCTCTGGATTGTCTTCGTCCTGTGTCTTGTGTACCCAATGTTACCGGTGTCTCTGGAGTGTCTTCGTCCTGTGTCTTGTGTACCCAATGTTACCAGTGTCTCTGGATTGTCTTCGTCCTGTGTCTTGCGTACCCAATGTTACCAGTGTCTCTGGATTGTCTTCGTCCTGTGTCTTGTGTACCCAATGTTACCAGTGTCGCTGGATTGTCTTCGTCCTGTGTCTTGTGTACCCAATGTTACCAGTGTCTCTGGATTGTCTTCGTCCTGTGTCTTGTGTACCCAATGTTACCAGTGTCTCTGGAGTGTCTTCGTCCTGTGTCTTGTGTACCCAATGCTACCAGTGTCTGGATTGTCTTCGTTCTGTGTCTTGTGTACCCAATGCTACCAGTGTCTCTGGATTGTCTTCGTCCTGTGTCTTGCGTACCCAATGTTACCAGTGTCTCTGGATTGTCTTCGTCCTGTGTACCCAATGTTACCAGTGTCTCTGGATTGTCTTCGTCCTGTGTCTTGTGTACCCAATGTTACCAGTTTCTCTGGATTTTCTTCGTCCTGTGTCTTGTGTACCCAATGTTACCAGTGTCTCTGGATTGTCTTCGTCCTGTGTCTTGTGTACCCAATGTTACCAGTGTCTCTGGATTGTCTTCGTCCTGTGTCTTGTATACCCAATGTTACCAGTGTCTCTGGATTGTCTTCGTCCTGTGTCTTGTGTACCCAATGTTACCAGTGTCTCTGGATTGTCTTCGTCGTGTGTCTTGTGTACCCAATGTTACCAGTGTCTCTGGATTGTCTTCGTCCTGTGTCTTGTGTACCCAATGTTACCAGTGTCTCTGGATTGTCTTCGTCCTGTGTCTTGTGTACCCAATGTTACCAGTGTCTCTGGATTGTCTTCGTCCTGTGTCTTGTGTACCCAATGTTACCAGTGTCTCTGGATTGTCTTCGTCCTGTGTCTTGTGTACCCAATGTTACCAGTGTCTCTGGATTGTCTTCGTCCTGTGTCTTGTGTACCCAATGTTACCGGTGTCTCTGGAGTGTCTTCGTCCTGTGTCTTGTGTACCCAATGCTACCAGTGTCTCTGGATTGTCTTCGTCCTGTGTCTTGTGTACCCAATGTTACCAGTGTCTCTGGATTGTCTTCGTCCTGTGTCTTGTGTACCCAATGTTACCAGTGTCTCTGGAGTGTCTTCGTCCTGTGTCTTGTGTACCCAATGTTACCAGTGTCTCTGGAGTGTCTTCGTCCTGTGTCTTGTGTACCCAATGTTACCAGTGTCTCTGGAGTGTCTTCGTCCTGTTTCTTGTGTACCCAATGTTACCAGTGTCTCTGGAGTGTCTTCGTCCTGTGTCTTGTGTACCCAATGTTACCAGTGTCTCTGGATTGTCTTCGTCCTGTGTCTTGTGTACCCAATGTTACCAGTGTCTCTGGATTGTCTTCGTCCTGTGTCTTGTGTACCCAATGTTACCAGTGTCTCTGGAGTGTCTTCGTCCTGTGTCTTGTGTACCCAATGCTACCAGTGTCTGGATTGTCTTCGTCCTGTGTCTTGTGTACCCAATGTTACCAGTGTCTCTGGATTGTCTTCGTCCTGTGTCTTGTGTACCCAATGTTACCGGTGTCTCTGGAGTGTCTTCGTCCTGTGTCTTGTGTACCCAATGTTACCAGTGTCTCTGGATTGTCTTCGTCTGTGTCTTGCGTACCCAATGTTACCAGTGTCTCTGGATTGTCTTCGTCCTGTGTCTTGTGTACCCAATGTTACCAGTGTCGCTGGATTGTCTTCGTCCTGTGTCTTGTGTACCCAATGTTACCAGTGTCTCTGGATTGTCTTCGTCCTGTGTCTTGTGTACCCAATGTTACCAGTGTCTCTGGAGTGTCTTCGTCCTGTGTCTTGTGTACCCAATGCTACCAGTGTCTGGATTGTCTTCGTTCTGTGTCTTGTGTACCCAATGCTACCAGTGTCTCTGGATTGTCTTCGTCCTGTGTCTTGCGTACCCAATGTTACCAGTGTCTCTGGATTGTCTTCGTCCTGTGTCTTGTGTACCCAATGTTACCAGTGTCTCTGGATTGTCTTCGTCCTGTGTCTTGTGTACCCAATGTTACCAGTTTCTCTGGATTGTCTTCGTCCTGTGTCTTGTGTACCCAATGTTACCAGTGTCTCTGGATTGTCTTCGTCCTGTGTCTTGTGTACCCAATGTTACCAGTGTCTCTGGATTGTCTTCGTCCTGTGTCTTGTATACCCAATGTTACCAGTGTCTCTGGATTGTCTTCGTCCTGTGTCTTGTGTACCCAATGTTACCAGTGTCTCTGGATTGTCTTCGTCGTGTGTCTTGTGTACCCAATGTTACCAGTGTCTCTGGATTATCTTCGTCCTGTGTCTTGTGTACCCAATGTTACCAGTGTCTCTGGATTGTCTTCGTCCTGTGTCTTGTGTACCCAATGTTACCAGTGTCTCTGGATTGTCTTCGTCCTGTGTCTTGTGTACCCAATGTTACCAGTGTCTCTGGATTGTCTTCGTCCTGTGTCTTGTGTACCCAATGTTACCAGTGTCTCTGGATTGTCTTCGTCCTGTGTCTTGTGTACCCAATGTTACCGGTGTCTCTGGAGTGTCTTCGTCCTGTGTCTTGTGTACCCAATGCTACCAGTGTCTCTGGATTGTCTTCGTCCTGTGTCTTGTGTACCCAATGTTACCAGTGTCTCTGGATTGTCTTCGTCCTGTGTCTTGTGTACCCAATGTTACCAGTGTCTCTGGAGTGTCTTCGTCCTGTGTCTTGTGTACCCAATGTTACCAGTGTCTCTGGAGTGTCTTCGTCCTGTGTCTTGTGTACCCAATGTTACCAGTGTCTCTGGAGTGTCTTCGTCCTGTTTCTTGTGTACCCAATGTTACCAGTGTCTCTGGAGTGTCTTCGTCCTGTGTCTTGTGTACCCAATGTTACCAGTGTCTCTGGATTGTCTTCGTCCTGTGTCTTGTGTACCCAATGTTACCAGTGTCTCTGGATTGTCTTCGTCCTGTGTCTTGTGTACCCAATGTTACCAGTGTCTCTGGAGTGTCTTCGTCCTGTGTCTTGTGTACCCAATGTTACCAGTGTCTCTGGATTGTCTTCGTCCTGTGTCTTGTGTACCCAATGTTACCAGTGTCTCTGGATTGTCTTCGTCATGTGTCTTGTGTACCCAATGTTACCAGTGTCTCTGGATTGTCTTCGTCATGTGTCTTGTGTACCCAATGTTACCAGTGTCTCTGGATTGTCTTCGTCATGTGTCTTGTGTACCCAATGTTACCAGTGTCTCTGGATTGTCAATTCCTGATTGTCCTTTCTGTTTTCTATAACGTTTATTTGTTTTTTATTTTATTAGTTGATTTGTTGAGTTTTAAATGATTTACATCATACCTACCAGTGGCTAGACTTCTAGGGCATCATAATATGCCTGTGTAATAAACTATTCAAACTTAATGATATAATAAATTTTACCATTACTAATTTGAATTTAGTATTTTCTAAATGTTAATTTTAGGTCTTGTTTTTCATTATGTTAAAACTACCGTATCTTTTTAATACACTATAAATATAGAATATTCCTGCATCACAGTACACATATCAGAATTAAATTCAAAGGAAATAAATAAAAGATTAAAATGTGCATTTTAGTATGCAAGGTTCACTTAACAGATACAACAGTATGTGATCAAGTTTGTCAGTGACTTGTGGCAGGTCTGTGGTGTTCTCCGCGTACTCCGGTTTGTTCCACCAATAATACTGACCACCGTGATATTTACTGAAATATTGTTGAAAGTGGCGTTAAGTACCATAACCCTAACCCCTAACGCTCAAATAACAGATGTGTGAAGGAAATTTCAATTATCGATATTTGTCTTTGAGTGATGTGAGCAACATTAGTCTTAAGCTGCAATGTAAAAACAAATGCCACAATGGTTTTCACGATCTTGCGAAGATTTGAATTAGCCATTACTAATATTTGGCTTCATTATATGAATCAACCGTATCGGGATGAAATGGTTAGCGTACTCGATTCTAGTGCGGTAAAACTTGATTCGAGTTCTGGTCGGGTCAAACCAGACTATAAAATTGGTATTTGTTGCTTCTCCGCTAAACACGCAGCATTAAGGAGTAAGATCAAATACGGGTTTGCTCGGAATCAGAATAATGTGTCCGAGTGGAGCGACATGTCTACCCGCGGACTGTTGTTTCAGTGAGGTAGCACTATAAAAATCAGCGTGTTGGTCTAGAACAAAGCAGACATCATCATCTTATCAAAATGTAACTTGATCTCGCATTGATATAGTTGAAAAATTGCTGATTTGGTGTTATTTAAATAATCATGCACTTATTATACGAATCATACAAATATCACAAAATGTAATCTTGTATGTTAATTTTATTAAGTAGATTACAATAAATTGTATTCTTCGATGGGGTCTTACCACACCGTGAAATAATTTTTTTAGCACCGAGTGTATCTGTCAGAACAAAGAAAACAAATAGATATATATCTGTATATTTCTTTTTTAAGTAATTGTAATACATTTAAATTGAACCAAATTGACTTTGTTCTCAATAAATAATTATTGTTCAATGTTCAACTTGTCGACATGTCCTCGGATTTAAAATTATACATACATCTTAATAGATTATTATCTTCAATTATGTCTACATTTAAATCTAATTAAAGAAGTAGGCATTTACAGAAATAGAAATGTTCATCGTTAAAATCAAATTTCGTATTCAACATAATCATCGTACATGATCGAAGTATATTGTCATTGATTTGCTCAAAGGTTGAATCATTAATATTGCACGTCAGTTTTGTGGTAATGAACATGAATGTCACTCGTGTTATGAAATTAATATAAATTAGTGTTTATTTCATTACAGATTCTGAATGAAACCGGCTGATTGTTACACAGTATATCACAGTATAACCTAATTTATACTGCACTGGTTCTATTTGAGCAGTCAATTTGCATTGATATATTTTTGGGATATACGGTCACTGATCAAGATATAGCTTTCCTGGTACCTGATTCATGTTGAGCAACGGTAAGAAACAGTAACAGTATAATTGTTGACTTCACAGAAGACACCATCAAATGAAGAGTTTGAAGATACCAAAGGGGTAATCAGAATCCGTATATCGAGGAAGAACAGACAACGCAATGGCCAAATGAAAAAAGTACAAAAGAACAAACAACGATCTACAAAACACTACACAGGAACCGATGAGAACGACGTGGGGTTAGTGGGGTTCGTGTTACTCGATCTTTAGTTTTATATGTATGTTTTGTAGATCGTTGTTTGTCCTTTTTCTGTGGCCATTGTGTTTTCTGTTCTTCTTCGATATACGGATTCTGATTACCTCCCTTTGGTATCTTCAAACTCTTCATGTTTCTGCTCTTTTTAGACATTTTGGCAGTTGTTTTGGGATTTTAAAAATTACAGGATAAACACTATATACGTACATTGCCTATTTATAATAATATATCATTGTAGTTATATATCTTTATGCAAAGTTTGAATATATCAAATGTGTTATCAGAAGCCATTATTCGGAGAAGGAGAGACAACAAAATGACTAAAAAGGAAAAAAGGACAAAAGACAAACAATGGATGACAAAATACTACACAGAAAACTAAAGACTGAACAATACGAACCCCTACTAAAACAGTGGTGAACTCAGGTGCTCCGGAAAGGTAACCGTTCCTGCGCCACTATATCATATGTGTATGACCACAGACAAAAATATACGTATAAAATATATACATGCCTCTTTAGCATCAATCAACTTGTCCATGTTCATGTTCAACTCACAGGCTTCATATGAATAAACAATCTCCGATATATACAACTCAGAAGAGTGTCTTAGAAATTAAAAAAAAAATATCACGTGATTCGTAAGAGTAGGTAGGAAGTGTACATTTCTATTTAAAATGCATCCATTTTGTAATAAAATTAGATTTTAGTTGCAGTCAGTTATAGGAAGAGCTTGAAGATACCAAAGAGGCAATCAGAAACCGTATATCGAGTATAATCTTGTAATCAGGTTTAGGCTTATGATGTTTAAAGACACTTTCAATATTTTCAATTTTTTAGTTATATCGTGGCGGTCAGTTTTATTGGTGGAGGAAACCGGTGTACCCGCAAACTATCACATAATGTTTTATCGGGTACACCTCGCCTGAGCGGGATTCGAACTCATAACATTAGTGGTTAATCTTGTAATCATACAGTGTTTTACTGTTTATAAAATGTCTATTTCGTTTCTTCTTCTTTTTTCAGCTACATTGGCTTTTGGTGTTTATATAATTTTTTTTCAAATAATGTGCACTCTGCGTTCGTCTTCTCAACCAATTCATGAACACACAGTCACTATGGAGATGATGCAAGTTTAAAGTTTTCATATGGAAACCCTGAAAACACAAAATATTCTCCCAAGTATCAATGGGGAAGATTTAACAAGATCCCATACACAAATCTTCAAGCAGACGATAGACAATCCACACGACCATGATCTGAAGAGAAGACAAACATTATGGTCATTCCAACATAAAAATCGTGGAGTGCGAGGAAAATTTAAAGAAATGGAAGGCATTTCTCCTTTCATTTGCGATGAAAGTTCAGACGAAACTGGTGTTTCAACAGATGATATGAAAGGGAAAAATAGTAAACGTCTGACTTTTCTTCCAAAATTAAAACAAAAGGTAAAATCTGACCCAAGTTTGTCCTCTCCTGTGGATGAACCTCATTATGTCAAAAGAGAATATTCATCCGCTCTACGCATAGGAAATAGTCTGTATGAGCAGCTGAGAATTAAACAAAATTCAGACACTAAAAGTAATCTCCCCAAACAAAGATCAATGCTCAAATCGTCGGAAAAATTTCCAGAAGTTTCTTCATCTTTGAGTAAATTGGGATATTTGAAAGCAGGTAAAAATGCAGTCCATTATGGCGGTGGATTCTTTGGGAGGAACGGGAATAATGACCGGAAGTATGCCGATTTACGCCGCTCATGGACAGTGCTTTCTCCCACAGAGTCAAAATCTATAAACAATGAAATTCAAGTGGAACATAAGCCTCAGCATGGATCTCTGAAACAATTAAACACAGAGGAAACAAAAAAGGTCAAAACTTGTCCTACCGAAAATAAAGAAACGAAACAAACTGACGTTCTCAAAATTAGTTCTAGTGATATCAAGGAGAGATATTCTGAAACAAAGCAAATCCTTGAACAACAAAGACAGAAGAGAAAAATAGAGAAAGATAGTGACGATTGTTCAAAACGATCAAAAGAGGATATGATAGCCATGGAAATGTTATCTGAAAAATACTCAATAAATTTCGATAAATCTAGTATTGATGAAGTTCCAGATGAAAAGGTCGATGATGTTAGTGTTAGTGAAGAATGTACACGTCGAAATGAGGAATGGCAAAAACAAATCGATATAATAGTAGCTAAGCATGACCGAGAGCTGGCAAAGAGAGAACATGAACGCATTGATAAGAGAAACAATATTATAAGGAATCAAAAAAGAAAGGAGTTAAAAACAAAAAGATCACAAACGTCAAAATCGGACTACGCAGACGGCAGACCTAAATCAGACACCAGCTTAGACATACCAGTTGAACAATTTGGCCCATCTTCGTATAGACCCGATGAAGTGACCAATAGGCTTCTCAATGCAGCTTATTGCATCAATCCGTACAGATGGACCTCAAAGTCATCTCTTACTGAAGGAGACCGAGGTTGGGTTGAAAAGGCAATGGAGAAAACTGAAATCATTGATACGACTATATATGATGTGTTTGCACGAAAGAAGCAAAAATCTATTGTTAAAAATGCCGAGCACACCGGGAAAGAAAAATCAACGGTTTCATCTAAGCCACCATGATTATTCTTTTACTTGCTGTCTTTCTATCGAGGGTCTTTTGTGCAATTGTTTATTATTTTTGTCCCATGCTAATGCATGTATTACATAATAATTATTTATTTATTTAGCATAGAATGCCACGATATAGCTGAAATATTACTAAGGTTGGTGTTAATCTTCAATCAATCAATCAATCAATATTTAGTATGGCAAACGAATCAGATCGAGGCTCCAGAAATATCAGCTGATTTTTTGTTTTATTCACGGGTTAGTCGTAAATTTAATATTGCTGTTGATGACATTATTAGAATATATTTGTAAATGGTCATTTTAATACATTTAAGACCATTAATGTTTCAAATAAATAAAGATCCTTTTGGTGCCTCAATTTTTGATATTTCAGAATGTCTAAAATATTGCAAATTAATGTTATTATTGTTATAGAGAAATATTTATTTCCTGTTTATATTTTCGATTAAATTTCTATAAATTTGGGACGCATCACACTTAGCTCAAATACTTCGATAACAGTATTTTAATGAGAACGCAGAATACGACGAAGACATCGAAAATGAAGCACAGCAGGGTTTAATATGAGACAGGCAACCTGTTTGAAGGACGAAGTCCTAAAATTTCAATAATACGATGATCCATACACGTTATTATCTTTTATTTTGAATGAATTTTGTAGCCGATTTGTTATGGATGTTCCGTTCATTTTACCTACGCCGCTCTTCCGTCGAGAGTTTCGTAGAAAGATATTTTTTTATTAGAATTTTATTTCAAGTTTATTTCGATTTTGCATAGAGTAAATAATTAAAGAATTGGGAATTTTTCATTGAAATATATTTCTTTTGCGTTTCTAAATATCAATTGATCTATTTTTTTTAAACTTCCGGTGAACAGATATTTGGCTATCAATATAGAAAGATAGAAAGGAGGAAAAATCGGACAGTTTACCGTTAAAAGGACTTCGCCCTTTAATATATTTACAGTATCTAAAGTCGTAGACAACAGAATTACAAATAGTTCTGCAATATAACGTCAGAACTGTCTAAGCAGTCTTTTGTATTGAATTATAGACTTGCAGGAAGATTACCTGTCGTAATATTATTCACACCATTTTACAAGTGCTTAGATTTATCTACGTAAAGAGTGTATACAAATGTTTGATGAGTATGTACTTTATATATTGTCAGTAATACAGTATCAACGAATAATATGTATAATGATGATGTTATAATTTATAAAATAAATTTGTTTGTTAACGATATTACTTAACTTTCATATTACAACATTTGATCAAATCCTTGAGCTCATTCATAAGTTTTAAAATCTTCGGGCTGAATCAACGACCTGTAACTGATATTAGAGGCCGCATTTACAATATCATTGCTGGGTATAGTATTGTACAAATGGCACTCTTAGTTCTATTAAGTAATATATACTATGAAGACCATACCAATGGGGTAATCAGCAGCTGTAAATCGACTAAGGACAGACCTTACAATGGCCAAAAGTAAAGGGTACTAACAACGATATACAAAACCACTACACAGAAAACCAAAGATTGATAAGGGTGGGCAGTTCTTGGTTCTTAGGGGCACCGTCGACTTACTGTTAAACGACACGAGCATAATGCGATATGAAAATCGTATTGGACACCAGTATACAGTCAAACCTGTATATAGTGGGCACTCAAAGTAACCTAGATATGTGGCCTTTGTGAGCAGTTTCCCTTCATATACAGTTTAAAATTATATGCACTATTCACTAAAGGGAAAATGAGACTGCCATTTATAGATTTGTTATATAGAGGTGCCCTTTAAGGTTGGTTTGATTGTTATATGAATAAGTACATAAATAACATAAACGAATGAATCGGTTGTTAACATGAAAGTACACACAGATGCAAAGACTGATAATCCTTCCCAGATAGACGACACAACACAAACTGACCAGCAAAGCAGTCACGGTAACTAGTTAACTCGTACCACTGTCAACTCGTACCATGTCAACTAGTACCAAAATTTGCAAACTCGTACCATCATAAACTCGTACCACTTCCAACTCGTACCACTGCAAACTCGTATCAATTCGAACTCGTACAAAGTTTACTAATAATTAATTAATTGGCTTTTGATATTTGCATTATTTTTTGTTGAACTATAATTAAATTAACTAATTATCTATTTAATGAGATGATTGGATTTTGAGTTTGATTTTAATGTGATAGCTTGGAATTTGTTGTGCTCAACACACAAGCTAAGATGCTGGTACGAGTTTACTGTGGTACGAGTTTACATTGGTACGAGTTGACTTCCTGTGGTACGAGTTGACTTTGCTACGAGTTTGCAATGGTACGATCGCGAGTTGACTATAAAACGCAGTCACGACCTAGACCACAACACACCACCCAGAGTATTGCAAAAGAGCGAGCGGTCCACACAGAGCAGATATCATATCAAAGGAAGGCCGTTGACGCCTACCAAATATCGAAACGAAGAAGAACCCCAGAAGCCCTGTAAAAGATGCACATCCGTACGTAGTCCGTGCATGCTAGAACTCCTCTGCCACAAGACCGAACACATAGACGGAACTTAGTCCTACTCAGAGGCCTTCGATCCAGATGATCCAACACTGATGGACCGCTACCCTAAATACGACACGGACACACATCTTGGTGACAGATCACCGACTCCGATCCAACAACGAGAGATTAGCTTTACACTAAAAACAAGCAGAAAAAAACCCCAGCACGCCTGTGTAAAAAGTAATCTGTCCGCAATACCTGCTGAAGGGAAGCCGGTCGCTAAGCACCAGTAACTAACCTAAATGCGAAACTAAATACGTGAAGACATGTAATTGGACAAAATAAACAACACGAAACACATTAAAACCGGAAGTGGCGAACTCAGGTTTGCTAATAATATGATATAATGTTATTGTACCATTTAGTTGGCATAAAATTTAATGTGTTCCAATAACACGACAACATAGAAATTAAAATTAAAAGCCTTAATATACGTTCAATGATACATATGTAGTATTCCTTTCCCTTTTCTTTCCAATATGGGCTCTACGTAAATCAACATAATTTAAATTTTGAATAAATTCAATTGTTATCTTGTAATGTGTATGATGGGAAAGAAACCTATCTACGTTTTATTAAATATTTATGTCACCTCTAAAAGTGTCCTAAATCTGGTGCTAATAAAGACGTAGATATTAAATCTAGTGCACACGGCGTGTTATTGGAATAGCCAATCATAAGGTACGCTCAATATCGAAAGATTGGAAAGCCAAATAATTTGGGAGCAATAAAACCAAAGAGCCTAAGCAGCATAACCAAAAATCGGCTAAGGTCACCTATGCCTGAGGGAGGAGAACCTTAGTTTTATTAATAATTACATTATTTAGGAACTGTAGATTTCAGTAATAAATATATCTAATAAACCATGTCAGTGCCGAAGCACTGACTAATGTTACGTTATCAAGTTGACATGTTCTGGCTCGAACTGATAATCCTGTCCAAAAATCATGTCAGGCATTTTAATATGACGTTATTCTTTTGTTAAAGGATGGGTCCATTTTAAGGGGGGTTGAACATGCTCACTGAAACCGTATTTTTACTCGAAAACAAAGTTCTCAAGTAAATGTTATATGCAATTGTTCCCTGAATAGGAATGAAAACACGATTCGTTGAGTATTTGAATCATACTAATAGCTTCATGAATTTATGTATTGTGAACATCTTAGTTCTTTTCCCTTTGTATGGAACACCCAAAGAGCTACAATAAATTTGAGATTATTTTCGCGAGTTCAATTACGTATGCTGAAAAATTCAGAAAGTTAAAACAACATTGTAAGTATGTTAATAGTGAAAATAATGTGTGTTGCATGCAGGGTGAGGGTGTTCAACGCCACTGTCAACAATATTTCAGTTATATCGCGGCGGCCAGTTTAATTGTTGGAGGAAACCGGAGTACCCGGAGAAAACCACCAACCTGCCGCAAGTCACTGACAAATTTATCATATAGTGCTGTATCAAGTACACCTCGCCATGAGCAGGATTCGAAATCACAACGTTAGTGGTGATAGGCACTGATTGCCTATGTAGTTGTAAACTAACAACCATACGATAATGACCACGACGGCCCCATATTACATTATCGGGATTTCTAATAGTACTCTGTTATTGGCTTCTACCTTATATGCCATTTTTCACAGGACATTGCCCTTTATCTTTATCTTTTGAAGATCAGATTGATAAAATGTGCTGACTATGTTTACTCTGAATTAGTAGTTGATACGATCAGTACGTGTAAAATATGTCCAATTTGTTTTCTGATTTTGTCAGTCCAATTCTTGTCGTATTCCGTTGAAAATATACTACGTCATGGCTGACGTCATGGTGTATTACCGGAATATCTCGGATACTGTTCGTTCCTCGAATTGACACACACAAGCTGTCAGTCCTTTAAATATAAAGAGTGCTAAATTTCCACTAAAAAAAGTAATCGTTAGAGTGAGATATGTATTTTATTTATCCAACACAACCAGTGGACACCCGTTGTGGAGGGTTAAATTGATATGTTCCACTTGTCGTAATCACTTCCCGGTCCTTTCCCCATTCATGACTTATCATCAGGTTTGTAACTAGATTAACACGACGGGTGCCACTAGTGGAACAGGAACTGCTTACCCTTACGGAGCACCTGAGTTCACCCCTGGTTTCTAGTGGGGTTCGTGTTACGCGATCTTTAGTTTTATCTGTATGTTTTGTAGATCGTTGTTTGTCCTTTTGTACTTTTTCTTTTGGCCATTGTGTTGTCTGTTTTTCTACGATATATGGATTCTGATTACTCCTTTGGTATCTTCAAACTCTTTTTGTGCCTTATATATCAAGGCATAAAAAATAGGTTCTATTTCTAAAGAAAAGACCTGGATGTAATGAACTGGGACAGATCTTTAGATATGTTTAGGATCCAGGTCTGATTCATGCCACTCATCATGAGGTACATAGTGACACAGTACTTCATACTACTTCTGAAGGCAAAATTTAACTGCTGGTAAAATGATAAAAGCTTAGATATCTAATTTAGTGCGCATGACGTATAACCTTCATCGGGCACGGTCAAAGTTAACGGATTGAAAAAAACAAATCTAGCATCTCATTTCTGTAAAATATAAAAACCAAGATAAAAAAAAGCAAATGTCAGTGTAACGAAAATTGGAGTCTGAAATACTTTACCTCCAAAAATTAAAATATTTCAAATTCGCAAGGTCAATTGATTAAGGTCATTTGCACTCCAGTATGCTTTGCACAAGGTTAACATGTACTGTTTGTTGAACGTGAAAATTTAACAGGTGTTAAACAGCTGATTATATCCGGGAAGGAACAATAATAACGGGAAATTGCTCTCACTCATAATTGCGACGTACAATTCATATTCGTGTTCTTTCACATGTTTTGGACAGTTGTTGAACAGATATAGGATACGTTTTAATACATTTATATAAATATTGTATTTCACGATATAATATACTATTTTCTGAACAACAGTTTCAACTTGACGTACAAAAGAGCTCTTGTCTGCTAAAATTCGATGATAGATAGGTGGTTGTTAAATGAATAGGGTTGGAACATTTTGTCTTTCATCGGACTGTCAACTACCATTCATAACGAGCCATCCCTTTTCAGGGACTGCTACAGAATGTTGTATACATTCGTGTCGTTTAACAGTAACACGACGGGTACCACATGTGGAGCACGAACTGCTAACCCTACCGGAGTACCTGAGTTCAACCCCGGTTTTTAGTGGGATTCGTGTTGGTCATTCTTTAGCTTTCTTAGTAATGTTTTGTAGATCGTTGTTTGTCCTTTTGTCCTTTTTTGATTTACGGCTTCTGATTACCTCCCTTTGGTATCTTCAAACTTGTCTTACAGACAAGGAGCATGCCAAGATACAAATCATTTACATCCCGTTGTTAAGATGAACTTGTATTTCATTTGCCCAGCACAACCAGCGAATGTCCATTTTGGACTGGCCGTGCATCGTACTATAGAAACTACGGTGTATTTCAGTAGAGAATATTGTTACAAATGAAGAGTTACCTGGATTTAATTAACTTCAATAGATCTTTAGACATTTTGAGGATTCAAATCTGATTCACAGCACTTCTGTAGTCGGTAGTGTCACAGTACCTCTGGAGGCCAGATTTGTGTGTTAATATTACCTTTATATTCATAACAAGTTTTATATACCTCATTATTTTCATTGTTATATAATAACAACAATAAAAACAATTGGAGAGTCTCCAATACATTACATCTAATAAAAAAAACGGAAATATTTCAAATTCGCAAGGTCAACGGGTAAAAGTCATTGACCTGCGCTGTGTTGTTGTACAATGTTGGCAGATAATGATTGTTGAACGTGAGGTACGTGAACAAATGTTACACAGACGATAGTATCCGGAGAAAGGACAAATAAAACGGAAAACATGCATATTTATAAATTGCGATACAAAATTCATTCTTGTCTATTCACTTGTTACAGCCAGTTGGTAAACAGGTATAGTATACATTGTAATTTAATTCTACATATATTGTTATCTTGAAACAGTATATTACTTTTCTTAACATAGCAATTCCAACTTATAGTGGTACAGAGCTCTTATCTGCAATATTCGCAATATGTTCTTCAGACCACGGTATCTCCTGCTGACAGCAACGTATTAATGTTGTTTGGAAATTATATTGTTTAAAAATTCGCAATATGATCATCAGACCAGTGTATCTCCTGATGGCAACAATGAATTAATGTTGTTCACAAACTATATTTGGTTGTATCTTTTTGCGTTTTTATCATAAAAAGTATTTATTATTTTTAAAGCTATAAGATTGCATTTGATGTTAGTTGAACGTTTTGTGCAGTAATTATGAGATTTGTTGTAGACGATTCGTGTTCTATAACTGAAACTGAAAGTGGCGTTGAACACCATAACCCCCGTACTATTGATTGGTTGTTAGTATTCAACATCGAGTGAGAAGTCTTAATCATGACGAGAAGAAGTTTAATAAATTCTATGCGTAAAAAGTAAAAATCTTGCAATTAAATGGGCATGTGGACAAATGGTTTGATTGCCACAAGCACCATGGAAAATAATGGATAAGGTCTGAACATTGTGGCTTGTTACAGATCACCTATTTCTACTCCAAGCTAGCTGTTGTTCCACAGGAGCTGCTGCTAATTGTCATTTAAATGGAAGAATTATGATATTTTCCAAACAAGATGCATTCAATTACATCCAGTCGTTAGGGTGAATTTTATATTTTATTTGTCCACCACATTTACTGGACGTTGTATACCGCAGCGTAGAAACTATGTTCTATTTCTGTAGAGATATTGCTGCTAAAAGAGATCTAGAGACCTAGATTTAATTAAATTTAACAGATCTGTAGAATTTTGAAGATCAAGATCTGATTCACACTTCGTCTGGAAAAACTAGTGTCACAGTGCTCGTGAAGGTTAGATTTTACTTCTTATAAATCAACGTTAAGAAGCCCTAAGGGACAATCAAGAACTTCTTATAAATAAACGTTGAGAAGCCCGAAGGGACAATCAAGAAACCACAGACAAAGGCAACATTGGGTACAAGACACAGATCGAAGGAAACAGCAACAACTCAGTAAAGAAATAAAGATGAACAACACGGACACCCCACCAAAATAAAACGGGGTTAAACCCAGATGTACGTGAAGGGAAGGCAGTTTCTGTTTCTTATAAGCACCCATCGTGTTAATCAGTTAAGTCCTGTAAAGGTTTTGTCGGTGAAAGAAGAAAATGGGCAAAGATCCATTGCTAATTGAGAAATAGATATTTCGCAACAGTCAACCAGTTCGTGATGACTACCGTAGAATTGTTGTAGCGATGACTTCAGCATAGCAACAACGTAGAATTGTTGTAGCGATGACTTTAGCATACCAACAACGTAGAATTGTTTAAGTGCAATATAGCTTTTGTGTCAGCAGCTGTGGAAAATTAGAGTGTCAGTTATATCACAACTCTCGCCGAACGGCTTGAAAAAATTCAACTTGAAGCCGTACGTATAGTAACCAGTTTAACGTCTTATGCAAGCTTATTGTCTATCTATAAGGAAACGGGATGGGAAAAACTTTCAGTTAGGCGTGAAAAAAGAAAACTTTCATTATTCTATAACATAGTCAGTGACCAATCACCTGATTATCTTCAAGATTTATTACCTACTACTGTGGGTCAAACCAATAACTACAATTTACGAAACTCTAGAAACTTCACAATTCTCCCGGAAGGCTTAGCTTATACCAAAGTTCTTTTTTCCAAGTACCATTAGACTCTGGAATAATCTGCCAACAGACTTGAGAAATTCTCTTTGCCAACAAATGTTTAAAAACGAACTACGAAAAGTTTATGACATGCCTGACAAACCACCATTATATTTTTCTACTGGTATTAGAATTGCTAATATATTACATGCTCGCTTACGTCAAAAAATGTAGTAGCCTCAAATGTGATCTATTTAGATGTAATTTAATTGCCTCTTGTACTTGTGATTGTGGAAACTACATCGAGTCTGTGGAACATTTCTTTTTAACATGTAATATATATACTGAACGCAGAATACAACTAATGAACTATTCCGTGGCATGAGATATTTAGATTTTTATAGTATTTGCTCATATTGTCTGTATTTGTAATATATTGTCATTGTTAATGTTTATATATGTACAGGAGAAGACTTCATAAATTTACTACTTGTGACTTATCCATTTGTCTTGTTTTGTATCACAACTTAAAAAAATGAAATATTTTAAATTCTCAATATTTTATTTGGAAAAGAGTAGCAGCTAATGTCGAATGTGATACATATCAGCTGATAATATCGTGAGAACGGAACAATAAAACGAAAAACACCCACTGTAGCTCAAAACTTCGATACAAAATTCATTCCTGTCTATTCCCACGATAAAGACAGTTGTTAAGCAGGTATAGGATAGTCTTATGTAGAATTCTGCGAATATGAAAAGGTCGAAACAGCACGGTACTTTCCTTAATGGTTTCCTCAGAATTATATATTGCCTTCTAGCAACAAATCGGAATCATGCTGTTTACTTCATTTCAACAAAGCAATATTTATAAATTTTATATTATGTATGTAGATATAATATTTTTAAAAATAACAGAGTGTTTCGAGTTTTCTAGATGTTACATTTTGACAAAAAGTTTGTCGGCGATTTACACAAAGGTGATGGTTTCACCTGTTACCCCTGTTAGAATTTGAAGATACGAAAGGGCTAATCAGAATCCGAAAGTCGAAGAAGGGCAGACAACACAATGGCCAAATGAAAAAAAGGACAAAAGGACAAACAACGATCTATAAAACACTACACTGAAAATTAAAGATCGACCAGCACGAACCTCACTAAAAACCGGGGATGAACACATGTGCTACGGAAGAGTAGGCAGTTCTTGCTCCACATGTGATACAAATAAGATTGACCTAGCTGAAAAACTAAACAAAGTGACATTTAACGCATAATATTTGTAGTGTACTTATATTATTCTTTTTTTCACTAGATCCTCTCTATATACATGTATAAGTTTCTTAAAATTGCATAAATGTTTGTTGAGTTGATGGATCAAAAAGAAACACAAGCTTTAAAGGATATGCAACTGTTGGCTAAAATCATATACAGGCAAGCCTGCCCATGTGGTCACCTCTATTCAGCAGCCAAGGTCATCTTTTTCTTATCGTGTCCTAGAAAATTTCATATGAATTGAACCTATTACAAGAGGTCACCTATCTTAAAAAACACTTTTTCTTTGTCCCAAAGATGACCTCTTAATACAGGTTTGACTGTAAATGTATGAAGGTTCCAGGGGCGGACACAGGGGGGAGGGCGCACCCGGCACGCCCCCCCCCTAAAATTGTAAAAAAATATGATTTTTTTGGCGTAAAATCGTGATTTTTCACACGAAATACCCCACAAATTTTCGCGCCTCCCTCCGCTCGGCGCAATTTTTTAAAGTGCGCCCCCCTAACTTGAAATCCTGGATCCGCCCCTGTCGTTCGTTAAGGTTCATCAATAGACCATTTGCCAGTTTCCGACTTGATTCTAGAAATATACGCTTTTTCCATGTTTATGTAGTAATTGCTTCCCTCAAGCCGGACAAAAGTGTCATGCAATGTACAACCAAAATAACATATATTTTTCTCATGCTCTATAATATTTAAATGTTGTATTGACTTGGCAATTTTTCATTTGCTCTAAAATTAACCTCTGTTATTTTACAAGGTTCAAAATATCTATAAATTTTAAGCAAATTATGCTCCAAAGTCTTTGTCCTTTCCGTTGCTCTTGCATGGAACGTGAACCAGTTTGTCCTCCGTAAGGGAAATAACTCAAATAAAAAAAATGTTCAAATAAAAAAAATGTCAAAAGAATCAAGTCGGGAACAGGCAAATTGTCTATTATATTAAAAACAATCTTTACCCAAAGAGTGAATCAAATAGGCTTAGACCCATAACACTAGTTTAGCACCGACACTTTTAACTGAAGTACTTGTACCAAGCTAGGAAAGTGAGCGGTCATGTATTTGTGTGTTGGGGTATCGATTTGGCCTATTTCTACGATTTTTATTGAATTTTGGAACTGTTGCCACAGTGTGGTATTTTTTGTTTTTCATTTTACAATGTTTTATTATTTTTTTCCGTATTGTATTACAATTTTGAAAAATTGCAAAATTGTTCAAAATTGTAATAAATTACATAATGATTTGTTTAATTTGAAAACAGCCAAGTATGCATCTATTGTTACTAACAACCGTACTAGGAGTTGTGGTGGCCCAGACACCCAAACCACATGTCGTACACGCGTCAGCGACATCTGCATCAACAGTACCAAGGTTCCCTCTAGAATGTCAACGCATTGCACAAAACGCCCTTGCTGGTAGTACGTACCCAATGGGATCTACTGCTAGAGTATTCGGCATATGGTGTCCGTGAGTATTAAAAATAGAAATAAGGTTCGTGCAAAGTGAATGTAAATTACCTTTCAGAAAGCAATCATCACGTGACTATCACGTGGAAATTAGTGAGGTTTGTTGATGTGATAATAATACCAATATTTTCGTCATTACTCATTATAGAAATGAAACGTTCAACTGTTGTAACTTATTTCAATTTTGCCTTGTAATGGGCCACCAACGACGCATTGTTTATAGGGAGCTTTTGTTATTAGCCTACGGGACAACGGTTTTCAGTCATGCCGGTGAAAAAATAATCCAGAATTATGGAATCAACAGTTACTACAAATTTATATTGGACCTGTATATCGTTGTCATGATTTATGATTGATTCCTAACAAATAAACGTTCGAGAAAACCGAAGGATCAACCAAGAATTGACAATCCAGAGAAACTGGCAACATGACACATGCCGAAGACAAACAAAACAAAAAACACACCACAGCAAAATAAAACTGTCATTCAATATGATCCTCGCTAAATTATATTTTGTGTAACAAAAAGGTGGAATTCTTCATTAACATCACTCATTGGATATTTCGACACTTACTTCGGACGTGATACAACAGAGAACCTAGATTACTTTTAAAACAAGTGATGTTTAGAACCCTGTTGGCAAAACAGTCAACTTATCAAGATCATTATATAGCGATTCCAAAATCTCCAACTGTTTCAGCTTCCACAGTTTTACTACGCAAGTTGTAAATTTGTGAGAAATCTAGACTCCGCCATGTTTGTTTATATGCCCATTAATAACGAGTAAACAGTCTTCCGGCGAATTGAACTCTATTGGTTTGATAATATGCATACACCTATCACGTCCGAGGTGGAGGCGAGAGAGTGCCGACTTACTCAAGGTTGGCCGAGTGCATTGATAATGACCTCATTTGCGCAATTAATTCGTCACGTGCAACCATCGAATATCTTATTCATCACCAGCGATATCTTGAAGTGTTCGATTGACTCTTAATTATAATTCATTCAAATTACTATAATTCGAGTTATGGTTATGCTGTTAACCCACTTTCGACAATATTTCAGTTATATCATGGCGGTCCGTTTTATTGGTGGAGGAAACCGGAGAAAGAAAATCACATACCTGCCGCAAGTCACTGACAAACTTTATCACATGTATCGAGTACACTTCGCCTGAACGGGATTCGAACCCACAACTTGAGTGGTGATAGGCTCTGATTGCATAGGTAGTTATAAATCCAACTACCATACGATCACGACCACGAATGCCCCTTACTATAATTCGCTGGAATACGAAATATGAATACACAAGTAATTAACACCATCTGATTTCATTTATTTTTACTTTTTCTTTCTAGAGAAAAAGACGCATTTGCTGATTGTTTAAATAGAAATCTCGCCGAACTTGGAACAAATAGCTATCTACCATACGGACTATTAGCCAATAACTTCGACAGGGATGTGTTGAAAAACCGACTGTCTGCAATGTGCACCACTCTCCCGAGTAAGTGATTAAATATATACTTAAGCTTAAGACTAAGATAACCGTTTGTTATTCCACATGTTTTATTGCAAACAGGAGTTCGGCTAGTATTCTAACCAGTGTTGTACTCTCAATTATGTGCGAACATATCTATACCAGAGTTGTCGTTCCTTGTTTTCACATCACCTTCTATCAGTATCTCAAAATTTACAAGAATCGTGTAAATTATAAGCAATATTTGTTATTTTTAACTAATCTTATGACTTCATTGTTCTTTTAATATATTCAGACGCCGGAATTTCGGGACCATTTTCATATTGCATAGATTATTTCAAAGATTTAAAAAGTACAATCTATCATTCTATGGACCAATCAAATTGAATATTACAACTCAATTTTCAGCAGACGATAGATAGTTAAGTTGAAGATTAATTATCAGTTCGATCATATTGCCAATTTTCAGCTCAGCCTGAAAAGAAATGCCACTATTGTATTTATTTATATAAAAAAAACACTTTATTATGAATGGCAATTTGGGTCATAGTTGTGCCTCCTTCCTCGGCGATATTATGTCAAGGCTGCAAGTGATGTCGAAATTGTCACTGATATGTAAAATGACTGCAAATCAAATGATATTTCCAAACATTATGTTTTTTAGAGGTAACAAGAAATAATATATGTTTTTTCAATAAGATTGCATTGTCTAATTTAAAAACATAAATCAATCAATCTATCGAATAGTCAATAATGCAAAGACAATCCCCTCAATAAAAGATTATTTGTGTACTACAGGTGTCGCTACAGATCTCAAATGTCTTTCAAGGAGTAAAGGAATGGGCGTGTGCTACAGACATTACCGAATGTCAGTAATGAAAGCGGGGTTGACTCTGGGCCAGTTGTGCCGGTAAGTTGTTAATGCTTGTGGTTTGTACATGTATTTGCTATTGACATCCTTTGCAAAATACGGGTTAGTTTTATTGATGGAGGAAACCATAGTACCCGGCGGAGAAAACCACCGACCTGTCGCAAGTCACTGACAAACTTTCTCACGTAATATTGCATCGAGTACATCTCGCCATGAGCGGGATTCGAACTAACAACTTTAGTGATGATAGGCACTGATTGCACAAGTACATTTTGTAATTATAAATGAAACTACCGTACGATCACGACCATGACGGTTATACATGACAAAACGATACCATTTTTGACTAGCTACAAGTCAGATATCTATAAATATATAGAAAGGCTATACGTACAATGCTTTGCAAGATATGAACATCTTAATTCAAGCAGACGTATCATTGACTGTTTGCAACATTACAGAAAATCATGATCAAGTTTGTCCAGCGGTTGCACGAATTTCCTCAGTATCATTTACTCAGTAACCGACAAAAACCTCCAAGCTGCCATAAGAAACTGAAAACTTTAATTACAAAATAAACTTTAGAGAATACAGAAAGGGCAATCAAAAATGAACAATCCAGAGAAACTGACAACATACCGTACATTAGACGAAAAAAAACCGAAAAAAAACACAATATGTGTTCCATGGATCCCACTATACGCAACCAAACACAAATAACATAAATAACTTTGCATAAATAAAAAGATTTAGTACCTAGCATATGAAAATACTGTATTTTGATTGGATGATCAGTGTGAACTATTTTTGAACAGTACACTTGACAACGGGTGACTATACCTAGCGACGGGAACTATACCAGTTTCAAACGATTTCCCGCGGGGACTATACCTGTGGCATAGATTTTCTCGCGTAATTTTTATATATTTTTATCAAGATTTATCTCCCTTAAAATAGACTCGCGCTGTAGTCTGCTGTCAACATGGCCAGGTTTGGCAATGCAAATATAATGTTACATTGTAAATTTTATTATTATTATCATATTGAATTTGAGTGTGTTTTTCTTTTATGTCTGGAATGGGATGTTATGTACTAAATATATTATTGTCCTCTCCCTCAAGAACAGTTTTCCTATAGTGTTGTCTGGTGAGGTATAGTGCCCTCGCCGTTGGCTCAGGCACTATACCTCACCAGACAACACTATAGGAGAACAGTTCCCTCAGAAGTAGACAATAATAGAATGATATTAAGCTTAATTTATATGTGTCTTAGATACAGATAGCACCAAAACTAAAATTTTATCAAATATAGAAAAGCACACATCTCCTTTTGTCAGAAATATTTCTGGAAATAACAATAGTGTATTCTTTTATATCTCAATAGAAACCAATTTATTCATGTTTAGCTATTTTCAAATTCTAAGTATTTCTACGATAGTCGGATATCTTTGGAATGCTAGAATTATATCCATCAGTTCGGGCTGTAGGGTTATGGTTATGGTGTTTAACGCCACTTTCAACAATATTTCAGTTATATCGTGGCGGGCAGTTTTATTGGTGGAGGAAACCCAGAGAAAACCACCTACCTGACGCAAATCACTGACAAATTTTATCACATATTGTTGTATCGAGTACACCTCGCCTATTAGCGGGATTCGAACTCTTAAGTGTTGTGGTGATGCGAGTACACCTCTCCTATAAGCGGGATTCGAACTCTTAAGTTTTGTGGTGATGGGCACTGATTGCATAGTTACTTATAAATCCACCTACCAAACGGTCACGTCCACGACGGCCCTACTTCGGAGTGTACTTTGACACAGTGCTATATGGAAGAGCGGAAGCTGAGTTATTCAATCGTTTGGAACATTTGATGATATGATTTGATATATCTTTACTCTGTTTCAGGAATACGGAGACGTTTATTGGATGTTTTAGAACAGCAGCGACTGGTACCTGTACAACTGCTGTAATTGACTTCTTTAAGTCTTTCATGTACAAGTTTATACCAGCACAGTGTCAAATGTAAGTGTACTATATAAATATTTATCCTCCACTAGTTCTATTTAAGCAAGTAAATTCCATTGACTGGATAAATATTTGCTATATACTGTCACTGAGTAAAAAAAACTGACCGAAATATAACCTTTTTCTGGTACCCCTTCCACATGTTACCTGTTGAGTTTTGGGAACCTAATTGTAAAACCAGTTCACTCCCTGTGTCAATAGTCCTGTACAGTAGACAATCATCTGCAAAAAGCTTGATTCTGGTTTGTGGAGATATTTTATCTGCTATGTCATTTACGTAGAGCAGAAACATCAAAGGGTCCAGTACCGTACCCTGGGGGACGCCTGATGAAGTGCTTCTATTATTTTAGGATATCGACTTCCTTGGTAATAGATATACATGTATAGTTATAAATCCACCGTTCCTTTATTTCAATTTGTGTCTACGTGAAATTTTGGATGGTCCCTCATATTCAATTACATCAATATCCTTCCTTACTAAAAACTAATGATTTAATGAAAATAAAGAATATAAGTACAAAATATATAATTCCGTTTTATTTTAATAAAGGCCAGAATTATTAGACAAGTTTGAAGATGCCACAATCAGAAGCAATAAATCGAGAAAGGACAGATAATACAATGGCCAAAAGACACAAAAAACTAAAGCTCGAGCAACACGAACCCTGCTAAATACCGGAGATGAACTCAGGTGCTCCGGAAAAGCATAAGTGTAAAGTCTGCTGCCATTTAATGAGATCTGACATTAACTTCTCTATTAATATTTCCGCTCCCAGTTGTAGTAAAGGGAGAGAATCGAAATAAAATATTCAAAATGTAATGTAAATGTATGTTTTGTTAACCGTTAGCTTAATGTACCTTTTCTTTATACTTTCAGACCATAGACCCATTAAAATGGACCATATTTACAGAGCCATTGGATGTAGGAGACATAAACAAAGAACATATTATATAGCATTTCCACTTTTAATCTTTTGATAATTAATTAAAAATTCTGCTTTGATCAATCAAACATGCATACTATCAACTAATTTTGGGAGTGAGCGAGTGGTTGTTTGCTTAGCGCCTAATGAGCAATGTTTTAGCTATATCATGTCAAGAAAAAGTTACATTCGATGAAATAATGGCATGTCCGCTTTGTACTAGACCAACACACTTAGCTGGATTTGCATAGTGTTAGGTCACTGAATCAATAGTCCGCCGGTAAAAATGATGCTTCACTTAGACAAATTATCCTGATTCCGACCCAACCAGTATTTGCTCTTTCTCCTTAATGCTGCGTGATTGCAAGTCTTTCTGCGGGAGTAGAGCCCTTTTTTTGATAATAATTACATTTTTAGGAACTGTCAATTTTAATATATCTAATAAAACTTTTCAGTGCCGAAACATTGACTATTGGTTGAATGATACACTCGGAACTAATAGTCCACGAAACATTGACTAATATTGGTTGAATGATATACTCGGAACTAATAGTCCACGAAACATTGACTAATATTGGTTGAATGATACACTCGGAACTAAAAGTCCACGAAACATTGACTAATATTGGTTGAATGATACACTCGGAACTAATAGTCCACGAAACATTGACTAATATTGGTTGAATGATACACTCGGAACTAATAGTCCACGAAACATTGACTAATATTGGTTGAATGATACACTCGGAACTAATAGTCCACGAAACATTGACTAATATTGGTTGAATGATACACTCGGAACTAATAGTCCACGAAACATTGACTAATATTGGTTGAATGATATACTCGGAAATAATAGTCCACGAAACATTGACTAATATTGGTTGAATGATACACTCGGAACTAATAGTCCACGAAACATTGACTAATATTGGTTGAATGATACACTCGGAACTAATCATCCACGAAACATTGACTAATATTGGTTGAATGATACACTCGGAACTAATAGTCCACGAAACATTGACTAATATTGGTTGAATGATACACTCGGAACTAATAGTCCACGAAACATTGACTAATATTGGTTGAATGATATACTCGGAACTAATAGTCCACGAAACATTGACTAATATTGGTTGAATGATATACTCGGAACTAATAGTCCACGAAACATTGACTAATATTGGTTGAATGATACACTCGGAACTAATAGTCCACGAAACATTGACTAATATTGGTTGAATGATATACTCGGAACTAATAGTCCACGAAACATTGACTAATATTGGTTGAATGATACACTCGGAACTAATAGTCTACGAAACATTGACTAATATTGGTTGAATGATACACTCGGAACTAATAGTCCACGAAACATTGACTAATATTGGTTGAATGATATACTCGGAACTAATAGTCCACGAAACATTGACTAATATTGGTTGAATGATACACTCGGAACTAATAGTCCACGAAACATTGACTAATATTGGTTGAATGATATACTCGGAACTAATAGTCCACGAAACATTGACTAATATTGGTTGAATGATACACTCGGAACTAATAGTCCACGAAACATTGACTAATATTGGTTGAATGATATACTCGGAACTAATAGTCCACGAAACATTGACTAATATTGGTTGAATGATACACTCGGAACTAATAGTCCACGAAACATTGACTAATATTGGTTGAATGATACACTCGGAACTAATAGTCCACGAAACATTGACTAATATTGGTTGAATGATACACTCGGAACTAATAGTCCACGAAACATTGACTAATATTGGTTGAATGATACACTCGGAACTAATAGTCCACGAAACATTGACTAATATTGGTTGAATGATACACTCGGAACTAATAGTCCACGAAACATTGACTAATATTGGTTGAATGATACACTCGGAACTAATAGTCCACCAACAATGATAGTAATAACGTTTAGAAAGAAACAGAGGTTTCATATTGTTATTTGTATTGATTTGTTTTATATTTAAGATGTATAGGGTTAGGGTTAGCGTTATGGTGTTTAGCCTCACTTTCGACAATAGTGCAGATATATTGTAGCGGTCAGTTTTATTGGTGGAGGAAACCGGAGTACCCGGAGAAAACCACCGACCTGTTGCAAGTCATTGACAAACTTTATCACATAATGCAACCACAAGAGGTGATATAAGGAAACTATGACAGCTTGATTATTTAATAAACTGTCAACACTTAACACCAACATATAGCATATTTTTGTATTGAAACACTAATTAAAACAACACGTTAATATAAATATTTTGTTTTGCATTGTTAGAACAAAATAAGGTAATGCTGCGAGTGTGATACTTTAATTTACAATTGACTATTGGCATTCCAATTATGCAAACTGTGCACCCAAAACTTGCCGGTTTACTTTGTACTCATAGACATAATTCTTTAAGGGATTCTCTAAGACAAGAATAAAAACAATTTAGTCCTGGATTTAAAAATTATCTCCTAGTTAAAAATCTAGATGTTGACAATGGAGGAACAGTGCGTCCCAATATTTCTGAAAGACGTGATGATTCGATTTCCCAGTGGTAATTTTTCATTTTTTTAGTATTGTCATTGTTGAATCCTGCATATGGGATGCTTGCATCACAGTTTATGTTATTTCTATAGCATATTCTGCTTATCAGGAAGTTCTGTAGAGTTGACTACAAGAAAACATTAAGTCGCGTCAGAAATTCTATCTTGTCGGTATCATTATTTATTTGATCCATACATAATTCCCATATGAATCAACAGATTAAAAACATATTACCAATATACACTTCTGAATAAATAAACGCTAGAGAATACTGAAGGGACAAATAATAATGGACAATACAGAGAAACTGGCAACATAGAGTACACAAGACGAAGACAAACAAAAGAAAAACACATTATGCTCTTATTCGTTCCTCAACCGAGCATAAATTATTTATGTATTTAACATCATCAATTATCATAAAAAGACACAAACACCAAATATTTTGGGATCAGCTCGCCAGACGTGCAGCCAACAATTTATTAATTAAATACAAATATAGTCCCTATAAACATCACACATGAATCTACACTGGCCGCTGCAACAGTAGAAAATTACTCTTATCTACAACGACAAAAAATATAAATTACAATATGAAAATAAGTATAAATATGTTTATTTATGATGGCTGCAAATTATTTTCTTAAACATATTACAAAACTACGCCCGGGTTGGGTGGGCGGGTGGGTTAGCTGCACCGAAGGCCGAGCATCGAATGTTATAAAGAATGTAGTATTTTCCGCAAAGCAAAAGGAGCTCGTGAAGCACGTAAAGAAACTTTAACCTTGGAGTTAAATGCCAATGTAAGCTAATCATATCGCTTATATTTTTAAATAAAGCACATGTTTGACCTTAAAGGTAAACACGAACACGTGTTCTTAAGTATCTTAAATAAATATATATATGTGTTGGACACCACTATACGCAAACAAACACAAATGACGTAAGTAAGACATGCGCCCTCCTACAACCAACTGGAGGTAAAAACGAACCGAACATCGTTTTTATGTGGAAATCGTAACACAGACACATAACAGGACGACACAAAAACTAAAAAGATGAGCAACATGGACCCCACCAAAAACAAACCGGGAGTGAATCTACATTTCAATATATAGCTCTATAGGGTTTACGGGCGTTTACTGACAAATAATTTAATTTGATTTGAATATTTCAATCTGATTGGCTAATCCGCCTGGAGAAAATTTTGGTTATACTCAATAACCTGGGTTGGTATTGTGACATCACCAACGTGTTCATCCGCCAACGACAAATTCAAATAGTCACATGAAATAATCGTAATTAAAATCGAGGAATCATTAAATTTTGCTGTAAAAATTAAATTATAAGGAATATTTGAAATTGTTGAACAGGTTATACTTGCATAAGCTGGTTTGGGTCAGTTTACACTTCGCGGTTTATTAAGCGTAAACTGTCCCAAACCAGATTATATCGTATAACCTGTTCAACAATTTTAAATATTCCTTAAATAAAGGTTAAAGAAAACCGAAGGGCCAATAAAGAATGAACAATCCAGAGACACAGACACCCTTTGGCACAAACACAGAACGAAGACAAACAAAACAATAAATACAACACAGTAGGTCTGAAAAACGATTAACAACACACACACACAAAACCGCGAATGAACCCATGAGCATTTTTATCACATACGTTTGTATAGAGTAAACTTCACTACATGCGGGAATCTCATTTACAAACTTAATGAAGACACGCATTGAGTGCATTGGCAAGTGAAAAACCAGACTACCATACGATCGCGACCAATTCAACCTCAACTGGCTTTGAAAATTTAGCCTTTAATTATATGTGATCATGGTGATAGCTAATGAGAACAAAATCGGGTCATATATAATATGGAAATGCTTGCTGAATGAACTTTTATTTCCTTGATTAAAATTTTTGTTGGAGATATTGTTTTTATTTCACCCTAGATAATTTGAACAAATTATATGCTCATCCTTTCAATTTTGTAACATGCAAACGGAACGGGCGAATTCTCATAAAAATGTGACATTATTGATAATGTTGCGTCAGAAAAGGTCCATATGTTTTCCCTTACCTAGCGTTAAAAACAATCACTCACTCTTTTGGATAATTTATTAAAAACAGCTTCATAATATCTCTTCTTTGAGGAACAAATATTTTATACTCTTTATTCCGTTGGGAATAGATATAAATATGGTAATATTTCCCCCCGTTGCGATAAATAAATGCAATATTTGTTCCAATGGGAACAAATGTTATGGCGGAAATTCTATCACGGCACATCAATTAAATATATCATGTGTTTGCCAAACGTAATAAAAATCGATTTGCCTCTAAATTCGTACAAAGAATTATACACAATAAATGACAAAAATATTGAAAATAATTACACGTTAAAGATCTTAGAGATTGATAAATACACAATTATTGTGTAAATATTAGGTAAACATAGGTAAACACACACGTTTGTTAAAGTGGTAAAAAGGTCAACGACTGAGGCCTAGATTAACTGAACATATTAGATATTTACGAGGTTGTTCTTCCAAAACTTAAGGTATTTATAAGGTATTTGTATTTAATATTAGTATTGTTAATTTAATTTGATGTTTGATTTAATATACCGCCATATAGAATAGCAAAAAATATCGGCGTGTACTTTTTATGCAAAGGTCGCTATTCTATTTATAGAAAATCCCAGCGGAAATATGAGCGTTGGGATAGCTATGTTCTAAATAGCGACCATCCTACATTTTGAACTGCTATTGCTGTGAAAAAATAGTCAGGTTGCCCAAGAAACAAACACAGGCGAAACTGAATATTCAGGCATATGTACATTTTATTTTTATTTTGATGTTTAAAGAGGCATTAGCTACGATTTTGACCAAAACAATTATATGTTTTGGAAATTGGTAAATAGCTTTAAAATGATGAAATAAAGGTAAATAGTTCACATTAAACAACTTATCGTACCACTTTTTGCCTTTTGAGAACGAAAATTACCATCGATCTATTATTTCCTTGCAATCAAATAATTTGACCTCGCTTTCTCCGTATGCAACTGACCTTACTAGTGACAGGTAAAAACGAAAAGCAGATGAGCGTACATTTCATAACATTTTTAAGTTACAGAAACACGTTTTATTAAGGCATCAATCATATCTGATAGTTTTTATGGGTAACAAAAATTTACGATTTTGGCAGATAATGCCCCTTTAAAGAGGCAGTCATAATGTAAGAATGTTCAATTTCGGGAGTTTCTCTCCAATGACCGATATTTAACAAATTTCCGTGTTTTCGCCATACAAAACATTTTTTTTTAATATTACGCACGTAGATGTATTTGCTAGACGTCTTTATTTATTATTTTGTTTTGTTTTTTTGTTTTTTGTTTGACAAATATTTGCATTGTTCATGGCGATGAGCATTTTGTGTCCGAATATATATTCATACTACCATCCGTTCTCTAGCTGATAATGTGCTGATATTTCCTCGCCTAACTGAAGGTGGGTATATTGTGGAGACCTATACTTGTGATCTATACAAAAGTTATTTCATTTCATATAGACGTGTCTGGTCAGTTTTAAGAGACAAACGCAGTATGTCCCAAAAACATTTTGTCAAACTAGCTCGAACAGCATTTTAGAAGATTGTTTTCTATTTGATTAAGCAAATTTATGCAATTTTTACTAGACTGGGATGTTTTTGGTGCAGACTGCAAAAGACACAAAATAAGGAGGTTTAATTTAATAGTTTATTTATTTCACGATGATTACGTACAGCCAGAGGTTACTTAGTAGCTCTCCTAAAAAATAAGGAGGTTAGCAGGGACGGATCCAGGGGGGAGCGCACCCGGCGCCCCCCCTAAAATTGAAAAAAAACTATGATTTGTTGGCGTAAAATCGTGATTTTTCACACGAAATACCCCCCAAAAAAATTTAAGTGCGCCCCCTCCCCCCTAGCTTGAAATCCTGGATCCGCCCCTGGCTAGGTACAAATAACCTAGAGTAAACAAATGAGTAAAAGTTATCACACTTACTCTTAAAAATAATTGTTAATTTTGTGTTCATAGGAGACAGTGAACGGACAGCATCATAAAAATGGGGCTCCTTCTTATTCATTTAAAACATCAAGGATTTTGGCCACACTCCCTCTAGATGTTTTAATTGTGCATTGATTAGTCATTGAATTTTCGATGCATTTTTTAGAGGTACATTTTAAATCATCAATAATTATAGATACACTTAGTTTCGTACTATCCTCATTTTTATCTCGAGTCGACATTTTTTGTTATCTTAAAATAATTTAAGCTGACACATTTTAAGCCCTATTAGTGACACATATTAGTTTTTAAATTTCACTCCTAGAAGGTGTGATTTTTAAGATATGTGTGTTTGAGTTCTAAGTGTAACAGACACAAGACACTATATCAATAAAAATTCAATATAGTCAATTGTCAGAAAATAGTGCATTGTTTAATAAGCTTTTTCATATTACAATAAGGCGCTATATTTTCTTACAATTGACTGTATGGAATTTTATTGATTTAGTGTCTAGTGTCAGCTATATTGTGACTACCAGATTTATAACTGACCTGCGAAAACCATTACCTTGGGTCTAGAAACTTAAACACTTGAGGGTGGGTAGCGAGCGTGAACCAATGTCAGTGGTTTTAGGCTAGTGGCCAGGAGTCAACGACATTTACCTCTCGCTCGACCAAATTGAATAACACCTTAATGAATAAATTAAAATCGAATAATATGAAAAATTAGATACAGAAAATGTTTTGAAAGATGCTTATTGGAAGATAAATATACATAACATAAATTGTATAATAGACCCTATCTGTAAATGGCCTTTCTGTGCCCATACATTGGTTTATAGATATACCGATTATTGTCTTGTATGTACCAAGATGGATCTCCAATGTTCTTTTTACTGATTTGTGTATATTAGTGCTTATGATTGTAATTGGTGGTTTTAAAATTTTGGAGTCATCCACCATTTATTTCAATGTTAAAATTTCGGAGTGAAAGAATAAGACAATTCCAGAATTCTGACGACTTCACTGGATGACACTACTGTAAGGTCCAAGAGTAATAGTGTTTGAAGAAACATAACACCATTGTATTTCTAACTAAACACAAAAAGACCTTTTGTACATTCCCTATTTGATTCTAACATTATACGTAATTATACTTTTTTATACGAGTTATTTCCCGTACGACCCGCCAAATGGTACCCGGTCTAGCAAGAGCAAAGGTCTTCGAATTTGACTATAATTTTCTCATAATTTGTAAATATTTGAACCTCGTATAAAGATCAGTGAATAATTTTATAGGAATAGAAAATTCACAAGTTGTTACAACATTAAAATTTTGTATGCTGTTTTCATTGAACTTTGACCGCCTTAAAGGGAAATAACTCATGTCAAACTTATAATTTTTAATCAAAGTCGGAAGTGTGCAAATGGTATGTTCTGTTGGGTAATTGTAATTTGCGATAATATTTCATTTACTTAGATTTATAACGGGATTCGCCTCTGACTTTCGAATCGATTTATATATGCCACCAAACCGATTTTGTCACATCCGTATAAAGATTCTTTCGACTTAGCAAAATCTCAAACGTTTAGTCTCCACAGCCACGAGGACAATATATGGTACGGTACAACTGTGAATAATTTATTCTACCCACTTCTTCAATATATATTTAATAAACCGTTTTATACAAAACATACATTTTTATGGAAATTTAAACTCCTCTCAACTTTATTGTATCAACAGGATTGTGAACATGGGTTCGGAATGGTTTAAAAATATGTGTGGCATTTCACTGACAGACGAACAGATGGAAATTGTTCCACATTCAACTACGGAACTTGGAATTCACGTGACTACAAAGTTTGTGCAGGCGTTTGGACTAATCGGTACGTTAATGGTCGGACCTATTGTTGCGTCAACTAATGTTAATACTAGGAACTGGGAAGGTATGAAAGAATCCATGACATCGAAAGGTACTGGTGGTCTTATTCTAGGAATGGCTGTAGGACCTATTTTAACCATGTATCTTATGAGAAACGAAGATGATTACAAAATTTGGGATAGGTGTTATCGTCTGCGAAATAGCAAAAATCAGGTGCGAGTAGACCAAGATTCTGTTATTGGAGCCGTTGTCGGTGCTGGTGTCGGATCTTACACCGGAAATGGGGCTGTCTTTGGGGGACTTCTGGGAATGTCTGGAGGTATAATCCTGGCAACAATTTATAACTCAACCAAGAGTAAGAAGTAGAGACATTGTTTTAGTGTAGATTTATTAATAGATGTGTAGTAATAATTAAAAACTATATGTAGGAAGAGTACTCGAACTTAGGTTTGCTTCCGGTGCCATACAATGATATATGTATTGTAGTGTGCCATAAACATTGTTTCAAGTCAACTCGACTAAAATGCATCATTGGACATTTGTATGTGGACGACTAGAACTGAAAATAACTTTATTTATGGTACCCGTCAGTGAACAGGATGAACAAATATTAAATACTAGAACTGAAAATAACTTTATTTATGGTACCCGTCAGTGAACAGGATGAACAAATATTAAATACTAGAACTGAAAATAACTTTATTTATGGTACCCGTCAGTGAACAGGATGAACAAATATTAAATATGAAAATAAAACAATATTCGACATGATTTGTTGAGACTGTCACTTCATTACAACGTTAGAAATCACCAATGTAAATGGTTGTCTTAAAACATTTATTTCACTTATTAACCCGGGTGTTGGAGACGATCTTTGAGTAGTTCATTTTAATAAACTTCAGCATCTGCATGGTGATTGCCCTACCATTGTCGAAAATTCGAGGTTAATTGCGACCCTTTCATCTCATTTTATCATTTTAATTTGCAAGGGAATCCTTTTCTTTAAAAAAAAAATAATAAAATGTGATTTGATTGGCTGTAAAACATTATGTCGGAACCAATCAAAATGTTTTAAATTGGCTCCAGAATAATTCACGACTACTGGGATTTATTTGTCAATGACAAACAGGTTTCAGTGGAGAGTGTGGTCGCTTTGGGTAAATTGGATAATAGTTGCACGATATCATTTTAGATAGCTCAACATCAAGGTGCATCGCAATTAATAGACCATAATATTTACATTTTTGCATTGGAAGCTCCCACTGACACTATATTTCCTTCCCATTGATCTTGTGGAATTAATATACGTGTCTAGTACCAGTGGATTAAGATATATTATCAGGTATCCATTGTTAAATCTTCAATATATATATATATAAATTTATCATATAATGAGATATAATAAAACTATTTTGATATGGAAATCAAAATGTTTCTATATTTCAAATTAGAGTGATGCCAGTATATTAAAAACTATAAATATTATTGTATTCGATATTTGATATATATTATACTGCATATCTATAGATGTTTTGGCAAGCCAAAGTGGTCAAAATTTTTATTTTATTTTCCAATGCTGAAAGATCAATTTCTAACATTATGTGATAAAGTTTGTCAGTGACTTGTGGCAGGTCGGTGGTTTTCTCCAAGTACTCCAATTTCCCGCACCAATAAAACTGACCGCCACTATATAACTGAGATATTATTGAAAGTGGCGTTAAGCACCATAACACTAACTCTATTATTGTTGGGAAAAGTACATAGCCATCGTACAATTCTGGAAAATGAAAACTATAGATATAACATGGAACAACTTGTGTTTAAAATACTTGAATTCCAACTTTGTTTAATATCGGAAAGCTCTCGGAGTTATTTTTTTTAAGTACTTAGTAACAATCTAACATTTCTGGCATCAGAAGAACAATAGCTGTGACATGGTACAAAATATTTTAGTTCCAACTTTGTATAATATCCTGGAAGACTTCTGACCTATTATTTTTTTAAGTACCCAACAATTGAACATTTCTGGCATCAGGAGAACAGTGCCTGTGAGATGGAGCATTTAGAAATCAAAACATTTGAAATCGAATTTGGGTAAATATTCTCGATGACCCCCATATCTGTTATTTGATTATAAGTTGGGAGATTCGTCGTACATTCATTAGCTAGGTGGTTCTATCATGATTATTGATGTGATTTGTGGGGTCGCTAAATCACTGAAGGAGAAACATGTTTTAGATTTCCAAAACAGCAAAAATCTTCTAGTTGTATTTGGGATGAATTTTGTACCAATAAATAACACAGTGTCTATCGGGTTCAAGTTCTAGAAAATCACAATTACAACACGTGCTACACGATATATGAAATACCGTAGTTCTTTACCAATGAACGATACAGGCTCATGTGAGCCTCTGGTTTATGACTTTGAAAATGAGTTGTGTACTGGTAAAAATTGATAGGGAAAAAATACACACAGCCAAACCTTCCTGTGTTTTATTCACAATTCAAAAAAATACAACGTCATCTGTACTATATTATTTAAATCTCCCTGATCAATAACAAACACGTTAACACACGTACGTGTCCGATATCAGGATTTGAATTACACATATTAGATACTCTCGACATTGAATATTGCAGCTATTGGCCTACATTCAGTGATTGTTGTGTATTTTGAAGGCAAGTTTTATTCTAGTAGTATCAGGTAATTAATAATTGTGCACTTTTTATTCTGAACTAAATTTGCATTTACTTAGGTCACCTCATTAGAATTGTTTACGTTCTATTTTTATTCAATGTATAAAACATTTCTATTTTTAGAATTTTATAAAGATGCTCGCGCAAAACATGGAATTTTTCTTCAAAATTACTATGAGTTAGGCATACGTAGTATATATTGACAATGTATAAATACAGCAAACATATAATTTTAATAAATATATATTTTATTCAATATCGCAGTAAATTATTGGGTTAAAATGGACAAAACAGGCGAATGCTGCAAGGTATACCATTGTTAAATTAATGATAGTCCGAGATTCATCTGCCGTCCGACGGTTTTTTGTTCGACTTGCTCTCGGACTAAATTAATGACTGAGGCCTCATGGTCTGTTAGCGGCGTTTTTTTTTTTTTATAGATGCATGACTCTTTGTATATATTTATTGTGTTGCATTGTCTTGTATGTTTTCAAATCAATTTATAACAACGAAGAGTTATAACCGTTAGACTTCCCGAAAGATAGGACCAGCTATATATTTTCTTTGCTTCAAAAAAAGAAAAAAAAAGAGGGAGTAAAATTTGCGAGAGAAAAGTCCTGTAAGAATATTCCAGATAGAAGGGCACCCTAGATTTCGTCTATGGAATATATGAAATACAACGGATCGGTCGGATAAATGGTTTCATTATTACACCATAAAGTTAATCGAAGAGTATCTGTATTAAAAAAAAACCATACCCCGTAATACCCCCTGTGGACCCACCCGCCTGCGTGCGATATCAACTTCAAATGTACGGTACCTGTATTCAGCGTGCAAGAATTTTGTCATTTCTTTTGCCCTAGGCATAGAAAATCACACATAACATTGACGTAATCAAATTCATACGTTGTTGCTTGTAATATAGTATCTGATATAATTTAAAAAAAAATTCGAGTGGTATTTATCATCCAACACGATCGATTCACATTTACTCTGGGATAGGACCCCCATTTTTGAAACAAATTTATTTCCCGCTTGATGCATTTTCCCGATTATTTGAGGTACATGTATTGTCAGTGCTGAAGTACTAATATCCCATTAAGATTAATTAATTGTATTAGTAGCATCGGCTACAGTTAACTATCCAGCTTTAACACTAGTAATACTGGAAATAATCCGAAAAATAGTTCCAAGTGGGATTTTTTATAATTTAGGGTCCTATCCCCAAGTAAATGTGAATCAAATGTCTGCAATATACATATACCTTCATATAAATGATTTTTTGGGTCAAAATGTGTTTAGTTTAAACAATATTTATTTTATGAAATGTCGGTTTTTGGTTGGTTGGTTTTGTGGTGTTTAACGCCACTTTCAAGAAGAGTTTGAAGTAACCAAAGGGATAATCAGAATTCGTATATCGAAGAAGAACAGACAAAAAATGGCCAGAGGAAAAAGTACAAAAGGACAAACAACGATCTACAAAACATAAATATAAACTAAAGATCGAGTAACACGAACCTCACTAAAAACTGGGGGTGAATTCAGGTGCTCCGGAAGGGTAAGCAGTTCCTGCTCCACTAGTGATACCCGTCGTGTTAATATACACTAGTTCAGTTAGATCGTGGAGGTCAGTTTTAGTGGTGGAGGAAACCGGAGGACTCGGAGAAAACCACCGACCTGTCACTGACAAACTTTATCACATAATGTTTTACACCTCGCCCTGATCAGAATTCGAACCCTCAACATCAGTGGTGATATTCACTGATTGCATATGTAGTTTTAAATCCATCTACCATACGATCACGACCACGGCGGTCCCTATGAAATGTCGGTATACATACAGTTGTTCAAATACATATAATTACAATGTTTAAGAAAAAAAATCATGGAAGCCATAGTTTATATGTGGATTTAAAAGATGGTGAGCATACACTTGTACTCGTCATTACTGGATGTCATCATCACGTTGCGTCCATCTTCATCAGCCATTGACGTCTAAAACTGTATTCCTTTCGTGTAATGGATAGCGTGCTCGTCTCGAGTGTGGTAGATCGTGGGTTCGAGCTCCGATCGGGTCAAACCAAAGACTATGAAATTGGTATTTGTTGCTTCTCCGCTAACCAAGCAGCATTAAGGAGAAGGAGCTAAGACTCGTTGGCTCGGAATCAGGATAATATTTCCGAGTGGGCGACATGTCTATCCGCGGACTGTTGTTTCAGTGAGTTAGCACTATAAAAATCCAACAAAGTGTGTTGGTCTAGTACAAAGCGGACCTCATCATCATTTCATTGAAAATTTACTTGTTCTCGCCATGATATAGCTGGAAATTTGCTGACTCACTCCTTTCGGAAATCAATGTGTTACGAACATCGAAAACTAATGAACGTTTATCCAAAACTATACACGTATCGAAATAGGTTGGTTCTTTACACATATTGTGTTAGTTGTCGTGATGAGAAAATTCCAAGATGGCCGTCGTCAAAGAGTTTTTTTGTAACATTATTAAATGTTGAGAGTTTTAATACATTCATGGTTAATATCTGGATACGATAATAAACGTACCCGCTAAGACCATGAAGAAGTTTCATTTTCACAATCCGAAGTTGTCATTGTTTCTTTCGTTTTTTCCCGGAAGTTCTCGGTATTTCTTAAAATAAAAATTAGCATAACAATGTTAATTTTTTTCCTTCAATGTATCAAATTAGCAATATACACATTACCTCTTTTCATTTATTTCCATATTCTTCTCGTATTATTTTATAGTGTCAGCAAAACTTTAAAAATGGGAACAGAATGGTTAAAAAACATGTGTGGCATGTCGCTAACAGACCAACAGATGGAAACAGTTCCATATACAACCACAGAACTGGTAATTCATGTAACTACAAAGACAGTTCAGACATTTGGATTACTTGGTACTACACTTGTCGGACCTATTGCAGCCGTACTTAAGAAAGAAACGAGAAATTTGCCAGGGATCAAACACAAGATGACAAGGGCCGGTCGTGGTGGGCTTATTCTTGGACTCGCCACTGGACCTCTGATGACCTACATGAAAATTAAAGACGAAGAAGAATACAAAATATGGGACAGATGTTATCGTTTAAGACACAATAGAGGACAAGTTCGAGTAGATCAATATTCCTTCGTAGGAGCTGTAGCTGGAGCAGGCGTAGGCGTCGCAGCCGGAAGTGGTGCATTGTTTGGAGGATTAGTGGGCATGTCAAGTGGCATTTTGCTTTCAGCAACTGTCACCAATGTTATCAACAAACCAAAGAACTGACAGTGCTGTAGTGCTTGTCTTTAATATCAAAATGTCATAATAGTACAGTAGAGTAAACATACATATATATTCATTGTTTGCCGGATTGCTTTTCATAGTATAGATTCCAAGGAGACGGATGTATTACCCTAATACTAGATAAAATTATATATGTCCGAAATATTTGAATAAATATGTGATGGCATACAATTATTGCCCTCATACGTTGTCAACCCGCGGGGTGTTTCCCCGAGTGCTTTCATCATTTGTATATATTTGGCAATAGTAGAACGCTTTGTCACCATGAAATTCATTCCTTTCGACAGCAGCCGGTACACTTAACCTTAGATTAAAAGTTAATGTTCGTTGTATTTTTTTTAATAGATTTTGTTCTTTTAGTAATGCACTAACACCTAACAAGGTCCCGTTTGAAGTGACCGTTGTGGTCGTGATCGTATGGTAGTTGGATTTATAACTACCTATGCAATCAGTGTCCATCACTTCTAAAGTTGTGAGTTCGAATTACGCTCATGGTGAGGTGTACTCAATACAACATTATGTAATAAAGTATGTCAGTGACTTAAGGAAAGCGGGCGTTTTCTCCGGGTATTCATGTTTCCTACACCAATAAAACTTTACGACAGGTCGGTGGTTTTCTTCGATTTCCTTCACCAATAAAACTTTACGACAGGTCGGTGGTTTTCTCCGGTTTCCTTCACCAATAAAACTTTACGACAGGTCAGTGGTTTTCTCCGGTTTCCTTCACCAATAAAACTTTACGACAGGTCGGTGGTTTTCTCCGATTTCTTTTACCAATAAAACTGACCGCTACGATATGACTGAAATATTGTTGATAGTGATGTTAAACAGTGTTTATCTTCAATAAAGCCATACTACAGGGCTAGTACCGTCTTATCAAACCATACTATAACAACTATACCATGCTAAGATAAAGTAGCGTTGATTTCATGTTTTTCCTGCACTGGTTCTATTTGAGCAGTCAAATTGTATTGACTGGATAATTTTTGTTATGTATACGGTCACTGACCAAGATATAGTTTTTCTGGTACAGGATTCATGTTGAGCGACGGTAACAAATGGTAACAGTATTTAAGCGCGAACCTCATAGAGGACACCATAACAACGAAGAATTACGCTTGTTTCTGCTCTTTTTATACAATTTTGCAGTTGTTTTGGACTTTTTGATATTGCAGGATAAATACAATATACGTACATGTACATTGTCTAAAAAATCAAATTCATTTGCTCTCGCTGCAAAACAGGAGAGAAAATATCGTCAAAGGCTCACTGCTTTTCTACTTGTTACTAATGTACACATAAATTATATATCAAATCATAAACTATAAAATTGGTGTTTGCTCTTTCTCCGCTAAACACGCAGTATAAGGAGACTACATTTGTGTAGGACTCGGGATAATGTGTCGGAGTTGTCGCGGTGATTTTGCACAATAAAAACCCAACTAAGCGTGTTTGGTCTAGCACAAAGCAGACATCGTCATCATTTCATTGAAACTAAATTCTTCTCGCCATGATCTAGCTGAAAATTGTTTATTTGTCGCTAAACAACAATCACTTACTCCAATACAGTACTGTGTTGAACTAGTCGACTACACAATGATAGATAATATTACTACTCGGAGCTGATGGTGGGGCTATCCAGAATTTGCAGATATATTAGTTATAATGAATGAGTACACCAAAGTACTATTACACATCGCATGTTATCCTGTCTTTCTATTTGACACATACAGTTTGTTTATGGTCGTTGGTTTTCTCCGGGTACTACGGCTTCCTCCACCAATAAAACTGACTACCACGATATAACTGAAATATCGTTGAAAGTGGCGTTAAACACCATAACCCTAGCCGTCTATTTGACACATTGTTCTGACTTTTTCTTTAATTAATTAATTGCATGGGAGATGCGGTATATTACAGTTTAATAGTTTGATTTTATACGAGCGATCATTCAACAAAGAAGTTATAAGTGTGCAAACGTGATATCTTGTAAAAAGGTAAACGATTTCTGACATAGAACACATGAGTGGAGGACTATTCGACAGAGCTATGAAATGCAAATTATGCAAAATAGATTGGTTGATTGGTGGTGTTTAACGCCACTTTCAGCAATATTTCAGCTATATCATGGCGAAGTTTTAGTGGTGGAAGAAACCGGAGAGAACCACCAACCATGGGCAAGCAACTGGTAAACTTTATCACTTGCGACTGCGAGTCGAGTGCACCTTTTTGTAATTTACAAAACCGGGCGCGAACACACGCCGTATTGGCGATAGATTTGTATGAGTTGTTAGGTAATCCAACTACCTAACCCAATGAGCCACCGGACCCTTGCAAAATAGACAAATACAGGATGAACAAGGGTGTTGCTTTGTTTTACTTTACTGCTGAAAAATATTTTAATATTGTGAAAAAATAAGTAGTCACCTTTGACATCCTTAAAATGTTGATGTTCTGTGTTAGCCATAACGCTCTGAGTTAGGGGTGTATGGTATTTACCGCCACTATCAAACAATATTTCGGTTACATCGTGGCGGTCAGTTTTATTGGTGGAGGAAACCGACCTATCGCAAGTCACCAACAAACTTTATCACATAATGTTGTATTGAGTATACGTACATACCACCAACTCACATCTTTAGTGGTGTTGGTAATTATTGCTCAGGTATATCCAACCACCAAAATATCACGACCATGACGTCCCCTAACGGAATGTTCTCTATGTAGGGCGACAGAAAATAAATTAGGTCATACGATATACAAATAAACAGATTGTTCCTTTACGAACTCAGATTAACGCTTTTGGTATCTTCAAGATACCAAAGTGGCAATCAGAATCCGTATATCAGCTTATGGTAACACAATGGCCAAAAACTTTATTTCTTGGGATTCAAACTGAAATGCAATGAATTTCTTAAAACTCGATTGTTTTAGTGCTAGGTCACTGAAACATCCCAGACACATTATCTCGATCTTTGCTCTTGTTCCTAAAAAATCTGTGCTTAGCAGAGAAGCAGAAAACACCAATTTGATAGTGTTTGGTTTAACGGTTTGAACCAACGATTTAGCGCACTCGAGGTGAGAACACTATGATGACAGTTAGATTTTTATAGATCTAGCTGACTGAAACAAGTCTGTGGGTAGACATGCTGCCCCACTCAAACACATTATCTCCATTTTGAGCCAACCAGTCTTTGCTCTTTCTCCTAAATGCTACATGGTTAGCTGAGAATTTTAGTTTTTGACCCAACTGGGTATTTAAAAGTGAAAGAAATGAAGTTGTGGAAAAGGTTCAAATGCTGTTGGTATGATTCAAGGTGTCAAATTTTACATATTGTTCAATTTCATTTTGTCAAAGTGATTGATTGTAGAATTTGAAGTCTTCATTTTCACTCTTGTTAGTTATCACTAGATTTTTTTTTTAGAAAAGGGGTTGTGGTGGTCATATGGTAGTTGGGTTTACAACTATTCATGCAATCAGTACCCATTACCACTAACCTTGTGAGTTTGAATCCACATCATGGCTAGGTGTACTCGATACAACATTATGTGATAAAGTTGGTCAGTGACTTGAGGTAGGCCTGTGGTTTTCTACGATTTCCTCCACCAATATCACAGAGTTCTTGAAATTTATTTTCTTGTGTCAGTCATTCGGTCTGATACCCTTCAGAATTTTGTCAGTCCGAACAAACTTTTGTCAGTCCGAAATAACTTTAAAAAAATAAAATTTTGAAAATCAGAATGAAATAAGTAAACACACTAGTTGTATTATGTTTTAATTATACATGTACTCCATTTCATCTTCTATTTCTACATAGGGCCTGGGTGGCTCAATGAGTTAGATCGCTGGATCAAACAACTCGTACAAGTCTATCACCAATACGGCGTGGGTTCGCGCCCGGCTTTGTAAATTACAAAAAGGGTGCACTCAACTTGTAGCCGCAAGTGATAAAGTTTACCAGTTGCTTGCCCATGGTCGGTGATTCTCTCCGGGTACTCTGGCTTCCTCCACCATTAAAACTGGTCGCAATGATATAGCTGAAATATTGGCTTCCTCCACCATTAAAACTGGTCGCAATGATATAGCTGAAATATTGGCTTCCTCCACCACTAAAACTGGTCGCAATGATATAGCTGAAAGTGGCGCTAAAACACCAAAAATCAAATCAAAATCAAATCTATTTCTACAAATTTGTTAACATTTCTAAAAGTTTCATCTTCACTCTGCTCACACTCTGATTCACTATCAATCTCGCCATCAATGTTTACATCACTCTCGTCCCTATTTTCCTGTGTCTCTCTCTCCCTCCCTATTACTCCGATTTCCCTCTCACTTTCAATTTTTACTTCTCTATCATTTCCAATATCTTCCACTTCTGGGTAACATTCCTGAAGACGAGTAACCAGACCAGTTTTACATCCCATCATATTAGAAGCCCCATCACAACCAAATCCAACAAATTTTGACTTATGATTGGTTAAATAGTTTTCATTTACACAGGCAAACATATCTTCAGAACTGGTTGTTTTGGGTTCACCAATACACACAAATCCCTGGACACAGTTTCTAATAAATATAGTTTCCTGTTCAGTAACAGTCACTGTCATCTGTACTGGTATCCATGGTGAGGGAGACAAATTGCCAATGAGTTTTTCCCTCTCTGAGGGAAATAAATTCCATAAAACACGTCGCTGCAGTCATATATGTCATAGGTTTTACTATGATCTAGTCCTTTTTCCCCGTCTAACTGATTAAGCCATGCAATGTCAGATATTAGCCTATTTTTTTTAATCAAGGCATAAATATTCCTAAATTTTGATTCAAGGTCTTTTCTAGTGTACTCTTTAAGAGCCATGCACGACAGTTTTGTGAGCTGTTGTTTGTTGTGTCAATGCCCATTTTTGTACACAAGTTTTCTCATGCCTTGGTCAGATACTGTACTGATTTAATATTTTTTGGAACCTGCGAAGAAAAGAAATTTTTTACTTGAGCCCTGCAAATTTTTAAAACTTATCCCCGTATTGACTATTGGGCCGTAATGTTCAACACAAATTTTCGTTGTCATTTTGTAGCCAAGGTCTGGCTTTTAAACTCAGAAAGTAAAGATACTTTAATATGCATGTGTGATTTCCTGTTAAAAAGTCACTGTTTCGGATAGCTGGTATCGCATATTTTAAGTCATGTCTCTCATTCTTGTATTTATAATTTATATGATATTTTATGCAATCACCTTATGTTTTATTATGTTTATATGCCCCTTCGTGGGCCCTTTAATTTGGACCAATAAAATCTTATCTTATCTAGTACAGCTGCTTAAAAATAACCGCTTCCTATAGGCTTCGCACTTTTCATTATTTTTTGTTCTAAGCTCTTCACACCCGTCTTAGCATCTGTGTGAAATTTAATCGGCCATGATGTAGCCATGCTTGTTTGTTGTTTGTTATAGTACGGAAGCTCTCGGGTCTCATCCGACATTGGAAAGAACAATCGGAATTCCGAATGGTTCTTCACTATAATATGAAAACCATTATGCAGAGCGGGTACGAATTTCCAGAAAAAATTTAAACATCGCATTTTTTTTTAATCGGACATCTGGGCCGATATTTATGTTGTTTTTATCGGACTTTCACATTTTTTGTCGGCAAAACCGATAAAACCGATACTTTTCAATAACTCTGATATCACAATATAACTGAAATATTGTTGAAAATAGCATTAAACACCCTAACCCTATCTTTACAGAAATATTCCAATCTACTGGAAATTCTGGTTACTGGTATAGTTATTCCCTCATCAAGATATAAATTAGTGGCATACCCGGTAATAAAGTCCTGTAATAGAAATATTTGTCCCTGGAATGCCATATGAAACTAGAACTGCGAGTGCACTCACCGAGTGATACCCCCCCCCCCCCCCCCACTTGCAATACTATGATGTTCAAACTTTGGAATACAGGTATACTAACAAGCTACCTATGAAAAAAGAATGGATATAGAGTAATGTCAAGGAGACAACATCCCATCTCCAAAATAAACTAACCAAAAACATACATCTAGGGGTCGCCACAAGGTCTTCAACAAAGTGGGATTGTTTAAAACCAATACGGTTTCATCAGTATACATGAGGATTACAACATTTCCTAACTTCTTTACAAGAGGATATAGGTCGCATCAAATGTTATTGATTCCAAATTAATTATTTATTCTTGAGTAGTTTTTATATTGCAAATATCCAGATGTGAAAAGGTCAATTAAAATCTTTTCATTCAGGAATAGTTACGCTTACATCACCTTCCAAATTTTTGACAGGAACCATATTCCTTCATGCACATCTGCAGGCAGTGTATTACAACTGTGTAAAGTTTCATTTAAATCCAATGAGCCGTTGTGCTTACAAGCCCATCTCTCCATACAGAACGTATTTCAGAGTATAAGTTTAATTATCTCCCCTTCCAAATTTTGGACAGCAACCATATTCCTTCATGCACATCTGCAGGTAATGCATTACAACTGTGTAAAGTTTCATAAAAATCCAATAAGCTGTTTAGGACGAGTTGCACTTACAAGGTAAATGCCCTCCTTTTCGTGAAAGTACAAGTTGAATTAGCTCCCCTTCCAAATTTTGGACAGCAACCATATTTCTTCATGCACATCTGCAGGTATTGTACTACAACTGTGTAAAGTTTCACAAAAATCCAAGCCATTTAGGAGGAGTTGCGCTTACAAGGTACACAACTCCCCTTTTCGTGAAAGAATAAGTTGAATTATCTCCCCTTCTAAATTTTAGACAGCAACAGTATTCCTTCATGCACATCTGCAGGTTGTGTACTACAACTGTGTAAAGTTTCATAAAAATTCAATAGGCAGATTAGTAGGAGTTGCACTCCCCCCCCCCCCACCCCTTTTTGTGAAAGTATAAGTTGAATTATCTCCCCTTTTAAATTTTGGACAGCAACCATATTCCTTCATGCACATCTGCAGGTAGTGTACTACAAATGTGTAAAGTTTCATAAAAATCCAACAAGCCGTTTAGGAGGAGTTGCGCTTACAAGGTACATGGACGGACGGACAGACAGGGTGATTCCTATATACCCCCCCCCAAACTTTACTTGCAGGGGGTATAATAATATTTTTTAGCAGTGTTCAACAAACCAGGAAAACATTTTTGCTCTGGTTTCATTGAAATCGACTTACTTTGATCCATAAAGCACAGTTTGATTATACATATATACTTTTCCATGTATATTCATGTATGCGAGCTCCCATGATACTGAAATTTGATCTATAGAATTTAATATTCAATATTCTATGCAAATTTTATGCATCTTCTTTTAAGATCCCCACCATAGAACTGAAATATTGTTGAAAGTGACATTAAACACCATAAACCCATCTTTTAAGATCATTGAGGTGCACATTCGTTTTGTGAAAGCTAGGGAGACATGTGGTAGTGGGTAAAGAAACATTCAAATACGCTTATCAGAAGGCTCCAAGATTTCTCCCACTTCATCCATTATTCATCTGAAAGACAAGTCAGGTCATCCTGTTTTTAGTGTGACGAGCCCCAGCTCTAGCGTTGGAAATCAAAGAAATTTTCTTCTTTCAACCAGCATAAAAACAATTCCTCAGATTTATTCCATATTATGCTCTGAATGAAACACTGACAATTAAATGTTTTATTTAAGTATTAAGCATAACAAAAGATTTGCACAGATCGCAACATATGCACATCACATTACATATGTCAATATATTTCTTGAGAATATACACAATATCAATATCATTCAATGTGACTAGGAGAAATCAAGGTTTTAAAATAGAACCTTGTGTTAAGAAAGAAATATACTCTCAGAAAATGTTTAGATTCTAAGCAAGACAGGCTTATACATGCATTTCCGTTGATGTATATACTGTAAGATTAAAATTACTATGTAAAACCAATTCTATTTCATGTTTTTTTGGTTTTTTTTTAAATTATTTTTACTTTATAGATAGAAAATATCAATGTTGTTTTTGATGACAATTACTTTGAAAAGAACAAAAGTGAAAAATAGGGTGCAGATTTTTTTTTTTAAAAATAAAAGTACAGGAAAAATTGAAATAACTACAACCTAAATTGTTTTGTTACATACAACAATAAAATACTAAAGTGTGTCAAAAAGGAAAAATCATAAGATTATTAACTTGCTCTGTAACCTCTATTAACACAGCAGAGATAGAAAACATTTGCAGTCCATTTTATTTTACTTGCATACGTTGTATATTGCAGCCATATATTTATGTCTTGTATATACAGTGAAACATGTCTAAACTGAACCCTGAATAAAAAGAAAATCCTGTACAATCCAAACTTAAAACAAAGTCCCAATACTTTAACCTGCATAAACCGAACACAAAAGCTGGTTCCAGGGAGGTTATGCTTCGACAGGTTTTAGCATATATCAGTGAAAACGAAATACCATCGGACAAGTCCGGTAAATGACCGCCGGTCCGATAAACCCCCTTGGATTTCAGGACCGATTGTCTGGTATTGCTCTGTCATTTGATTTCGTCAATTTTGTTAAAAAAAAAAAACTTGTTCGAGATCTTCCCTCCCGTCCATGTCTCGTTTCCGGTCACGTCGGGGAAGTTCTGTTATTTCATTGGCCATCTAAAGGGATTCTCTCAGACAGTATTTTTTTCGACATCCGATTTCGGCTATTATGATTGATTTGTCAGTTTCCGGCATAGGATTTCATAAAAATGTTCCAGTTAAAATGGAACAAAAACGCTGTTCCTGGCAAACCACTAAAAAGAAAATTACCAGGAACAGATGAAGAAGAAAAACGTGAAAAAAATAAAAGATATGAAGAGCATTGACCAGAAAGGACAATAACAATGAAAAAGGCTTTATACAAGTAAAGGAAACTATACAGGCCAGCCATCAACAGTGACATATTAAAAAAAATAACGATTTTCTTTCTTTCTGGTGAATCATCTTGGTTCACCAGACCGAATGTCCTGTCAAAAAATGTACGATTTCGTATTCACTGATAAATCATAAATTTTTAAAATAGACTGAAAGTCACTTACTGTACAATTAGCTAATTCAGTTAGTGAAAGGAACTTTATTGACAAATCCATGTAATATTGATATCCACTCGATGAAGTGTGCTGTTTTCTTAAGTATTATATCTAAGTTCCAGTAAGCTAATTCTGTAAATTAATAAAAAATAAATAAATCAGATATCAAATTTAGTGTACACAACATGTTTCTGGAATAACCTTCGTCATGTAAACTCAAATGATTGGAAATCGGCTATTAATTATCCTCTGATCAATTTCGACTTTACACAAATAAAAAAAAAATCTCTTGAATATTGACAATACAGAATGAAACACATGGAATTGAGTGAGTGTTGATTGTATAATGGATTATTGTGACCGGGATTATTAATGGAGGGTACCCGGAGTTGATCTGAACTGTTTATGAAAAAGTATCAAAATGACGATAAAATGGGTGTCTTACATTTTGTCTGGTATAACAACACAAGAAAGTTTGACAATAACATGACTTGTGTAACATCTGGTTTTTTTTTCTTCAAAATCTTTAATATTCAGAGACGATTTTTGATGGATCGAAAAAAAAAATGGAAACATTGACTGCATACTGCCTTCAATTCTAATTTGTTACAAATAATTGCAGACAGATTTCGAGTGTTATCTAAAACAAGTGATTTTACATTAAATATCAGAAAAATAACAAATAATTGCAGAAATAAGTAATCTTTTAACAAAACCCAGACAATATTTCAACCGAATTCTCCGTGTTATCAATAAAATCCTTAAATTGCAGATCAGATTCCATCAACAACATTCTATTCCACGTTTTGTGTAGAATTTTTTTTTGTAACTGAACAAGTCTTCATGTTCTTCTACATAATGTTGATCAAATAAATAACTTCCTTCTGTACAAATATTAACTATCAGTTTTTAAGGGAGGCTCGTCTTTTTTATCGCTACTTTCTGCTTGTTCTCCCGAGCTGTCCTTTTTCTCTTCGTCAGTCTTATTTTCACTAACATTTTTACTACTGTCAGATTTCACAGACATTTCACCTAATTTCTCTGTTAATGATTTGGCTTCAGAATCCCCTTCTTTATCACCATTTCCATTCTGAAGTTTACCTGAAAAATCAGATTTTACTATTAGAAATTGATGGTTTGGTTTGTGGTGCTCAACGCCACTTTCAACAGTATTTCAGTTTTATTGTGGCGGTCATCCGGAGAAAACCACCAACCTGTCGCTAGTCACTGACAAACTATCACATATTAAATTGAGATTTTAAACATTTTTCATGAACAATTTACAACCAGGGATGATGCAGAATTGAAAAATAAAATATATCTGAAACCATCTACACCCACCTTCAAAAGGTTCATTTTTTACCTGTTCCAACTGCAATTTTTGGAATTTGTTTTTCAGAGGGAAATAGCCGAAATCAGTTAAATAATTGAGAAAAAAAACTTGTCAACAAAATATTTTCTACTTTGTCAATAAAAAAATGTTCTAAACAAAATACAGTGGGCCCCCTAAACATGACAATATTTACAAGCTGCTAATTGAATCCCTTACCAGAGGCCTATTTTTTTATCCAGCAACACCCTGTAACATCATGAGGTCATATTTTAAACTGACCAATCAACGACTTGCTTACCAAATCTTGAGGTATCAAAATCAAGCCACTGAGGCTTCTGAAATGAGCGAGTGATTGTTGTTTAATGCCAACTGAGCCATTTTTCAGCTATATCATGGCGAGAACAAGTTAATTTTCAATGAAATGATGACGAGGTCCGCTTTGTACTAGACCAACATGCTTAATGGATTTGTTTAGTGTTAGCGCACTGAAACAACAGTCCGCGTGTAGACATGTCGCTCCACTCGGACACATTATCCTGATTCTGAGCCAACCAGTATTTGCTCTTTCTCCTTATTGCTGCATGCTTAGCGGAGAAGCAACAAATACCAATTTTATAGTAATTGGTTTGACCCGAATGGGGCTTGAACCCATGATCTACCGCACTTGAGGCGAGCACGCTAACCATTACACCACCGATGCGGTTTGCTTTTGAAATGATTTCAGAATATAAAATAGCCTTACTTTCTTTTTCTTTTTCTATCAACACCTGGTTGGTCTTCTTTGCATCTTCAAATTTATCCTTGAATTTTTTAGCATCTGCAAAAGAAGTTGTCATAGTTAATAAAAGAACAGGGTAGAGATCACATTAACTGATTAATCACAACGGTATGGTGTTTAACGCCACTTTCAACAATATTTCAGCTATATCGTGGTGGTCAGTTTTATTGGTGGAGGAAACCAGAGTACCCGGAGAAAACCTGTCGCAAGTCACTGACAAACTTTTATCACATAATGTTGTATCAAGTACACCTTGCTATGAGCGGGATTCGAACTCACAACTTTAGTGATGATAGGCACTGATGGCACAGGTAGTTTTAAATCCAACTACCATACGATCCCAACTACGATGGCCTGTTTTTAATCTTTCTATATCCATATACATTTGAAATTTCAAATGAAAGGTAAACACTACTATTATAGACATTAGTCAGATAAATGTGACAATCTACAGAATATTTCAGTCCGCCCGTCACAATATAATCATCATGCTAATATTTGTCATGTACTAGGCATTGATATTCAGCGAGATTGATGATTTCACTATCAGAGCTTTATTAGAAAGTTCAAAGAGGGACAAAACTTAGCATTTTTCCTGCAGTTCTTGAGAGTTCAGCAACTGACTTAGCACATGAAATATTCATTTTTTTCAGTAACCACCTGTGCTTCTGCTTCAAAAAAAATTTCAGGGTCTCAGTCCAAATGTTAGTGGTCTTGGGACTACTGGATTCTTGTTAAGTTTTATCCCTGTTCAAATGGTTTTTGCTTTGTATTGTAGAAGGGAAAATTATAGAAAATGGATAAATACTGGAGTTTTATGAATTTGATTTATTCTTAACAATTTATCAGTTATTTCATGACAACTTGACAGGGGGGAGGAAAGTAGAGGCAGATATAAAGAACTAGATGCTGACCAAACCCCCACCCGCCAGAATTGGATAGGGTACACATATCTAGAAACTTAAAACACTAAATTTACATTGGTGGTGTTTGGCTAGTAGACAGACATCAACGATCTGAATCACTCGTGCACCCAGGGATTAAACATGATTGTGTAAAGCTAATTTACAGTAATGGTCAGATATATGTGTGACAATCTACACAGTATTTCAGTCCGCCCGTCAACAATATCATCATTCCATCTGAAGTTTTTAAAATTGTGATCAGGTTATCATTTATGTAGAAAACAATTTTAGAATTAGCTTTTTTTTTAATCTGAAAAGGACACATCTAGTTTTTTTTAAATAAGTTAGCTACACCAGTATCTTGACGTCATTTCTGCGAGTTCAGTTTAATCTGTGTGGGTATTTTTTTTTCTCTTCTATATTAGTACCCATTAATCAAGAGAGGAGGAATAAAATCCCATTAGCTAGAACTCAAAAAAATTTGAATGAAAATGTAAAAGGATAAAGATGAAAAATATTCCAGTTCTCATGGTCATATCATAGCAGTCAAGAATTGATAATACAAGGTAAAATAAATATTACATGTACAAAATGCATTACAAAGACACAAAAAATATTCCAGTTCTCATGGTCATATCATAGCAGTCAAGAGAATCGGCAACTTACTATCAAGATTTTCCCGTCAGAAAACCTGGTTAATAATAAACCAACAAATTTGTCAGATACAGAAAGTGACAATCTACATAGATATTTCAGTCCGCCCGTCACAAATGCATCATCATTCAAATCATTATAAATTTCTAAATTAATACTATAAAAATTTCTACCATTCTATCGAAAAACATGGAGACAATCTACTGGTAACCTGTTCTGCAATTTGCCTCCAAATATTACAGATTTCACAAAATTAGTCAGTCCTGTCAGACATGACCAGCAAAATTTGGGCAGATTTTGCGAAGGACTAACACAAGATATTGGTATTTTGCAGTAGAATATCAATGAGGGCTGACATTTTTTCACTAGGACCACCAAACCCATATGCAATTTCATGAACCCTGAATTTATGGTACATTTGTACATCTTGTCTTACAATTTAACTTTCAATAAATGTCTCCAAGCCATTTGATTGTACTTGTATGTCAAAACAGGTAATGTACATGGATATTTTGTTAAAAAATAAACAACCTGTTCTCTGAAACAGGTAGTACACAAGTACATCCAAGGAATAATTATTTCAGGAATGGGTTTCCATAAATTTTTCAGCTTAATTGTGACTAGAAGACTTTATGGGAAAGGAAATCCCAGACGGCTATAACAAAGTAACTGGTGATCCTGGGAACACCCCCTCTTTTGTCATATATGCTTAGGTGTCTAGAAACCTTACCACTAAGGGTGAGTATCAGGTACAAACTCTTTACAGTGGTGTTAGGCTTGTGGTCAGAAGTCAACAATCTTGACCACTCGACCATCCAGGTCCCTTGAATAAACTTGCACTCTTATAAGAAGGAAACTTTTGTACCTGTTCAGATATTTGTGACAATCAACACAGATTTCAGTCCGCCCGTCACAATCACATCATCATTTTTACATAAGAAATATCTAAAGACAAAACAATTTTCTCTACGATGTAACAATTTCTGAAATGTGTTGTTAATACATTAAAATTCTAATTTCTTTTCAAAGACCAATATGAAACCATGATTTAGTTAGGACTATTTTACGGACACATAAATAATAATAAAAAAATGGATGAAAATAAAAAAAGTTCATATTTTGGAATTTGTCAGTATTTGGCTACATGTGATTGAGTTAAGCTCAGAAATGGTAAGAGATAGTAGAAATCTGTCGACATATTACAGCAAGTTTTCAACATAATCAATTCAAAAAAAACCACACATTAAAATTGGATGCAAAATAGAAATTCTGTATACCTTCCAAATATATGTGAAATTTTAGAATATGAACTGCTTTTTGCCCATTTTCCAAAACAAAAATAGATAGTTTTCTTTATTGACTCGTTTCACTTTATGCAATGAACATGTGTGTTACTAGAACAATTGGTCAGATATATTTGTGACAATCAACACTTGATTTCAGTCCGCCCGTCACAATAAAATCATCATCCCTAAGGAGGGTTTAAAACAAATCTCAGATTTTCTTTTGCTACACACACACACATCTCTGAATTTGTGACATTTCACTTTCTGATAATTTATATGAATTTCAATTTGTCGCCTCCCAACTAGTTGAAATAGGAATCTGTTCTCTGAAACAACAGCTAGTACATAAGTACATCCAAGGAATAATTATTTCAGGAATGGGTTTCCATAAATTTTTCAGCTTAATTGTGACTAGAAGACTTTATGGGAAAGGAAATCCCAGACGGCTATAACAAAGTAACTGGTGATCCTGGGAACACCTCCTCTTTTGTCATATATGCTTAGGTGTCTAGAAACCTTACCACTAAGGGTGAGTATCGGGTACAAACTCTTGACAGTGGTGTTAGGCTTGTGGTCAGAAGTCAACAATCTTGACCACTCGACCATCCAGGTCCCTTGAATAAACTTGCACTCTTATAAGAAGGAAACTTTTGTACCTGTTCAGATATTTGTGACAATCAACACAGATTTCAGTCCGCCCGTCACAATCACATCATCATTTTTACATAAGAAATATCTAAAGACAAAACAATTTTCTCTACGATGTAACAATTTCTGAAATGTGTTGTTAATACATTAAAATTCTAATTTCTTTTCAAAGACCAATATGAAACCATGATTTAGTTAGGACTATTTTACGGACACATAAATAATAATAAAAAAATGGATGAAAATAAAAAAAGTTCATATTTTGGAATTTGTCAGTATTTGGCTACATGTGATTGAGTTAAGCTCAGAAATGGTAAGAGATAGTAGAAATCTGTCGACATATTACAGCAAGTTTTCAACATAATCAATTCAAAAAAAAAACAAAAAAACCACACATTAAAATTGGATGCAAAATAGAAATTCTGTATACCTTCCAAATATATGTGAAATTTTAGAATATGAACTGCTTTTTGCCCATTTTCCAAAACAAAAATAGATAGTTTTCTTTATCGACTCGTTTCACTTTATGCAATGAACATGTGTGTTACTAGAACAATTGGTCAGATATATTTGTGACAATCAACACTTGATTTCAGTCCGCCCGTCACAATAAAATCATCATCCCTAAGGAGGGTTTAAAACAAATCTCAGATTTTCTTTTGCTACACACACACACATCTCTGAATTTGTGACATTTCACTTTCTGATAATTTATATGAATTTCAATTTGTCGCCTCCCAACTAGTTGAAATAGGAATCTGTTCTCTGAAACAACAGCTAGTACACAAGTACATCCAAGGAATAATTATTTCAGGAATGGGTTTCCATAAATTTTTCAGCTTAATTGTGACTAGAAGACTTTATGGGAAAGGAAATCCCAGACGGCTATAACAAAGTAACTGGTGATCCTGGGAACACCTCCTCTTTTGTCATATATGCTTAGGTGTCTAGAAACCTTACCACTAAGGGTGAGTATCGGGTACAAACTCTTGACAGTGGTGTTAGGCTTGTGGTCAGAAGTCAACAATCTTGACCACTCGACCATCCAGGTCCCTTGAATAAACTTGCACTCTTATAAGAAGGAAACTTTTGTACCTGTTCAGATATTTGTGACAATCAACACAGATTTCAGTCCGCCCGTCACAATCACATCATCATTTTTACATAAGAAATATCTAAGGACAAAACAATTTTCTCTACGATGTAACAATTTCTGAAATGTGTTGTTAATACATTAAAATTCTAATTTCTTTTCAAAGACCAATATGAAACCACGATTTAGTTATGACTATTTTATGGACACATAAATAATAATAAAACTAGAGGCTCCCAGGAGCCTGTAATCGCTCACCTGGTTTTCAATTTGACATCGAAAGTTGATAGAAAATGGGGGTGTTACACATAATTTTGAAAGTGGGCCACCCAAAGATCATTTTAACTCGAATTTCTGAACAAAAGATTTTGATGTGATCTTTATCTCATAATATTCCTAAACGGAATAAACTGGCTGAAAAAAAATCTCACAGAAAAACCCAGAATATATGTTAAAATTTGAGTTCATTTTGATTTGTAATAAAGCAGAAATTGACAACTAAAGAGATTTCTATTTTTGGTAACAGCAGCCATTTTGAATGGAGGGTGGCGCTGTCTGACACAATATTGAAAAGGGGCCACCCAAGGCACATGTGATCGAGTTAAGCTCAGAAATGGTAAGAGATAGTAGAAATCTGTCGACATATTACAGCAAGTTTTCAACATAATCAATTCAAAGAAGAAAAAACACACACATTAAAATTGGATGCAAAATAGAAATTCTGTATACCTTCCAAATATATGTGAAATTTTAGAATATGAACTGCTTTTTGCCCATTTTCCAAAAAAAAAAATAGATAGTTTTCTTTATCGACTCGTTTCACTTTATGCAATGAACATGTGTGTTACTAGAACAATTGGTCAGATATATTTGTGACAATCAACACTTGATTTCAGTCCGCCCGTCACAATAAAATCATCATCCCTAAGAAGGGTTTAAAACAAATCTCAGATTTTCTTTTGCTACACACACATCTCTGAATTTGTGACATTTCACTTTCTGATAATTTATATGAATTTCAATTTGTCGCCTCCCAACTAGTTGAAATAGGAATATTAAATTCTTGTGAATTACAAATATATATCATAATTAAACAGCTAGTAGTTGCATCTTTTTCTACATTTTTTCTTCTTTGGTGAATCACCAACCTCTAACAACGTCCCGTTTGGGGTCATGTCAGGTACCCTTTTATTCATCTTTGGCCTTCCAATATTATACAAAACAGCTAAATATATTGACTAACTAACAACTGCTCTAAGTGTGTACACGGTTTCAAAAAGTAGGATATCGCCGATTGCTTAGTTGAAAATATGAACTATGGCATTACATGAGCACAAATTGAAACAGGATGCAGACAAAATTTATAGCATCTCCACAAATACTGTGTGAAAGTGACTGACAAAGACAAGAATACAGTGCTTGTTTTGCTAATTAACTTCCATTTTAATATAGCACTTCCTGTTGATCTGTTTCCAAGGTAATGAAAAGATCATTACAATATCAAAAGTGCGATTTTTATCAAAATATAAATTGAAACCGTTTTTGCTCGTGTAAATCTGCTATTCCAATGTATTTGAAGAAAAATATGACTGTATGCATAAGTTAGGAGTTGAAATGCATTTTTTTGTCTATTGTAGAAGACTATTTTTCTTTACCAAGTCTTTCTCATAGTTAAGTCTTTTCGAGACATGAATTGGGTCTAAATTTTCATTTTAACAAAAATACCTTTAAAATCTATTCATAAAAAGATATGCAATGTAAAAGGACAATTGGTTGACATACCAAGGCTATATACATGTATACAACATCAGAATCTGAAGAAAGATTAAAGTTTTCCTAAATATAGACAGGACCAACAGGATATGGTAAAGAGGTATTAAAAACACAAAACTGGTATAATAAATATAAAGCTGAAACACTAATGTAGATGATTTTGTTGTTTTCAAAGAAGTTTATGGGTATTAAAACACCACATCACTTTCAATAATTTTAAAGACAAAACAACCTCTGTAACCATAGCAACCAAATAGCCATTTGTAATATAATAAATTACATGAAATGGTACATTATACTTTATACCGTTTAAGTGGTTTTTTTTCATGGAGCCAAATTTCGCGATTTTCTTCCAAATTGGTTGATTTTTTTTTTAAGCGATACTTAATTTTCACGATCTTGAGTTTTAACCAAAATCAAATTCTAGCGGATTGACCGTTATATTAGAATTACATTATCTGAAATGGTTGACAAACGATTCAAAATAGGAAAAGTTTGAAACCAGAGGCTCTCAAGAGCCTGTATCATTCACCTGGTTATAAAAAGAACCAATTGGTCCTATGTAAAAACTATGTCCTGCAGTGGTAGTCATCTTGGAATTACGATCAACATAAAAAACACAAAGTTTGTAAAGGACCTTCCAATGACTGATGCACAGTTTAGGTTCAATCAGTGCAATAGCTTCAGAGAAGAATATATTTCTGTATTTTCCCCATATGGTCCTGTGTTAATACTATGACCTGTGGTGGCAGCCATCTTGGATTTCCGATCGGCATAAAAAACACACACTTTGTAGAGGACCTTCCAATGATCATTCCTGGGCAGTTTGGTTTCAATTATCCAAGTGGTCTCAGAGAAGAAGCATTTTGAAACATTTTCCCCATAGGGTCCAATGTTAAACTAAGTCCTGCCGTAGCCGCCATTTTTAATTTCATATCGGAACAAAAAACCTTAAGATTGTAGAGGACCATCCAATGAACATTCATGTACATGGCTTTAATCATATTTGTAGTTTCTGAGAAGAAGGTATTTGAACATTTTCCCATAGGGTCCAATGTTAATCTATGTCCTGTGGTGGCGGCGATCTTGGATTTCCGATCGGAATAAAATACAGAAACTTGGTAAAGGACATTTCAATGATCTTTCATTTACAGTTTGGGTTCAGTCAGTTCATTAGTTTCAGAGAAGAAGATCTTTGAAATTTCAGCCAATCAGAGCATATTATTGGCCCTGGCAGCCATGTTGAATATCCGACTGGAACGAAAAACAGTAACTTTGTAGAGGACCATCCAAGGAACATTCCTGCTAAGTTTGGTTCCAATTGGCCAAGTGGTTTCGGAGAAGCTTGAAATGTGAAAATTTTACAGACGACGGACGCCAAGTGATGGCAATAGTTCACCTGGATCTTTGGTCCAGGTGAACTAATAATTGAGTATCGTAGTTTCTTATGGTTATAAATGCACGTATACGGTATATCTTTAGAAAAGATTATATACTGTGAAAGTATTGTTATTCACAGAGTACTTATTTTTGTGGATTTCGTTGATAACTGAAACCATGAAAATTTATATTCAACAAAATAGAACTTATCCATTCATTGTTAGTTCCAGTGTTTAAAACCACTAATTCAAGAATCAATGCATTTTGTAGAAACCACAAAAATTGGTGCCAACGAATAATAGTATTTTCACAGTAGGTCTTTAAAAAATAATAATTTCAATAATCTTTCCAAGTTGCATTCTGTGTGAAAGTGACTGACAAAGACAAGTATACAGCGCTTGTTTTGCTAATTAACTTCCATTTTAATGTAGCACTTCCTGTTGATCTGTTTCCAAGGTAATGAAAAGATCATTTCAATATCAAAAGTGCCATTTTTGTCAAATATATGAAACAGATTTTGCTTGTGTAAATCTGAAATTCCTATGTATTTAAGAATAACTATGAGTTGAAGAAAAATTTGACTGACTGTATAAGTTAATAAAAATGTCTCTAAATTATGACCAATTGTCTCTACTAAAGGCAACACAACCTTTGTAGGCCTAGAAACCAAATAGCCATTTGTAAAATAAAGAATTATATGATACGGCACATTAGACTTTTAGACATCTATGTTTAAAAAGTTTAAATAAGTCTTTAGTGAGCAAGTGATTGTTGTTTAATGCCAACTCTTTTTCAGCTATATCATGGCGAGAACAAGTTAATTTTCAATGAAATGATAATGTTAAGTTGGATTTTTATAGTACTAGCTCCACTCGGACACATTATTCTAATTTCAGCACCAACAAGTTTGTTCTTACTCCTTAATGCTGCGTTCTTGGCAGAGAAGCAGCAAATACCAATTTTATAGTCTTTGGGTCGACCCAGTCAGGGCTGGCACCCCCGATCTACAGCACTTGAGGCTAGCATGTTAACTATTACACCACCCATGCCGTTACATAGGTTTTTAAAAGAAACAAGATGAACTGTTCACTCATGATACCCCAGCATATATGTTCAATGTGTATAAAAACCAACCAAGTCGGCAAACAGGAAGTAGGAATCTGATGGGTCCAAAAACGCTTACTACGATATGGAGTACCTATATGAAGCTTGTGACCCAATATCAGATTCCTGTCATCAATAGTTGCTGAGAAAAATGTGCATATATGTTAAATGTGTATAAAAGCCAACTAAGTCGGCAAACAGGAAGTAGGAATCTGACGGGTCAAAAAACGCTTTCCACAAAATGGGGTACCTATATGAAGCTTGTGACGAAATATCAGATTTCTGCCATCAATATTTGCTGAGAAAAATGCAACGAAAAATTAGCATATATGTTCAATGTGTATAAAAATCAACAAAGTCGGCAAACAGGAATCTGATGGGTCCAAAAACACTTCCCACGATATGGGGTACCGATAAGAAGCTTGTGACCAAATATCAGATTTGTGTCAATAGTTGCTGAGAAAAATGTGACCAAAACTGTGCATATATGTTCAATGTGTATAAAAACCAACTAAGTCGGCAAACAGGAAGTAGGAATCTGACGGGTCCAAAAACGCTACCCACAATATGGCATACCTATATGAAGCTTGTGACCAAATATCAGATTTCTGCCATCAATAGTTGCTGAGAAAAATATCTTGGACGGACAGAGGTAAAGCCCCAGAGGGGGGGTATAATAATTTCAATAATTTTTCCAATTTGCATTATGTAAGGAAGTGACTGACAAAGACAAGTATACAGTGCTTGTTTTGCTAATTAACTTCCATTTTAATGTAGCACTTCCTGTTGATCTGTTTCCAAGGTAATGAAAAGATCATTTCAATATCAAAAGTGCCATTTTTGTCAAATATATGAAACAGATTTTGCTTGTGTAAATCTGAAATTCCTATGTATTTAAGAATAACTATGAGTTGAAGAAAAATTTGACCGACTGTATAAGTTAATAAAAATGTCTCTAAACTACGACCAATTGTCTCTACTAAAGGCAACACAACCTTTGTAGGCCTAGAAACCAAATAGCCATTTGTAAAATAAAGAATTATATGATACGGCACATTAGACTTTTAGACATCTATGTTTAAAAAAGTTTAAATAAGTCTTTAGTGAGCAAGTGATTGTTGTTTAATGCCAACTCTTTTTCAGCTATATCATGGCGAGAACAAGTTAATTTTCAATGAAATGATAATGTTAAGTTGGATTTTTATAGTACTAGGCTCCATTCGGACACATTATTCTAATTTCAGCGCCAACAAGTTTGTTCTTACTCCTTAATGCTGCGTTCTTGGCAGAGAAGCAGCAAATACCAATTTTATAGTCTTTGGGTCGACCCAGTCAGGGCTGGCACCCCCGATCTACAGCACTTGAGGCTAGCATGTTAAACTATTACACCACCCATGCTGTTAAATAGGTTTTTAAAAGAAATCATTTCAATAATTTTTCCAATTTGCATTATGTATGGAAGTGACTGACAAAGACAAGTAAACAGTGCTTGTTTTGCTAATTAACTTCCATTTTAATGTAGCACTTCCTGTTGATCTGTTTCCAAGGTAATGAAAAGATCATTTCAATATCAAAAGTGCCATTTTTATACCTTAACAAAATAATTTATTTACTATTGTTACAAGCACTTCATCAGTAATTTAAAAAAAAATTCTTTTGATCTCATCAATGGATATTCTCAGTATCAACAGACTGACTCTGATACTGAAAATTATAAGCAAGTGTGACATCAAACTCATTATGACGCTGCCACTAAAACAATAACATAAGTTTTGAAGGTCTAAACAAACATTGTCACTAGTATCACAGCCGATACTGGTAATAATGTCCGTCTCGATCTTCATAACTGCAGTTATTCTATATTTATCGACCAATTGGACATTCTCCTTTGATGTGTGCTACTGATAAAGTCTGGATCAATGAACTGACCTGGATCCACAAAAATATTAGGTCAGTTAGTAACTCGCATGCGCAAGAACTGACTCTTATATTGATATTGAACATTAATAGTCATTGTGATGTCAAATCTATTTTGATGTCACTGATAAAAACAATAACGACAGGTTTGAAGATCTGGACATTAACACTAGTATCATAGCTCGTCCTGTAAGACTTGCTGCAATACTAGTGATATTGTATGTCTCGACCTTCACAACTGCCGTTACTCTATATCTATCACCAATGTCATATTTATCTTACTCTCTGCATTTGCAAATTTGATGGCTAATGTTTCAGGTTTAGCTTCCTCATCTGCATAGTCAGCTGCGACACTCCATAACCACGCCCTGTCACTCCCACAATTTGGCTTCAACTCCATCTGAGCAGTAACTATAAATGAAAGAAATAGATAATGGGTGTATAACACCACTTTAAGACAATATTTCAGTTATATACATGTGTATCGTTGATATAAACTCAACTCTTTGTTTGTTTCTGTTGGAAATCCAATCATTAGGGGGAAGGGGGTTGGGATGCCATTAACTGGCTCAACACTACATTTTATTTTTCTCCCTGTTCCTAAACCAGGACCATCAGCATATGTTGCCGTCTTTTTTGTGTATAACGAGTTGAGATGAGAAGTAGTTATTTGCACTGTTTCAACTTTCTTTTTGAGTGGTATTTTTATTTATAACAAATTTGTGCAGGTTTGACAGAGGAAGGTCATAGTGTTTAACGCCACTTTCAATAATATTTTAGCTAAATCATGGAGGTCAGTTTTATTGGTGGAGGACACCTTTAGTACCTGGAGGAAACCACCAACCTGCCTCATGTCACTGATAAACTTTCTATCACATGATGTTGTATCAAGTACACCTCACCATGAACAGGATTCCAACTAACAACATTAGCGGTGATAGGCACCAATTGCATAGGTAGTGGAAAATCCAACCACGATACGATCACAATTGCCTCTTGACAGAAGAGGTATTCAACATCGCTATGGTTGGATGTATTGTCGCTTCGGTCATTATTTTACAACTTTCTATTTTCGAAATATAGCCATAATCTCACATTAAATACAGGGTTCACCACACATAGTAAAAACAAGGCAACATGACTTCTCTCAGCTGACATAAGGGCGAAATGAGGGAAAATCTGAGAGACTTTCGAAAAGTTTGCATGTATTATAACATTTCTTTCCCCTCTACCGCATGTCCCTTACCTTTCACAAAACAAACGTGCTGTACAGCGATTTTAAAAAAGATACAATTAACAAATTTGGAATAAAATATTGAATATATAGACCCTGTATAGGTCGATTTTCAGGAACATAGGAGCTCCTTACATGCGAATATTGAGGAAAAAGTATGATTATTGGTAAAAAAAGATTGACAGAGTGACTTAAACTTCACTTTATGGACAAGAATAGGGCATTATTGAAATTAGGGCAAAAAAAGTCACTGACTTTCCCTGGTTTGGCAAGCCCTGTAGGTAATAGTATATGAACATTTTATTATTTCTTAAGGGTCTTGAGAATTCAATATCTAGTAAACCTACTATAATGATTTGCACAAACTTTTAATGTTTTGTCTCGTCTCATTAACAAACGTATCAGACCAGATTCTTTGTGCTTTAAAAGTTTGCAATCTCCAGTTCCACGCTCCTTCCATTCTGGTGGGTCAAAAGAGTTGTCAAATCTGAACAGTTTGGCACGCCTGTAAAAGACAAGACAGTGTACATGCAGGGCATTTCAGTCATTTTTCAAGTAGGAGGTGATAATCCTAAAGTAGAAGGGCAGGAATTTTTCTAGCCTTACCCAGGGTCTGGTAAAAGGACCCTTTCCCAATGAAAAATATTCTAAAATCATGCAAAATTCACAACATTCTTATCCCCTTATTTTGATTCCCAATTTGTGCAATTTAGAGTGCTAAAGATAAACCAGTATACAAAACAAAGCATGTTTTACTTTCACTTTACATTTTCATTTTTGAAAACAAAGTAACTGGGAAAAAATGCAATTAGACAGGTAATTTGCCATGTTTCCGGCTGCTGTTGAATGCCCTGACTTGTGTGTAATAGAACTACTGTAAGTACAATACTTCTTTGCAAGAAATGCATCAATACCCTTTCCTCTCAAACTATTAATGTATATTTCATATATAAAACAAACTTATATACCTTATCTTGTATCAACATTAATTTCACAAAACCCACAGTTTAATAATAAAATACAAGAAAACTGTAAATGCAACTGTTGCATTATCTTAATACAAACAGGCATTTGCTGAATACATCCAGTCAATATATTTTTTTTTACAAGTAAAAGTTTGTCAGTGACTTGTGGCAGGTCGGTGGTTTTCTCCTGGTACTCCGGGTTTCTCCACCAATAAAACTGACCGCCATGATACAGGGTTTGACACCAACTTCTTCAGTATACTAGTCCAAAGGGCTAGTAGTAATAGTCTAAGAATTTAACTAGCCCTTCCAAAATTTTGGTAGTCCTTGTCACGAGGGCCGTGTTATATTTTAACAATTGCCAATGTTTGACTAGACACCGTTTTATCTTTCTGATACATGGGTTATATTTAGTTGAAAGCACCAAAGGAATTTCCTTCGTATGTTTTTTGCTTTTCTTGTTTAAAAATTCGGCTGTTATTAGATAATGCCTGATTTATATCGTCATCAATTTCAAGTTCGTTGTAGCCTCTTTTTATCAAATTCAATTTGAAGCTTGAAAGGATTGTTTGTAATTCAAGGCAAGCCCCAGAAATTTATGTAAACTCATTTTATTATTTCTCCGTGTCAAATTTCAAGTCCGAACACGTTACTTTAATCATACGGATGAAAGTGCAAATATGATTCTGACGCGGAATCTGAATCGAAAGTAACTGGTTCCCGTTAACAGAATTAAAAAAAATAACCAGTTTACATCAGATTTAGAATTCAACAGCTTTTGCCGTTTTGGTAAATATTAAAATTTACTAGCCCACCGAGCTACGCTTATCGGAACTTTAACTAGCCCTGATCATTTTTTACTAATCTCGGGCTAGTGTTAGTATCGAACCCTGAAATGTTGTTGAAAGTGGAGTTAAACACCATAACTCTTACTCTCTCTCAACAAGTAAAAGGATTTAATTCCTGATATTGTTCTAGCATTGATAAATGAAAATTTTAAAAGGGGATGTTCTTCCAAACAATAAAAGCTAATCAAACTTCATTATTCTGTACATCCCATATATATTTTATAAAAATTAATAATACCAACCAGATTGAGGGGCCGTTGTGATCGAATGGTAGTTGGATTTTCAATTACCTGTGCAATCAGTACCTATCACCACTAAAGTTGTGAGTTCAAACCCGCTCATGGTGAGGTGTACTCGATACAACATTTTATCGGTAATTTGTTAAGTTTCCTTTGATCTTTAGTACCCGATAAATTTAGTAACAACGTTCAGTTGACCACCGTCTCGCGATACTAGAAATTATCAGCTGTTGGTCATTTGCAATGCGCAGTCTAACGTGACGTCACTAAACCTTTCATTAAAAAAAAAAAAGGTCAAAACACAACAAAACAAGAGCACCGCCCACGGATGCTCGACTTTTTCGTATCTGTTATTAAACTGCAGATAACTCTGGATACACAAATCACAGGGTCACCTGCCTTGTTGTAATGGGATCCCCCTTTGATAATGAACAGGTATGTTGAGTTTCATTTCAATGCCTATCATAATTATTGAGAAATTGTATTTTTTAAAGAATTGTCAAAAAGGGGGAATAACTCAAATAAAATGCTGGATGGAGTTGTCTTTTCTTGTCAACACTTTTTACACGTGTATCGAGTTTCAAGTTAATAGCTTTGATGGTTATTGAGAAATCTTAATTATACTAAAATAATATCCCCAAGGCCAAACAAAATTAATTGTTAGCTTTTCAGGCACCGCCGCGTGTGTGTTTTTACTGCCGCATTGATTGTTTTTACATTGGGAAAACAAATTTGGGTCCATTTCCAGAAGTTTGTTGATCGCGATCATTGTCAGTAAAGTGTTTATGTCGAAGGTATGCATGGTTGTTACCGGTATAAGCTGCCACTAAACAACACTGATTATTACTAAAAAAAAAAAGGTGCCTCTTCGAGCTCATCTGATATGAACCTGATAATCCTTGTCTTGCGAAAAAAAATACTAAAAATTAATATATGTGATAAAGTTTGTCAGTGACTTGTGACAGGTCGGTTGTTTTTTTCCGGTTTCCTCCATCAATAAAACTGACCGTCACGATATAACTGAAATATTGTTGAAAGTGGCATTAAACAACATAAACCAACAAACAAGATTTTTGTTTGTTTCCTTACAGTTTTAATATGTCTTCTTCCTCTTCTTCTAAAGATTTTACTTCTACTTCTGGTAATTTTATAACTGGTTCAAAATGGATTTCTGGTGATTCAACTTCTTCCTGCTGCAAGAAATAAAACAAGACAGGGTTAAAAAAATATCTTTTAACAGGTAGTCCCAGAACTTTCGAAATCTCTTTCCTGTCTGTCAGATGTGGACAATGTGTCAGATCTATCAAACATTTGCCGGACCTACATTTTTTTTACAACTTCAACTGAATTACACATATACTGGCTAAATCCATAAAATGGTTTGTTTACAGCTTCAAGTGATACCTTGGAATACTCAAAGTTAGTACAACACATTTTTGTGTGACATGTGGAAATATACATACAATACAATAGACTTGTGTATGAAATAAACAAAGATACCAAGTTTGCATAATGCTAGCTATGCACATGTTTCAAGGTGTTACCTCTTATAAATAAGTAGCATTAGGTCTGGACCGAATCAATTGGATGACTGACAACCTTTTTTTTTTTTTTTTATATTTTTTTTCTCCTATAGTCAGGATTTTATAAATTCCCTTACATCACCACCTGACTAGGGTGTGACAGGAGTTTTCAAAAATAAGTTTTGTGACTAAATTGGTTTTACATTTTGATAAACAAAATAAAGAAATAATAATATATAATAGTAATAAACACTTTCATTCATCTTTCACACACACTCTCTTACCATTTTGTTTTTCTAAAATATTTGATTGCTCCTGACATTTTGTACTTAATCAAAAAAGCTGAAAAAAGAATCTCATCACTATATGAATCAAACAAACAAAAAATATTATGATTAGTTGAAAATATATTGTAAGGGGGTCTGACAACCTAGGCCTAAATTAAAATTAAGTTTGTTTCCCCTTTCACCGACCGACCCTTAAAAAAGCCGCCTAGTCAAAAAAAATTATTGCCAAAAAAAACCAACGTAATTTCCGGAAAATCGATGCGCGTCCGTCCGGAATCGGTTACACATTTAGTAGTCAAACTCTTCAATGTGAAATCAAAATTTGATTATATAGACAAAAATCGGAGATTGCAAACAACGACAAGTTTGAGAAGCGAAAGTAATTAATGATGCCGGTCATCTTTTTCAAGCGTTTTGTCAGTCCCAAGTTACTGAAAAATTGCTCCAGACATCGGGTCTGACGCGAAGTAGTTTAAATCAGACCTAGTCAATATTTTGTCCGACGATTTTCGACAGCTCTGCAAGTCCAAAGGACTAGAATGAGTGAGCGACTGTTGTTGGATGCCAGATCAGCTATATCATGGCGAGAACAAGTTAGATTTCAATGAGATGACCATGTCTGCTTTCTACTAGACCAATACACTTAGTCTGACAGATCCGAGTTCGAGGGACCGATGTTTGACTGTATATCATGTCGAGAACAAGTTAATTTTCAATGAGATGATGATGAGGTCAGCTGTGTACTAGACCAACACGCTTAGTTTAATTTTTATAATGCTAGTTCACTGAAAAAGCAGTCCGTGGTAGACATGTCGCTCCACTCTGACACATTACCCTGCTTCTGAACCAACCCGTGTTTACTTTTACTTCATACATGTGTTAGTGACTTCCAACACTGAATAATTCAATATTAATCATTTTGCTCTTCAGGAATTGAACATATCACAGAATCATTTTCACTTGCTCCGGGCAATCGGACAACCGTTAATGTCGAACCCTGGTGGTTTTTTAAACAGGTTTATAAAGAGTTTAATCAAAAGACAATGGCACATGAAACAAAATTTTTTGATTTGAAGCTAATGAGGGTTGATTTATTTATCTTATAGTCTACGAATAGAGAGGAACCAATTGTTATGCAAATTCATATAACCTTTAGGGTTGGTGAAGTACAAATTTTTTTAAAGAAAACATTCGCAGTCATTTATTTATGATTATTATCTTCTCATGCTACGTGTGTCACAGATTCCATTATAGCCGAAGTTGAGCAAAAGTCTTGAATAGCAATATTCTATATAGCAGGGGTTTCAAAGTGGGCCGGTACCCGGTACTTTTACCCGCCTGAGATCGTGTATAGTACCGGCAGAAATTACTGAACCCCCCAAAATTAGCGGTGGTCAAAACCACAAGTACGATGGTCGACAGGCTTGTGGAATATTTTCCATAAAAAATTAATGATCACGTCAATTGCTAAATTCTCGCATTCAAATCGAACAACTGCGTCACGACCAAGTTGATGGGATATTCCCTGTTTTAAAAATAACTTTACCTTAGAATCGTAAATAGCAGTTTGCGCATGCGGTAAATAGATATGTTTTCGCCCCAATATCTTTTCATCCTTGTGTAAAACTCGGACCGGAACAAAATAAAAAAATTACTGATTACAAATTATCTTCAAACACAATTAAGTGTAATCTCCAGTAATATAAGTATGATCATTATGTATTATGAATATATGACTACACAATATTTTGTGCGATTTTTTTGTATCCATTTAAAACCCAAGGTGGAATCATTCTGGGGCGTACTGTCTTGTTGCTTAACTCCGTCCATATTGTTTAACTTCTGGTATAAAAAAATAAAAACTTCTGGCTAATTTATTTACATATTTTGACCGGGCCCTACCGCGGTTGTTCAGAGAAATGAAAGTGTGCTGAAAAACATTTTAAAAAGGGGGTACGAGGAGATAAGGGATAGAAAATTACTAGAAATTTTGAAAAAGGACCGGACATGGCTCAAATACGAATTACATTGTAATGTCAAAACGGCGGCCTCCCTTTTTTCCAAAATAATTTAACTTTTGTGATTCAAATGTTAATAAATGTCTTCCTGCGAATCGTTTTTGTTCGAACATTTTTTTTGCACATAAGTCGTGAAAGTAACAATATATATTGTTTTTGTTTAATTATATTTGTATTGATCTATTAAAATTATAAATTTTATTAAAGATTGATGATTGCAAATTAAATTTATATGTTTCATCAAGGATATATTCTATATACGTCCTTGGTTTCATTAATTATGACACTTATATGTCTTGATCCATGCCAATGGTCTTTGATGAGTTTAATTACTGGTAATAAAGTAAAAAAAAAACACAAGCCAAGGTATTGTGAAAAAGAAAAGGACAAAGCCAACAAAAGAAATGGGAAGTTTAAGCTTTGATAACAATGGCTTGGTCAAGCCTAGCTGCGGAACCATAGCTATGTATGGTCCTTTCGGGTTTTTTTAAGATATGGCAGACTATCTATGAATAATGTTGGCTGAAGTCTGTAAACTGAAATATTCAATAAAGAAATTGGGGGGAAAATCCAGGCATTATGCATGGTCTTCACTCTTGGTGAAATCTGAACTCTTAAAGTTAATGGGATTTTTCTTTCAAAAACAATTAATGTTTTGCAGTCTCTGAAGTACATTTTTTGGTCCACAAAATGCTAGATTTCAGGAGCTTCCGCCCCCTGGACCCCTTATGGCCCTCAGCCTAATTTTTTAGGTACCTCCTAAAATTTAAGAAGTACCTCCTATTATAAAAAACTTTGAAACCCCTGATATAGCTGCGGAATCGTAGCCCTTTATGGCGGACCATAGGGCTAGGGATTTCACCCTATCAAAAATTTGCGGAACTGCGACCAAGAATTCGTCGCACCTTTCAACAGTAATTTTCACGACAAAACGCTTTGTGAGAGCGGAGTCATGTAGATATCTCGTTTCGTTACATATTTATCTATCGCTTTTCATATTTACTTACTTATTATTATTCATTTCTAGCTCATTATAATAAAAAATGTTTCGATATTAACTGATTTCACCTACATGTACTTAGTCTCGCCATCTTGTCTTTGTGGTATTGTCGCTTTGAGGTCACATGACTTTTGAGAGATGACTCTAACAGCAAAACATGTGTTCGGTTTGTTTACGTTTTACCAGAGGTTTTGCACGACGATTTTTTTTATCTGAAATAAAATATTTATTCAACCTAGAGGGAAATATTTTACATATATTAACCAGAAATGTTATTTTCTTCTATGATTATTCCAACTGAGGTGAACTCTCATTCAACATTTTCAAGTTTTTCATGTAAACAAACCAAACACGTTTTTTGCTGTTAGTCATCTCTCAAAAGTCATGTGACCTCAAAGCGAGAATACCACAAAGACAACATGGCGGGACTAAGTAGGTGAAATCAGTTAATATCGAAACATTTTTTATTATAATGAGCTACAAATAAATAATAATAAGTAAGTAAATATGAAAAGCGATAGATAAATATGTAACGAAACGAGTTATCCACATGACTCCGCTCTCACAAAGCGTTTTGTTGTGAAAATTACTGTTGAAAGGTGCAACGAATTCTTGGTCGCAGTTCCGCACATTTTTGATACGGTGAAATCCGTAGCCCTATGGTCTACCAAAAAAAAGGACCATAAAGGGCTACGGTTCCGCAACTACATTCTAGACACATGACATGTATTTTGAACATGTTATTGTTAGAAAAGGGTAGCTGCAATAATGTAGCTCCTGTGACAAACTTGTGTCTCGGCAGAGCTACAAAGCGGTCCCATTCGTCACAATGGAGCAAAAAATAAATTGCAGTTGAAACATAAAAACTTACTATTTACGCTTCAAACATTTCATTTTAACTATTACTGATGATCCCAGTTCCTTGTTAAATCGGTTTGGCTGAGAAATGTATGCTTTTCAAAGGTAGCAACGACCTTGTTCAAATTCATCGATCATTCACCATAACCGGAAACTACGGAAGGCGGAGATTTTCTTCGCCAAATATGGTATCGACATCCAAATAAGGAAAATACCAAAGTGAGGCTGGAAATGGCGAAATTCAAAATGTCCAGAGAAAGTAAACATGGATTTTTATTTTGTGGGAATTACATTCTAAAATACTGGTAGGTGATAAAAGCTTGTTATAATAGTGGACAAAAGGAAATGTTACGTCGTATTAATGATAAATGCGGGCTTCAGAAACTCTGAAAGCGAGTGCAAAAAATCTTGGCGGCTGCTCCATTACGTGTAATGGCATCCCGTTAAAACCCTTGTGAGTAAGCGAGCATTTAGGGTTTTATTATTAGAACTAGAAAAGGGGGAAGGGTTCACTGTTCTGCCTGTGGGCGAAACCACTTGAATGAAATGGACAAGAGACGAAACAACTTGATGCCATTTTTGATGCAACCATATTTCTATACAAATTTTTGTATCCTAATACTTGTTATTTAATATGTGCGCTTTGATCTCGACTATTCTTGTTCTTATTGTTGAAAAAAGGAAAGCTCTTGAAAACTTATGTTTTTGTGCTTTGAAAAAAATAACCCACTTTAAAAATAAACATTTTTTTTCTATTCTGTTAGTTTTAATCCAGTTTCTTTACACAGTCATTGACTGTGATAAAACATTTTTCCCTCAATCCATGCCCCCTTTTCTCGACCATTAGAAAATTTACACTCGTGTTTCTGAAACGAAATAACAGTGGTGTTATCTCAAAAAGTGAAAAATTGGAAACTTTACGATTGGATTATACCTTATCGTCTGCCATAATACACGGATGATGGTGGATTTATTTCACGTTTATTGTCAGTAAAATGGCGCTTCCCGCTATCCCAGTCCGAGGTTGTTTTATGAACTCATAGACTTTTGTGACTGTTATTTCTCGACATACAATTTGTTGTTTATCATAAATAAAACAGATCTGTAATCTCAGCAGTTCGTCTTAATCTCGTATAAATGTTTTTGTCTACTGTACTAGCGGAGAATTTTCGGCATCCGACGTCTTGGTAGAGTTGTTTCCCTTCCGAAAAGGAAAAAGGAAGTTGCTAGTCTTAGGAAAACAAAATCTAAAAAAAGTAAAAATAAGTATATTTAGTGTTTTAATTTATTGATCATGGATGATATTATAAATTTAAATAAGTTTTATGGAGAAGAATAAAAGGTATAAACATTTTTCTTAAATATTAAAGAATAATTTTAATAAAACTTTTAAAAGTCAAACAGATGATCAGGAAAATTTTCATTCCCCTCAAGAATAACATCTAAAGTTATCATATGAAACGTAATTAGGGAAATTCAATCATAAAAAAAAAAATCTAATAATTTAAAATTATTAGTTAAATGTCGACTTTCAAATCTAGAAAATGCGAAATGTCGAATCTTAAATTCTCTAAATTTTGAATCTTGAAATTTCCACTTTCTATTGAAATTTCCATTTTATAAATCTACAAATTTCGTATGTATCTCTGTACCTATGTATAGATGTAGTAGAAACTTTTAAGATCATAAAGGGTATGGACAAAGTCGAAATTGACAACATATTCCCCAAAAATAATATCGCAACTACAAGAGGACATAAATACAAAATATACAACTTGAAGCATTGTCGTACAAATATAGAAGAAAATACAATTTCCCCCAAAGAGTAGTAGCCCATTGGAATGCACTGCCTGAAAGCATAATAGATGCAACAAGTGTAAATAGTTTTAAAAATAGACTAAACAATCATTGGAGAAATATTGTAATTAAATTTGTTCCCGACTTTTAAATTACGGACCGGAAGCGGGTATTAGTAGAAATGACAATGTGATCTCAACTAACAAGTAACAAGAGAATAAAGATATATATATATATGATATAACCAAAAAAAGATGTTAAAAATATCGACATTTCGACTTAAAAGTCACACGATACGGAAACGCCGTATACATATACAATGTAGGTGCCGATTTAATGACTTTGCCCCTTGTGTGCCCTCTATTGGACAATAAAATTCTTATTCTTATTCTTATTTATATTTTTTAATACAGTTTTAGAAATTTTCAGCAAAAAGTATTTCGGGAGAAAGCTACACATGTTTTCAAGATATCTTAATAAAATGTGTCATATAAAGTTGTTGACAGAGACTCTGGTTGTTGACATAGTTTAAATCATTTAGGGTTAATGTATCTCAGAGATATCTTAAAAAGTTTTTATATATAATACTGAGGAATTTACCCTATCTTTTAAACTTTAGAAGAAATGTTTTGTTTCATAAATTCGCCTATAAAGTGATCATTGAATAATTTACTAAAAACAACTCCATAATATATTTTTTTTAGGAACAAAGTCTACCATAACTTTGTTTATTTATTATTTATTTATTTATTTATTCTATATTGTTTATTCCAACTGGAATAAATATCATGTGAATCATGATTTCGGTTCCAGTCGGAACAAATGCTATGGCGGAAATTATTTCAGCACAATCGAATGACAGTTGGATTTATATATCTACGTTGTCTCTCGCCACTTAAAGTTGCGAGTTTGCCGATTCCCACCGGAGCGAGACGTAACCGATACAAATTATAAGTATAACCTTTTTGTCAGTGAAGTTTCTTTCCTTTTACTGCAGAACATGGCGTCGCCAATTACTCATAACCCCTCTAGATCTAATTAGTGCACATGTAGTGGTCATGAAATCTATCAGAGGTGTAGGAGCATTCCCTGGCACACTTCGGATTCTACGTCCCTGCGTACTGAATCAGAAGTTTTTTTATTTGATCTACTTGTAGCGTTAACGTTATAATGACTTATTTACACCTGATATTGAACAATAATTACAAAATACGTATACAGATAAGATAAGATAAGATAAGATAAGATTGTATTGTCCAATCAAGGTCACAGCAAGGGGCAGAGTCATTACAGTGATTTATATTACAAAAAAAAACCATTCTAATACATAAATGTAATAAACGGTATACAAACAAGCAATTTGCAGAAATTAGATTGGTACATAAGTACTAAACATAGCTATGTCTCTGATGAGTATAATATTTGGAAGAGTCCACTGGGCAATTACAAACAAAAAACAAAAACAAAAAAATATATATATATATCATTTGTTGATATTTAATAAGTTATTAACTTCTTCTGAACACCGAAATATAAATAAACCCTTTTAGTTTTACAAGGGGCTAGTTCAATGACAGAAGGCAGATCCAGCGTCCTCCCCATGACCAATGTACATACATGAGAGCAATGCCATTCATATACAGAGATCATCAAGGGCCGGTGCCTAAAGGACATTTAGACTGGAAATGATTAAACAAAATGAAATTAAAATGAAATTATTAAAGTCCTCCTCATGGCCAATGTACATGGAGGAAATTTGCATCATCCAGATACAGAGGCCATCAAGGGCAGGTACATTAGGACCAATATACATGTACACTCATAGATACACTGATATTGAGATTTAAGTCTAATCATTATAAATATTTCTGTTGGGTCATTAAAAAGTGACATTCAAACATTAAGAAAATATTTGTTTAGTATTTTCTAAAATAGATTTGCCACGTAATGTAACAAAACATAGCAATGTTTCTATATAATCAACACTTCTTTGTCTTCTTGAATGCTGTAAAATTTATTCTTTACAAATTTAGTGTGGGGGAACGCCCTGTACGCCCCACCCCGTCTAAATCAACATCCGTGGCTGATTAAACTCCCGAGGCAGCCCATCATGAGCATGGCCAGAACTGATAACACTCCGTTACTCTCCACTCATCTCATATGAACACCGTCTGACTTGGGCTCGTCTCATAACTGAACTGTGTTTAATAGCTTCAACATAACATCAAATACATTTACCTATTAGACATATTAACATATAATAAATGGAAGATACGATCTTAGTCAATATAGCATTCATCGTCGATAGCCAACAGGTCATTGCCTTCCGTCCGTTCATTTCCTCTAATCCGGGGTCGTCGTAGTCGTGATCGTATCCATGGTAGTTGGATTTACAACTGTCTGCAATCAGTGCCTATCACCACTAAAGTTGTGAGTTCGAACCCCATTCATGGCGAGGTGTACTCGATATAACATTATGTGCTAATCCGGTTTGTCAGTGACTTACGACAGGTCGGTGGTTTTCCCCAGGTAGTCCGGTTTCCACCATAAACCAACCATCATTTCCTCTAATTATTTATTTTAATTTAAAGGAAATCCCTTTCTGTTTAAAAGTTGTGTTTGCAATTTGATTGGTTGTAAATCAGTTCGTCGGAACTAATCAGACTCGGAATGAAATGACTCACACAATGATTTCTCTTCCAGTTGACCCGAGGGTGATTAGTGGAGAGTATTCCGAGCGTGGTAAGTCGTGGATAATCACCGATGGTGAAACCCGTGGTCTCATTGGAGTTCCAGGTTGCAACGTTGATTGATTGATTTTTGGTGTTTAATGCCACTTTCAGCAATAAGTTCAGCTATATCATGGGGACCAGTTTTAGTGGTGGAAGAAGCCGGAGTACCCGGAGAGAACCACCAACCATGGGCAAGCAACTGGTAAGCTTTACCATTTGCGGCTGCGAGTCGAGTGCACCCTTTTTGTAATTTACAAAGCCTGACGCGAACCCACCCCGTATTGGTGATAGGCTTGCATGAGTTGTTAGGTAATCCAACTACCTTTACTCATTGAGCCACCTGGGCCCTCTTGTAATGTTGACTCGTCACAGTGTACCCGACTGATTCATATTGTCTACTCTCTAATTCACTGGCGGTCTTTATTTTGAAAAAAAAGGCCACTATTTTTGACAACAATGCAAAATATTAACACACGAAGACTGGTATACCGATTAATGTGTAAAAGAACAGAAATTATGTGAGGTTTTACTTTCTTTGTAGAAAAATTATGAAGAACATGTTGAATGAGACTGAAATATACTTAATTGTCCAATCAGAATAATTATGCTAAAATGTTAATATGTTCAAAATGAGCTGTGTTCTTCGCCATTGTAACATCTATTTCTTACCTCTGTCAGAGGCGTAGGAGCGAATCGGAAAGTGGGGCCGGGGTCTTTTCTGTGAGGAGACCTGCATCTTTAAAGTGGGGGAAGTTTTGTAAGTGGACCGGGTTGTCACCGGAAAGTTGGAAAGTGGGTGGAGGAGGGGGACTTTCAAAACTGACATGCAAACAAAATTTTTGTTTTCTGTAAGCACACCCTTTTACCTCTTGATGTATTGGAAATGTTTGGCTTCCGTGTTACAAATTCTACAAATACCTTTTCGAAGTTGTTGCACAAAAAAGTGGGGCGGATACCCCCTTTCCCCCGGTACCACGTGCCTGTCTGTAGATAAATTACTAGTATTAGTAATAGTATGGTCACTTTCTACGGGGATCAAAATGATTAAGTTGCACCGAATCTTCTTTTAAAACTCAGTCACACTCTAAAAAATTATTTTACTGGAAATAAAACTATATTTATATTCAACAAATTGCACTGGTGGCTTATATAATTATATGACATTATCAATATTTCCTTGTTGTTATTATGTACATTATATGTATGTATTCCATATTGTCAAGGATTTATATAGTAAATATATAAATCCTTGATATTGTCAATCATTGTAATTGCTATGCCCCTTGTGGGTCCTTAATTGGTCAATAAAGTATTCGTATTCTTATACTGGATTCACAACATTGTTTACATCTTTGTTTTCGACTCTTCGCCTTTCAAGCGAAATGTAGGAATTGTATAAATAACCATTCACACTCCATGCTACTTGATTTATTTTTGGCCATCGAGATCGGGATTGTTCATTTAAAAAAACCGCGAAAGAACTTATTGACCTTCCTAATTATCTATTCTCGCGAGATTCATGTCAACATCGCGTGATGTAATATGGATGTCGATCTCTGAATTTTGACACTTACAAACTGTTGAGATCGAATGCTTATCATGTTTAAGATACTTTAGATTATCAAAATGGGTGGAAAGGAATCAAAATTATCGTATATACCTTATGAAGAAGCTGTCAGACGACGTAAGAACAATACTTAATAGAAATAAGCACCTGCTAAATATTGCAAATTTATGTTGACATTTTCGTCTGTCAAAATTTACATCCTGATATGTCATCGTTCCAATACCATTTCTATATGGTTGGTTCTTTTTAGTGTAATGAGAATCCCAAACGATTAATTTTGAAATCGATACTAGTTTTTCGTTTGAACACGAAATTCTGATGTCCGTATAAAAAGGAAATCGTGTGAACTCGTATTTTCAGTCTGACATCAAATATTGACATGGGCAGTGCCGGTAGTTTTTGTTTTGTTTAATGCATAAGAACTTCAACGAGTGTTCCAGTCTATAATACCAATTGTGGTTTAGTTAAAAAGAAAGTGATTAATTTTAAAAATATGATTTACTCCATTTCTTGACCCAGATATAAAAAAATAGTGACTTGGTCTCGAGGAAGTTTTTTTTTACTAATTTGTGGACTCCATGATGACATCATTATACCAACTTGGAATGGAAAAAATTATGCTGAACAATTTTAGTCAGACAAAAATTATTTATTAGTATTTTCAAGTTGTCTCCAACAATTTTGAGTCGTTCCGGCCCCAAGCCTTTCCGGTCCCAAACCAGACCGGCCCCAGACGATCCGGCCTCAGTTTTTCATTATTATTATTATTGTGTTTATATTTCTTTTTTTTTAATATATAAAATATTTTAGGTTTTGTAATATTCGGAAAGAAATAAAAAGCTGACAACTATCTATATTTCAATGAAATTACCGGTGTGATTTTCTGATGAATGATTTGAAGAAAAATAAACAAAATAATGAGTTTTCACATTTTTTTTTATTGATGACATATTTTATATGATAGTAAGACTACAAACTTAACACTACAAAAAGTTCCCAAAAAGCACTAACACTGTAACACTAGCACTAGCACATGATCTTAGATAAGTTTAGTCCGAGATACTGATGGTGCAAAGAGGTTACCAACTTCACGCAGAAACTCAGACGTGCGGAGAGTGTTTTCCTCGTAAAGGTCTCGTAGAGATACATGTAGGTCCTATATTGGAATAAGATATAATTTCAATATTGTTGAAATAAATTTTAAAGTATAGCAACATGGAACATTATTTCACTATTTTGCCAATCTAAATAAATTAAACTTGTTTTCAATTAGATACGATAACGTAACCCTCATTCCGTGTGTGCTCCAGTTAGTGTTACGAATCGGTCCCATTCAACGTATGGGAGCAAATTAAAATTTTCGTTCCGTGAATATTTCAACTTTCTTTTTGCATATCTGGTCATAACTTATTATTCCCTACAATTTTTAAGTAATGGTGATACGAAATAAGTGTTACAATACCTGTTTCTACCTTCATGGTCGATTTCGTATTCGAAAATTGTTTCTTGTCCGCCATGGCACCTTACGTATACTCTCGTGATGGGCGGAGCCTATCCATATATGGATCTGAATGCCAAATATAAAAAACTACTATGAAGTTTTACTACGATTGATCCAAATAAGGATATCTCCAAAACGAGGCAAGTGCACGTGAAATAGCAAAATGTCAGACAGAAAGAAGATTTCATGCATTAAAATTTTCAGATGGATATAAGTCTACCATGGATTGATGCAGCGTTTACTTAACACCTCAAGGTTTACCTAAATATATTTATCTTTCACCCCCGTTAATTTTTCCAACCACTTACAACGGAATTAGGACAAAAAACCGCCCGGTGTGAGGGCGCTGCTACCATGCGTTGAATGGAACCGATTCGTAATCCTCGCTGGGAGCAAAAGCGGACTGAGGGTTACGTTATCGTATCTAGTTTTTAAGATGCTTTAAAATGAGAAAATGAGAAGATTTCACAATTTTAAAATAAAGTTAAAATTACCTGAATTGCAAAGACGATGTTGCCATCGGAAACAGCCATCGCACTCTAAGGCATGCTGTCTCGGTCTAACGTGAATCTTGCATACAACACAAGGGTACGTAGCCATGGTTGAATGTTTTAAGTTCACGAAGCTAATGAGGACTTTTTGATTAAATATGTATTTTGACGGCGACTTTCTCAAAGTGAAATTGCGCCCTTAAATTTTTTTTATATAGAATTTAGATAATTCTATTATTACTTAGCTTTGCATTTAGTACTAGTATATAAATGTGTTGTGAGTTAAGGAACAAAAATGAATCCATATAAGAGAGAAGTGAATACTTTAAAATTTATGTGAATTTTAATGAGGACTTTTTTTCAAACTTTCTTTTTATAAGGAGCAGGCGGCACATCCAAGACTTTTTCCTAATTAATCCTCTGCTTGTACAATAAAATGGCTTGGGTTTTGAGTTCTTTTTTCTGTGATTACAATATTAATTAATCCCAATCATATTACCAATATAATATAAATGAAGAACAATAGACTAATTAAGCGTTAATGATCTTGAAGATTTTGTTTGGACAAGGCTTTCTTTTTAATTTCTTTTATGTTAAAAGAAAGTGAAAAACATCAAAGAAAAATATTAATGACTTTAACTTAATAAGTTAAACTCTAAGCATGTAAATGTGTTATAATATAGTGTATTCATGATATTTTATATTGGGGCCGAAACGACTATGTTATTTGGGGTCGGACTGACACGGGGCCAGAACGACTGGGGCCGGACGGGTATTGGGGCCGCATCGACCTGCTTCCTTCTCCAACATGTCAAATTTCATAGCTGTAGAAGTGTTGTTGACAATTTAAGAGTTCAACAGACTTGTATTGATATACACAGGGTTTATTTATGAAAAGAATAAAAGCATTTTGAACTTCGAAGTATGCGGCTTGGATTATTTATTGCATTTCTTAATACATTTTTATCAGAACACTGTAAACTAAATGTAAATAAACGAATCCCCTTTTTTCTCAACTTTCCATGTCCGGTTTGTGAGTGCACATGTACATGGTTTGAAATATAGCTCTAGACATGAATAAAGGTGCAATTTTTTCCTGAAATAATTTAAAACTACCAGCGTAATGTCTTGTGGATACTTTAAACTATATTACAAATATGTATAGCCATTCATTAAAATATAGTCAACAGTCTCACTCTCTAAGCAGTATCCTCTTGTCATAATTACTCATCCAAATTTAGGTTGAAATCCCAGGAGTAAAGAAATAAAAAATTTTAACTTTACAATAGTGACAGGAAACATATTAAACAATCATGCTACAATCTGAACTCTGCACAGATAGGTTTATCATTTACACATGTTGCCATAAAACGTGATGCACCAACACACCAGACTTGACAGTACTTGCAATGATGTCGCAGTAACTTGTTAGAATTTAGTTGGAACTGCTGCAGTTATTAGTAGTGATGATTTTGACTCAGTTCTTCCCAATTTAATTTTAATTAGATGTTTGTTGAAACTTTTTTTTTTGGCAATGCACTCACATCTAATAACATGCACTATGAGTATGAGCAAGATTCAAAATTAACCATAATATTGTCTGAACTAGTTATTTCTACCTGGACAACAAATAAGATAATTTTCCCTTGCATGAACATGTATTCACTAATGAGAAGGTTATAAAATCATGGCTCTATTGGTATGGAAAATGTTTAAATTGCAATTATACCAACACAAATAATCAATGAATGGTTGCATTTTTCAGTGAGAGATGTAGAGCAAAAACGCTTAAAAGATGCCTTTAAAAGGGCATCTACCTTTGGAGGACAAATGACGGAGGCCATGTTTTTAAGAGAAGTTCTTGGTGATGGTGTTCCAGCAGCAGTTGCGAAAGTAAGTGTTTGATTTGACCCAATATATAAGAAAGGTTTCCATTAACTGTTAATTCTATCCAACTCTTACTCTATATACAATGTACCATATACCATCTGACATAAGAGCTGTATTAGATGTTATCATATGGTAGTTAGTTTTACAATATACATTTTTACATGTACCTGTGCAATCGATGCCCATCAGCATATAAGGTTTGTGAATTTGACTGCACTTGGAACAACTTTATGATAAGGATAATGTGTCAGAGTGGGGCACCATGTCTACTGTCTTTTTGTGTCTATTAAACGCACTGGTGCATAGAACCTTTTTCCTCTTCAAAATATCTGTGGAAAATTCTAGTTCCTATCTATAGAACGCAGGGAGATTCAATAAAACATTCACGACAGAAATCCTCGTTCAAACGGCAAAATACTGCTTACCACAGATCAAGTATTTGTTAATCCATGTATTTTTGATAAATTTTAGACAGGGAAATGTTAAATTAGTTTTGTTAAAAGAGTTTAAACCGATTATTCTACATGTTGCAAGTGAAAATTAGCTGTTTTGTGAAAGCGGGAAGTTTATCGGTAATGTTTAATTTGAAAACAAGTTCAAAACAGCAATGAAAATGATATGGATGGAGCAGTTGATTTTTTTGTCGTTCTTTATGTGAATTATGGTTGTTTTAAATAATAAATATGTAGATATGTTTAATCTTTAATCAGTATTAATTCATCAAATAATGAACCATTCATGTGATCAAAGATAGGCAAGCTTGGGTCAAGCTTAAAATAGGAAGTAATTACGATCGATTCAAATAAAGAGAAAACAATACAAAAGTAATAACATTAATTAAGACCTGATCAAAGAGATTATAATTTCTTTTGAAGTGTACTCATATTGTACCAATGCTACCATATATTATATAATATTGACAGGTGTCCCAGTATGTTCAATTATCTTTTCACACCTTGTTATACAATATACAGTCCTTGACCTTGTCAACTGCTGTAAAAATCGATAATTCAAACAAAAGTTCAATACCCAAACACAGGTAATTTCACCCCAGGAAAAAATAGATTGAAAAAAAGTAAAATATCACACGTCTGATAGCAAACATTTGACAGTTATTCCTGCCTTCGTATGGACAATTAGTTCTGAACAACAACACCATAGTTCTGAACAACAACACCAATGCACAAGTATGATAATCGACAAACATCAAGAATATTTACATACCTTTCAAAAAGGCAATGAACAAACAATAAATATAATTTGTATACAATTTTATTTTAAATAACACATATATAATGAACACAATTAATGTTATTTGAACATTAATTCATCGATCATTGGGAATATTGCCGTCCGTGAACTCAAAGCTATGCTACCGGCAACTCTCTGCGTGACCTGAAAAAAAGTGTCTTGATACTTGCTCTTATGCATAAAATGCACCCCACCTACAAATTATCATTTTAAAGCATAAGACCGCGTTCTATACGTACCAAAAAACAGTATCTGCAGACTGTAGTTTCAGTGGGCTATCCCTTAAAAAAATCTAACTGAGCATGTAGGTTTAGTACACAGCAGACTTCATCATCATATCGTTCATTGAAAATAAACTTGTTCTCGCCATGATGTCATATAGCTGAAAAATTCTTGGCTTTATGCTCATTCATTGACATTTACGTCACCGAATACTGCTTTGACGACTATTTTACCTATTTTGTTCCTGTATTTAAATACTGATACAGTGACAGCCGGAACCTTTGAACCGTAATGAGAGCGGGAGGTTTGGCGCCTTAAAATCTGATTCAACCCACCATTTCTTTAGAAATGCCTGTACCAAGTCAGGGTCATTACGGTTTTCACAGTTTTCCGGTTGTTGACTGATTTTGTCTGTTTATATAATTATGAGTTTTGACTTTCCCTTTATAAGATTGTTCGGAGTTCGGTAATTTTGTTATTACCTTTATTCACACACTCTAAAGTGGCTGTTTACATTTACTATCTTTGTTGCCATTCCACAGATTATGACAAATAAAATCTTAAATGTTGTTTTTTATTTATATTTAATTGCAGTTGATATATAAAGGATTTGGTGGATCATCGAAAGGACTATCTTTTAAAGACCTAATTAGTGGACTGGTAGTTCTGACTAAAGGGAACAAGGAAGAAAGAATAAAGTGTAAGGTTTAAAATACATTATAACAAATTTCTCAGTTTTTCTGTATTTATGTAAAGACAAATTTGTAAACAATAGATCGTTTCTTTTTTGAAGATGACATATATCAGAAATTAACCTGTAGCTATCAAATTTATTGGACACAACTCATTTCTGGAATAGCCTTCATCAGGTATGCTGAAAGTCGAAAATTTGGAAAGCCAAATTATTTAGAATTCTTTGGGAGCAAGAAAATTAAAGGGCCTAAACAGAATAACCAAAATTGGCTAAGTTTACCTATGCCTAAAGGTGATATATAGAAATTTCATTTCAGTAGTATTTTATATGATGAGTGTTAAATTGTTTGATATATGTCAAAATTTGTTGTAAAACTAGCAATTACTTCTATAGGGGTTAAGCGATTTTATAGACAAATAAATATGATATAATGTTGTATGCTATAATTTTGAACTTTTTGTGTCAGTTCTGATACATTTTCAACATTAGACCACTTTGGTATAGATGTACACATGTGAAGAAATCTGTTCTCATGTGACCATTTTGGTTTGGATATATATAAAAGAAATCCTAAGAGATTACTCTGGTATCGATATAGAAAAATTCTTACTCATTAGACTACTTTGATATAGATATACATTTTGTATGTTCTCCTGAGGCCACTTTGGTATAGAAACACACAAATATGTTTTCATGAGACCACTGTTGTATCGATTTAAACAAATACGTTGTCATGAGACCACTTTGGTATAGATACACACAAAATTGTTTTCAATAGACCACTTTGTAATACACACAAATACGTTGTCATGAGACCACTTTTGTATAGATACACACAAATATGTTTTCATGAGACCACTTTGGTATAGATACACACAAAATTGTTTTCATGAGACCACTTTGTAATACACACAAATACGTTGTCATGAGACCACTTTTGTATAGATACATACAAATATGTTCTCATGAGACTACTTTGATATAAATACACACAAAAGTGTTTTTGTGAGACCAATTTGTCATAGTTGCACACAAAGTTTTTTCATGAGACCACTTTTGAATACAAACTTTGAAGTATTTGTATTACAGATTGTTTTTCAATATCAAGACATTGTAATTGATATATGGTTTCTTGTTGTTTTTTTGTATTTGAGAGTTATATTTTTTTCTCTCTCTTAGATTAATGCTTTTCTTAACTTCAGTGATATTTGGCATGTATGCTGATGATAGCTACAGTTTTGTTCAAAAAGATGAAATGGATAGATGTATCATTGAAACAGAAGGACAGGTCTCACATGCTGTATCAGAATTATTCTTGGAGGTATTTTATAAATTTTCTTAAGACTGCCTTTGTGCTAATCTAATTCTACATTCAGGGCTTTCATTTGAAGCCGGTTGCCGCCGAAATTCGACGTCTACACTTTACTCTGCTGCCGGCTACTTTTTATGTATCAAGGATAAAAAATGCGTAATCCCATAATAATCTGGGTTTGTTGTATGAAAGAGCCCTTTTGATCTCCAATTTGTCCATAATTTATTTTGATTAAAACTAAAGTGAAATGCCAGATCAAAACTCTTTTATTGTATCATTTATCATTCTTCCATGATACGATGAAGTTCAAGGACATTGACAAAATTAAAGTCGCAATCTCAGAAACGCTTTAATGAACGAAAATATAAATATATTTGAAATATAAGAACAAGAATCACTCCGGACCGGACACAAAACAATTATCGGGTATCAATTTGGCACCAAGTTTAAACTTGTCTTTTGTGCAAAATACGATAGAGGACTTGATTTAATATCTGTTCCATTATTGGATGATATAAAGTTAAAGTCACAGATTATTAATCTGTAAAGCAGAAAAGTCAAAATTTTGCATAGAAATTTGAAATATTTCACATTATCAACAGGCATTTGGAATGATGCAATGATTTATCTTTAGGTATTTGGCATGAAGCTTTTGTTTGTGTAAAATGAAACAGCAATAAAATTTAATATGATTATAATTAAATATCTGACAATAAGCTCAGAGCAATTTGAAATTGATGCAAAATTCCAAACAACTTTACATCAAAGCTGGTCCCAAGCTCATTATAGACAAGTTTCTTTGTATCTGAAATCCATAAAAAATTGATTATATTATACAGTATTGTTACTTTGTGACACTGTTTATTGGGGTGGGGGGATGGGGGATGTTCTTGCTTTAGGGCATGTCAAGTTGTTTTACACTATGTATGTCTTGAGTTATACTCTATGGGGATCATGAAAGCATGGAGATCAGACTTTCAATATTGTCAGGTCAGAACGAAAGATGTTGTAAATAAACGTATGAGAAAACCGAAGGGGCAATCAATAATGGACAATACAGAGACACTGGCAACATTGGGTGCATGTGCACACGACAGAGGACGAAGACAAACAAAACAAATAACACAACATAGAAAACTAAAAAGATGAGCAACACGGACCCCACCAAAAACACAACACAGAAAACTAAAAAGATGAGTAACACCGACCCCACCAACAACACAACACAGAAAACTAAAAAGATGAGCAACACGGACCCACGAAAAACACAACACAGAAAACTAAAAAGATGAGCAACACGGACCCCACCAAAAACACAACACAGAAAACTAAAAAGATGAGCAACACGGACCCCACCAAAAACACAACACAGAAAACTAAAAAGATGAGCAACACGGACCCCACCAAAAACACAACACAGAAAACTAAAAAGATGAGCAACACGGACCCCACCAAAAACACAACACAGAAAACTAAAAAGATGAGCAACACGGACCCCACCAAAAACACAACACAGAAAACTAAAAAGATGAGCAACACGGACCCCACCAAAAACACAACACAGAAAACTAAAAAGATGAGCAACACGGACCCCACCAAAAACACAACACAGAAAACTAAAATGATGAGCAACATGGATCACACTAAAACATTTGGTACATTTAGACATTTGGTTATCTATTAAATAATCAGCTGTCCTTATTAATCCTACATTATACCAGGTCATTAAATAACAGTGTCCTTGCTAGCAGATAATGGAGGGATGCAGCACCTTGCCCTCAAAATCATGTGGCACTGGCCTCTCTATGCCTCCCTGTGTACCTCTTCATAATTTCAATGTGTCCTTATGCACAGTGATGCCCAAGCCAAATAATTAGACTTGAACATATATGTAGTTGTAAATCCAACTACTATATGATCACGATTAAGACGGCCCCGCTAGAACACTGAATAAGATGTGGTGTAATTTAATATATGCTTCTTTTATTTCAGAGAGACCAAGTAAGCTTTGAACAGTTCAGAATGTGGATTTTTAATCATCCTAATGCTACGATAATTACAAAATGGCTGTTAATGGAAGAAATCACTATTAGTCTATCAAATGACACAGATACACCAACATTTTATCAAACATTATCAGGTGTTACACACTGTAAGTCAAATATAGTTAATATATATATAATATTGCAGGCCTCTACATTAACATATTTTTCAACTTGTCCGTTCGGACAACTAACTAAAAAAAGTACTTGTCCGACTCAATCTTTTAGTTGTTCGAAAAAAATAATGAAAATTACAAAAACTAGAGAATAATTATCCAGGGCTCCCACTACTTTCAAATTAGAGGGAGAAGTGACTTCTCTTTCAGAGAGCTCACAGGGAGAAGTGGGAGACAACAGAGAGAAGTGGGGAGATTTCTGGGAGAAGTAAATTGCGATTAATCAAAACATTATTTCGCGACCCCTCTGACGTTACCCTGCCCAAATTTAGTAAATAGTTAAAGCTGCCTGAACTGATTTGTTCTGGGTTTTTTTATTCATAACTACCTTAAGGACATATATTCAATGTCACATTTGTATTTCTGTCTTCCTTGATTGGAGTCTTGCAGTGATTTTACATGTACCCCCCTTTTCCTTTTGAAATATTACTGTGTTGTGATCCAATACCACACAAATTGTAATAACTCATATTTGTGTTTATATATAAATCCTTGTTTCTGGTAAAAAAAAATATACCTAGATACTATATATACCAGTATCTAGGTATATTTTTTTTTACCAGAAACAAGTGCCTGTGATATAAATGAAACAAAGTATTTTATTTAGATTCATAGAGAAATAAAAATTTTAGTGGATCAGGAAAAAGCTTGTAATATTTGTCCATTTCAAAGGTTTCAATATTTCCCAAAAGCTTAAATCAAGTCCTCTATCGTATTTTGCACAAAAGACAAGTTTAAATTTGGCACCAAGTTGATATCCGATAATTTTTACGTGTCCGTTCCGGAGTGATTCTTGTTTTTATATTTATAATATTGATATTTCCGTTCATTATAAAGCGTTTCTGAGATTGCGACTTTAATTTTGTCAATGTCCTTGAGCTTCATCAAAGCATGGAGGAACGATAAATGATTTAAATCACACCCCTGATACAATAAAAGAGTTTTGATTTGGCGTTTCACTTTAGTTTTAATCAAAATAAATTATGGACAAATTGGAGATCAAACAGGACTCCTTTATACAACAAACCCAGTATTTTATACCAGTGAAAATAGATTTGTCCGTCGTACCGGCACGTTTGGGAATCTCTGATTTTTTCACTTGTCCCATCGGACAACCGTAATACAAGATCTATTGTCCGACGTCAGTTTTCGCTGGTATCGGACAAACGTTAATGTCGAGGCCTGTATCGTTGATTTGTTTCGCAAGAATGTATTTCTCACAGTGATTTCACATCGAAGGTGGGGAAGGGCCCTGGTGGCCCATACAACTCATACAAGCCTATCACCAATATGGTGTGGGTTCGTGCCCAGCTTTGTAAGTTACAAAAAAGGGTGCACTCGACTCGCAGCTGCAAGTGATAAAGTTTACCAGTTGCTTGCCCATGGTCGGTGGTTCTCTCCAGGTACTCCGGCTTCTTCCACCACTAAAACTGGTCGCCATGATATAGCTGAAATATTGCTGAAAGTGGCGTTAAACACAATAAATCAAATCAATCAAATCAAATCGAAGGCGGCTCAAGCAAAAGACAATAAAATTGTTATATGTTGCTTCTCCGCTAAGCACGTAGCATTCAGGAGAAAGAGCAAAGTCTGGTTGATTCAGAATCAAGATTATGTCAGAGTGTGGCGACATGTATATCCGCGAACTGTTGTTTCAGTGAGCTAGCACTATAAAAAATCTAACTAAGCTTGTTGGTCTAGTACAAAGCGGACATCATCATCATCATCTCATTGAAAATTAACTTGTTCTGGTCACGATATAGCTAAAAAATTGCTGATTTGGTATTAACAACAATCGCACACTCGCTCTTACGTTTTCTCTTTCATATAAGATAACTATAAAATATTAAAATATTTACTGGTAATTTATGCCTGCACCTCTGGGCATCAGGGATATTAAGTTTTATCCATGTCTCTCCAATCTGTTCCTCTGTCTCACATTTGGTTTCTACTCAATAACTTAAATTCCCCTTAAGAAAATCATTTGAAATGTGTATACACAAGGGCAGGGGGCCATGAAAGGATTTAAATGTGTATACATAAGGGCAGGAGCCATGAAAGGAAGTCCAAGTTCAGATTCAGCCTTTACTGCTTTCTCCATTCTGGAGTTATGCCCCAATTTACTGAAGTTGGAACCAGGGGTATCCGTGTTCTATGGACATATTCTTCAATTTTTTGTTGTGTAATACTATATTGAATTTGTGTGATAAAGATGTATTTAAAATGTTGTTTCAGTGGAGGAAACAGATATCAGTGAATTGGAGAAGAGATACTGGATGCTGAAGTCACTGTCAAAGTCTGGTAAATTTGACCAGGAAACATTCCAAAGTATGGTGTGTCCTCCAATTCCAAAAGACATCTCTGAAGGTCAGTAATGATGGTCATGTCTGATAAATGTTTTTTTTTTTTTTAGCAAAATGTGTCTCGCACATTTCTGCATAAGATTTAGAAACAGAAAGTAATTTAGTTGTGCTATTTTAACAGAACAAATATTGCCTACTAAAGTTTTACCTTATCTTTGGTCGTCTAAAATTGGATAATGTTTGTGTACAACCAGGTACCACCAATTTAAGTATTTTGTCATTAATTTGTTAAAGAATTTTAAGAGGACAAAAGCTGAAAAATGCACAATTGAACAATCAATGGAAATAACAAAGTTAAATTAATTATATTACATATAGGTATTGATTGAATACGTAGATGTAAATCTACTTCATGTACGATACCATTTTGGTGTATTGTGCTTAACGCCACTTTCAACAATATTTGAGTTATATCATGGCGGGCAGTTTTATTGGTGCAGGAAACCGGAGTACCCAGAGAAAACCACCGACCTGTTGCAAGTCACTGACAAACTTTATCACATAATGTTGTATCGAGTACACCTCACCATGAACAGGGTTTGAACTCACAACTTTAGTGGTGACTGGCACTGACTATTTTGTCCGCAGAGGCTCAAAAAGCAATACAAAATTACATAAAGTGCACATGCTTTGTATTTACTCAAATATGTGACTAAATTAAAAAAACAAACTTTGTATTTTACATTTCAGGATTGTTTAAAGCTTTTGATGAAAACTGTGATAACCATATAGATTTTAAGGAGATGGCTTGTGGAATATCTGCCTGTTGTAGAGGACCAGGGATGGAAAGACAAAAATGTAAATAAAAAAAATTTCTTTTGATAAGTTTAGTTGTCGAGATAATTTCAAAAAATGACATTGCAAATTAAAAGATGATTTTTTTAATTTTCAAACTGATATAATATTTTATGACTTTAGTATACTGTCAAATCTGCTTTAGTGACCACCTCTATTAAACCATAACTTGTATTATGTGACCTTAATTTTAATTTCCCTTCACAGTGCATTTAATATAAATTGTAACATAAATACGCATTTTTCCTTTGATGTTTTTATGCAGTAATCAACTTAAAAATAGTGAACTTTTACAAACCATGGTCTAACATGAAGATCTTGATGTTATTCCATGATTTTGCACAAACCATGGTCTAACATGAAGATCTTGATGTTATTCCATGAAAGCACCCAATATTGATTTCTGTTACAAACCATATATACCATGGATCTTACTCATGAACTTATTTAAACCAACTCATTCTTCGGATTTGTTGGATTAAATAAGTTAATTCGTAAGATCCATGGTATATATAATACTTAATCCTGTATTTAGCGTCCACCTGTCTTATTAGACCATATTTCAATGTTCCATTGGAAGGTCACGTAAGACAAGTTTAACTGTACTTTATATTGCCAATGTATCTTTTAAATCAAGTTTCTTGTCATGTATTATTTATAAAAGTGTAATTTTGACTTGACTCTTAATATTTTGCCACCTCTGTTGTATGTCTTATCTGACAAAATCGTATATGTATATATATATATGGGTTTGCATTAATATTTTGTCACTAATATATATCATTTGTTTTTTATTAGACTGATATTTGGGAATTTTAATATTGATGAAACTTGTGTTGGATTTATGCACCATTTTAAAAGATAACAATTTATAAAAAAAAAATCAGAATGAAAATTAGCCTCATAGATGAATCAATCCATCTTAAAGGCACAATCAATGAAGTGTTTGGGACTAGGGTGTTTGAGCAGTTACAGGTACAGTTAGATGTAGTGATCTATCTTAACTAATTTGAACATTCGTCAATTTCAGTTTGTTTTAAAGTGTTTTGCAAACAAAAAGATGGAAAGTTGAGTAAAGAAGACTTGATACAGATGTTATCTGCTATGTTAGTAGTTAGATCAGAAAACAGAGCAAGTCATGAACTGGTAGGCATTGTTTTTATCTCAGTAGTTAGATCAGAAAACAGAGCAAGTCATGAACTGGTAGGCATTGTTTTTATCTCAGTAGTTAGATCAGAAAACAGAGCAAGTCATGAACTGGTAGGCATTGTTTTTATCTCAGTAGTTAGATCAGAAAACAGAGCAAGTCATGAACTGGTAGGCATTGTTTTTATCTCATCAGAAACATACAATCAAACATAGTAGTTTTGAAAATTGAATTTAATAATGATTTTACTACGTTATAATCCCATCTACTAAATGTCTATGTAATTGGAACCTGTGTAAACCGAATACCTGTCTAAACTGAAAAAATTCTTCAGTCCCATAGGTTTGACTGTATAGCGTATTTGAGTTATCTGAGATAAATTGAGCTGAAAGCTACTATGACCTGGTTGTATGTTTACTTGGAGATAACCAAGGAAACATCTTTTCAAAGTACTTTGTAACTTTTCATAGCAGAAACAACAGTAACAACAGTGTCAAGGCTTTTTGATTATATCTATTTTTCGATGACCACACATCATAAGTTCACCATAAGTAGTGAATGCTTTTAACCTATAGTGTGTATATGTTGGCCTGGTATATATTGCTTTTTCACGGTCCACTTTGTTTAATTTTGTTAGTCCATTTTTATTGAATACAGTGCTCCCTCGATCTATCACCCCCCGATTTCCCCCATTAAAAATACCCCGTTATACTGCCAAACTCAGCTACTGCCATCCGCCACAGGTTTTCAGACACAAAAGTCTTAAAACCAATTTAAATTCCCCCGTTAGTACCGCCCACAACTACCTTTTGACAGCTGTGTATTGATCGGTAATTATGGAATGTCAAGACTGGTCATCGGACACGGTCATTGATCTCATAGTTGAGGGTCGGAACAGGTGATCAGTTGATTTGATTAGAATAATTACATGTATTTACTTTTCTAGTGATTACTTTTAATCCTGAGTAAAAATTGTAATTTAATTAGTTGTCATAAAAATGTCGTCTTTAGATCGTTTTCAGAAACCATGTAGCTTGATTTGGGATATGATGCAATAATGTCATATTATATCTACGTTTTTATTATATGTATTTAGAGACATAATCCTTATACAGTTACACTTTTTATACAACAACACAAGATGATTCAATCTTTGGTTCATAAAGGAGTGTCATCATTCGTTGCATAACGAGCATTTTCCATGTTTTCTTCATAATCCATTTTGACAGTACCAGACGACGGAAGTAAACAACGATACTTTAATAGCGAAAACTGATCGGACCTATTCTAATTTATTTATTTATTAAACATGTATTATTTATACTTATGTCTTTTTACAAGTGCAAAATGTATGTCAGTCGACTTGAAACAATTTGAGAAAGTTCTTTTCATTTGATCACATGACTTCCGGTTTTCACTGTCCCTCAGTTTATCGCCACACTCGTTATACCGCCAAACTACCGACTGCACAGAAGGTGGCGGTTTAACGAGGGAGCACTGTAGTTTGATAAAAAAAAAATAGAGTAATTTTCCATAATCAATTTTATTGTAAATAAAATTGTGGATTACATTTTTTATCATTGATGAAAACAGACAAAATGAATACAACATCTAACTTATATTATTATAATTGAAGAATGAAGATATTTAAGTTAAAACTTTACTGTTAATTTTTGTAGGAATCTGATGTTTTTCACAATTTGAACCCAGAAACAGTAGCCATGGAAATATTGGCTTGTCATGACGCAGATAAGGTAAGTAATAAATATTGGTAGAAATCTGAAAAAAAAATATAAAACATGAAAAACATGACTCATTACCATTTAGTAGACATTTACAGAAACAGGACAAAAAACCCAGAAGGCTTTTTTTTGACCGAATGGTATTTGTCTTAGACCTGAAATTTACATCTAAGGATTTGTTTAATTACCAAATATTTATGTAGTACATTTGTATTGGTATTGATTATATGCCAGTGACTGGGGTAGTTGTAGTCATTATCGTATGGTAGTTAAAATTACAACTACCTATGCACCACTAAAGTTGTGAGTACGAATCACGCTCATGGCGAGGTGTATTCAATACAATTTTATGTGATAAAGTTTGTCCATGACTTGCAGCAGGTTGGCGGGTTCTCAGGTACTCTGGTAATAAAACTGACCACCACGATATAGCTGAAGTATTGCTGATGGAAAAAGTGGTGTTAAGCACCATAACCTTAACCCTATGCCAATGACTCATGCATTGGTGTTACTGTAAAAGTACTAATTTTCGCTTCTTTCAAGGAGGACGTCAGACAGCGAAAAATAGTACCCTCGAAAAATTGTAGCAAAAGATTACTTATGTCAGTCCTTGATAGTAGTAACTTCAACCCAGCATGTTAACTTTTCGTATTCTTTACATGATCAAATGTATTTTTATCAAGTGTGTTTTGTGAACTTTTTATTTTATACAAAACGTATACTATATATTTATTTATTGGTATTTTTATGTAAAGTTGAAATGTTTTCCGGTATTTCGTTTTCATTGTGTATTCGATAGTCTCCCGTGTAACCATACAATGCAATTCTATTTATAGTTTTCAGGCCAACTGATCATGTCAAACTGTTTTATGATCATGACCTCCTATTATAATTAAGACATACACAAATGTACGTTTCAAGATCAAAATTTAATTACAAAATTACAAAAAAACCTGCCATAATTACAGGTACACTGACTCAATAGCAGAAATAAAATGTTAAAATCACAGTGTGCATCAAAGCATGAAATCATACTGTAAATGTTCAACACATTCTTTGATACAAGTTTTTTCCTACCCCCTAATTAAAGTTTCTTTTTTTACTTGCTGGAATGCAGCTACGATCCAAGATGCATGAATGGGTTTGATATTAGACAGTTTTATATCAATTTTAACATCACTTGCTGCTTTTCCCAATTTCATTCCTTTACTAAGTTCATCAGAATACCATTTTATAAAGGAATTTTTAATTTTCCTTTTAAATTTGTCATTACCAGCTACATCTAGTGGCTGCAGTTCACCAGTGTACGATGCAGAGACAAATATGCAATAAGAAATATGTGAAAAAAGGTACCCATGAACTTGTCCAGTTGGGAGAAAACGCGAAAATTGGATACAGCGAAAATTAATACTTTTACAGTATTTGAATTTCTAGATGAAGTTGTAGTATTTGATTTGGTTATCATTAGGCAAATGTTTTTAATTTTCACATTGTTCCTTGCTTGACATGACTATTTGCCTGTCACTGTAGTGTAGACATAGGTTAAGAGTTTAATTAGGTATTTTTTTTTAATATTTGTTACAGGACGGAAGTATAATACAGGAAGAGTATTTAGTGTGGACTGTCAACAACACTTTAGCTGATGACTTCCTCAATCTACTTAGTCAGGTAGGGTAGACATAGGTTAAGAGTTTAATTAGGTATTTTTTTTTAATATTTGTTACAGGACGGAAGTATAATACAGGAAGAGTATTTAGTGTGGACTGTCAACAACACTTTAGCTGATGACTTCCTTAATCTACTTAGTCAGGTAGGGAATGTATTTTATAATGATTTATTTTGTTTTGTAGGAACCACTAAAGATGACTGTATTTACACTTTTAGTATATATACAATGTAAAATATTTTTTGTCTTATTTCATTATGTTTTTTTGTTCTCTAAAAATATTTTTGGGACAGTATAATTATAATTGCTTCTTCTCAGGCCTTTCAATAAGTGGTGGTACCAGGTACTTTTATCTGCCTAAAATGGTCTTTGGTACCTCCTGATTTGGAAGAGTGTTGTATAAGATATTTGTGAAAATTTTTCAAATTTTAATAAAAAAATACCATCTGTACATAGTCAAGTACTTGTAGACTTGAAAAATATTGAAAGCTCTGGCTTCTATCTGTCCTTCAGTCAGAAACAAAGTCTTTCTAATGATATCGAGTCTGATTGACATTCACTATTCTTATATGGTTTGATGAAGGAGTGACTTGTCTACTGTTGGATTTTATTAGCTCGACTTTTCGAAGAAAAAAAGTCGAGCTATTGTCGTCACTCCGGCGTCAGCGTCTGGGTCGGTTAAGTTTTAGGTTAAGTTTTTTGTCAGAGCCCATTTCTCAAAAACTATCAAAGGTATCCATTTGAAACTTGGAATACTTGTTCACTATCAAAAGAGGAACCAATTACAACAAGGCAGATGACCCTGTGATTTGTATATCCAGAGTTATCTGCCCTTGTTACAACATAGTACATAGAAATTAGGGATATTTTTTTAGTATAATTAAAATTTCTCAATAACTATCAAAACTATTAACTTGAAACTCAATACACTTGTAGAAAGTGTTGACCCCAATCTGTTGACAAGAGAAGACAACTCCATCCAGCATTTTATTTGAGTTATTCCCCCTTTTTGAATTAGAATTTCTTCAAAAAATACAATTTCTCAATAATTATGATAGGCATTGAAATGAAACTCAACATACCACATCATCAAATGTGGAACCCACTACAACAAGGCAGGCGACCCTGTGATTTGTATATCCAGAGTTATCTGCCTTTGTTTTAACATAGTACATAGAAATTTGGAATATTTTTTTAGTATAATTAGAATTTCTCAATAACTATCAAAGCTATTAACTTGAAACTCAATACACTTGTAGAAAGTGTTGACCCCAATCCGTTGACAAGTTAGAAGTATGTATAACTTTGTAAATTGCTTACAGTTTAATATCAGATACGAACAAGTTGAGCGTCCAGCACCCGTGGGCGGTGCTCTTATTTAACTGAGCTGCCACAGAATATATCAAGTTGCCAGTATACTGGTCTAGTAGAATGAGACATTAAAATGGTTCATTCCACAATATAATTTCTTTTTTCCATTATACAGCAGCTACAAAATATCTCACTTGACATTAAACAATATTTGCTCACTTTTTCTTAGGAATATGTTATGGGTTATGAGAGTTTAATGCTTCTCTCAACAAAATATAGTTATTATGGTGGTCAGTTTTATTGGTGGGGTAAAGCCCAAGTTCCCTAGATAACCATCAACCTGCAGCATCTCGCATGTTTAGTAGTATCAAGTTAACAGTGCCACAAGGGGTAAATAAACTCACAAACTTTTATAGTGTGATATAGCCATAATTTTGCAATATCTGTGCAATAGGTTCTTTTATACAAATTATGTATTTTTTTTTTATATAGATATGTCATATTGTGTTGGGGCTGAAACCTAAAACAACAGAGGAAGAAGGCAATATTGTTAAGTAAGTTGAATAGTGTTTGAATTGGAAGAAATGAGATCTTTTTGGTGTAAATTGGTAAAAAAGAGGTATGGTGGTTATTTATTGCATTGTCTGAATTAAGAAGGAAGTAATACAAGTCACTAGTATTGCTGTAGGCTAATAAACAATAAGTCACAATAGTCACATATCTTCTTTCACTAAGTAAGGTAAGAGAAATAAAAAAATATCTTTCCTTTGTCATTTAGGCTGTAAAATAACTCAATTTATTTCTTCCATTTTTGTTCTTTAAGGGAGATAACTTTAGTAATTTTCAATACATTTGATATGGGTTTTACAATAATTAGGATGCTAACTTAATTATGGTTATGGTTAGCAACATTTGCCCCTGGACAAAAGCCCCCCCCCCCCCCTCCCCCCCGACAAAAAAAACCCCAATAATGAAATAATCATACAATCTTATTACATTTGTTTTATATTGCTGGTGATATTAGAGGATATCTTAAAGAATTAATACAAAAAAATAAAACACTTTAAAAACATTTTATTCATTATTATGTTCATTTATAATGTGTAGATTAAAAAAAAACCACTGCTTAATTCCTAAAATTGAAATTAATCAGGGAAAGTTAACCAGGAATTGTTTTTATTGATAAACAATAATTACCTTTTCAACCTTTGAAGTTCTTAAAAGTGATGAGTGAGTTATTTGCTCACTTTGGTTTTTTTTTAAGACTATGATTTTTTTTAAAGATAAAACAACTTTATTTTTGTATTACTTTCTTTGATGAGGATTTATTTTAATTCTTACACAAATACTTCAATTGTTTATGTTATCTTGCTCATGTTCCAAAAATAAAAGAAGTCTTGAATTATGTTATGAAATATAAAGAAAATTTGACATATCCAAACAGTTAAACAAAGACACAGAAAAAAATGCATATATGAAACAAAAAATATTAACTTATACTTTTTAGTATTGGGGGGCTTTTTGTCAGGGGGATTTATGGTTAGGGTTATGGTGTTTAATGCCACGTTCAACAATATTTCAGTTATATGGCGGTCATTTTATTGATGGAGGAAACTGGAGTACCCTGAGAAGAAAAATCTGACCTGTTGCAAATCACTTACAAACTTTATCACATAATGTTGTATCGAGTACACCTCGCCATGAACGGAAATCGAATTCACAACGTTAGTGGTGATAGACACTGATTGTATAGATAGTTGTAAATCCAACTACCATGCAACCACGACGGTCCCTCAAAATATGGTTCTATGCCGGGGTTGAAATTTTTTTTGGGCAGGCCCAAGCCCAAGGCTTTTTAAACTTTTTTAACCCAAGTCCGGTCAGTGATTTACCAAGTCCGAATTGGTAGGATAAAATTTGAAATTTTACTTGCTTGTCAACTAAAGTTTGTGCAATTGATGCAGCAAAAGTTTTACAACCATTAATATTTCTATAGTTTTCACCCAGGTCAAGTCCATTTTTAACTTGTATTTCACATATCAATTCATAATCTGAAAATGGTTTTCCAGCTTTGACAACACTGTAGGCAGCTGTATTAAACAAACTTTCAAGACGTGTTCTCTGACTTTCATTTAATTTCAATAATGACTGGCCTATTGAGGTGTCAGCAAAGGCCTGTGAAGGGCCGGCAGCTGCCCGAGGATCATCAAGTTCCTTAGCTTAAACCAATGCTCGACACATAACAAGTGCTCCTGGTGTTTATCGTGTAACTTAAGTCCATCAATGCGTATATTTTTAGTTCCCCGAGTAAGGGCATCTTTCCTATCTGACAAGTGTGGAAATTTTCTACAGTACTTGCAGTACATTTCCTGAGCATTCTCGTCAGAGACGACCCAAGGAAATTTATCTATTCAGGGTTTTGAAATGTTCTCGTTCTTTTCTCCCTATCATAAATTCATAATGTTTGTATTGTTAATGATGCCTCATGTGGGCCCTATGATTAAGCAATAAAATGTATTCTATTCTATTCTACTTAAGATGTTTATTTCTGGGAGTTTCAGGATCAGTTGGCTCGTCGTTCGCTTTCCGTTTTTCTGCTTTTTTGACTGTCAAATTAAAATTAAGCAACAACATTTTTCTCAAAAGTTGTCAACATAAACATACGATTGATCAATGTTATTCCGATGCTTGACTTTTACATAGGTATGTGGGAAGCGCATAGGTGATTCGGAACTAATATTCATGAGGAATATCGATCCGTCAAGGATGTGTATTACCGTTCTTAAAATAGCTTTTTAGTACTTATTTACAGTGAAAGGGGACGATTGACAAAAACTTGCATGTGATTTGAATTGAAAACAAGATGCTTAGAAAAAGGGGGAGTTTTTATTTTATTAAAGGCATGCCCGACAGGCTTTTTCCATGGAAAAACGGCAAGCCCGAAGTTTCAATATTCTAGTCCCGGGCATTGGACTTGAGGAATTTTCAACCCCTGTCTATGTCTGTAAAGATCTAGTCAATGTCACATTATTTTATTGATGAAAAGAATGAAATACATATTTATGGGTTAGGGTTAAGCTTATGGTGTTTAACATCACTTTCAACAATATTTCATACATATTTATTTACAGTAATGAAACAATTTACAAACATGTTGTATAATCAACAAATGGAAGGTGTTATAAGCTAAACGCTCATATAAACCTGTCTCCAGTTACATGTATAAAACACACAAAATATTGCTCAGATATTCTCATTGAATGATATACAAATAAGTGATGACCAAATTGTATATACTGTACTATGTGTAACGTAAAGTTATATGTGGATATTACATGTATAATTAACAAACACATCAAATTTTATGAAAATATTTTAGCAAAAATATATGAAATCGCCCAAAAAACTGCATGTAAATAATACTTTATACTGCTATATGTGACTCTTGAACATTCAAAATTTAGTAAAACCTAAACAATCAATGCTTTTCTTTATAGAACTTAGAAGAACACAAGACTGAGAACTAACAAATCACAGATCTTTAATAACATCATAAAATGATTATGTAAATGATATTTTTTTTTACAGTCAATGGTTAAGTAGAGAATCAGGGAGAGCGTTTGAACTAGGACAAATATGGTACTTGATATCTATACAATGGTGGCATTGCTGGAATGATTATGTCAGTGCTAAGGTAAACTAACCATATATTGTTATAATGTACAAGATGACAAGTGTATATGTTAAAAAATACTGCAAATCAGTTAAGTATTAACAGTAAACATTTTCACACAACTGTAGACAAAAGAATAAATAAAGAAAAGGCTTTAAGAATATTTTTTTCAGATGAAATACATGTAACAACTGTAATTACTGTTTTTCATTCACTATTGACAATTTTCGCAGAAATATACGTTTTCACAAGGGGCCGTCGTGGTCGTGATCATATGGTAGTTGGATTTACATCCACCTATGCAATCGGTGCCTATCACTGCTCAGGCGAGGTGTATTCAATACAACATAATGTGATAAAGTTTGTCCGTAACTTGCGATAGGTTTTCTCTGGGCACTCCGCTTTCCTCCACTAATAAAATCGACTGAAAAATTGTTCAAAGAGGCGTTAAGCACCACAACTCTTACCCCATTTTCACATTTTCAAATTTCCGTATTTCTTTGTTGATTATGAACTGAGTATAGTATTATTCTAAAAAAAATTATTTGTGAGTATAAAATTTTATAGGAGATTGAATGTCACAGAGATACCAAATATTAAAAGCCTCATTTATATGTTACTAGATACACACTCAGTTCTGTTAAAAATGTTCTTGAACATAATTTATATAATCTTTTTTTCTTTTAATAGAATGTCACAGAAACGAATGGAGAGATAAATGGTTTTACTATGTTAGGTGGAGAAGATACACTACACAAAATTACAAAAAACAAACATTCGGGAAAAGCCATTCCATGGGAAGATGACAGTGTTATTATGGTCAATGCTAAGACAAACACATACAGTATGTCACAATCTTATAGTGGTGCGAGTCCTAGTCATATAAACACAAACAGTGCAATCAAATCTCAAAGTTGTGGAAGTCCACTAAAAACATGTTTGAATCCGCCTGACTCTCCGCTGATTAATCGGAGTCCAAGTCCTTCACCAAAAGTGCGGAAGAAAAATTTACAATTGAATAATTCTGTTCCTTTGAAACCCGGTGCAATAGACAATAGTCCATTATTAATACCTAGTCAATCTAAAGTAAGTATTTTTACCTGTATTTTCTGAGATTTGCTACTTTGATGATATTCAAGTATTGACTTTCAAAACTGAAATATAACTTATTGGTAGCAGCGATTATTTATTTTCCCAGCTTGATAAATAGTGTAACCTTTTGAGGAGAAAAAATCTTTTGTCAATGGCACATTTTGAGATATTTTGAAGTTAGTTCATGATCGATGGGATAGTGTCAATTTAAATCATAAAATTTGTTTTTATCTACATGCATATGTGTCAACAATTTGTATGGGGTTCTAAAGCAAAGCAAAACAAACAAAAAATAAATGAAAGAATAACTAATTAAACCATCATTATGAAAAGCATAGGTGATGTTTTTTGTACCTCAATTTTGAACTCATTATTATATGATTTGAAGATAATGTCCCTGACAAATGAAGGAGGTAGATTAAAGAGAGATGTGATGCTGGTTAGAGGTAAAGATTTTGAACTAGTACCAGAAGCAATCTGGAGGGCACTTTCAGCATGGTATGGTGCTACAACAGCTCTTCCTAGAACTGTAAGTCATTAGCTACAATTTGTGTGATAACCAAAGTCATGTGTTAATTATACAGTAAAACCTGTCTAAACCAAACCTCCTTGGGAGTACCTTTGTGTTTGGAATAGACAGGTGTTCAGTTTGTACAGGTTAAATTGACAAAGATTTCCTACACTAGGATTCTATTTAAAGTTCAGTTTATGCAGGATTTCGGTTTATTCAGAGTTCAGTTTAGACAGGTTTCACTGTATTTGTGCTTCTTTGAAATATATACAGTCAAACCTGTCTATAGTGGTCACCTGGGGGAGTTTGACAAAATGACCACTATATACAGGTGACCTTTATATGAAGGGGTTTGATTATTCGACGAAATATTCTACAGTAGTTGTAAATAAACATTTTTAATTACCTGTTATGTTTATCTCAATCTGATATGATTTGAATAAAACATACAAATAAATAAAGAAAGATATTTAATAAACAAAAGTACAATTTCCAGTAACACGATGTTGAACTGGAAACATTGTTTTCAAAATCGTCGATTGAATCTCACGTTTTCTTTAAAGAATGTTCATTATCTGGGTACGACCAACACCCTTCTCCTCGCCCACAGCCCAACAACTTTTCCCACCATCGATCACAATGATTTATAACCCGTTGTATTAAAGCCCAGCAGGGATTCTACAACGTACTCATACAGATAACTTTCACTTAGTCGTCTAATTTCAAAGGTTTCCTATTTACGGATGTTGATGATTTTGACATGATACACTAGATACAAAATATTTTTGGTGAATGAATTTCTACTCTCGTCGTAATGAATAAATATCTCCAATAACCCCCTGGTATAAAATTTCCTTTATGTAATTTATTACTCACAAAATTTAATAGTGTTTGTTTATTTAGTTAATTAAATTAAGTAATATATTTTGTAACACCTCAGGATTTGTTGTACATTTGAGAAAAATGCAGAACTTTCGAAATCACTTCCGGTATTATTTTAAAAATGAACTTACCGTTATACAAAGGTTTTACACTGGAAATTACTAATAAATGGTGACCGCTGACCACATTGAACAGGTGACCGCTATATCGAATTAAAATATATAGTAAAATGCACAGGGAGAGCACGAAAGTGACCATTATGAGCAGGTGACCGTTACAACAGGTTTGACTATATATATATTATATGATTTTGCTGACCAAAATGGGTTTCATTGTTTTTGTCGGGGCATAGATTGATAAATAAAAATTTGACAATGAGCTAATTTGTATGAACAATATTCATTTCTTACATTGTATATGTGTTTAGAAAATTTGTTCTTCTGTAAAAGAAGAGTTTGAATATACTCTAAAAGGAGTAATCAGAATCCATAATTCGAAGGACAGACAACACAATGGCCAAAGGAAAAAGGACAAAAAGAACCAACAACGATCTACAAAACATACACATAAAATTAATAATCGAGTAACGCGAACCCCACTAAAATCCGGGGGTGAACTCAGATACACCAGAAGGGTAAACAGTTCCTGCTCTACTAGTGGCACCCGTCCTGTTGAACATTTGATTTTGTGGTTTCATATTTTTGTTGCAACATAGATTGATAAAAAAAAAATTTGCAATAGGCTATTTGTATGAGCAGTAAAGCATCTTATGTTTCAATAAATGTTTGATGGGTCTTGTGGTAGCTTCTATACAATAACATCTAACGACATTCCAACAAAGGGTCACATCAAGGGTCTTATTTTCAACCAACCAATCAATGATTAGTCTACAAAATCTTAATGTATGTAAAACGAGCGCACACTGACAGCTGTTGCCTGATTGGTTAATATATTCAACTTGCTTAAATATGATTGACTGGTCAAAGATGAAGAAAAGAAAACCTGACATGATACCATACAGATGGTAGATGTTAGTGTATCCCCCCCCCAAAAAAAAAATCAGACAAAAATCTAATTATGATTAAGTTGCTTATAAACGTTAGAGAATACCGAAAGGGCAATCAAAAATGGGAAATCCAGAGAAACGGGCAACACAGGGTACACAAGGCAAAGAAAACTAAAAAACAAAAACACAACACAATATGTGCTGGACACTACTATATGCAAACAAACACAAATAATGTAAATAAGACATGAATCCTTATTTTAGAATTTTGGTCAATTAATTTTGTTTTATCAAATATACTATCTGTTTATATTACAGGTAATTTCATCTTCTACAAATGATAATCAACCAGAACTTGAACTGTATCCAGTTACTGTCAAGTTGTTACGGCACCAGTTTGTAAACAATAGACCTGTTCCCATGACAACATTTACTGGCATGATGTCAGGTATTGGTGGAATGGCTCTTTGTAAGATATTCACTTTTCTTTTTTAAAAGTAGACTGAAATCATAAATTTAAAACTTCTATTACAGTTTTGGACTATTCTCCATATTTATGTGTTCTGACTTGTGGACAAATTTGGCATATTTCTTTTATTAGTATGAAATGTTATTATGAATCTATAGATATTGTTTATTATTCCAAGCAAAATTATCCAAAAAAGAATTTATTTAAGAAAAATATGTAAGTACATTTCAGTCTATTCAGACCTAACTCTAATGGTTAGTGTAGCACAGTCCTAATCTTTCTTGGCTGGTCATATACATGTATGTTTCTTTTTGTTAATTTCTTTCATAACATATTTTCAATTAAACCTTTTATAGCAGTTAAATCTAACTTTATATAAAGCTGTGTTTTCAAACTTGGATGAGTAGTTTGTTTGATAACTTGAAATAAAATGTGGCCTATTCCTTGAATTTATTGACATAATTTATATAATAACAATATTGTTGTACTCTGCTCCATAAAACCTCTTATTATATAGATATCAATGAAATACCGTGATTTCCGAGTTAAATAAAAACGATTATTTCACTAGTGAAATTACCATTGTTATTTTCACTCTCGCTATTTTTCCCACCATTTTTCGAGCTGGAACTATTTTTTTTTTAGAATATTATATGGAGTGATGTCCCTTTGCTTCATTTCATTGACAGATTGTTAGTTTCATTTACGATAAAGGAAAGATTTAAAAAATAAACAAAATGATATCTCAGTTACTCCTTGAATTTGTCAACTTAATTTATTCCAAATAACTCAGTTACTTTTTGACGTTCTTGACATAATTTTCCTAAGGTAACTCACTAACTTAATTTGCCACAGATTAATCAGTTACTCCATGAATTTCTTGGCTGAATTTACCCAGGATATTTTGGTTACTCTTTAAGATTGCTTTAGTTTATCATTGATAACTCAGTCGCTCTTTGAAGTTGACTTAATTTACCAGGGATAAATAAGTTACTCTTTAATTTGAAATTCTTGAATTAATTGGCTTAATTTACCCTCGGATAACTCAGTTACTCATTGAATTTCTTGGCTTAATTTACCCCAAAATAGCTCAGTTCTTCATTGAATTTCTTGGCTTAATTTACCCCCAGATAACTCAGTTACTCATTGAATTTCTTGACTTAATTTATCTCAGTTACCTGGCTTGATTTACCACAGATAACTTAGGATAGGAAAAAATGATCTGTCTATTCAACTTAGATATAATTTTAGACTGTAGAAACTAGCTGAAAAAAACAACTTTTTCTATGATGACATGTTGAAGATGGTCATAGATTCGATTTTGTAAAAAAAATACTTTTCCACGTATGACTCGCTAAATTTGAATTTTTCCAACACTGTTTACTCAATGATTTTTTATTTATAAATTTAGAAATGTTGTTTGATTTCTGGATATAAACACTCCAAATATTGTTCAATCGATAAGAAACGCAGAGGGCTTTAGCGAATAAGCATTTCCCTTTGAAATGCTGACAGTTACAAATTCAACTGGAGAAACAATGTACATTTTAAACTGTATTTTAATTATGTCATAATGTTTATCAAAAGATTCTATTTTTCATCACAGATTATTATTGCATGAATACATATATGTCTGTATGTAGCATAATTTCAATATTGTATAACTTTGTACATGTATATCACTATATGTATTAGTAATTAGTTATGGTCATCATTAAAGTACTCACTGTGGGCTGTGGGTGGCTGAGTGGTAGATGTGGATGGCATCTGACCACAAACCATATACACCACTGACCTAGGTTCACCTCTCTGATACACACTTCAAGTGTTAAAGTTTTCAGATGCCTACTTACATCAGTCAATAAAGAATACAATTTTCATTTAAATGCAGTGTAATTATTGATAATGCATACATATCTATTTAATTTAATTAAGTATGGTGAAATGGAATTCATAAATGTATGTTAATTGAATTTCCAATTACATAATATAATTTAAATTTTTAATAAGAATGTACAATATGATTAATAGATTGTTGCTTCCATTCATCATATATAGGGGCTGTCGTGGTCATGATCGTATGGTAGTTGGATTTACAATTACCCATGCAATCAATCTGTATCACCACTAAAGTTGTGAGTTCGAAGCCTGTTCATGGCGAAGTGTACTCAATACAACATTATGTGATAAAGTTTGTCAGTGACTTGTGGCAGGTCGGTGGTTTTCTCCAGGTACTCCGGTTTCTTCCACCAATAAAACTGACCATCACGATATAACTGAAATATTGTTGAAAGTGGCGTTAAACACCATAACCCTAACCATTCATCAATAATGTTTTTGAACATATATATTATCCTGCATTAAAGTTTTCAAGTCGTCAGTTTAGGAAAGATTTTAATTTAAATTTTCACATAATATTATTGAGGATGTTTTCTGATTGTACATTGCAGCGATGACTAGTATAGTCGCCAACAACACACAAACACCTAGGCGTTATATAGCCTATGCAGCAACCTTCAGTCGACAACACACAATACAACAGATATATGAATTTTTGTGTACCAAACTTAGATTTTCTAGGGAGGACACACGGTTATGGAAAATTGGTTCTAAAGAAGATGTGAGTTATATTGAAATTTACCATTACTAAATGTATGAAATAATGTAATTATTATTAAAACTTAGGTTCTCCACCCTTAGGCATAGGCTACTGTAGCCAATTTTTTGCTATCCTGTTTAGGTCCTTTGGTTGTCCTGCTCAAAGCTTAATTTATTTGGCTCTCCAATCTTTTAACTTCAAGCATATCTGATGAGGGTTATTCCAGAAATATGCTGTGCACTAAGATAGATATACATGTATACATTTTTATTCACTTGCTATTTTGAAATATAAGACTGCATAGCTATTTTATCTGATCAAGTTATGCTATTTAATTTTCAGACTTTTATTACCACTTTTAGGCCCTATAGTATTGATATTAACTAGTAAGATTTTGACAGAATTTTGAAGTAGAAGGACTATCTTAAAGATTAATTTGAAATGGTCGGTGATTAACACTAGAAAGTAATGATCAAATTTTTTGCTTTGGATTTCAGAGATATATCGCTACAGGTATTGAATATTGTGGGGTAATTATGTGCAACCTATTACACTTTATAAAGTTTTAATTCTTCACACTGTAACTATTAGATAGATATCTCGTAGATACAGTTAGTGTGAATAACCCATGAGAATTTCGTGAGAATTTGAATCTACAACTATATGTACGTTCTTTGTAAATATCTCATAAACAAATAGAGAAATCACATGAGAATTTTATTTAACGCTACAAATATAGATAGCTTCCTTGTAATAATATCTCATAAACAATAGAGAAATCACATGAGAATTTTATTTAATACTACAAATATAGATAACTTCCTTGTAATAATATCTCATAAACAATAGAGAAATCACATGAGAATTTTATTTAATGCTACAAATATAGATAACTTCCTTGTAATAATATCTCATAAACAATAGAGAAATCACATGAGAATTTTATTTAATACTACAAATATAGATAACTTCCTTGTAATAATATCTCATAAACAATAGAGAAATCACATGAGAATTTTATTTAATGCTACAAATATAGATAACTTCTTTGTAATAATATCTCATAAACAATAGAGAAATCACATGAGAATTTTATTTAATGCTACAAATATAGATAACTTCCTTGTAATAATATCTCATAAACAATAGAGAAATCACATGAGAATTTTGCTTAATGCTACAAATATAGATAGCTTCCTTGTAATAATATCTCGTAAACAATTGAGAAATCACATGAGCATTTTATTTAATACTACAAATATAGATAGCTTCCTTGTAATAATATCTCATAAACAATAGAGAAATACCATGAGAATTTTGCTTAATGCTACAAATATAGATAACTTCCTTGTAATAATATCTCATAAACAATTGAGAAATCACATGAGAATTTTATTTAGCGCTACAAATATAGATAGCTTCCTTGTAATAATATCTCATAAACAATAGAGAAATCACATGAGAATTTTATTTAATACTACAAATATAGATAACTTCCTTGTAATAATATCTCATAAACAATAGAGAAATCACATGAGAATTTTATTTAATGCTACAAATATAGATAACTTCCTTGTAATAATATCTCATAAACAATAGAGAAATCACATGAGAATTTTATTTAATACTACAAATATAGATAACTTCCTTGTAATAATATCTCATAAACAATAGAGAAATCACATGAGAATTTTATTTAATGCTACAAATATAGATAACTTCTTTGTAATAATATCTCATAAACAATAGAGAAATCACATGAGAATTTTATTTAATGCTACAAATATAGATAACTTCCTTGTAATAATATCTCATAAACAATAGAGAAATCACATGAGAATTTTATTTAGTGCTACAAATATAGATAGCTTCCTTGTAATATTTCATAAACAATATAGAAATCACATGAGAATTTTGCTTAATGCTACAAATATAGATAGCTTCCTTGTAATAATATCTCGTAAACAATTGAGAAATCACATGAGCATTTTATTTAATACTACAAATATAGATAGCTTCCTTGTAATAATATCTCATAAACAATAGAGAAATACCATGAGAATTTTGCTTAATGCTACAAATATAGATAACTTCCTTGTAATAATATCTCATAAACAATTGAGAAATCACATGAGAATTTTATTTAGCGCTACAAATATAGATAGCTTCCTTGTAATAATATCTCATAAACAATAGAGAAATCACATGAGAATTTTATTTAGCGCTACAAATATCAATAGCTTCCTTGTATTAATATCTCATAAACAATAGAGAAATTACATGAGAATTTTGCTTAATACTACAAATATCGATAGCTTCCTTGTATTAATATCTCATAAACAATAGAGAAATTACATGAGAATTTTGCTTAATACTACAAATATAGATAGCTTCCTTGTAATAATATCTCATAAACAATAGAGAAATCACATGAGAATTTTGCTTAATACTACAAATATAGATAGCTTCCTTTGGATTCGGTTCCAAAATTATATGTTTTTATAAGGGTTTTTCATCCTTTAAGGTGTGCAATGATGTCCAATTTCATGCAAAGTTCAATGAAAATACATGTAACATATATATTTTTTTATATATATAATATGTACAAAATTTTAATATTGTAGCAACTTATGAATTTTCATAACATATATGTTTTCTCATGTTCTGTACAAAATTTTAATATTGTTACAACTTGTGAAATTTCTATTTGCTATGAAATTCTCTTTTAAATTTTTACAAGGTTCAATTACCAGAAAATTATACTCAAATTTGTTATCCTTTCTGTTTCTCGTAACAGAACATTAGTTAGTAGAATAACCGCATGAGAATATTTTACTCTACAACTACAAGATAGAACCATTGAATATCTCATATATACAGTTTGTGAAAATACCCACATGAGAATAGTTTACACTGTATATTACAAGTTTAAGACTTTTTGTGATAGCTTCTATAAAAATATATCTCATGTAATAAGACCCACTGGAAATAACCCCATAAGAATTGTTCTCTCTCATCTTGCAAAAGAGAACCCTTTTAGTTTCTCATAAGTAATGTAATGTACTTTAAACTGCAAGATATAAGCGTGTTAGACACAAGAGTTTGTGGAAATAAATCTATGAGAATATTTTACTCTGCACTACAATAATTACTGGTAGAACTCTGTTAGTATCTCGAGGGCCCGGGTGGCTCAATGAGTTAGGTCGCTGGATCTAACAACTCGTACAAACCTATCGCCAATACAGCGTGGGTCCGCGCCCGTCTTTGTAAATTACAAAAAAGGGTGCACTCGACTCGCAGCCGCAAGTGATAAAGTTGACCAGTTGCTGGCCCATGGTTGGTGGTTCTCTCTGGGTACTCTGGCTTCCTTCACCATTAAAACTGGTCGCCATGATATAGCTGAAATATTGTTGAAAAGTGGCATTAAAACACCAAAAATCAATCAATCTGTTAGTATCTCATAAATGGTATTTCTTTCTGAACTTTAAGATAGAGACCTTTTAGTACTAATAAGCCTAGAGTTTGTGGTAATAACACCATCAGAACATTTCATTCTTAGCTACAAGATAGAACTCACTTAGTATCGCACATAAACAGAACTCTTTTGTATCTCATAAACAGAACTCTTTTAGTATCACATAAACAGAACTCTTTTGTATCATATAAACAGAACTCTTTTGTATCACATAAACAGAACTCTTTTAGTATCACATAAACAGAACTCTTTTGTATCACATAAACAGAACTCTTTTGTATCACATAAACAGAACTCTTTTGTATCACATAAACAGAACTCTTTTAGTATCACATAAACAGAACTCTTTTAGTATCACATAAACAGAAGTCTTTTGTATCACATAAACAGAAGTCTTTTGTATCACATAAACAGAAGTCTTTTGTATCACATAAACAGAACTCTTTTGTATCACATAAACAGAACTCTTAGTATCGTATAAACAGAACTCTTTTAGTATCACATAAACAGAAGTCTTTTGTATCACATAAACAGAAGTCTTTTGTATCACATAAACAGAACTCTTTTAGTATCACATAAACAGAAGTCTTTTGTATTGCATAAACAGAACTCTTTTAGTATCACATAAACAGAAGTCTTTTGTATCACATAAACAGAACTCTTTTAGTATCACATAAACAGAACTCTTTTGTATCACATAAATAGAAGTCTTTTGTATCACATAAACAGAAGTCTTTTGTATCACATAAACAGAACTCTTTTAGTATCGCCTAAACAGAACTCTTAGTATCGTATAAACAGAACTCTTTTAGTATCACATAAACAGAACTCTTTTAGTATCGCCTAAACACAGAGTTTTTGGTAATAACGCCATGAGAATATTAGATGTTTATTTCACTTGTTAATTACAGTATATGACATTGTTAGAGGATGAGAACCAAACATTAGAAGATGTAGGAGTAGAAGAACACCAACAAGTTCTCATAGAAAGTATGTATTCTTGTTATACTATGTAGTCTATTGTAGGTCAAAATTTACATATCAGGTCATGTCAAAGGTGACATTTCAAATTGACCAATCAGCAACAAGCCTAGAAAATCTTTAGTGGTGAGTTCAGGTGGAATTAGATACAATAATTAAATATGCGCCGAATTGGACGGTGCATAGAATTATCCTCCAGTATTGTATCTGGCTAGAGTTCAATTTGAACGACAACCTTTATCAAAAAGAGTTCGACTATAGCAACTATCAAGTTTTAGCCCAGAACCAACACTTTCAAAAACTCAATTTTGATTGGTTTTATGTCAGTCACTCAAGAATTACTAGAGTCCTTTTCTAAAAATGATATAAGTGATCAAGCCCTACTTAACTGTAGCTATCCACTGGAAGTTGCCCTAAGTATTGAACAGTATAATGGTTTTTGATGAAATAGAGAGCTGGATTGCACTACATGGAGGTGTGCATATTCTATTTTATTTTATTTTTTTAGAAACCACTAAAAATTTCATTGATTTTATTGTTCTCACTTGGTTTTCATAATAATTTAGGATCTGTGATGGCCCCAATCATGTGGTAGTTGTAATTATATCTACTTATGTAATCATTGCCTATCATCATTAAAGTTTGTGATTTCGACTTCCTCTAATAATTCAGCTTGATGTATTAAATTTTGTCAATGATATGCGGAATGTCGGTCGTTTTCTCCAGATACTGCTGTTTCCTCCATCAATAAATCTGACTGCTACAATGTAATTGAAATATTTGTTAAGTGTCATGAGAAACCAATTTTTAAATTTGTTAAATCTAGTAGAACTCGGTAAATAAAACTGTTAACTGCATCCACACTTGTTCACTTTTGTTATACTGAATAGCTTTCTGCAGTCACATCTTTCTGTGGAGACAGTCGATGCAATTATCAGTAGCCAAATCATCTTTGGAGATGGTCATGATCATATGATAGCTGGATTTATAACTACCTATATGCAAGTAGTGCCTACCCCCACCAAAGTTGTGAGTTCGAATCCTGCTCATGGTGAGGTGTACTCAATACAACATTATGTGATTTGTCAGTTTGTCAGTGACTTGCTGCAGGTCGTGGGTTTCTCTGGGTACTCCGGTTTCCTCCACCAATAAAACTGACTGCCATGTTATAACTGAAATATTGTTGAAAGTGGTGTTAAATACCAAAACACCCCCCTCTCCAGATACTGCTGTTTCCTCCATCAATAAATCTGACTGCTACAATGTAATTGAAATATTTGCTGAAGTGTCATTAGACATGTGTTAAATCTAGTAAAACTCAATTAAAAAAAACACCTGTTAACTGCATCCACACTCGTTCACTTCTGTTATAATGACTAACATTCTGCAGTCACATCTGTCTATGGAGACTGTCAATGCAATTATCAGTAACCAAATCATATTAGAAATACAAAGGCTATTAGCATGAGAGGAAGATGTAATTACACATACATCTTATGTAACTAAATTACCAGTATATTTCTATTTAGGTAGTAACTGTACCTGTTTATATTTTCAGTACGGAACAAAGATTTGACATGGCCAGAAGAAATGTCACAATTAGCTAAAAATAAAACTCTCAGGAAGGAAGCTGGTTCAGGTAAAAAAAAAATTCATATTATCAGAATATTTTATTCCTAAGATTACAAAAATATAATGCAGACCTTTCAATAAGGGGCAGTACCAGGTACTTTTACCAGTTTATTTAAAAGATGATATTTGGTACCTCATGAATTTATTTAGTATTGCATAAAATATTCATGAAAATGTTCAAATTTTAATAATACGTACTGCCTGTAAATAGTGAAGTATTGGTAGACTTGAAAAATATTGAAAGCCCTAAGCCTGATAATTTTCTTGCAAATAAAAGTTGATCTATGATATTCATACACTTGTCTTAGATTATAAACAGATTTTCTAGATGACTTGTTTTATATTTCTTATTTCCTTGCCAATCAACAAAGATTTTCTAGATGATAAATTTAATTGATTTTTATTTCAGTGCCAACACATAAGGGTGCTACAGGTTTGAACAATCTAGGAAACACATGTTTTATGAATGCCGCTGTACAATGTGTGTCTAACACATGGCCATTAACACAGTATTTTATAGGAGGACTGTATAGATTTGAATTAAATAGGTATGTGTCTGCTTTATTTAAGAAATAAATCATGGAAGCCAGAATGATTTCGATTCTGATATGTCTAACATTACAAATACGGTAGTATACTTTGATTGGAAGATGGTAATTTATATTTACTTTTGCAGACAATGTCGCACACAATTTATGCTGCCAAATTCGAGCAGATGATAATTCATCAACATGTACTTTTACGACGGGAAAGTCAGTCACATTTACTTTTATGACGGGAATTTCAGTCGTATTAATGGAGCATCCGTAACAATAATATTGTGTTTGCATGTTTTAATTGCACGTCGCATATTATTAATTTTGGATATGTTGATTATTTTCAGTGAATATAGATGTTTAAAACTTTAACAACCATGTAAATAATTTTATTTTGTGATTTTATCACCTGGCTTAAATGTGTACCATGCATGTGCTAATGAGATTTTGTCATTGGGTTGATCGCTCATTTGTTTGCAAAGCGAAAGAAGGACGTCATGTTAGAATTATTGATATATTTTTTTCATATGTAAATTTTGTATTCATATAAGGGCCTGGGTGATGAAGGCTGATAACTTCAGATCACAAGGGTTACAGACACATATGCAAGGTCAAGGTTCACTGGCCAGTTAGTTATATTTGTCCTCGATTTCCTCCATCAAAACACCAATAACCAACCATGTCTTAGGTTGTTTTTTTTTATCATATTTTTCCATAGGATCAATACAAATTTTAATAGTGAAAATTAAAATTTACAAAATTAGCATGGCAAGCTGAAAATCATTACATAAAAACACATTAAACACACAAAAAACTTCATATCCACATGTTTTTAGTACCTCAAAAAATATTTACAGGAATGATTTTTTTCAGCTATTTTTCTGTGAAAAAAAATCTGAAAATTGCAGTGCACAGTTAAAAATGACCTTTTTGGAAATGGTAGTACCATATTTAGGGTTACATAATGCGCATTGGTGCATATGCCCTCTTGGCCTTGAAAATCTCCAGAAAAAAAACTAGTTCGTGTCTATAATGCGCACAGACTTTTGCTGGGAGGATTTAAGAACCATTTATCTCTTTTCATCTTCAATAAAGTTGCAAAATATTAAATGTGTTGGGTTTTATTGGTGTTTTCATATGATGAAATATCTAACTTTGCATGTTGACAATAGTAAACAAAAAACATGGCAGACATGTGATTTCCCGGTCTGGGAAAGAGTGAAACACATTGTTCCTGTTTATAATGCGCACCCCTCCTACAAAATAAAGAATCTGGGCAAAATCCTGTGCATTATACAACCCTAAATACGGTACATGGTTTCAGCTATTTCATTGATTTTCAGTTATTTTATTTTCTATCCAGAATTATTATTGCAATGTGGTGTCTGCTACTTTTGTATTTATCAATTTGTAGAACAATAGTAAAAACAATGCTGCTCAGTGTTTGATTTTTACTCAGATTTAAGATTAATTCACTTTCATCTTCAGGTATGCAAACACCCTTTCATGCTAAATACTAATAAACTTTGGTATTTTTCAGAACAAATCCATTAGGGATGAAAGGTCACATTGCTCAAAGATATGGAGAACTAGTCAAAGATTTATGGAGTGGATCATCTAAAACATTAGCTCCTCTTAAGTTAAGGGTGGGTATCTGTGTATTGTATATTGTAAAAATCTATCTAAAAGTCTTCTCTAGTTAAGGGTTGGTTTGTCTGTATTGTCTAAAACCTAGAACTGTTGTATGTCTTCATGAGATGTTATCTGTATGTATGTATTTAATTAAAGTATTTTATATTTTGTATTAATTCCCCCACCCCTCCTTTTTTAATAGGGGTGAATTTTGATTTGATGATTTGATTAGATTTTTGGTTTTGACGCCACTTTCAGCAATATTTCAGCTATATCATGGCGACAAATCTTAGTGGTGGAAGAAGTCGGAGTACCCGGAGAGAACCACCGACCATGGGCATGCAACTGGTAAACTTTATCACTTGCGGCTGCGAGTCGAGTGCACCCTGTTTTGTAATTTACAAAGCCGGGCGCGAACCCACATCGTATTGGTGATAGGCTTGTATGAGTTGTTAGGTAATCCAACTACCTAACTCATTGAGCCACCCGGGCCCTGGGTGAATTTTGATCTTTAAGATATATTTAATATCACCATCAATATAAAAAAATGTAATAAGATATTATGATTATTTCATTATGGGGAGTGGGGGATTTTTGTTCGGGTGGCTTTTGTTTTGTTCCTGTATGTTGTATAAAATCTAGATCTATTAATGTCTTCTCTAGTTATGGCTTTGTTTCTGTATATTAGAAAAAATATAATTGATTTGCACTTTTGTAGTGACGCAGAAGTTGTTACAGCAGCAGCATTGACAAGTTAATCATTGACTTAAATGTAATAATCGCGAGTGTATTAAAATTTAATTGTATCAAAGAATATAGATATTTTATATTTACCTTTTTTGTTTTCCAGTGGACCATAGGGAAATATGCACCTAGATTCAATGGTTTTCAGCAACATGATTCTCAAGAACTGCTAAGTTTTTTATTAGATGGTCTTCATGAAGATTTAAACAGGTATGTTGGAACAAAATTTAAAAAGGTATGTTGATTGGACAATAATGAAAATATTCTCCTCTTCAAAGTCAACAAGATACTTACTGCTTAACTTTGATTTCTGATGTTCCCCCACTTGTTAGAATGCAAATCAACTTTGTAGAATGGTTTTTATTCCTATATCAATTTTCTTTGTCTATCTGATGTTTTTTTCTACCAAGTTTACACACATCATCCCCATAGATTTGTTTGTTTGTTTGATGGTGTTTAACGCCACTTTCAACAATATTTCAGTTATATCATGGCAGTCAGTTTTATTGGTGGAGGAAACCATCGGACCTGTCACAAGTCACTGACAAACTTTATCACATAATGTTGTACACCTCACCCTGATCGAGATTCAAACTCAAAACATCAGAGTGATAGGCACTGATTGCATAGGTAGTTGTAAATTCAACTACCATATCATCACAGTCACGACGGCCCCTATTTCCCATAAACTCTTTGAATTTAAATTTCTACATTAAAATCACAAAGCTAAACATTAATTTTGTCATCATTATTTTTTATCATGGTATACAGTCAAACCTGCCTCATGCGACCTTCCAAGTGAACAGTACAATAGGTCACATAAAACAGGTCGTTGCATACAGTTTTAATTAATATGAATTGCACTGTATATCATGATAAAGGGAAATGAAAATTAAAGTCACATAATACAACTTATTTATAAATTTAGGTGGTCATTTAAAGCAGGTTCGACTATATATGTATGAAAAAATATATTTTAAGTATGTGTTTATTTCAGAGTCCATGACAAACCTTATGTTGAGTTAAAAGACAGTGATGGTAGACCTGATGATGTTGTTGCTCAAGAGGTAGGATTATATTTCGTTTTCTTCTTCTGTTTGCAGGGGCTGTCGTGGTCGTGATTGTATGGTAGTTGGATTTACGACTACATGTGCAATCAGAGCCTATCACCACTAACGTCATGTTCATGGCGAGGTGTACTCCATACAATATTATGTGATAAAGTTTGTCAGTGACTTGCGACAGGTTGATGGTTTTCTCCGGGTACTTCAGTTTCCTCCTCCACGATATATCTGAAATATTGCTGAAAGTGGCATTAAACACCACAACCCTAATCCTAGAACTCGAGTAAAACATGCAATTATATTGAATAAAAAGTATATGCATTCCATGACATCATATAAATTGTAAGTCAAATCTCTTTAATTTGATAAAGTTTAATATTTCTCATGGTTTTAAAACATGAATCGGCAGTTGTGGTAAAAAAAATAGCAATGCCTGTTTCCGCCTTACAGAATGTGTCCATTTTATTTGTTTATGTGGTTGTTTGTGTAAGTTTTTTTTAATCCTCGAACAATGGCTATCAGCGATCAAAGATAGAAGGACACTTAGCTCTCTGTTATAATGAAAGTGTAGGCAAATTATTTCTATAAGATTACAATTCTACTAATATTTCATAGATTTTTATCCATCATTTTATTACAGGCATGGGAGAACCACCTGATAAGGAATCAGTCTATAATTGTTGATCTGTTCCATGGTCAGCTGAAGTCACAAGTACGATGTCAGGAATGTGGTCATACGAGTGTACGATTTGACCCATTTAATTACCTGTCTTTGCCTTTACCTATGGATAGTTGTATACACTTAGAGCTTACTGGTATGTATATATTATTTTGTATGTGATACATTCACATTTTAATGGCAATTGTTTCTTGACCTTTGCAAGAACCTCAGGTAATAAATGGTTTTCTTCATCTTTTTAGATTAAAGGACAAATTATTATTTACTAGTACTGGTAAAGAGTTGATCTTTTGGAACATGGCAGATTTATTTTACACTGAATTGATGATTAGGGTCTATAATATAAATGTAGAAATCTAATTTAGTGCACAAGACACATTTCTGGAATAATCATCATGTGCGTTCATAATCAATAGATTGGAAAGACAAATAATTATACCCCTGCTCCACCGGAGGGGGGTATACTGTTTTACCTCTGTCCGTCCGTCCATCCAAGATATTTTTCGTCGCATTTTTCTCAGCTACTATTGATGGCAGAAATCTGATATTTGGTCACAAGCTTCATATAGGGGTATGCCATATTGTGGGAAGTGTTTTTGGACCCGTCAGATTCCTACTTCCTGTTTACTGACTTAGTTGGTTTTTACACACATTGAACATATATGCGGGGGTATCATAAGTGAGCATTAGCTCACAGTTCATCTTGTTTAAAAGTATTTAGGAACAAGAAATCCAGAGAACCTAAACAGGTTAGACAAGATTTGCTATGATTTAAGTAAAACAATTTTGCTCAGGGCACTGACTAAGCATTGATGAAATTGTTGATCATGGCTTTTTCATTTAAAAAAAAAGAAGAAAACCATGATACAGTGGAACTTTCATGTATGATAAAAGTAGTTTAATATACCAAAACATCTTCACCTTTAGATCTAGCTTAATCTTTTCCCAAATCTCATATATGGAGAACTAAACAATTGAAAGTCTTGAGCAACTACAGTATATATAATGAAAATCCATAAGATATAGTATTTATAGACTCAGTTTATATTTTGGAGAGGGTAAACCTACACTTTTAGAAATTAGAACCAGAATAGATGTTCTTATATTAATGAGATGTTAAAATTATAATATTAAATATCAGATTGATAAATTTAATTTTTTTAAATTTTGAATGGGACTTGATAAATATCAATGATAACAACTTATTATGAATGTGACATCGATAGATTACACCTAGAGTCTATTGAATATCAGCATTATCTTCTATACTTGTGATCAAATCTGTCTTTTTCAGTCTTTTTTTATGATGAGTATATTCAGTGAATCCTTAAGAAAATTCCTTTTATGGTGTTATTATGTTAGATTTTATAATTTATGTTTTAAAGCTGTTATTTTCTGTGATTATTTAGTGATGCGATTGGATGGATCTGTCCCAGTGAAGTATGGATTACGTCTTAACATGGACGAGAAATACAGGACACTAAAGAAAGAATTAGAAAACCTTACCAGTATTGCTAGTAACCAAATGTTGTTTGTTGAAATTAATGGTCCAATAGTAAAGGTATGGTATATTACAGTTTTCATACCTTTAATACCATTTTCACATAATTGTTACATTTTCAAGAACAAATTTATACTCACTATTCCCTTTGTTTTATAAGGAATAATGGTGTTCAAAGGCAATTTGAGTTTTTTGCATCATATTGTATCCATTGTTGTTGTCTGTCTTTCAATATTGTCGCTGTTGTCAATTGCATGTCACATTTTGATCAAATCCTCTGAAACTAATGGCCCAATTGGAGAGCAACTTCAGGAATGATGTTTGTAAGATCTTTAAAAAAATCCTCATTTTGTCTCGATCTGGCAAAAAGCATGGCTGCTAAGGGCAATTCTTGTTCTCTGATTGGCAGAAATTCCTTTCCTCTAAAACTATTAAGTCCAAATGATTTGTCACAAAGTACAAACGATGTGTGTGAAGTCCTATACAAAGATTCCTCAGTTAATCTTGTTCCTTTGAAAAACATGGCTGTCACAAAAACTAATGAACTTGTTTGAATCAAACAGTGCATGAATACCGTAAATCGGGAAATTTTGGTGTAGGTTAATTTTGGCCTTTTTTCTCCAAAAGAGGGTTGTTTTATTTTGGTGTGTGAAATTTTGGCCATTTTCGTTTCTAGTGTGTTTAATTTTGGCCACTTTTGGTTCCCATGTATTTAATTTTTTTGTAAGTTAATTCAGAACGTAAATGGCAGCGTTCTCATTTCAACCAGCTGTTACTTATCGGATATTTTGATGTCGTACTAAAAACCAAATCGATTATGGATAAATTGTGATATTTATTAAAACTAGGAATTTAAATATTTAAACAGCATAAAGTAAAATGCACTGGGATTAATCATCGCTTTTACAGGTAAACAGTCTTATAACGGTCAGTACATGTATTTGTTTACACAACAATTATACATAATAAATAAAACCGATAAGACACTAATTACTTGTTTATTGATTTTTCTTTTTTCTATAGGTAATTGTCATTTTAATGATATTTGACATTTTGTTGATTGAATAAATTTTATTGGTATTGCACGGTTTTTATCAATGTACTTTATTTACCTGTAATTTCTCTCTTGTCATCCAAGCCAACGATTTCACATCGTGAACACTTTTAAGTTTGACTTGTGTGTGTATATACATGTATAACGTAATTGACAAAGTTTTACTTAGGAAAGAAGTAAGACAAAAAGGTACAGATTAGGGAATATAAATATAAAAAGATATTAAGGCATTGTTCAATTTTGGCGGTAAATTTTTGGAGTGTGACATATTTTGGTGTGTTTAATTTTGGCACTTCGTATTTAGGGGCCAAAATAAAACCATGACCAAAATTTCCCGATTTACGGTAATCAGGTGAGAGATTAAGGGTTAGTTGAGCCTCTAATTTCAAATCAAAAAGGTCTGACCTCCAAGAGATGCAGATATCTGCTCGCCCACTTGCCAATGGGAGTGGTCATGATCGTATGGTAGTTGGATTTATAGCTACCTATGCAATCAATGCCTATCACCACTAACATTGTGAGTTCGAATTTCACTCAAGCGAGGTGTACTCGATACAGCATTATGTGATAAGTTTGTCATTGACTTGTGGCAGGTCAGTGGTATTCTCCCGGTATTCCTCCACCAATAAAACTGACTGCCACCGATATTGCAGAAATATTGTTGAAAATGGCGTTCAACACCATAATCCTAACCCTAACCCAAATAAAGTTGGAAAAATGGTCAGAGGTTTCACCAATCAGTGCGTTATAACTTTCTGAGCTTTGCTGCCCCCCAATAATTCTGGTGAACTTGTGATTAAGCTAATCATATGATTAGCCGTGATTACATGATTCATTCCTAATCACATACTTAGCTGATACAATGATTAAATTTTGATGCTGAACTCTTTTAATCAATGTATTAACTAATCATATTTAATCATTGAATTAGTTAATTATGTGATTAGGAATGAATCATGTAATTATGGCTAATCATATGATTAGCTTAATCACAAGTTCAACAACGGACCGACCCCTGGTAGTAATGGTAGTAATGATATAGGTAAAAAAACCCAGCTGAAATGAGGTAGTCATGTTTTAGGTGGAAAATAACTGAAAATGAGGTAGTCACGATTTAGGAGAAAATCAGCCGAAAATGAGGTAGTCACGATATAGGTGAAAAATTACTGAAAATGAGGTGGTCACCATTTAGGTGGAAAATAACTGAAAATGAGGTAGTCATGTTTTAGGTGGAAAATAACTGAAAATGAGGTGGTCACAATTTAGAGGGAAAATAACTGAAAATGAGGTAGTCATGATATACATGTAGGTGAAAAATTACTGAAAATGAGGTAGTCACAATTTAGGTGGAAAATAACTGAAAATGAGTTAGTCACGATTTAGGTGAAAATCAGCCGAAAATGAGGTAGTCACGATATAGGTGAAAAATGGCTGAAAATGAGGTAGTCACGATTATTAAAGGTGAAAATCAGCTGGTAATGAGGTAGTCACGATTTAGGTGAAAAACAGCTGAAACGAGGTAGTCATGATTTAGGTGAAAAACAGCTGAAAATGAGGTAGTCGCGATTTAGGTGGAAAAAAACTGAAAATGAGGTAGTCATGAATAAGGTGAAAATCAGCTGGTAATGAGGTAGTCACGATATAGGTGAAAAATAGCTGAAAATGAGGTAATTACGATATAATGTGAAATTTTTTATTCATATGATGCTTTGAATTTAACAAGACAAAATTTGGATGTACAATGTAGGTGAACTTCAAAGAATATTGGGTTAAAAAACAATGCTTTTGTGTAATACTACTTGATAACTTAATGGAAATATATGTTTAACGAAAGTCCAACTATTGTAAGTGGATCATTTTTATTTCAACAATAAAACAACATCAAAAAGTTTGATATGGTAACAAGTAACAAGTAGACAAAATGTTAGAGTGTATGTGAACACATAATCTAAATAGATCAAAATAACAAAGCCATGGCAACATGTGTACACATAATCTAAATAAATCTAACAATAAAAAACCATGGCAACAAGCACAGGAAATGTTAAGAGTGTATGTATACACATAATCTAAATGAATAAACATAAAAAACCATGGCAACAATTACTGGAAATGTTTAGAGTGAATGTGTACACATAATCTAAATAAATCTACATAAAAAAAAACTATGGCAACAAGTAGAGAAAATGTTAGAGTGTATGTTTACACACTACATGTAATCTAAATAAATCTAACAAATAAAAAAACCATGGCAACAGGTACAGGAAATGTTAAGAGTGTACATGTATGTGTACACATATTCTTAATACAATGTATTCAAGGATCTATGTCCTGAAACATTTGCAGTACAGCCTTTTTGCCTCTTCTCTGAATTTTGCATTCATAAATGAATAAATAATAGGATTGGCAGCATTGTTGACGAAGTAAACGTAAGTTAGGTACTTGTTGTCCGGAATCACTTCATTTGTTTCAAGAAACGTAGGTAGAAACGAGAAAATGTAAACAAGTGTTACTATAAATAGAACCTGCGTGGTTTTAACATGAGTCGACCTACGTTTCATGTCTGACAGAGTTTTAATGTTCGTGTTAGAGTTGATAGATATTCCTTGTTTTGAATTTTTCATCTTTAATGGTTTTGTATCACACGTTGCCGAAGTTGATGGTTGTGGTGCTATTGGTGTTTCTTTATTTGTTATAATTGTATCGTGTTCTGTAACAGTGCTGAGTTCAGCAATATTTGTGTTGTTTGATGGTCCCTTTCTGTCGGTTGAATCAAGTTGGCTTGAAATCGGTTCAATGGTAGTTCTACCATGAAGGTTTTCATGTGTATTTCGCCTTTCCGGAAAAATTTTATTCGTACGGTTCTTCCATCGGTTTGATTGTTGAATGACCTTCTTGAAAATTAACAAGTACAGTATGAGAATTGCGACAATCATAACAGCGAAGAGTCCAGAGACGAAATACCAGTAATGATACTGTGATGTATCGTTCAGATATTCGTCACTCTTAACACAAATCGGCAAGTAACTTCCTTCGTTATCTTTCAACAGACCTACGCTTAGTAAAGGAGGTATTCCTAGAGACATTCCGAGTAACATTATCACCAGAATTACGATTTTAGCTACAAATGTTGTCATGATCTCTTTAGTACTGATACAAATCAGAAAGAATCGGTCTAATGCTATGGCAACAAGTATCAAAGCAGAAGAAGGTATCATTAGCGAGCGCATGAACTCCAACCCCTTGCACAAAACATCAGAGTAAAAAACGGCTCTCCATTCTCTGGCAATAACTCCCGGAATGACAATCGTACACACCATAAGGTCAATAATAGCCAGAGTCAACATGAAGTAGGTCGAGTTTCTCTTCACTCTGTTCCTTGCAAAGACCATAATCACTAGTATGTTTCCTATAGCCCCGATTAGTCCCACTATTCCAAGTAATATAGACAATTTTACAAGCACGTCATAGGTGTAGTACCTATATCTATCAACAATTATACATTCTAAGCTGTCACATGGATAAGACTCTTTAAACATCCAATTTGAATTTTGAGGATCTATTCTATTCAAAAGTGTTTCATTAGAGGTCAAATTTGTCGGTGTTCCATTTGAGGTCATATTTGTCAGTGTTCCATTCAGTGTTGTTCTAATTAATGAACTTAAGGTGGTTGATTCTGGGAATATTCCATTTGTCATAGTAGAAACATATTCAGCACTTGTGGTATCCAAAATAGACGTAGTGGTACTTAATTTGGGAAATGTTCCATTTGTCACAGTGGAAACATATTCAACGCTTGTGGTATCCAAAATGGAGGTTCTCGTACTAGGTTCGTGGAATGTTCCATTTGTCGTAGTAGAAACATATTCAGCACTTGTGGTATCCAAAATGGACGTTTCGGTACTTGATTCAGGATATGTTCCATTTGTAATAGTAGAGACATATTCAGCACTTGTGGTATCCAAAATAGACGTTCCGGTACTTGATAATTGGAAAACGGTCTTGTCATATGTACTAGTAGAAACATCTGATACTACAGTAGAGGACACGTCCATTGTAGAGTTTAGTGTGGTTCCATTAGTAGAAGAAACCATTGTTCCAGATGGGGATCTTGGATAAGTCGACGTTAATCCTGTCATGGTTGACTGAGTTCCTCCTGTGGATATTCTACTTGTCTCACTTGTGGATACATTCATTGTCTGTGTATTTACTGTGGATGATATTGTCCCTTGTGTGGATGGTATTGCCCCATGCGTGGATATTGCTGAATTTGCATGGCCAATATTTTTAGATGTAAATTTTGAAATTCCATTTGTTACAGAATACATTCCTGGTTTGGTTGAAGATGTTGAAATATCTTTTGTCCCCAAGGTGGCTGTGTTTGCAACAGTCAAATTATGCAATGAGGACGTGGATGCCTTATGTTCTTTTCCTTTCAAAGAGGTGGCTGGCAGAGTCTGTTGCTGGCAGTTAGGTTGTAGAGTCCTCTTGAGAATCTGTAAAGTAAAAAGATCTGTCTAGTTATTGAAATTAAATATTCAACCATCAAGAGTGGAGAAATATCGTAATCCACTGGTAGGATAAGGAGAATTAATTTTTTCTATGACAAAAACTTGTGAATTTCTGTCGTTTAGGTTAAAAGGAAATTGATGGGAATTCTCATGCAGAAATTACCGACCATGGTGATTAAGAATATTTCGAAAATTTAACCAACCGGTTAAACGTGCTAAGAAAATGAAGAGTAGGAGAATATAAAATATCTTGGTGTTGTGCAGGAAATTTATTTAAAGAAAGAAACTGGCTTATATCTTTGATTATCAGTATAATAATCTATTGTGGTTCTTAAGTTATTATTTGTAGTACAACTTATATACAACAAGACTTTGGAAACAGTCAAATACATATATGTATCAGGGGCAGATCCAGGGGAGGGGGGGGGGGGGGGGGGGGGGGGTGCACCCGGTGCGTGCCCCCCCCTAAAATTGGAAAGAATATGATTTTTTGGCATAAAATCGTGATTTTTCACACGAAATACCCCAAATATTTTCGCGCCTCCCTCCGCAATTGAAAAAAAATATGATTTTTTGGCATAAAATCGTGATTTTTCACACGAAATACCCCAAATATTTTCGCGCCTCCCTCCGCAATTGAAAAAAAATATGATTTTTGGGCATAAAATCGTGATTTTTCACACGAAATACCCCAAATATTTTCGCGCCTCCCTCCGCAATTGAAAAAAAATATGATTTTTGGGCATAAAATCGTGATTTTTCACACGAAATACCAAAAAAAAAATTCGCGCCTCCCTCCGCTCCCCGCAATTCTTTTAATTTCGCCCCCCCCCTAACTTGAAATCCTGGATCCGCCCCTGTGTATTGTTTTGTATCACAGTAGTTCTTTTTTGAAGAGAACAAAAGTTCAATCTATTTTTCTTGTATTCACTGAGATTTACTTTAGGTAAATCCTGAATTGGTAGTTCATTATATATATGAATGTATTCAGTGATTAAGTAATGGTTTTCAGAAAAATGGCTTATTAAACTGGGACTTCTTTATGACCAAACAACTTACTTATAAGTTGATTTTTTAATATAGATTAAAATAGAAGGGTGTACTTGATACAGTCATATGTGATAAAGCTTGTCGTTTCATTCCGACAGATTGGTAGTTTTCTCCTGCCACCCCAGTTGTTTGCTTCACCAATAAAACTGACAGCCACAGTATAGTTGAAATAGTGGTCAGAAATCTGATTAACTAACGCCTGTACTTGAGGACACTATTTACAAGTATTGTCTCCAGTTAACAGTGTTTCTTTAAAAGTATTTTTCCATAAGGAAAAAATCTTAAGATGTAAAATTTACTTTAGTCATATATGGAACAATTTACTGGAAAATAAACTTACTACTAAAAAAGATTAATGATTATATCCCTTTCCCAAATTAGACAAGGTGTAAATCTGGATACCCAAATACAATGTAGGGATAGGGTTATGATGTTTAATGCCACTTTCAACAATATTTCAGTTATATCGTTGCAGTCAGTTGTATTGGTGGAAGAAACCAGAGTACCCGGAGAAAACCACTGACCTGCAGCAAGTCACTGACTAACTTTATCACATAATGTTGTATCGAGTGCACCTTGCCATGAATGGGGTTCAAACTAACAACTTTAGTGGTGATAGGCACTGATTGCATAGGTAGTTATAAATCCAATCCATGCGATCACTAAATAGTACACAAAGATGCTTGCGTGATAAGATAGAATTTTGACTGAAACTTATATTACATTATATCTATTCCAACAACAAAAAATATTACAATATTTATTTCTGATGGAATACACAGTATAGAAGAAATATTATTAAATAGTTTATAATAAATTATACAAAGGAACAAATATTAGGCAGAGGAAATATATGTTTACACTATGATTAAAGTTGGCCAAACAAAAAAACAAGATTCATATCATTCTAGCTAAAAAATGTTAATTGCAATAATTTTTTCTTGGAAATTTGGCTAGATAGCCAGTGACATATATGCAGGGCCGGATTATGATCTTTTGGGGACCCTAGACTAATGAAATTATGGAGCCCCTCAGACGGAGCCACCCTCTAACCTGGCCGCACCCGTCTTAAATATTTCTTACTCGTGATATATTTTAGCGACATTTATATAGCTTGAAGTAAACTCATTGCAAATTCTTTAAATAAACTAGAATAGCTATCTTGATTGTCAATTAAAATATTCTTAAGAAATACCACTATTTTATTATTTATTGCAATCCAAATTAGCACATATTTCAACACAACCGTAGTGAAAAAAATTAATTGAAAATCTTTGAGCAGGGCTCCTCAAGCTGTTCTAGTCTATTGGATAATCCGGCCCTGCATATATGTATACAATATCTATAGACACTTGATCAGAAAATTTACCAATTTTAGAAGAAAATTATTTCCATAAACACTGTTAATTCCTCAAATGATAAGAAATAAAAATTGATAGAAATTGTTTACGATTTGATTTTATATCTGTACTAACGTAATGTTTACAGATTGCGTTATTTTCAATGGTCAGTTAATTTTATAACCATCTGGTGCTTAAAAACGCTGATAAGTGTCTTTAAGCCTTTAATGATGCTGTAGCGTGCAAAGTACTTTCGCTGTCTTGTAAGTACAGATTGAAGCCCTAAAACCTGATGTTAGTTGAGCTTTTAATGGTGCTTAAGGCAGTTTTTGCTCCATATAATCTTCAAATTGACATTTTAAGTCCCAACAGTCAATAGATTTACTACCTGAAATGCTGTCTGAATGGCATATTGGTAAATAGAACAATATGTGGTGTTATAGAAAGAAAGTCGGGGAGAGGAAATTAATGTCCAGTGACTTTACACAACACAAGTAAAATTATACAGTGTGGAGGAAGGGTTGATTGATTTATTGAATTTGGTTATAAGTTTCTCAATGTCCAGTGACAAATATTTCATGCATTTTTTCGGGATGATTTAGAGGGAGGGGTTCTCTTTTAATATTGAAATAGTACCATCCACCAGAACTCATAAAAGTCTAGCCTTTCACCAAACCACCATTTTGTTAAAAATCATAAATTTTCATGTAGAATTACATTTATTTGTCAGCTGGTTAATACTAACTCTGAGAAAAAAAACATTATTGAAATATTGTAGACACTTAAAGAACAATATCATTTGTATTAATTCACAAATCTATTCCAAAAAATCTGGATTGATGAATTATTTGTGAATTTGCTCTTTAATTTACAAAAGGAAAAAAAAAATACTGTGTGTAGAAAAATGGATTAGAAAAAAAGAAGAAGAAATTACAGATATATATAAGATTAACCATAATATACATGAAACTTATTACATGTGGCTGGTCAGTGGTTTTCTCCGGGCACTCCATTTTTCACCATCAATAAAACACCGCCACAATACATTTGTATGACTGAAATATTGTTGAAAGTGGTATGAAATAGTGTAACCATAACCCTATACTCTTAATTGTATAGGGGGCCATCGTGGCCGTGATCATATGGTAGTTGGATTTATAACTACCTATGCAATCAGTGCCTATCACCACTGATGTTGTGAATTCGAATCCAGCTCAGGCGATATGTGATAAAGTTCGTCAGTGACTTTCGACAGGTCGGTGGTTTTCTCCGGGTACTCCTGTTTCCTCCACCAATAAAACTGACCGCCACGATATAACTGAAATATTGTTGAAAGTGGCATTAAACACCATAAACCACAACCAACCACCTTAATTGTATAATTTGATGTCACTGAGGGAGAGTTGTACTTGATATAATTTTGTGTGATAAAGTGAGTATTAGATAAAAGTAATTTGTCAGTTACTTGTTTAGCAGTTCCCTGTTTTATAAAGTGAGTATTAGATAAAAGTAATTTGTCAGTTACTTGTTTAGCAGTTCCCTGTTTTATAAGTGAGTATTAGATAAAAGTAATTTGTCAGTTACTTGTTTAGCAGTTCCCTGTTTTATAAAGTGAGTATTAGATAAAAGTAATTTGTCAGTTTCTTGTTTAGCAGTTCCCTGTTTTGTCAGTGGTACTTCAACTGACATCCATGAAATAACTGTAAACATTGTTGAAAATGGGGCGGGGGGGGGCGGTTGTCAGATTACAAGGTAAAAAGCTTGACCGTGGATCATAGTTGGTAACGTGTCTGGAGAGTACTACGCTCCCTGCATATTAAAGACCTCCGTTGTTATTTATGAAAAAGAGTATGTTGCAGCCGTACTCTCCATATTTTTCCAGTAGCAGTCAAAAGTCATTGCTCTGGATTATTCCACCCCTTCCCTCATTTCTGTAGAGTATTTAGATATCATTGAACTTGTTCTTGTCCTGAATATGAAATATTTTCCACTGGACGTTTAAACATCCAACAATCAATCGGTCATTAACGTTTTTAAGCATGTTGTTATGTAGTGCAATTTGGTCGTTATCTGGTCAAGCAGTCTATGATGTTAAGACTTCAGAAGTTACCGACCTGAACTTGAAAAGAAAAATATTGAAATTGTTAAGTACCTGTACATTTGTAATGAAAAATCAATTAAGCTTACTGGTCGATCATAGTTTTACTGGCCAGGGGTAATAGGACAATGAGTGCTAAAGTCACATACTGTCAACAGGAGTGACAGATGGATATCTATCATGTTGAAGTATAATTACTATAAAAATTCCTTCTAAGTGTTTTTAGAGTTCCCATTACATTGTAATCGTACCTAATCACGTAGTAAATATAATGAAGTGAAGTCGTCCATATTGATTCAACATTTTAGTTGGACTTTTATTTTGCGAGACAATGGTATGACACCTACGTTTTTTCCACTTAAGTTAACATCCTTTTTTATCTTGTTTTTAATTCCTTATCAAACACTAAAATGTTTTATGAATATGACATCAATTTTTTATGTGTCCTGATAAATTCCAGTCATAATATTTTGATAATTGAAACCCTTTTTTATTTGAAGAGGGAGTGATCATTAGAATTGATAAATTCCAGTCATAATATTTTGATAATTGAAAGAAACCCTTTTTTATTTGAAGAGGGAGTGATCATTAGAATTGATAACTGTAAAACATAAACATACAGTACAACCTGTCTAAACCAAACTTCCTTGGGACCAGCTTTTTGTGCTCTGAATAGACAGGGTGTACGGTTTATACAGGTTAAATAAACAAAGATTTACTTAATTTTGACTTTATTTAAAGTTCACTTTATACAGGAGTCTGGTTCACATTAGACAGGAGTCTGGTTCACATTATACAGGAGTCTGGTTCACATTAGACAGGAGTCTGGTTCACATTAGACAGTTTTCATTGTGTTTACCATGTGTTGTTGCCAATTTACATGAAAATTCTACTATCTTTTTGTTGATACAAAAAAGGGAGAGTATTGTTTTTAAGTAGTTTTGCCATATGGAAGAAAATATTGTTGTTTACAAAACAATGGCATTGTTTATTTATATCTTACACAAACAGATCTCTTAAAAAAAATATTGAATTTACTAATAAATCTAATCCTTTGTTTTATTGAACTATAGATGTTGACGAGAAATGGAGTACTGAAAATGTATTAACATTTGATGTTGACAATTTCACGGAAATCATATTTTCTTTTTGTGTTGAAAAATATTTTTGTTTATTTTGAACTCATTTGTTGCAATAATTAGAATAATTTTTTCTCAGAATATCACCTGCAGTAAAATTTGAGCTATATGTTATAGGTGTATAAACACCAGTTTTAACAACATTTTAGTTATATCATAGCTGTAATTTTATTGGTGATGGGCACTCGGACGAGCTGTTATACTAGTGATAATGCATGTTGAGACCTACAAATTGGTCGTTATTGTTTTATCAGTATTAAACGTCTCACTGACCAATATTTTTCAGTATCCAAATCACTAAGTTGAAACTGACAATATCACTCAGTGATATCAAAGGAAAAATGTTGAATTTATCGATAAAATTTTTTTAGTTGGGCTGATATGGCATTATCAGCCAACAAATATTTTAGGTTGGGCTGACATGGCCAACCTGACCGTGCTTATATGGTGTCATAAGCTAAAAAGACAGGGCTGATATGACATTATCTGCCTGTGTGTGCTAATAACTCCATATCAGCTTACAAATTTTCAAAGGTTTGGAATACATCTGTGATTATTTGTGGTGTAGTTTGTTGTTTTATGTTAGTGATGGTGTTACAGAGAAGTTTGAAAAGTGTTCTTGAACAATTTTTGAGATGAATATTTATATTTTCAGACATTACCTCAAGACGGACAGAAAGTTCGAACTTTACTCGGTGGAACATTATATGCATATGAGTTACCTCCCCCTGATGACATCAAACCTCTAACATTGGAAGAAGAAAAAGGATTAAAAGGAAACTTGGGCCTTAATGACATCCAGAGAGGTTTAGCAACAAGTTAGTAGTATGAGTTATCTCCCCTTTTTTAATGTGGTTGTTAGTTTGTTTGATTGTGTTTAACGCCACTTTCAACAATATTTCAGTTATATTGTGGCCGTCATTTTTTTTGTTGGAGAAAACCGGAGAACCGGAGAAAACCACAGACCTTTCGCGAGTCACTGACAAACTTTATCACATAATGTTGTACACCTCGCCCTGATCGAGATTCCAACACTAACAACATCAGTGGTGATAGGCACTGATTGCATAGGTAGTTGTAAATCCAACTATCATGCGATCACGGCCACGACAGCCCCTTTAATGTGTTTGTTAAAAATATTGTACCATGGATTAAACAATCTTTGATGAAGACAAAATAATTTGTTGTGGAAAAAATCAAACATTTTGATGAGCAAAGGACAAAGGCCACGAATGGTCGATATCGGCCCTGTAAAATGGCATTATTTCAAAATGAACGCAGAAACGTGCTTTACTCCCAAAAGTTTCCTTGTTAAATTTTTTTTTAAATATTTACCTGAAATCTGTGATTTTCATAAAGAAATTACTATTTTTACCAAAAAAAAGAGCCATATTACATGTTGATATTACAAAAAATATATCATTAATACAAAAATGACTTGGAAATAAACCTTATTCATTATGCATTTTCATTATTAGTTGTTCTTTTTATTTATTATCGAAAATGTCCAGAAATTTGGGATTTTTCATCAAATGTTAGTTTTTTGGCCCCAAAATGGACAGAAATGCTAAAATATGCTAAAAAATCACATTTATCAATAGTATCAAGCATATACCAGCAGAATATGATGAAAAAATATGTTTTGAAGATAGGGCCGAACTCCACCCTTCATGGCCCTACTCCTTTATTGTTATCATATACATTTGATTTTTATAACAAGAAGGTTTTTCGTGTTTTGAGATCGATCAAGAAATGGACGCCATCTTATTAATTATCGGCATTGTTTACAGAGTTTGCCGAATCGTCATTAAATCAGTACAACAATGCACTTATTTCTTATTTTCTGTGAATCTGCTTTTAGTCGGCGTTAATTACGGACAAAGAACCATGCAAGTTTGCAGTTAATAAGCGACAAAATACAAATTATTCGTTTTTACCTGTCACTAGTAAGGTCAGTTGCATACGGAGAAAGCGAGGTCAAATTATTTGCTTGCAAGGAAATAATAAATCGATGGTAATTTTCGTTCTCAAAAGGCGAAAAGTGGTACGATAAGCTGTTTAATGTGAAATATTTACCTTTATTTCATCATTTTAAAGCTATTTACCAATTTCCAAAACATATAATTTTTTTGGTCAAAATCGTAGCTAATGCCTCTTTAAAGTACAGTTGACTCTCGTTATCTCGAATTCGATGGGACCATGGAAAAAATTCGAGTCCACCGTAGTTTGACTCAAGAGGAGCTACGAAAATACCGGAAGTGTAGTTTGTTTAACGACGAAAGGGAGACAACTCGAGCGAAATTTTGAAGAGCTAAAACCAGCATCGCATGTCCCTATTCTCGGAACGATTTTAAACATATTCGATGTTTTTGTTGCTGTTTTTTTTCTCTGTTAAATTCTTTGAATCTTGTGGAACGACTGATAACTTCTAGATATCTTTTTTTGTGTGTATGAATATGTTCATCTGTTTTGTTTGTTTTTCAGATGTTGCATTGTTATTAAACTTCACCCATCATGATGTATTTTTCTTTGTGCAATACTGTTTATTTACAATAAATTGTGTGTTTTTACTATTCAATAAAGTGTAGAAGAAAACTATTCTTCTTTAATCAAAATTAATTTCCAACAAATAATTCAATAGATAAAACGCTTCCTTTGTGTACTTTTCATAATCATTGATGTATGCCGATCCAAGCGCACTTATTATGAATCGATAAATTTTTGATTGTACACATCTAACCTGTGTCATTATACCAAGCCAATTCCAAATATTATCACTAATTAATTTGACAGATTGTGAAATAAACATGTGAAATAGCCCAAGGCAAAAATGTCAAAGTCAATGACCGGATGTTTCACCTGTGATCCGATTTTAATCCCAAGGTAATACACATGTTTTGACAGGTAAATTCGACTTAGCGAATGTAAATAATACGGCTTTCTACATCTCGGGACCAAAATTTTTATTTGAGACAACCGAAATTTCGATTCGTCCGAATTCGACTCAACAGGAGTGAAATTATATATATTTATACACAACAAAGTTCGGGACTTCGATAAAAATTCGACTCAACCGGAAATTCGAGTCAACCGAGTTCGAGACAATGAGAGTCAACTGTAATATGAAATGCCAAAATCATTATTTTCAGTTTTCTAAAAATTTCTGATATATGTAAAGATTAAATATATAAAGAACGTAAACCATTCACTTTTTGAGAGCTACGATGTATAATTCAGGAGAAAACGTCATTTTATTCTGTCTTCGATAATTCTTGGTACCCGGACAATAATGCAAATCATATGCTATTCACCTCAGATTTGAACTCATTCGGTAGAGATTGTGTGCATGCTCCGTTATAGTCTTGACAGGTAACATCATTTTCGTTTCGATTTACATTCCATTATTTTCCATTCAATCCACGATTAAAAATAATTTTGTCTTAGCGAAACGTTAAACAAGGATCTCTTTACCTGGAAAATAAATATATACAGTGGAACCTGTCTAATCCGACACACCAAGGGTCCAGGGAAATGTGTCGGATTGCACAGGATGTCGGAAAACTCAGGTTTTCTTTTTAGTTAACAGAAATTTGCACAAATTTAACAAGAGAAGAAATTGTGTATGATTGATTATGTAGGATGGTTTAAATAATTGGAACTACAATGTAGATGAAAATACATTTGATATTTAATTTATACAAAATTAATATATTTAGAACAATTTCATAATCTGATCAGATAATTGTTGGTTGTAGCCATGTCCTGTACAAAGCAAGTGAAAACAGTTATCTGTAAAATTTTAATTATTATATTCTTGGTAAACTTACTTTAACCCTTAATAATGAGTCTTTTATCACCTGCCAATCAATAAATTCAAATAATAATATATTTGTGTACACAAGCCTAGAACAATTTCATAATATACACTTGGCCATAAGTTAGGGACCACCAAATGTGAAATGGAAAATATTTTTTATATTGCGCTTTTTTCCTGTTAGAATATATGTCTTATACATAAACATATATTCTTTCTTGGTACCTGTAATTTTTTATCGATCGATCAGTTAAAGAACGATGAAACAGGTTTTTATAAGTTCACCTGTACCTTTGCAAAACTCAAGTTTGGCAGGGGTTTCTAACCGGTATCTACACGTGCAGTGCAGGTGAAACTTTAAACTTTCTAAACTTTATTTCAACATGGCACGTCGAAAACTGTCAGATGCAGAGAGATGGAAAGCGGTTGGAATGGTAAGGGGTGATATGTCCTACAAGACAGACTGCTGAGCGATTCAATGTAAGCCACTTGGTCATTGTTCGATTGAAGCAGTGTGTGAACCAAACAGGGAGTGTAAAAGAACGTCAAAGGACAGAAAGGTCTCTGAAAATGACTCCAAGAGAAGATAGACTCTTTAAAAGGCTCGCCAGACAGCAACCATTCAGCACTACAAACACGCTGCGAAGCCGATGGATTGTCAACGGGCGCATCAGCAGACGGACCATCAATAGACGTCTTAACAGCGCAATGTTTCGTGCTAGGAGACCGATAAAACGTCCGCAACTGACAATACGAAGCAAAACTGCCAGGCTTCAATGGGCACGTGACCATATGGGATGGAATATCAGGTCGTGGAAGAGAGTGCACTGGTCGGATGAAAGTCGTCTTTGTTGAATCCAGTTGATGGCCGCGTCCACGTATGGAGACCGAGAAATACAACATTTTAACAGGAACATGTTGTGGGCACAACTGCGTTTGGTGGAGGAGGTTTTACTGTTTGGGGATGCTTTTTTCTAAACTGCAAGATTGACTTGTATGTCATTGATGCGACTTTAAGAGGACAAAAATACCGTGATCAGATCCTGCACTCATTAGTTGTGCCTCAGTTTGATGGTCATCCATTAGCAAGTCAACCAATTCTGATGGATGGCAATGCTAGACCACATAACCCGTATAGTGCAAGACTATCTGCAACAGGAGGCAATAGAGCTACTACCTTGGTCAGCCATGTCACCGGATATGAATCCGATAAAACATTTATGGGACTATCTAGGACGAAAAGTGAACGCACATACCCCGAAGTGTCAAAACATTCAGGAATTGGGGACTGCTTTGGTTCAGGGATGGCAACAGTACCCTCAACACAGACTCAGACGCTTGATTCACGGAATGAGGAGACGTGTTCAGGAACTGTACAGGATGCGAGGTGGTTATACTTGTTATTGACTTTATCATGAGTAATAATGTTGAAAATTGATTGGTTTTCATTTTCCAACCAGATTACACGTGTTTTGGTTGTGCAAGTTTATTTAACAGAAGTCCAAACTGAAACTTTTTTCACTTAATTTTTTGTTCAATTTTGCATACTCACTTCTGCGAGCTATAGTACTTCCGGTTGCTTATTTTTGAAAAAAATACCTGATCGTTTTTGATGGTCTGGGTTATAGTGTATTCATCCATAAAAAGTTTTGTTGTGTGCAACTGCAGATTTTTTCACACATTTGAGAAAAACTGGTGGTCCCTAACTTATGGCCAAGTGTATATATCAGATAATGTTTGTAGACATCTCCTTTACAAAGAAAGTGAAAACAGGTAACTGTAAAATTTTAATTATTACATATATATTCTTTGTGAGCCTACTTTTAACCCTTACTAATCAGCCTCTAATTGCCTGCCAATCAATTTAATAGTTAAAATCACAATTTATTTGTGAGGTAAGTCTGTCAATTTGTTAATGGTTTATATTTAATGATACACATGGAAGGATGGTAATTTATTAATGAGCAGATCAAAGGGTCAGATAAGACAGGATTAATTAAGTGTAATTAATAACATTGGGACTGTAAAACAGTGTCGGATGTCGGAAGTGACAGGTGTCGGAATACTCAAGGTTTTTTAACAAAGAATGTTAAAGAAATATTTTGGGACCTGAATTTCTTGTCGGAAGTCACAGGTGTCGGAATGCACAGGTTCCACTGTATCGCCATCTATGATCTAAACCGCCGTAAGTGTCTTTTAACGGCATTATGTGTATAATCAAGGACGTACATAAATGTATATAGAATCTTATATACGTCCTTGGTATAATTCAGCAAATTTCGCGGGGCCCAGTAAGGGGACACTGCATACGCAACTTGTAATTATGTTAAAACATTATTTTTTTTTTATATTAAAAATGAATACTACTTTGTTTCAAATCTATTTAAAATTTATTTGGCCTAAGAGACAAGAATGTGAAAGAAAGCACACATTCTTTATCTCATAATAATATATAGGCAAATAATTTGATTCTGAGGGGGCCTGGCAAGATTAGTCAGGTTAGAATATTTGACAGAAAATCCATTCGACACATAGTGCAGGACAGGTTATAACATTGTTTACTCAGTTCAGGCCAGGTTATTTTTTTATATTTTCTATGAAGCAAAGGTCAGAATTTTTTTCCAATTGTTTGGTGGACAGATTATTTAATTTATTTACAAAAACTGCCAGATCAGCCCCCCCCCCCCCCCCCCCCCCCATATTTTTGGCATTTTTTTTCTTGTTGATTTTTTATTTTCTTCTCTGACAACTCCAAATGTTTTCATCGTAATGGTTTTGAAATGTACATACTAATAATAATTTACACAGTTTGTACATGCGATACGTTAGTTCCGACGAGGATTTTAAATTCTGAGATTTTCTTGGTTCTGTTTCGATTTCCCCAAATGGGGCCCCGTGTCATTCATTATTACCGATTTCAATGGTTTTGTCCAGTTTTTCGAATAAACTGATTAAGTCAGAATGAAATTCATTGCAGTTGATAATCTTTAAGGTAAAACACACATGAAATAATTTCTTTGCAAGGCAAGAAATGCAAGAAATTGAACTTCTTTCAAAACCAGAATGATACATGTGCTCACCTGTTTACGTTGGTGATGAAATTTCATGATCGGCAATCATCGGAACGGTGCATCCGAAAGTTAATTAGCCGCCATTGTCTTGACAAAACACATACGAGATGGAATGATTTTCTGTTCTTAAGCACAGATGATCGCGATTTTCGTCCTCAAACATGCACGAATGGTTTAGTTTTTATACGCCCGTCTTTAAAACGGGACATATTATGGTATACCAATGTCCGACTGTCTGTCCGTCTGTCCGTCCGTCCATTTCACATGTCGCGTTCTAACTTAAGAACCCCTTGGCCAATTCACTTCAAATTTCACAGAGTTATTGGAATTGATAGTTTTACGGACTGTATACTTTTTGGTGAAATTTTGATTTTTCATTCTCGAGTTATGGGACTTTATTCAACAAATTGTAGGCGATTTTTCGTATGTCGCGCTGTAAATTGAGAACCCCTTGGCCAATTCACTCCAAACTTCGCACAGTTATTGGAATTGATAGTCTTACGGTCTGTATACTTTTTGGTGAAATTTAGATTTTTCATTCAAGAGTTATGGGAAAGAAAGTCTTTACAAATATTATATGAATGTTGATGACGGGCGTATCATGCGCTCTTGGCGCAGCTGTTTATTAGGGAATGTAAACATATCAAGAATATTTTTGAAGATGTTTATTTCACCAAAAACTCGTTTCATATTACTTTAAGTAAGATATGTATATAATATTTATACTAGTGAACATTTTTCAAGTGTTTATCCCGAAATCCCGAGGTTTTAGGCGATCCTTTACTAAATACTGGTTTGCTTAGTTACAATTTTTTAATATTTGATAGGTATATAGTTATAGGTACATTATTTTTGTATTTCACTATTTAAAGAAAAATGGCTAAAAATAGTCAATAAATTATTTCGTTGAATTCCTAATAAAAGTGTGTTTTTTAGCAGTTTTGATGGGTTGACCATGTTACAGCAAACTGATATTGATTTATTGATGATCCCAAAATATTTAGAAGTGCAAAGAATGTCCAAGTGTTATAATGTTTTTATTTTTTTGTCACGATCTTAAAATCTAATGGTTTGTCAGTGACTTGAGACAGGTCAGTGGTTTTCTCCTGGTACTCCATTTTCCTCCACCAATAAAATGACTGCCATGACATAGCTGAAATATTGTTGAAAGTGGCATTAAACACCATACCCTCCTAATATCTAGTGGCAAGCGGGGGGCTGTCATGGTCGTGATCGTATGGTAGTTGGATTTACAACTACCTGAGCAATCAGTGCCTATCACCACTAAAGTTGTGAGTTCCAACCCTGTTCATGGCGAGGTGTACTTGATACAACATTATGTGATAAAGTGTGTCAGTGATTTGCAACAGGTCAATGGTTTTCTCTGGAAACTCGGGTTTCCTCCACCAATGAATCTGACTGCCACGATATAGCTAAAATATTGTTGAAAGTGATGTTAAACACCATAAACACACCCAACCCTTTTGCATCATGATAAGACCAACTTGTTATATTGATGTTAAAAATACGAAGTGGATGCAGAAACTCCAATTATTGATCAGTATTAATTTATTACCGCTGTGCATAATCATTGCTAGTTATTAATTCATATATTTACGATGCCTAATACTACATTTAAACGAGTTGCAAGTTTTTTTTTGTTTTTTTTTTTATAAATTTCACCATGAACATGACAGCAATTTAGGGATCATTGCATGTTTTATTTGTGTTATTTGTATTTGTTTACATATAGTAGTGTCTAAAACACATTGCATTGTAATTTTGTTTTGTTTGTCTTTGTACCCAATGTTGTCCATTTTTGATTGCCCCTTCGGTATTCTCTAACATTTATTTATTTTACAGAAAAGTTGAACCAAGAGAATGGTAGCCTAGATAATGGACAGAGGTCGTCAGATAACGGATCTAGTTCTAACAGTAGTACACCAACACATTCCAGACATCCCAGTGATCTGACTACAATGGGTAGTCTAGCTAGTCCTGACTCTATTATGTCTAAATCTGTTGGAGACGTCTTCAACGGGTTTGTTATTGCTGTTCATAGAAAAATGGTATGTTTTGATTGGATATAAGGTTGATGTTTCCTGTTCTTAAAGAAAATGAATTCTTTGTTAAATAATTGAGTTTACCACTTAACAGGGTAATTTGTCCTGTGTTAAAGGGTTAGGGTTATGGTGTTTAATGCCACTTTCAACAATATTGCAGATATATCGTGATGATCAGTTTTATTGGTGGATGAAACCTTAGTACCCGGAAAAATCCACAGACCCGCCGCAAGTCACTGACAAACTTTATCACATAATGTTGTATCGATTACACCTCGCCTGAGCGAGATGTGAACTCACAACGTTAGTGGTGATAGGCACTGATTGCATAGGTAGTTGTAAATCCAACCACTATACAATCATGAACACAATGACCCCCTGTGTTAAATGAACGAAGTTGTATAAAAAAGATGTATGTAGATATTGGGATATTGTTGTCCATTATTCATTATTTCACATTTCCATTAGTTATGTTTGTATATTTCATTTTGTTGTTTATTGGCAATTTGCCAAAATTTTGATTCTGTGAAATGACATGTAATAAATGGATTTTGTATAAATAAATGGAAAAATATCAATATTTTTATTGACTACCACACTAATAAAGATTTGACACATTATTTTCTGTTCGTCTTTTATCAAGTACTATTGGCTATGAATTCTGGCCTTATATTGTATTTGGACGAACCATCGTGGTCGTGATTATATGGTAGTTGGATTTACAACTACATGTGCAATCAGTGCCTATCACCACTAACGTTGTGAGCTCGAATCCTGTTCATGGCGAGGTGTACTCGATACAATATTATGTGATAGAGTTTGTCAGTGACTTGCGACATGTCGGTAGTTTTTTGCAGTTACTCCAGTTTCCCCCACCAATAAAACTGACTGCTACAATATAGCTGAAATATGTTGAAAGTGATTTTAAGCACCATAACCCCTAAACCTATATTGTATTTGGGTATCCTGACATACAACTTGTCCAATTTGGGAAAGGGAGATAACTTGTAATACTTCCTGTTTCATCAGTTTGAATATAATCATGTCCTTTTTCAATTACGGTAGCAAAAATTAGATTGAAGCTGTTCATACAAGACTCTGGCCAGACATTCTTGATACAACTTTTAAGTGATAAAGTTTATAAATGGCCTGCAGCAATAAAAATGACTGCCATAATATAACCAAAATATTGTTGAAAGTGCCATTGTTTTAAAGAGTACAATGAAATATATTGTAGAAGTTATTTTCTGTTTTCTTTGGGATATAAAATGTGCATTGATTGTCAGTTCAGAAGATTATTTTTGTACCTCTTTCATCTTTATTACAGACCTTGATGGACGTGTATTTTTTATCTGTACAAAAGACGAGGCCTTGTTTATTCGGTACCCCTGTAATTTTACCGTGTGTTGATACCACCACCAACCAGTGTTTGTACCAGTTTGTCTGGACCCAGGTTTCTAGACTAGTTAGTCCTCTACCTCCCACCGAAGCAAAAACCACCAACCACGCTCAAGACTGGTAAGTATCAAAATTTAATAAAAAAAATACGCCTGAGGTATGAAAATAAAAGAACATATTACCAAATTTTTTTGCAAAATTCATTCCATATTATTTTTCTTAGGTTTTTTTTTATGCATTCCATTACATTCAAATCAAGCCTTTGTTAATGCACATCTGTACTAATCTAGACAAATTGTTACTAGCAATGTTTAATACTTCTGATCATTGCTTTTACAAGTTCAACTGTGTAAATTTGGTCTCCATAGAACTGTTGGAAACCTACTGCAAAATGTTATAGCACCATTTTATCTCACTTTTGAGACAGACCAGTTCCTATTTTTAGCGATGCGAGATTTTTTTATCTTGCACTAGTGCAAGACAAAAAAATCATGTGCGTTTTACCGGCAAATGCATGCTGTACAGTTTATGTCAACTGCCCCCCGAATTCTCCATGCTTTTCCTTTTTAAAATAAACAATTCACTGTATATAAGTTTTCAATCTTTTATAAACACGCAAATCCTAACAATCAGCCATAGTATTACATAATAACCTTCACACAATACACAAAAATACGGAATTACATTTTTGATTGACATGAAGGGGAAATAACTCACATTGTTTACATGATCGTCTGCTAAAAGTACATAGCTGTCAAACAATACACAACTACTGATAAAAGTGAGAAATAAAATCAAACACCAGCAAAAAGTGCAAGACAGGGAAACCCTCAGGTGTCGGAGATTTCCCTGTCTTGCACTTTTGCCAGTGTTAGATTCTATAATCTTTAATATAAAATGTGTGTGTATAAAACAAATTAATTGTAAAAAAAAATGTTTTCCTGTATTTTCAGTGATGATAGCTTAGGCTATGAGTATCCATTTACATTAAAAGTTGTACAAAAAGATGGTTTGACATGTGCTTGGTGTCCCTGGCACAGGTGAGTTTATATTAAAAAAAAACAACCTTTGTCTATATTTATCCCCCTGGTGGCAGGAATTATTACAGAAATAGAATTTTCTGATATATTTCTTTCAATGAAATAAATACTGAGTTTGGTTATTTTTTTTTTATTAAAGTTTTAATGTTGGCTTAACTGAGTATATGGTACAATACCAATTCGAGATAATAGACCATGGTTTTCTACAAACATATTTTTGAAGCTGAATAATTCATGTTTTTAAGGTATTGTGTCAGGTGTCTTTATAGAAGTTAAATAGAATGATGTATAGTGCTTCAGGAATATATATATTTTTTTATTATTTATTTTAGGTTTTGTCGAGGTTGTAAGTTAGAATGTAACTCAGATAGTTTTAACTTTGGGTCATCTTTCGTTGCAATTGACTGGGATCCCACCGCTTTACATCTCAGGTATCAGACATCATTAGAACGGGTAAGTGTATTTCACAATTACTTTTAATTTTGAAGAACCATTATATCAATATTGATGCACATTTACTGTATTTACCAACCATCTGTCTTATGCGACCTTATTTCAATGTTTCCTTGGAAGTTAACTGAAGACAGATTTTACTTCAATCAATACAGCGTTTTAACCCCGCTGAACCGTTGTCGAATAGGTCCGACAAAGGACTTTGAAATAAAGTTCGTGTTAAATAATGGGAGAAACAAATTCTCCTTCAGTTGCCCATGTGGGTTACGATATTTCTCCACTCTCGAGAGTTAAATTTAAAATTTTAACCACTCGCCGACAGCTTGTGGTTAAAATTTTAAATCTCTTGAGTGAAGAAATATCGTAACCCACGGGCAACTGAAGGAGAATTTTACTGTATACTCCTCACTTGACATTAAGCAACTAGTATTCTTGTAGCAATCGAAAAATGTTAGATGCCCATTATATTGCCTAACTTTCATCAATGACTTCTCTATAAATGTATATTTTTGGGGATAGGGAGAAAATACTTTTCAGATAGAAAGTTCTAAATTCACACCATTCCTTTCTTGGATTTTCAGCTTTGTGAAGAACATGAAAGTGTTGAAGACAGTCGACGGAAACAAAAAGAGCCAATCAACCTTGACACTTGTTTACAGGCCTTCACTAAGGAGGAGGAGTTAGGAGAGGATGAATTATATTACTGCTCAAAATGTAAAAAACATTGTTTGGCATCCAAAAAGCTAGATATTTGGAGGTTACCTCCTATACTTGTAAGTCAATGTCTGATTTTATGTTCTGATTGGGGAAGAGATTTTGGGACTTTTTGATTTAATTCTTTATTTATTTAACGAGGATTACCAACAACCAATGGCTACAAGTAGCTCTCCTCATTTGGGGGCTTTGAAAATTTTGACACTCAAATAAAAATGTTTGTGTGCTTTCTCAAAATATTTAAACATTACTTTGCATAAAAAAAGGGTGAAATAGCCATACAGAAATAGTCCTTATGTTGAAAACAATATCCCAAATATACCAATTCTTAAAAGGGGTCATAGTGGTTGTGATCGTATGGTAGTTGGATTTACAACTACCTATGGAATCAGTGGCTATCACCACTAACATTATGGGTTTGAATTCCACTCATGGCGAGGTGTACAACATTATGTGATAAAGTTTGTCAGTGACTTGCGACATGTCAGTGGTTTTCTCCGGTTACTTTATTTTTCTTCACCACGATATAACTGAAATATTGTCGAAAGTGGTGTTAAACACCATAACCCTAACCCTACAATATATATATGTGTGTGTTACAAACTATATAACAATTTTCTACATTTTATTTCTGTATATTACTGTTGTTAATTGCAATGATACTAACATGTAATGAAATTCACCCCCCCCCCCCCCCCCCCCCCCCCCAAAATAATACAAAAAACAAGCAAAACAAAAGAAACCTAATGAATTACACTTTAAAATGTTGACTTTGAAGAAACATTAATGCTTAGAGCATTTCTAATGTGTTTCATAAGTAATAAAAAAAAAATGTTTTGATATTTGTTTCTACCTTTTAAAATGTGTATATTAGAACTTACATGTGTATTTACAACTATAGGAAACTAATTTTAATTTTTGAAAATAAAGGAACAGTAGATGATGTATGTTAATTTTTTTTTTATATTTTTAATTAATTTATTTCAGATTATCAATTTAAAAAGATTCCAGTTTTTGAATGGTAGATGGGTAAAATCACATAAAATAGTCAATTTTCCTTATGAAAACTTTGATCCTTCAAGATATGTTGTGCCAAGGTCTAGTGAAAAACATAACAATATATACGATACTAATTGTAACCAATCAAAAAATGCTTTACATAATGGTGACAGTATTGTGCCAAATGGGAAGATTCCTACCACATGTGATATTGATAAAGCAGATTCAGGTGAGTGTTTTAATTAATGCTTTTGTATAATAGCTTTTTAAAGGTTCCATTTGAATCAGATTATTTCATGCTTAGCACCACTCTCAGTTATATTGTGAGTTCGAATCCCACTCATGGCGAAGTGAACTCGATACAACATTATGTGATGAAGTTTGTCAGAGACTTGCGACAGGTCAGTGGTTTTCTCCAGGTACTCCCGTTTCCTCTACCAATAAAACTAACCGCCATGATATAACTGATATATTATGTTATCTTTTTCGAGGAGTTTATTCATAAAATTAGAAGAAAAGTTTTGCAATAAATTTAATCATATTTTTTTCTTCATTTATTTAATAGATAAACAAACAAACCAAGGTGATTGTGAAAGTTGCAATAACAATAGAGTTTTAGATGAGACAGATTATACAAATATACGTTATAACCTCAGCTCAATGTCGGTAGGTTTTTATTTAGACAGATTATACAAATATATGTTATAACCTCAGCTCAATGTCGGTAGGTTTACAGATTACACAAATATATGTTATAACCTCAGCTCAATGTCGGTAGGTTTTTATTTAGACAGATTATACAAATATACGTTATAACCTCAGCTCAATGTCGGTAGGTTTTTATTTAGACAGATTATACAAATATAAGTTATAACCTCAGCTCAATGTCGGTAGGTTTTTATTTAGACAGATTACACAAATATACGTTATAACCTCAGCTCAAAGTCGGTAGGTTTTTATTTAGACAGATTATACAAATATAAGTTATAACCTCAGCTCAATGTCGGTAGGTTTTTATTTAGACAGATTATACAAATATACGTTATAACCTCAGCTCAATGTCGGTAGGTTTTTATTTAGACAGATTATACAAATATAAGTTATAACCTCAGCTCAATGTCGGTAGGTTTTTATTTAGACAGATTACACAAATATACGTTATAACCTCAGCTCAAAGTCGGTAGGTTTTTATTTAGACAGATTATACAAATATAAGTTATAACCTCAGCTCAATGTCGGTAGGTTTTTATTTAGACAGATTATACAAATATACGTTATAACCTCAGCTCAATGTCGGTAGGTTTTTATTTAGACAGATTATACAAATATATGTTATAACCTCAGCTCAAAGTCGGTAGGTTTTATTTAGACAGATTATAGAAATATACGTTATAACCTCAGCTCAATGTCGGTAGGTTTTTATTTAGACAGATTATACAATATAAGTTATAACCTCAGCTCAATGTTGGTAGGTTTTTATTTAGACAGATTATACAAATATATGTTATAACCTCAGCTCAATGTCGGTAGGTTTTTATTTAGACAGATTATACAAATATATGTTATAACCTCAGCTCAATGTCGGTAGTAGGTTTACAGTTTACACAAATATATGTAATAACCTCAGCTCAATGTCGGTAGGTTTTTATTTAGACAGATTATACAAATATATGTTATAACCTCAGCTCAATGTTGGTAGGTTTTTATTTAGACAGATTATACAAAGCCTGGCGCGAACCCACACTGTATTGGTGATAGGCTTGTATGAGCTGTTAGATCCAGCGACCTAACTCATTGAACCACCCGGGTCCCCCTATTTTAAAGTGTAATACTTGATAGTCTATCATGTTCATTTACATCCATATCCTTTGTTACTAATTGTAGCAAAAAAACTGTTTTAATGAAAAGGAAGAAGAATTATTGAAAATGATTTGGAAGTTGTTTTAATGGACAGGAAGTAGAATTATTGAAAAGGATTTCGAAACCATGTTTTAATGGACAGGAAGTAGAATTATTGAAAATGATTTCGAAACCATGTTTTAATGGACAGGAAGTAGATTATTGAAAATGATTTCGAAACCATGTTTTAATGGACAGGAAGTAGAATTATTGAAATGATTTCAAAACTCGTTTTAATGGACAGGAAGTAGAATTATTGAAAATGATTTGAAAGTTGTTTTATTGGACAGGAAGTAGAATTATTGAAAATGATTTGGAAACTGTTTTAGTAGAAGGTTCAGCAAGTAGAATTATTGTAACTCTATTATATAATAATTGATATAATTAATGATATGACAGTAGATATAAAGGGAATTTATCTTAATTGTTTTATTATTGTAGTGCCACACAGGGATTCTTGGTGGAGGACATTATGTTTGCTATGCTAAAAACCCAAACAATAAATGGTATCTATACAATGACAGTAGCTGTAAGGTATGTACTGGTAGTTTATAGTATGTTGAAGATATCATCAGTTCCACCAATGTCACCTGAAACAATTAAACACAAAATAAAAAGAGACAGCATCAGTGGTGTAATGGTTAGGGTGCTCGCCTTGAGTGGGGTAGATCATGAATTCGAGCCCGATCGGGTCAAACAGAAGACTATAAAATTGGTTTTTGATGTTTCTCCACTAAGCATACAGCATTAAGGAGAAAGACTGGTTGGCTCAGAATCAGGATTACGTGTCCGAGTGTGGCGACATGTCTAACTCTGAATGTTGTTTCGATGAGCTAGCACTATAAAAAAATCCAACTAAGCGTATTGGTCTAGTACACAGCACATTGAAAATGAACTTGTTCTCACCATGATATAGCTGAAAAATTGCTGAGTTGGCATTAAACAACAATCACACACACTCAAAAAAAGACCACAACCTATGTTTTCCAATTATTACTTCTTATGATGAAATCATGCCTTTAACCAGTACTTAAATATTTATAATTATTTGTTTACAGGAAATTTCTGCGGATCATGTGGATACAAATTCTGCTTATATTTTGTTCTATGAACAACAAACTGTTGAATTCAGTAAGTTCATGCCTGATCTAGATGGCAAAGAACCCGACCTGTCAGAAATCGAGGATGAATTTGAGTCAGATTTCAAGAAAGCTTGTGTTCTACAGTAAATAATCTAATGTCTTTGGTAACATGCAGATCATTCCATATCTCCTGGTGAATTTTAATTTTTATATTGATACTATAAATATGTGATACTATAAATAGAATGTAATACTATAAATAGAATATACTGCTTGGTGTTTTGAGTTTTGGTTGTGATTTTTAATTAAAAACAACAAATTGTCTCAGAAAATTAACAAAATGAAAAAAAAAGTTTTTTTTTTTTTTTTTATCTTCAGACACTATGGATGGGTAGGCTTTTCAGAAATTCAAGATTTAGATAAAGTGAAATATCCTTGTAAAAAAATTGACCATTTTTGTCAAAAAAACCAGCATTTTTATATAATGATAATACTTTATTAAAGAAAGTTTAATACAAGAACATTTTACAGAGAAATTACATAAAAGATAAAATTCATAAAATATATATTATTAATATACATAATATAATATTGAATTTGAGAGATTATGTGTTCCAAGGGAGACAATAAACTTATTGATTTTAACACTTTGTTTTGTGAACGATTCTGAAAATGAAATCCACCTATTTGAAAAATAAAATTATGAAGACTAATATTAGAGACAATTAACCATTTTGTAATTGGACTTGTATGCACTAATAATCAACACTTCAAGCTATTGTCATTAAACAAACTCTATCACATCAATGTATAACATATTCTATGAATTTGTCTCTCAGTATGGTATACCTATATACTATCATTTTTGTGTTATGTTGATTGGTTCCTTTCACAGATTTACAATTAACAATAAATAACTGGTAAGCTTTTTAATAGAGTAATTCATGTTTTCAAGCTGTTAATTTATTGATTGGCGATGCATAAATTTGAGGTAAATTACTACAAAATACATGTAGATCAACATTATATCTGTTAATAAATAATACCATGTTTATCTTGGTTTTATGTTCCCACCAAAAAATCAGGTTTTGTTCTTCTTTTCTCAAAATGTATTTTTGTATTAAGCAAAAAAAATAAAATATATATATAGGGTTAGGGTAATGATGTTTAACACCACTTTCAACAATATTTCAGTTATATCGTGGCAGTCAGTTTTATTGGTGAAGGAAACGGGAGAAAACCACCGACCTGCTGTAAGTCACTGACAAACTTTTATCACAGAATGTTGTATCAAGTACACCTCACAATGAACAGGATTTGAACTCACAACTGTAGTGGTGATAGTCACTGATTGTACAGTAAGTTGTAAATCCAACTATCATACGATCGCAACCACTAATGTTGTGAGTTCGAATCCAGCTCGGGTGAGTTGTACTTGATACAACATTATGTGATAAAGTTTGCCAGTGACTTGCAGAAGGTCATTGGTTTTCTCCGGGTACTCCGGTTTCCTCCACAAATAAAACTTGACCGCCTCGATATAACTGAAATATTGTTGAAAGTGGCGCTAAACAGCATTACCCTAACCCTATTTATATATATATATATATAATTTTTTTTAACAAAACCTGATGTATTATGGGTATTATTTATTAACAGGTATGATGTTAATCTACATGTATTTTGTAGTAATTTACCTTAAATTTTAGCATGGTCAATCAATGAATTAACAACTTGAAAACATGAATTACTCTATTAAAAAGCTTATCAGTTATTTATTGCTGTCTATTGTTATCTTATAGGGTAGTTACAGAACACACTCTTGACGTTAGTTACAAACTAATTAAGGTGTCCACGCTTATTATGTTATGCACATTTGCCAACATGCTGCTGATATATTAAAACTCGGTAACATTTCATTTTATTTTTGTATAAAAGAAAAATGATGATGTTTGTCCATGTACAATTTCTTACAGAGATGGTGTTGTTTCATCAGTTTAGACATGTCTTTGGTTAGAATTAGTTTAATTTTTTGTCATTTGTTTGAAATTTATTAGTTTTACAGTGTTTCCCAAGGTAAAGTTGAATTGACATTCGGTCCAGTAAAGGAGTATGAATTACTGGACTCGCCATCAAGTTTACATGACATTCACATACTCCACAGAGGAGGGTGCTCAAATTCCTACTAGTCATTTGGTCCAGTAATAAATAACCTTTTACTGGACCAAACCAATTTTTACTGGACATTGCCAAATGTCCGACAGACCTCGGGAATGACTGTTTTATGATATACTGTAGAATGAAGGTAAAGTAGAATGAAGGTAAAGTGAACCTCTGTAAGCCGAACACCATTGGGTCTATTGATTATTATTGTTCATAATAGACAGGTGTTTGGATAAAACAGGTTAAATTTAATTTGTATTGATTTCAGATAAATAAAAGGTACAATGTATTAGGACTAATTCAGTGTTTGGTTTATACAGGATTCTGATTAATACAGGGTTCAGTTTAGACAGGTGTGTCACAGGTATGAAGACTAAATTTAATGTTTGGTTGATACAGGATACTGATTAATACATGGTTTGGTTGAAAACAGGTGTCGCTGTATATTATAGAAAGTAATATTAATTAGTTAATGTAATTAATTTTGAATGCTTTAAAAACACAGCAAGCAGTATTAAGGTTATATTTAGTACAATTTTATATTATTGTTGGTGCTAAAGTAAATATGAGTTATTTCTTTTTCTGATTAAAAATATTTTTGTTATTAATAGTTATTAGTTTAAATCATACAATAACGGTACTAATTTTCACAAATGTTTTAATTTTCATTATGAATTTATTGCTGCTAAAATTGTATGAACATTTTTTTGATGAATACTGGAATTTTGTGTACCTGTATTGATTGATTGGTATTTAATGCCAACTTTTGAAATACTGCTAAAGTTAGCGTTAAATACCAATCAATCAATATAAATGTGAATTCTGGTAATGTTTTATCTAAGATCATTATTCATAGTACAAGCTCTCCATTGCTGGATTTTTAACTAATACACATGATGAATATTAGTATGAGAGAATAATGACACACTCCAATATCAGGCGATTTTATAAGTTTTAGTTTAAAAAGTAGCGTCATCACTTCCATTAATTTAAAAAGTACTGTCATTACTTCAGTTAACTTTGACACATCAAGGTATTTATGTATTTTAACAAATGATTTTCTACATGATTTTTTTGTTACTTAATAATTATCTAAATCGTTCTATGAATTTATTCGTGTTGCTTTTCTAATATTTGGTACACATCAGATGAGTTTTTCTTCCCTAAAATCAAAGCATTTTGTCAATTTTTTTTTCATTTTCACCTGTTTTTCAATCGTCATGTAAGTCATTATTAGTAGACAAGAACTTAACTGATTTTGTTTAGATTTTGTACAGTGGAAGATGTGCATTCCGACAGCTGAGTTTTCCCTGACATCCTGTACAATCTGACACATTTCCCTGGTCCATCAGTGTGTCAGATTAGACAGGTTCCACTTGATAACAAATTCTTTGTAGTTATTGTGTTGTTAATGTTGTAAACAGTTTATAAACTGGATGTAGACGCTAGTTTTACTTATAACCAGCTCAGTATATAACGTATATTGTTTGTTAAACAGACTCTTAGTTTTTAATAATAAAGATTGTATAATAACATTTCTCAGGTCTATTGTTTTGCTGTTACGGTTCATCATAACTAATACCCTAAATTCACCAGGTAAAAGACCTCATATTTATACTGAGGAGAGCAAAAACATGCAAATTTCAGTATTTTAAGGGTAATTTAAAAAAAATAATTTCAGGGCCATTGTGGTCGTGATTGTATGGTAGTTGGATTTACAACTACCTGTGCAATCAGTGCCTATCACCACTAAAGTTGTGAATTCGAATCCCACTCATGGCGAGATGAATTTGATACAACATTATGTGATGAAGTTTGTCAGTGCTTTTCTCCGGATACTCCGCTTTCATCTACCAATAAAACTGACCGCCACGATATAGCTGAAATATTGTTGAAAGTGGCATTAAACACCATAAACCAACCTTTTAAATATATTTCAATAAAAATTGCTAAGAAAACTTACATATTATTTGCTTTCCATTAGTTCCCTTTTTCCAAAACCACCTGAAATTATCTTGGTTCCATGTTAACCCAAAATAGTTTTGAGATGGTCCATATTTTTTCTAATTCATTGTGTCATTGATTATTCTAAGGACAATGACTCTTATATAAACAAAGCAACAATTCAAGTACACCTGTGTAGTGGAGCGTATCACTGAACTTCTTATTAAAGCATGGACTTTGTGTATTTCACATGGTTTTGGAAAATGGGGAGTGTATTTTACATGGGTTTGGAGGGGAAAAAGGGGGGAATGGACAGCAAATCTAGTTTCTTAGCAAGCTTTGATGAAATATATTTAAAAAATACATATGATATCTATGTGCTGATACCTTTTAAAATAGTGAACACTACCTAGTATTTGCTCTACTCAGGATAGAGATCAGGTTTTTCGCTAGACCTTTTAGGCATTTGGTTATGATGAACCTTTAAAATAGTTTCATATGCTTGTTTTTACTTAATTCAGAATAATACATGTTGTTTATTTTTTGTTTCATGTTTTTTTTTTAAGTTCTGCATGCATGACTTTATATAATGCTTTTTATTTGTAAGAGATGTCTCATGGCAGGACATTTTATGTTGAAAATTACATTCATGACTACTGACGCAACGTGTTATATTTACTAATATCTCGTAGTTTTGTTTTGTATATCATATATACTAATATTATGAGTGGATGAAACAAAGAACCATAACTGTTTTTTTATATGTATACTTTAAAATTTACAGTTTTTGTTTAGACGATGATGTTTGCGGATAACTGCATGCAGCATTTATTTGTATATTAGAAATTGAATTAATCTTGCAATAGATATCTACATTTTTATTCAAATAGCTCTTTAATAAAATTCATATTTAAACATATAAACAGGAATTAGAATATAAAGAAATGGTTAAGTTTTAAAATTTTAATTTATAATGTTGATTATAGAATTATAACTTAAAGAGATTTATGGCACTTTTACAGATAGAACTTATTTTATACATTATGTAAATTATAAAAGAGGTACAGTAGAATCTGTGCAATTCGACACCTGAGTTTTCCGACATCCGACAAAGATTTATGGTCGCAAAGTATTTCTGTTAACAAAAATAAAACCTGAGTATTCCGACATCCTGTACAATCCTACACATTTCCCAGGTCCCTTGCCGTGGCAGATTAGACCGGTTCCACTGTAATACAGAAACAACATATAGTATACACAGTTATGTATTAGACAAGAAGTCAATGTGTCATTGTTTATTTTATACAGTAGAGTTTTGCAAGTACAGTCAAACCTGTATTAAGAGGTCACCTTTGGGATAAAGAAAAAGTGGCCTTATTAGACAGGTGGCCTCTTAAAATTGAATCAATTCATATGAAATTTGCTATGACTGGAAAGGAAAAAGGTGACCTTTTATTACAGGTGACTGCTTAATAGAGGTGACTGCATGGACAGGTTTGACTGTATTTGATGTTTGGCTGCTTGTGATTTTTGTCATACTGTCAAATTGCGAGGAAATTTTAGACTCATACTGTAGAGTGTGGGGCAAATTTTAAGCGAAATGTTTTTGTAGTTTACTCTGAAACGCCAAATATTAAAGGAAATTTATAATGTAACCTGAAATGGATGACAATCACGAAAATACAAGACACTAATTACGGTATATTCATTTATTGTTTTGTTTCATAATCTGTAAATGTTACTCCGGCTATAGTAATTGGCTAATATACAGCACTATGTATGATCTTTCATTCGTTACATAATGTGTCTATCATTATCTGTGTATTATTTTCATTTTATTGTTTTAAGTTTTTGACATTTTCAGGATTTAAAGTGATTGAAATCCACAAATATTGTTCGACTGTGTGTCCCACTATAGTGTTTCATTACAGTTTTGAAGACTATATAGTGTGTTCCTTGTTTCATTACAGTTTTGAAGACTACAGTGTGCCCCTTGTTTCATTACAGTTTTGAAGACTATAGTGTGTTCCTTGTTTCATTACAGTTTTGAAGACTACAGTGTGTCCTTTGTTCATTACAGTTTTGAAGACTACAGTGTGTCCTTTGTTTCATTACAGTTTTGAAGACTGTAGTGTCCCTTGTTTCATTACAGTTTTGAAGACTAGTGTCCCTTGTTTCATTACAGTTTTGAAGACATTAGTATGCCCTTTGTTTCAATACAGTTTTGAAGACTGTAGTGTGTCCCTTGTTTCATTACAGTTTTGAAGACTACAGTGTGCCCCTTGTTTCATTACAGTTTTGAAGACTACAGTGTGCCCCTTGTTTCATTACAGTTTTGAAGACTATAGTGCGTCCTTTGTTTCATTACAGTTGTGAAGACTACAGTGTGCCCCTTGTTTCATTACAGTTTTGAAGACTACTGTGTGCCCCTTGTTTCATTACAGTTTTGAAGACTACAGTGTGTCCTTTTTTCATTTCAGTTTTGAAGACTACTGTAAACCAACTTATTTTCACGGCTATTATGTTTCGCGTTGTTCTGCTTCAAGACAGTTTCGCGGAGATTTAATTTCGCGATAACCAAAATGCTAAAAATTTAACTTTTTCGCGGTATGACTTTGGTCTACATCGCCGCCGACATTGGTTGTTTTTTAATAACAAGAGTTGTCTTTCGTAATATATTATTGATCGTTCGATTGACATACCCCATTGATTTCGTGAACACATTTTATTAGTCCCAATGTGTAAATTTATTAGAATAAACAAAACAGGCGTTCAGTGTTCAAAATGTCTCTTCAAAAGTGGTTGATAAAAATTTATATTATAGAACATGATAGACCAAGATGTCATAATGTTGTAGTTGATCTCGTTTGTTTTTCCAATGATTATCGGATTATCCCCGTTGATTAATAGTTTCAATTAGTTGATTAATAGTTTCAATTATCAACGTACTTATAGGCGACAGCAATTATTGATTTTATAATCCCAGCTGATTATTACAATCAAGGCTTTTAATTACCTGTCAACATTATGCTCACAGCACTTTATACTACAATATACATGTATAATTATAAAACCTGTTTTGAACACATTTCGATAACTTTCTTCACTTATAATTGTATTTGCCAATGCGTAACTTTATAAATATTAATGCAGAAAAATAATATTATATAAATTGTAATACTGTGGAACGAAATCCTGTATATACCATATATAATGAAGTATAACACTTACTAGTACTCTGCATTAAATTAATTGTCAGTATCTTAGAAATAAAGTTCTTTTGAAAATTGATTATGTTAATTTACATAACCCCCCCCAAATTTAACTATGTATACATGACTTTGTGTTGTCTAACGGATATCGATCTATACCAGAAAATACATTACGCTATATGGTGTTTGCTAGGCTATATAATACTTGTTTCTTACACACTTTAGAACAACTTGTTCGTGAAAGTCGCGAAGGTTTATAGCATGAGAACAAAAGTTGGTTTACAGTATACTGTGTCCTTTGTTTCATTAGTTTTGAAGACTACAGTGTGCCCCTTGTTTCATTACAGTTTTGAAGACTACAGTGTGCCCTTTGTTTCAATACAGTTTTGAAGACATTAGTATGCCCTTTGTTTCAATACAGTTTTGAAGACTAGTGTGTCCCTTGTTTCATTACAGTTTTGAAGACTACAGTGTGCCCCTTGTTTCATTACAGTTTTGAAGACTACAGTGTGCCCCTTGTTTCATTACAGTTTTGAAGACTACAATGTGCCCCTTATTTCATTACAGTTTTGAAGACTACAGTGTGCCCCTTGTTTCATTAGTTTTGAAGACTACAGTGTGTCCTTTTTAGCTCACCTGGCCAAAGGCCATGTGAGCTTTTGCCATCACTTGCGTCCGTCGTCCGTCCGTCTGTCATACATCGTAAACTTTCACATTTTAATCTTCTCCTCAGAAACCACTGGGCCAATTGCAACCAAACTTTGTTGGAATGGTCCTTGGATGGCTCACTTCCAAAATTTGTCCGGTGATCCCGACTTCCAACCAAGATGGCCGCCAAGCTAAAAATAGAAAAAAGAGGGGATGAAATTTTAATTGTCCATTGCTGCTTTAGTATAAGCCAAAATGAGCTCAAATTTTAACTGCAGCTACATGGCAAGGAGTAGTTTAACATATACAGCGTTTTTCTGTGAAATTTTCTTTCAGCCGATTTATACCGATTATGCAAATTAGGCAGATTTTGATAAAAGATCACATTTAAATCTTCTTCTCTGAAACCGCTGAACCAATTTAAACCAAACCTGGCAGGGATGGTCCCTGGGTGGGTCCCTTTCAAAATTGTGTCCAACAGCCCCGCCCTCCATTCAAGATGGCTGATGTTACTAAAAATAGAAATTTCTTCAATTGTCCATTGCTGCTTTAGTGTAAGTCAAAATGAGCTCAAATTTTAACTGCAGCTACATGGCAAGGAGTAGTTTAACATATATTCCGGGCTTTTCTGTGAAATTTTTCTGTCAGCCGATTTATACCGATTATGCAAATTAGGCATATTTTGATAAAAGATCACATTTAAATCTTCTCCTCTGAAACCGCTGAACCAAATTAAACCAAACCTGGCAGGGATGGCCCCTGGGTGGGTCCCTTTGAAAATTGTGTTTGACAGCCCCACCCTCCATTAAAGATGGCTGCTGTTACTAAAAATAGAAATTTCTTCAATTGTCCATTGCTGCTTTAGTATAAGTCAAAATGAGCTCAAATTTTAACTGCAGCTACATGGGAAGGAGTAGTTTAACATATATTCCAATTTTTTCTGTGAGCCGATTTATACCGATTATGCAAATTAGGCATATTTTGAAATAGAAAAAAGGGGGGATGAAATTTTAATTGTCCATTGCTGCTTTAGTACAAGTCAAAATGAGCTCAAATTTTAAGTGCAGCTACATGGCAAGGAGTAGTTTAACATATACAGCGTTTTTCTGTGAAATTTTCTTTCAGCCGATTTATACCGATTATGCAAATTAGGCATATTTTGATCAAATATCACATTTAAATCTTCTCCTCTGAAACCGCGGAACCAAGTCAAACCGAACCTGGCAGGGATGGTCCCTTCCCAAATAGTTTCCGACAGCCCTGCCCTCCATTCAAGATGGCTGCTGTTACTAAAAATAGAAATTTCTTCAATTGTCCATTGCTGCTTTAGTATAAATCAAAATGAGCTCAAATTTTAACTGAAGCTACATGGCAATGAGTAGTTTAACATATTCTGGGTTTTTCTGTGAGATTTTTTCAGCCAGTTTATTCCATTCAGGAATATTATGAGATAAAAATCACATCTAAATCTTTTGTTCAGAAATTTGAGTTGAAATGATCTTTGGGTGGCCCACTTTCAAAATTATGTGTAACACCCCCATTTTCTATTAACTTTAGATGTAACATTGAAAACCAGGTGAGCGAATTACAGGCTCCTGGGAACCTCTAGTTTTCATTACAGTTTTGAAGACTATAGTGTGTCCTTTGTTTCATTACAATTTTGAAGACTATAGTGTGCCATTTGTTTCATTACAATTTTGAAGACTGTAGTGTGCCCCTTGTTTCATTACAGTTTTGAAGACTAGTGTGTCCCTTGTTTCATTACAGTTTTAAAGACTATAGTGTGCCCCTTGTTTCAATACAGTTTTGAAGACTACATTGTGCCCCTTGTTTCATTACAGGTTTTGAAGACTATAGTGTGCCCCTTGTTTCATTACAGTTGTGAAGACTACAGTGTGCCCTTTGTTTCATTACAGTTTTGAAGACTAGTGTGCCCCTTGTTTCATTACAGTTTTGAAGACTGTAGTGTGCCCCTTGTTTCATTACAGTTTTTGAAGACTATTGTGTGCCCCTCGTTTCATTACAGGTTTTGAAGACTATAGTGTGCCCCTTGTTTCATTACAGTTGTGAAGACTACAGTGTGCTCTTTGTTTCATTACAGTTTTGAAGACTATAGTGTGCCCCTTGTTTCATTACAGTTGTGAAGATTACAGTGTGCCCTTTGTTTCATTACAGTTTTGAAGACTATAGTGTGCCCCTTGTTTCATTACAGTTTTGAAGACTAGTGTGTCCTTTGTTTCATTACAGTTTTGAAGACTACAGTGTGCCCCTTGTTGCATTAGTTTTGAAGACATATTTAATTCTTTTTTTAACTAAGATTGCTGACAGCCAATGGCTACAAGCAGTTTTCCTATAAGACGTTAGTGTGTCCTTTGTTTCATTAGTTTTTATGACTGTAGTGTGTCCCTTTTTTCAGTACAATGTTAATGACTAGAGTGTGTTGTTAATTTAGATATTTATATCTGTATATAATAGTTATCTGTGATATTATTTTGTATTTATTATTATCGTTCTTAAAGAAATGTCAATATCATTCCTTGATTAAAACTAATTCATAGCATTGTGTTGCTTTTTATTTCATGTCAACAAGAGTTTGCCTTGGGTATACGATAAGATTTGGTTAATGAATGAGCATTGAACTAAGTTGAAGGACAGATTAATGAAGTTGATCTAACTGTGTTTCATAAAAAAGAATAGTCAACGTAGATACAAATACCTTGTGCTAGGAAGGGACAGATCTTATTTTGCAAAAAAACACTGATTCTACCAAAAAGTTATTTGAATCTGATATCTTCATGGTGGAATTTTTTATTGACAAAATATTTGTTATGTTTGGTGGACATGCTTTTCAACAGACAGTTGGGACACATATGGGTACAAACTGTGCTCTTCTCGCCGACTTGTTCCTTTATTCGTATGAGGCAGACTTCATACAGGGGCTTCTTAAGAAAAATGAAAAGAAGTTAGCCCGATCCTTTAATTTCACTTTCCGCTATATAGATGAAGTTCTTTCACTAAATAGTTCTAGGTTTGGTGATTTGATTGATCGCATCTATCCCATCGAGCTTGAAATAAAGGATACCACAGATACAGAGAGGTCTGCTTCATACCGTGACCTACACCTCGAAAATGACAGTGAGGGGCGGTTAAGAACGAAACTTTACTACAAATGTGATGATTTCAATTTTCCCATTGTGAACTTTCCATTTATATGTAGCAACATTCCAGCAGCACCTGCATATGGAGTATATCTCTCTCCGTTCATACGATATTCCAGAGCTTGTGGTTCCTATCAAGATTTACTTGATAGAGGATTGTTGCTATCAAGGAAGCTACTAAACCAAGGGTTCCTCTTATCTAAGTTGAAGTCATCACTTCAAAAGCTTTACGGTGGTCACCATGACTTGGTTGAACTTTATGGAATATCTGTGTCACAAATGACCATGGATATGTTCCACTTGTCGTAAACACTACCCGGTTCTTTCCTCCTTCATGACTTATCACCGGGTTTACAATTAGATTAACCTGACGGGTGCCACTAGTTGAACAGAAACTGCTTACCATTCAAGAGCACCTGAGTTCACTCCCGGTTCCCTCCGCAAGTAATAACAAATCGGACAGACCACAGGTGGACAATGGGGATCGCTCACCAAATTTCTTTCGACAGACGTCGCTGCTCTTCCATAAGTGGTTAGCGGAACGTTTTAATCTCGATGACGTTTGAATTGTTAACGTTAAGTACAAGGACACATGTATATAATGCCCTTATAACATGAATAGGAAAGTTCTGTATATTTCGTTCACAAACAAAACTGTTCTCACGACTTTTTTTTATTTTATAAATTATAACATTATTGTACAAGTTAGATAAACTACTATGAAACAAAAGAAGTTGCCCGTATTGCGGGATATTCAATATATATTTTTTTGTAATAGTACTGTATCTTATACTTACAACCATTGCGCTGGAACAGTTGACTACAGAACGACAGGTATATTCTCAAAAAGGGGAAAATGGTGTCTTTTACACTGATAAAAAGATTTCGATGCTACATTTTTGTACCTGAAAAAAAAATGCACTTTCAGGGGGAAACAGAATTTTTGTTCTGGGAAAAAATTGTCCCTTTATGACTAATGATAAAAATCTGGGTAAAAGGATAAAAAATCAAAACCATACATGTACAATACACAGGAACACAACAAATTCATCTATACCTTTAGGCAGTAATATACAATTTTCAACAAACACAGAAAAAGAACAAGTAATAATAAAAAAAAACTTTTAACAATGAACAAATAGAATTTCGGTGTGTATAGACACCTTTTCAAGTAGCATAGTTGGTACTTTATATCATTTAAGGGGGAGCTTATAAATTATATAAATATAAAAACGGCCAATAATAAAAAAAAAAAATAAAAAAAATAATAGCAATAATAAATTTATGTTTGTAACACATTTATGATTATCTTCAAAAAATTTCAGCAAAACATATTCTTCATCTGTATGATAAGGGACCTTCGTGGTCGTGATCGTTTGGGAGCTGGATTTACAACTACCTATGCAATCAGTACCTATCACCACTAGCGTTACGAGTTCGAATATCGCCCAGACGATATGTAGCATTATGTCATAAAGTTTGCCAGTGACTTGTGGCAGGTCCGTGGTTTTCTCTGTGCTCTCCGTTTTACTCCATGCACCAATAAACCTGACCCCCACTGCAATTTGTTGAAAGTGGTGTTAAACACCAAACACAGTAGTCCGTACGTTTCCAATCGTGTACGTTTACATTTTTTTATATATTTTTTTTTATTGTATAGAACGCTGGGTTTTATGCAAATTCCCGATTTTTTTCGTAGCATTACTGAAATTGTAATTTAAATCGTTTGACTGTTAATTTCAATAACAGGTAGTTAACTAAATTTATCAATGACGTTTTTACCTGCATTAGCATGGAATAAACCTACAAAAATCATGTGCTTTGCCTTTAATCCTTTACCATTAAAAAGTTCATTATGCCAAATAATTGTAATCTTCAATATATTTTTACATATATATTACAATGAAATAAATTTGATAATTGGGATAGCATAGCGGTGTGTGTATAGGTCAACAGATAATAAAAGTTTGTAGATGCCAAAAGGGTTATTGGAAGTCATAAATCGAAGAAGGGCAGGCAATGCAATGGCCAAACGAAAAAGGACAAAATGATAAACAGTGGTCTACAAAAAACTACACAGAAAACTGAAGATTGAGCAGGACGAATCCCACTTAAACCCCGACGGAACTCTGTCGTTGACAACTTAAGTCTTTAGTTTTACATTGTATGGCAGTTCCAGGTTTTTTACGATGATCCGCCAGTCTGATTGCACAAAATATTTGAATGCTACCAAAATCTGTCGAAAATGATTTAAAATAGTAAGAAACAACGAATTTTCTTTATTTAAATATCTATTATGCCATTCATAATACATCTGCTCAAAATCTTTCTAAAATAAATGCTATGATTAACCCGCTTGTTGTCGAATCTTTAACAGTTAATAACACTACACGAAGAAGGAATATATTATCTGTATAATTTTGTACCAAATAATTTTAAAGAGTGTGATTTAGATTTGAAGATTGCCTAAATATAGATAGACCTAGATATATTAATTCAAAATTTTGTATGTAGAGACAGGGACTTTATTATTCTATTTTGTTCACTTGGAGGTAGTATTTCCCGAAATTTAGGTATACTTTAAAATGTTGGAATGAAGTTCATCAGTATTGCAGTTCGAGTAACCAAACATCATGTACACCTTTATTCATCGTCGGTAACCCACGGTTGATTCCGATACGTTCCTCTCTCTCCATCACCCGTGGGTCAAATCGCTTGTAAACATTCGTACGCATGAATAATACATAAGTCTTCGCATTACAAACTTCAAATGCGATTCAACCAATCAAATCGTTCCTTTCATATTGAGTTTGGTTAAAAGTTAAAAATGTCGGACCTGTTCGGCTGTTGCAAAAATTTGGAGTGAAAGAATTGAGGAACTTTCAACAAGAATCTGTAGACAATTTGCTTGAGGGAAAGGATGTTTATTTGTCAGAATTTTACCTCCGATACTAAAGAGTTTCACTTTCATAAACGTGATTTTGATTGGTTAATTCGAAACTTTGAATATTCATGAAAACGAATGTTTACAAGCGATTTGACCCACGGGTGATGGAGAGAGAGGAACGTATCGGAATCAACCGTGGGTTACCGACGCTGACCTTTATTATGAACATGTAGATCTACATGTAATGATGCTACACCAAGGTACATGCCGATATGGCTTGTAAACGTCCGTTTTATTTCTTAATATGGTCATAATAAAAGTATTTTCTTGCGACTTAAAAGATAATACTTTTATTTTACATATACGTACTCGTCAACTAAACCTATACTTCTAACAGGTAATATCACCCGCGGAGGCTGTAAAAGAAACCCGAACAGAGGTCCATGTGGCAAGTGCCTCGCTGTCACCCTGTTCAGGATTACCATACAGTCATTCCATTTCAACATATACGCAGTACAAAACAAGCCAAGTATGAGACTAAAAACAAGCAAAAAGCAACTAAAATACAGAAACTTAAACATTTAGTAATTTCCATAGAAATTATTTAAAACCATTTAAAGAATAAAAATTTGAACATCTTAAATTTTTTTTAATTTTCCTAAAAATTTAAAAAGAAAGACATAGCATTACTAATAATTAAGAGATCTAAAATATTTATAAAAAAAAAAAAAACATTGATCGTGAATCGGAAGCAAATTCTTTCGAAACAAGTACTAATTCAAACAAAGGCTGTCAGTAGAAACACTTAAATAGAGGCAAGAAAAATAAATTAGGCTTTTTATTTGCAAGCAGAGCAGCGGCAATCAGAACCAGTCCAGGTCTGAACAAGGCTCCTAAAATGTGCGAAACTATTTTCAGTCCTGAAGTGGTCTGGTAAGCTATTCCACAGAGAAGCTGCTGCAAAACGGAATGATCTCTTACCGTATGTTGTAGTCCTTACCTGTGGTACATCCAAGATATTTCTGTATCTAAAGTAATATTTTGAATGAATCGTTAGTATGGAGTAAGTTTTGTAAACATACAGGAGCCAAATTGTGTAGAATTTTGTAAGTCTCAAGTGCCATTGTCCTGATACGTCTCACTTGTAGGGTGGGAACCTTTGCATTTTCAAGCAAAGTTTCAGAGGAGGATGAATAATCATCATATACAAATCGCAGAGCTCGCACTTGGGAGTTTTTTTCAGTACAAAAATGCCATGCCAAAGGGCAAAAATTAAAATTACTTAATATAAAAGTATGAAAAATGGTAAGTTTATTGAGCTTTGTAAGATATGAACCAAGTCTTTTAAGAACACTTAACTGCTGAGATGCTTTTCTACATAAGTTACTAATATGTTGATCAAATTTTAACTGATAATCTATATCGATTCCCAATAGTTTTACAGTTCTTCACATGACAGTATATTATTTTGAATTTGAATAGATGGATTTTTTGCAAAGTTTTTTCCCCTACTGCCAAGACCTGAAACTTATCAGGATCTTGTTATCTTTAAACCAATCAATCAGCACTTGAGACTCAGCTTCTAAAGTAGAAATGAGAATATCATAGTCAGGGCTGCTGAATGACAAAGTATTGTCATCAGCATAATTATACAATGAACTATGCTTAATGAAATAAAAAATATAATTTATAAAGACATTAAATAATAGGGGACCAAGTATGGAGCATTGAGGAACACCTTTCTGGATGTCAGCCCAGTCACTCAGAACACTGTTTACTTTAATTTGTTGTTTCCTGTTAGAAAGATAAGATTTTAATAAAGATACAGATTGTGAAGAAACACCATAAGCTGATAATTTATCTAATAAAATATTATGGGGTAAGCAATCAAAAGCTTTGGAGAGATCCATAAGAACTGCTGAGACATAACAGTTTTTATCTAGGGCTTCTCTCCAGTCTTCCAGTAATCTGAGTAACGTAGTCTGACATCCATGACCTCGTCGAAATGCACACAAGTAAGGATTGAAAATGGAATCAAAAAAATCATTTAACCGTGTTTCAATTACTTTTTCAAATAATTTAGAAAAAATTGGAAGGATACTAACTGGTCTGTAATTAGATATTACTAAAGGGTCATTTTTCTTAAACAATGGGGTAACCTGAGCTTTTTTGAGTCTGTCTGGAAATACACCTGTGTCAACAGTAATATTTGTCAGTGTTGACAGCTGAGGTGCTATTACAGACTTACTCGCCTTTACTATTTTAGCAGATATACCATCTGCCCCTGTTGCTTTTTTTATATTTATTTTATTCATGATTTTTTCCACTAATTTTCCATTCAATTCTATACTATTATTCTCATGTATAGCAGTTATACTCGGATGATTTGAGGGGTCATACACTACATTTTCACCTATCTTCTCAGCTACAGTAGCAAAAAAAATATTAAAGAGATTTGAAACTTCATTTGAGTTATTAATAATTTTATTATCTTCACACAATATAATTTTTTGATCACCAGACTTGCATTTCTTTGAAAAGAAAGGTTTGGCCGTATTCCAAAAGTCTGTAGTTTTTGTACCTCCAGAGCAGCGTTCTAAAAAATAAGTTTTAATGGATTTTCTTTTCAATTTATTAACAAAATTTCTTTGCTGCTTGAATTTTTCCCCAAGTCTGATTATTGCGATTTTTTGTATACTGAGAATACAGCATGTGTTTTCTGTATATGGCCTTCCTCAACTCACCGTTCATACATGGTAGTGGTTATCGTCTAGGGTACCGTGATTTCAATGGTGCATGCTTATTCAATACATCTATAAATTCATTTTCATATTTCTGGTAGGTTTCATTTACCTGTTCCGCAGATGTAACACTATCTAAATTTTCCACCTTAATCTGATCTATATCATTATTAAATTTATCAATGTCAAAAGTTCTATAACTCCTGTATATAATTTTACTTCTCTGTTGAGCAGGTAAGTGACCCTTTATAGTTGTAGATATAAGATTATGACAATCACTTACATCAGTTGGTAGATTTAAAGTATTAAAAAAATGACTTTTTGTTTGTCAATAAGACATCAACTAATGATGGAACACAGTCTTTTTTAAAACAGGTTGGTTCTTTAACCAATTGATCTAAATCAAAAATATCACAGATATCATTTAAGGGTTGACATTTGTTTTCATTTAATATGTCGAAATTTATGTCACCAAAAACTATATAATTTTCATATTTAACAATAATTTTATCAATATTTTTTGAAAATTTTTCTGAAAAATCGGCATCATAAATACCCATTATTAACCATTTTGTATTATTTATATGTATTTCACAAGAAATATTTTCTAATGTGTCACATTCAAAGTTCACTTTTCTACTAGATGGAACGTCCGATGATATGATGCATAAGATGCCACCACCATTTGAATTTCTATCACGACGATGTAATTTGTACCCATCGACTGAGAACAGATTGTCATTGAATGTTGCATCAAGTTTTGTCTCTGCTATAAACAATAGATCTACTATTCTATCAGTTAATAATTCCCTGATCTCATCAAACTTATACCTTATGTTGTTTACGTTTAAATATGCTGTTATAAAGTTTCTTGGGTGTAACTTCCTCGCATCTCTTAGCTCTTTAAAACGTGTACAGTTGTTTTTGTTTACACCGGAAGTTTCCTCGGATGACGAGGGGACATAATCATGGTTGGGTGTGTTCGATTCCTCACTCAAATCAAGGTCAAAGAATGAGTCTGTGAAATTTGGAAGTGTGCAGGGATTACAATACCAACTGTCTGATGTTGAAAGTTTATTGTATTCTGACACAGGTAGGTCGATACATTTTATGTGGAACCATTGTATGCAATCTTCACACAAGATACCCCTTTGGATTTTTCTAACAGCCTTGCTACACACTCCACAGGGAAATTTGGTTGGCCCTGGATTTATTGAAACATCTCCACTCAGTAACAGAATTAGACACAAGTAGAGAGATTGTATCTTGGTTATCTTTTTACTTTTTTCGACATTTTTTACATTTTTAACATGGCCGCCATTGTTGTTATGTAGATCGTATCGGGGGTTCAATGAATCGATAGCAATGTCATTCAAATATACATATTTCTTCGCTTCTGCCATGAAAGTTCCACAACTAATTTGATGTTTGCACTCATTGTGTTGTTCTAAGACAATGTCCTTTGCAAGACGTATTATAAATGTTAAAACCAAGAGTGTGAAAACACTCCCGACTACACAAGAAAGTGTTTATTATACATAATATCGTATATAAAACAAGGTATTTCCCGAGGTATTTGTCTTTGTCGTTGTAGCTAAGGGAACGACCATTTAACTTGAAGGGGGGGGGGGGGGGGGGTATGGTTTTTTGTTTCGTTTAGATTATTTTTTTCGGACAACACGAGTTAATTTTTTTTCCAGAATTCAACATTAGGTTATATGACAAAAACTCTGAATCAGATTATTTTTTTTTTCCTCCACCAAAATCAGAATATTTTTTCAGCAACATTGGGAATCAGAATATTTTTTTTAGAAAAAAACCATAACCCCCCCACACACACACCTTCAAGTTAAATGGTCGTTCCCAAAGAATATATGACGGGAAATTCTCGAGGCTTAAAATAACTGACACAAACGAATCCCATTGGTTGTCAATAAATACTATGGTCAAAAATAGGTTTACCCATCATTCAAAATGATAATAGAGTCAAATACAGTAAATGGGTTCAAAAACCAGCTAAATTCGCATTGGAAAGACCTCGAAATCAAATTCAAGCCAGATATATACAAACCGGAAGTGACAAATGGATATGACAAATCAAAAAGGGTCGCAGGGACTAACTAGCCCAAATTTATGACCTCTACAATTGAATTCAATTCAAAGCTTTATTTAGAGTCGATATAAATCATACATACAAGCTCTAATGAGCTTTTAAAATCGACTATGGTATATAACAACACATACAATCATGCATACAAACATATTAAATAAAAACATACATCAATTTATGCAATTCAATATAGACATAAGTTACAGAAGCAGATATCAACTGAACAAAAGCAAGCTAAAAATAAGAGGCTCATGCATTTAAGCAACAGAAAATAATAAAATAATAAAAATATTTAAACGCATTAAAATTTAGAAATAAAAATTTAAAGGTCATCTGCATGCATTGCACTGGCATGAGCTGCCGTTCCATGTGTGAATTATATTTTTAAAATGTTCTAATGATGTTTCTTGTCTAAAGTGATTCGGCAGCTCATTCCAGATTTGTGCAGCATTATACCGGAAAGAATTTAAACCATACCTTGTTGTTCGTACACTGGGTAAAACTGCTTTATCTTGATGCCTAAAATTATATTTTTGATCTTTAATTGAAATTAAATAATGAAGATAGCTTGGACTTTGTTTATGGATAATTTTGAATGTTTCAACTGCAATAGTTCTTAATCTTCGAATTTTTAAAGATGGCAATTTAGATTTTTCATAGTCTTCATAAATGAAACGGAGAGCTCTTTCCTGGATTTTTTCAATTTTTTTAGTATTGTTTTCGCTGCAAAAGTGCCATGTTACCGGACAGTAATTAAAGTTTGAAAGAATAAAGGAGTAGTAAATGGTAAGGCGTCCTAATCTGTTTAAATATTTACCTATTCGTTTAAGGATATTTAATTGTTGGGATGCTTTTTTACAAATTTCTGATATATGTTTATCAAAATTTAGATGGGAATCAACGGTCATGCCTAAAAGTTTAACATTTTCTTCACATGTAATTTTATTTCCTTTTAAATCAAAAGATAAATTGTGTTTATTTGTTTTAGGACCAATGACAATAGCCTGAAATTTATCCGGATTTGCTTTCATTAAGTTTTTGGAAAACCAGTCTATTAAGTTTATGCTATCATTTTCTAGAGTTTTAACTACTGTATTTAGATTAGTATCAGAATAAGAAAGGGTATTGTCATCTGCATAATTATAAATAGTACTATCTTGAACAAAGTGAAAAAATGTCATTTATAAATACATTAAATAGAACTGGACCTAGGATTGACCCCTGTGGAACCCCTTTGATTAATGTATCCCATTCACTGTAGTTATTACCAATTTTAATGCGTTGTCTTCTGTTTTCTAAATAACTATTTAACAGTTTTAAAGAATTTTCTGAGAGACCATAAGCTTCCAATTTTAACATTAATAAATTGTGTGGGAGACAGTCAAATGCTTTTGATAAATCCATTAAAATTGCTGCAATAAATTTATTATCATCCAAAGCTTTCTTCCAATCTTCTATTATTCTAAGTAAGGCCGTCTGACACCCAAAACCTGATCTAAATGCTGAAAGCAGAGGATTGAAATGATTATTTAAAAATTCCATTAGCTGGTCAAATATAGCTCTTTCATAAAATTTAGAAATCGTTGGCAAGACACTGATAGGGCGGTAATTACTTTTATCAAGACTATTATTCTTTTTAAAAAGGGGGGATACCTGGGCAGCTTTTAATTTTTCAGGAAAGACTGATTGGTCAATTGATTTATTAATCAAAACTTTAATGGGATTTGTTATTACTGGTTGTGCAAATTTAATGATTTTAGGAGAAAATACCATCATACCCTGTAGCTTTTTTAATGTTTAATTTGTTTATTTGTTTAGTGACAAAATCTTCATTTATTGGTTTAAAGAATAACTTATCTTTATTTGTTCTGTTTGTTTCAATTTTATTTATACTAGGATGGGTTTTATCTATTTTGATGTTCTTATTTCCTATATCTTTGGCTACATTCACAATAAAGTTGTTAAATATTTCAGTCACCTCCTTTGGATCATTTACAATCTTATCATTTTCACATAAAATTATGCTGTTATTTGATAAGAAGGGCTTAATGGTTGGATAGAAAGTGGATGATTTTGGACCACCTGCTGTTCTTTCAAAAAAGTATGTTTTTATGGAAGTTTTTTTCAATTTTGTCACAAGGTTCCTTTGTTTTCTGTATGTTTCCCAATTTTTATCAGTTTTTTGTTTAAGAAATTTATTATGGTACATCTTTTTCTTATAGATCGCATTTCTTAGATTTTGATTCATATAAGGTACAGGATATGCTACTGGCTTCCTCTTTTTTATTGGTATATGTTTATCAATTATTTCTATAAAAGATGTTTCAAACTTTGAGTATGCCCTATTTACATCATCATCTGCAATTAGGTTTTCAAAATTCACAGACTGTAGATCATTTAAAAAAAAATTATGATTAAAATCTTTAAAGCTTCTATACAGAATAAAATCTTTTTTTAATTTTGGTACATAACCTTTCAGTTGAAATTAAATTAAATTATGAACATCACTGAGACCACAATTGAAGTTTGTTATGTTTTGGCAATAACTAGGTTTATTTGTAAGAATTACATCTATCAGTGTTGGGTTTGCATTTTTTGTATGACATGTAGCTGTTTTTACTAAGTTTGTGCACAGGTACTTGTGGACAGGACCCTGTGTTGCTCCCTTTTTTTTTTTTTTTATAAGATGTTGCCCCCCCCCCTTTTTTTTTTTTTAGCATCGACTTTTTGTCATATAAACAACATTTTGCAACTTTATATGTATCACTGTATGACATATATACAATAAATACAATCAAACAGCTGCTGTAAATAAATATTGATGTGTGTTTTCAGGGAGAATAATATATACAGAGAAGGAATAAGCCAACATCTTATAAAAAAAAAAAAAAGGAGCAACACAGGGTCCTGTCCACAAGTACCTGTGAGTTTGTGTAGTCAAAAATATCACACATATTAAAATCTTCCATAAATAGATGATCTGATGATGAAGGAGGTCTGTATAGACCGCAAATTAACCATTTTCTATTTTTAAAGTTTATTTCGGTAAATATAGATTCGATTGTCCCGCATTCAAGGTTGTTCTTTCTATCACACGCTAAGTCCGACCTTATATAAACCAGTAATCCACCTCCACGTGAATTTCTGTCTGCTCTCCAGAGATGGTAATTGTCAACTGCAAACTGACTATTTATAAAGGTATTGTCCAATTTTGTTTCCGCGATAATTAACAGGTCTACCGTGTTTGTTGTTAACAATTCTTTAACAGAACAAAATTTATAGCCAAAACTGTTAATGTTTAGGTAAGCACATGAAAACTGATTTGGATGACGTTTTCTTACCTCTTTCAGTTCCGTAAAAATGTCATTGTTTACATCTGTTTCAAATTCAATATTTACAGCGGAAGTATTGGGTGTCAAAGGGACATAATCAAATTCGGGTGTGTTTGATTCGCAATCACTTGTCGTTTTGTTGTTCGTTTCAAAATATGAATCTGTAAAATTTGGAAGAATACAGTTTTTACAAAACCAACTATCGGTTGATATTGAAAGGCTGTTGTACTCGCTTACAGTCATCTCGATGCACTTTATATGATGCCAAAACATACAGTCTTCACATTGGATACCCCGTTGGTTACTTCGAACAGGCCTCTCACACTTCCCACACGGATTTTTAACTGGTCCAGGGTTTTCGGCAACATCACCGCTTATTAAAACTAGTAAAATCAAACAGTACATTTTTGGATCTTTTATAGCTTTCATGTAAGTCTTTGTTTTCAATTTACTATTTGAAATGGCGTCACTTGTACCCACGGTCAGTCCACTTAGTACGTAGTCAAATTTTGATATGTTGCTGGCATTACATGCATACAAACTTAGATCGTTTACTCGGCGATACTCTCCATCATACATTGGCTCTTGTAATAGTCCTAAACGGAAGAGTATTGCAAAAAATAAGAGGGCAGATAAGATCCCGCCTTGTCCTGTCGCCATTTTTCAGTCTTCAGTCTACACCAGGTAAAAGTGTAACGAAATATAAAAATAGCCATCATTCCGCCTTTAATTTGCAAAACGAGGTTTGTAACTTAGGATTCTGTCAGCCGCCATTTTTAATAAAGAAGACGCTGAAATTGAATAAATAAATAAATAAATAAATAAATAAATAAGTTTTATTTAAAGTCGGCATGGTTAAAAACAACAAGCATACAAACATAAGCTCTAATGAGCCTTTGACCGACATACAACATAAATAACAATAATCAAGGCATGCAAAAATAAATTAAAAATAAAGACAAACAAAGTGAGCACTACAAGAAAAGCACAGACATGTATAAAGTTGGCAAGAAATCTGAAATAACTAAAACTTGAAATTAAAAGCAATTTAAAAGCAGATATTATAGCTGAACAGAATTAAAAATAATAAGCTTACATAAAAGCTAAGCATAACTAAAAGCTACACAATATTCAATAATAAAACTAAGTATAACTATAACATATAAAAGTATAAAAGATAGACATGACCTATTGATGGTAAAAAGCATACATTAAAAGTCATCACAAACTGAGCATTTGCAATCATTCCCATTCCATGACTTCAAAATATTCTTGAACTGATTAAAATTAGATATTAGAAGAAAGAGTAGCCTTTGTTTTATTTGCATTTAAAGTATCACAACATAATTAATTTGATTAACAGTTATTCCTGTGATATAGTTTGAGATATTTATGGTGTATTTAACATATCCCCCCCCCCCCCCCCCAATAGATCTGGAACCATATTTAAATTGACATCATGTGAAAATATTCCAGTCACAGCTTCTGGGTTTTTTTTAACCATTTACACTTACACTTTAACAATATTATATTTCAGATTTACAGCACAGGTGACCATGATTAAATAAGATTTTGTCTTTTTTATTTTGTCAGTATTTGCATTTATTATTTAGAGCAGGTAGCAAACCCTATAAACTGTTTTCACTTGTTTTAACATTTAAAACTTGTATGGTCTTGTGGTCAGAAATTTGACATGTAAAATGATATGGTCTTGTGGTCTGAAATTTGACTTGTTAGCTTAGGGATATTTCAGTCTCTGCTTCTGATTTTTTACCATTGTTCACTGGTCAATCATATATTTCAATTATTTCAGAATACAATTCATATGATTAAATAAAAGTATTTATGATTGTTTTATCTTTTTTTTTAATTTTGTTAATGTTGTTATTACCTATATTTGAACCCTTTAAACTGACTTCATGATGTTATAACATTTAAAATTATATAGTCTTGTGGTCAAAAATTAATTCAAAAAGTTTCAGATGCTCCTGAATTTTGTTTGTTTGTAAAAAGAAATTTAACATTTTTCTGAATTGTATTGTATTTGTAAGAAATGTGAAATTAAGTTCAAACTTTGTATTATATGTCTACTGAAAATAGTCTGCTTGAAAATGATGAGCCATGCAGTTAATAAAAAGGCATTTTCTAATGGAAGTAAGAGTGTTGAAGATGAAAAAAAAACGTTTTTTAAGCCATTTTGATTTAAGTAAAGAGTGGAGATGACATTACTAATATTGAAACATTATATTATCAAACAGTATTTGATGTTTGGATAAATGACAAATTTTTAGACAGGGATCAGAGTTTTCAAGACACCTTGTGTCATAAACATTATAATATATTTAGTCATTCAGAAAAGAACTTTTTGATTGTGTAATTTTTGAAACTTCATCTGAAACTGAAAGTCAAAAGGTTTATTTCAATTTCAATTGAAAACCAGGACTTGTTAAAGTTGTTCTTAAGTATTTCAAGAATGAATTAAATTTCTGTAAAGAGTTTGGCTCAGAAGATAAATTATATTGTGGTACATATTGTTATAACAGTTGTAACACATTTTCTAGGTCAGAAAGTGGAGCTGAAACAAGATCTCAAAGTTTTCAATTTCTTTTAGATATTTTGAACCAGAACCAAGTTGTTGAACAAGTTTCTACAGACATTTAGACCTGTATACACTCCAACATGTTGTTGAATTTGTTATTCATGCTTCTTTTTTTTGTTAGATGAAAAGCTACTTCTGTTGCCTGTTGTTTATGAGAAATATAATTATCTTTTATTATCTATGAATTTTAATGCTGAATTTTATTAATTTTATTTTACAGAAAATAATTTTTCAAAATTTGCCCTTTTAGTAACTTTTTCCCAGTCATTGGATCAAATAAAATATTTTTTTTAACTTCAATTTTAAACAATATTTACCAATACTTGCTTACTTTGCCAACAGAAAACATATTCATTCTAGTCATTTTATTTACTTAGTGAAATTTGGAAATCTGGTTTGTCCTGTCATGTGAATGCAAGTGGTTCTGTATGTGTCTTAAAATTATGTGAATGGTAGTCATTCAATATGTGTCTTTTATGTGAATGCTAGTCAATTTGTGTGTGTCTTTTATATGAATGTTAGTCATGCTGTTTGTGAATGTCATGGGGGGGGGGGGGGATATTGCAACCTAAGTACCCATATTTGTAAATGTCCTGGAGAAAGAATTATTGCAAACTAAGTACCCATATTTGTAAATGCTGGTCATTTTGTGAATGTCCTGGAGAAAGAATTATTGCAACTTATATACCAAGTCATATTTGTAAATGCTGGTCATTTCATCTTGTGAAGTCATGGGGAAATAATTATTGCAACCTAAGTACCCATATTTGTAAATGCTGGTAATTTTGTGAATGTCCCAGAGAAAGAATTATTGCAAACTAAGTAGTAAGTACCCATATTTGTAAATGCTGGTCATTTTGTGAATGTCCTGGAGAAAGAATTATTGCAACCTATGTAGTAAGTCATATTTGTAAATGCTGGTCATTTCATCTTGTGAAGTCATGGGGAAATAATTATTGCAACTTAACCACCCCTATATGTTATAGAAGCTAGTTTGTAGTTGTGTCAAACACATGAATATTCCAAATACATTGATATTTACATTGTGAGATAAACATGAAAGCTTTCATTCAGATAATAAAATTTCCTAATTTCAAGAAAAATATTTGCTTACAGATTTTTTTTTAATTTGCCTTGATATATAATAGGAAGGGTTAAGATATCTGAATAACAATTTTTTATGCCCCATTTTGTCTCAAGGTTTCATTTTTAGATTTTTAAAAAATTATTAATTGTTTTACTGGCATGTTTTTTTTCAATAAAATTTTCATATTTTTTCAATTCACTTCATTTTTGTTTACATGCTTTTATTTTTTCCACACATTTGTTTCTTTCTATTTATCTTGTACTTGTTGTATTGAAATTAAATTAAATTGAAATTATTAATTGCTGTACTGTACATCCCCTGTGAAAAATCTAGTATCATAAATGATTTTTTTTTATTTAAAGTGATGATAAATAGTAATTCCCCAGTCTAAATTACAAAATGCACAATGTCTAAAACAATATTGCAATAAAAATAAACTGAAAAATACGGTATTAATACAAGAAAATAAAAAAAAGACATAAAAATAGACACCCCTTTCCCAAATGAAATATCCTCTTTCGGATGTACGCTTAGGTGTCGTTTATTGTTGATGTTAAGAAACACCACCGATGTGTTCCGAAAGGCAATGAATTTCGATGTTTGGCAAATGGTCGTTCGATCAAGGTGGGTCACACTCACAGGCGCTTGTGTCGAGTCAAAAATATGCTCGCTATGTACCTAAAATACCACAAGGCCGGACTCACTCCTACTACCCCTGTCACTTCAATCGCTATTTCCCCTGTCAAAATGTCGATAGGACGCAAATCGCTTACTAATTTGCGTAGTGGAATGATTTTTCTTCAAGGAAAACCCGTTTTTTATATCTTCCTACCATCTACACCCCCATACTGACAGATAATCCTCAGATTTTGTTGACAATGGACACCTAAGTGGCAGAAAGCGAAAGTAGGTCACGTGCGACATATTTCCGCCTTTCGGTCGTTCTCGGGTTTTATCATTGCCTTACGAAACATACCTGAGAAGTTCAGAAAGAAAAGTTCGGGAAACGTAATTATATATCAGTATTGTTACTGTATAATTATAATGTTTTTTAAATACAATTATTTCCTATGCCTTATTTTTAGTATTATTTGCATACCAAGAAGCACTAAAGTTTTCATTCATTTTGTCAGTCATATTTTGGCGCCTTGTAATGTTTCTAGTGTTTAGTAATTATATATGATAAAACCCGAGAACGACCGAAAGGCGGAAATATGTCGCACGTGACCTACTTTCGCTTTCTGCCACTTAGGTGTCCATTGTCGAACAAAATCTGAGGATTATCTGTCAGTATGGGGGTGTAGAGGGTAGGAAGATATAAAAAATCATTCCACTACGCAAATTAGTAAGCGATTTGCGTCCTATCGACATTTTGACAGGGGAAATAGCGATTGAAGTGACAGGGGTAGTAGGAGTGAGTCCGGCCTTGTGGTATTTTAGGTACATAGCGAGCATATTTTTGACTCTACACAAGCGCCCGTGGGTGGGTGTAGAACTAAGTGACACAATTGCATCCCACAAGACATTGACACTAGTTGTCGGTATGACAATGATCCTAGATGATTTCCTCAAGCAATGTATGTTACAGAAAGCCATCATATTGTTTTAATTAAATTGTCTCACTTAAATAGAACTACCTCGACATTTGTTTTGAAATTCAGTCCACTTCAAGTAGCAAAATTCGATATTTGTACACTATATGAATAAAAACTAAAGTGATGCAATACATTTCTATTTATCCATAGACATCTTCCGAATATTGTAATTGATTTCAAGCGTATGTATTTATTGTAAACACGTATTTTAACCGAAGGGTTGAACGTCATTTTTCATCATTTTTAGACCTGACGTCACGTAACTTTGTTTTCAGATGGAACTCTCCTGCGTCACTGGCTTCCCGACTGTTCCATCGAGCGTATTCCTCAATTTATTTTTCCATTGCTGAAGTAAATATTCGATTTATCCATATGCAACCGTATCTCGGCAGTATTTCATCATAAAGTACAATGTATTTAATAAATAAAAAATAATTGTTACTACAACAGAGATAAATACCTGTAAAAAATTATTTGAATTTGGTCAAAGGGAGGTAATTTCTTTCTTTACGTTAGTTACTAACTTTCTTTCTTTCTTCAGGTATGGACCGCCGTTCTATTATGTCGGCGCACTACTGCGTATTACGGCAGGATAGTGGTAAAAACATTATATACACCCGCACCCACTAAAAATTGTGCTGCATTTAAAAAATGTGTGCATCCACCAATGCGTGCACAAATGTGTTTATATGTACACTGTGAGCACAGGCGCTCGTGGCACGGACATAAGATTGTATGAATATTGACACGAACAAGTTAAAATAAGGAAAAAGAGATGAACTAATAAAGAAATAAAGAAATTTTATTGAAAATAAATTTGTAAACAGAAAGTTAGAAAAAAAAAGGGGGGGTGGTAAGTCCCAATCGTAACTACTCGGCCATTCTCGCTACCCTGCAAATAACCTCGTACGTACATAGTAGAAATTCTTCTTAAATTGTTTGCCGGAAGATAAGTTAAGCCGCACAAAAATATAGTCCACGAAAATCCAATATGGAAGACATACTAAGTAAAATCTAAATATGCAAAACTAATTAAAACTTTAATTGAAATATAGAAAATTGTTTAAAATATAACTTTATCAAACTTTCATGTAACTGACATGTGAAAAGTAGTGCGATTTATACGCCTAATGCATACGAGGTTAATTGCCGGGTAGCGAGAATGGCCGAGTAGTTACGATTGTGGTAAGTCCGTGCCACGAGCGCCTGCCCCAGCAGGCACACAACGTTGTTTCAACGTTGTTTTTGGGTTGAATTTTGGTCATGACGTTGAACAACGTTGAACCAACGTTGTTTCAACGTCAAATTTTCACCGTTTAAATAGGGTTGATTTATGACGTTGACCCAACGTTGAAAATAGGTTGATTTTAAGAAAGTTTGTCAATGTTGAACTTTAGTTGAATTTGCAACGTTGACACAACGTTGAAAACAGGTTGTATATCCGACATGTGAGTAATTTCCCACTTACTTTTTTTACGAACATGTTTAAGAAATAATTCCCTGATGCCGGGCATTCGAGAATTATTTCGATTCTAACAGGGCATTTACGGTAATTTTATGCCTTCAAGCGTACCTAGACACAATCGTAACTACTCGGCCATTCTCGCTACCCTGCAAATAACCTCGTACGTACATAGTAGAAATTCTTCTTAAATTGTTTGCCGGAAAATAAGTTAAGTTAAGCCGTACAAAAATATAGTCCACGAAAATCCAATATGGAAGACATACTAAGTAAAATCTAATCATGCAAAACTAATTAAAACTTTAATTGAAATATAGAAAATTGTTTAAAATATAACTTTATCAAACTTTTATGTAACTGGCATGTGAAAAATAGTGCGATTTATACGTCTAATGCATACGAGGTTATTTGCAGGGTAGCGAGAATGGCCGAGTAATTACGATTGACCTAGACAGAGATTATTTTGGGCGCTGTTCCAATTACCTCCCGCTATTATTTACAAGAATATATAACGCTACAGAAACGTTATAGAAAATGATAACGATGAAAAATTAGTTTCATCTGATTTAAGAAATAATAATCTCATGTCATGCTTTATGCTCATTTTATGACCAAGGTGAATACAAACATAAACATTCTAGAATTGTTTCTTGACATATGACTTTTTCCGGAAAAAATACTTAAGACAACCATCTATCGACTTTGACTTTTGTAATTTGTCGTCATCCGGTGACGTACAATGTAGTTTACAAGGAACGCTGGTGACACAAGTCACATTGACACAAGCTGGTTACTGATTTATTTTACGATTTTGTGGGCATTTTACTTGTTTAAGTAGCTAAATGTTAAATGCCATCAAATTGGAAAATATCAGTAACTTAATTACATCACCGTCTAGTTATCAATGTAGGAAAAGTATGACGAACTTGATGAAGGTTAGTGGATTTTGATATTGTTATGCATTTCCATTATATTTCTTACTAGAATCGAAATAATTCATGGAAGAGATAGTTTGTAATATGAAACAGGCACTGCCTGGAAAGCTCGCAAAGCTAATCACTAATTAGATATCCTTGGTCTTGGATGAGCAAACATATGCAAAACTTTATGCTTATGAAGTTATGTACATATAATTATTTACCAACTTTGCCTGAAAATAGAAATTTGGTTTACAAGTGACCACCAGTAGACATAATAGAGTATGTAAATGTTACACATAGCATAGGGTCTGAGACACTCTTCAAGATCACAGGTACTTGTGGACAGGACCCTATGGTGCCTCTGATTGCCCATCCCTCCTTTTTTTTAACCTCAATTTGTGTATCTCTATGTCATATATACAAAAAAAAAACATTCAAACAGCAGTTTCTATCCATACTGGGTTTCTGACATATGCATAAGGTTTTGAAAGTGTTTTTCTTTGAGACATTTTGGGCAATTGTGTATTTTATCAATACCTGATGCAATTAAGCGAATATAAATATAAGCTTGAGTTCGCTCTAGGAAAAATCCAGAGCAGACGATCAGGTTGCGCAATCGTGTTATTTTTAGCGACTCGTTACTTTCCGTGTAGGATTCGATAATTATCGGTTACCAATTTCACGTTACCGCCGCCATTATGGTTCAAAGGTCAATCGGAGTAAAAAAAACATAAACAAGACGTCATTGCATTTGTAAACACGGTGACGCAGTTTATTCATCGTGGCAGTTATGCACATATCATCACGGTTGTAAGGAAGTTTTCGTGAATTTGTTGGTTGGAAAAATAATTTATGACTACATGTATCACGTAGATCTTGAAAATAATGAGAGATTGTGTGAATATTCAGCTATACTATAGTAGAATACATGTAGTTGTTCCAACTTCCAAGGATATTGTGACACAACCTCGCAAATAGTACTGTTTACAAAACATCCTAGACCTGCAAGAATAAATAAAATATATCATCCTAGCGGGTACTTATCGATTAACTTGAAGAAAATTAATCTAAATCTTGTATATTTTGTTGTCCGACTATCCTATAAAAGGGGAGGTCCTTATAAAAAAGGGAAATCAAAAGAAGTCTTTTTCCCCCAAAGCGACTGGCAGGTATTCGTACAAAAACCAGCTTTGTAATGTTAATGCTTTAAAGTTGGCATTTTGTTAGACTTCTGCATGGTTTTATAGTTTATCATATTTATATCACATTAAACATGCAATTTGTAAATTATCATATTATGGAGCATCAAATAAAACTTTTTTAAAGGCCCAACTTAAAACTGGTGTGCCCCTTTTGTTAGAGAATGTATAAAGTATGTGTGTGTAAGACACTTTAGATGTACTAACTTAAAAATGACTTGGTTCAACTATATATCATTTTGTGATTTTTTAGAAGTCTAAATCCTGTAAGAATGCACACCTTTAGTATTTGTGCATTAAACACACTACAAAATATTACAAAAACTCTAGCTCAAAATTATAGGGAGGGACAGACAGGGGTTAAATAGTATGCCCTGATACAGGTCAGCTACATGTATAATAACAATGTTGTAAAATAACAAAACTATGAACTGGAACATTGAAGAATGGGTAATAAAACACATTCCCCTCATCCTGATTAAGTCTTAAGTTAATGATTGAATGAAAATTATATTGCTTTTAACATCAAAAAGTTAATATTGGGGGACACTATGCAATTTTCTCTATCCTTTAGTTATTGAATTGAGAAGTTAAAAAATCTGACAAAAGTTCCACCCCCCCTCCCAAAAAAACCCCATACATGTAATAAGGTTCAAAACTCCTTTAATTTCAAAATATTTGTCTAAGACTTTCTCAGGTAAATGAACAAAGCCCAAAATATTCAATAATGTTACATGAAAAACAACACTCGTGACATATGGGGGATAAAAACATTCTATTCATAGAATTTTTAAACAAGAAACATAAACTATAACATGTGATATGTAAACTATTTAAGCATGAGCAACAGGAAACATTTAGATACAAAAAATGAAAAGACCAACACCCTTAGTTCGATTTTTAGAGTGCTACAAAATGTAGTTCATTGAAACAACAGTCTGTGGGTAGATACCTGTATGTCGTTCCACTCTGAAACATTATTCTGACTCGACCAGTTTTTGTTCTTACTCCTTAATGCTGCATTGTTACCAATATTATAATCTTTGGTTTGACTAGACAGGGGCTAGAACTCATGGATCTACCACATTCTAGGTGAGCATGCTAACTATTACACAACATTTTTGCGGTCGCATTGAAAAAGGAGTAGTTCTTCAAAACTTTCATTAAGCTAGGGACTTGTGTCCAAGTTAGTTAATGCAGTCAACATGATCAAGCATATATTAAATTAAACCCATAGATTAGCTTCCAGTCAGATTTGAACTGACATCTTTTCAACATTATTGAAACGTACTACCTTGTACTATAGAAGCTACAATGTATATACATATATTGTAATTGTTAGTAGTTGTACATGTATGCAGATCATTAGCTTCCAGAGAGATTTGAACTGACATCTCTCAAACATTATTGAAATGTACTGATTCATTGACACCATAGTAACTACAACATTTTGTCATGAATTTGTTAGGAACATTTCAGCCAAGATTAGTTGCAATCCCTTCTGTTATTATCTAATGGTCCTGAATTGGCACTGCATAGACACGATATAGAGAATAAAAAAAAACATGCATAAATTTCATACCCTGTAGTGCAAGAACAATAAGCCCCCTCTCTATCAAACCATCATCTTCTTTGGTGCAATATCTATACATTGTGGTGGTTGTCATCCAGTGTCTGTGATGGTGAACACTTTGTTCTTAAAATACATAAGTTGTTGTTGTTCGACTTCGTCTTTAGGAAATATGCCTCCTGCAACCACCCACTTAAAAATATTCAGACCATGGGCTAACGAGAACTGTTTTATGTCTGTAAAAAAAAATTTGTGTCCAAAATTGAATACCATCAATCATGTTCATTCAAGACTACCAGAATACATTTGAAGCCCAATGAAGGGAGTCTGAAATTCCAGTCACTCACAATTGTGTCGTAGCACCTCTTGTTATCTTGTAAAACATAATCTTGTGATGGCACCAAAGGCAAGTTTAACTTACCTGCCGACAACACAAGCCTGAAGGCCGTTGGCGTCGTTTCGCCCCGTGAGTCGTTATTCCCCTATTCCCGTTCGCCCCGGGTCGTTTTTCCCTCATTGATTAATAGTGCTTTAAAAAATGAAATATGGAAAATACCATTGTAATAGTGCTTTAAAAAATGAAATATGGAAAATACCATTGCAAATATTCGTATTTTGAATGTTGTAAGACTTGTTCATGGGTACTTTATTTTTGTCTTCCTCATAATTAACATGCTTTCTTGACGTGTTTAATATTATGTATAGCTTCACTTTCATTGTTTGACAATTCAGGCTGTCCAAATTCTGGTGGCTTCATTTTACAATATTGGCAATAGGAAAACTAACATAATACATACTAAGCTAAGACATACAATGTAGATGTAGTGGCCTTAATGCAGAGTAAATTTGAAGAATGATCCACGTTGTGTATGTGGTCATTTATTTGAGGATTCTATTCATTTTTTTCTTGATTGTCCACTTTATCAACACGATAGAACTTCTCTGTTTAACTATTTTAATAACATTGTTCCCATCTCTATAGAATATATACTCTTTGGATGTAATGAAATTAGTGAAGAATTGAATACTTTATTGTTCAAATCAGTGCAAAAATTTATTCGACAAACTTGTAGATTTAATAATTAATTATCCCCAACCCTGATATTATCTCAACACAATTTATTAGTTTTACCACCCCCCTCCATTTTTTCTGTTAAATATTAAAACAATATTTAATATGTATGCTTAATTTGACATGATTTTGCTTACTGCAGTAATTTACTAATTATTGATATAGCCTGTGGCTGTACATTTGCTGTCATTTGATTTGTTTTGTTTATGCTATTACTGTATTTGTATGGAGAGGGACTAGTAATAAATCCAATTGTATATATTATATATATTGACAATAAAATCATTATAAAGTAAATTGTTTGACACCTGCTTAAATTTGTAAAATGTCTTTGAACAATACGATACAGTAATAAATTTATATGTATCCTATGTATTGTTTGTTCTGCATGGCTTCAAATTAGTTGTTATTATTTTTTTTTGTATACAACTAATAAATAAATAATTACTAAAAAATTGTCGAAAAAGACTTCATCTATTATTATTTAATAGCGATTACATACATGCCAACTCTACCGATTTTTTAAGTCTTCTACCGCCTACCGATTTTAGATGTTTTCCTACCGATTTAAAAAAATCGTGAATTGTTCACATGTTGATTATTCTTGTAGATTTCTAAGACGTATAAATGTGTACAAATCCAAATTATTTAGGCCCTTTCCGTAATCGTTTCCCTCTTAAATTTGTACCGGAAACTTCCATTGGTCAAAGTTTAGGTGAATATTGCGTCCTTTTGAAAAATAATTTTCTGGGGGGGGGGGGGGGGGGGGTGCGTGGCAAACCCTAGACCCTCTACCGCTTTTAGTCTCTCGAGGGTTGGCATGTATGCGATTAAGTGGGGCGAATCGACTCACTTTCTGGGACGAAACGACCTGGTATCCTTCCTTTTCGTTCTTGTTTTCGTCAGACCCCTCATCGTCAAGATTCTCGACTTTCCAACATCTAAACTCATCAATAGTGTAGATTTTACCACCAGGATCCATGTGTAAATGTAGAATAAAATTATATAGTTGAATAGAACTTCGAAAAGGTTAAAAATGAAGTGGTATCGCCAATGTCAATGAGACGCCATGAAATAATCGTGTTATTTTTAGCGACTCGTTACTTTCCGTGTAGGATTCGATAATTACCGGTTTCAATTTACAGACAAAATTCTTTAAATATTCATTTCAAACAAATAATTTGTATATTTTCGTCAAAAAAGAAGAACGTTGAATTAAATTTAATGTTTATTTCACAAGCAAACAATATTAGGCAACAACGAAATACCGGTATTTCGCTCTTCGATACCTTTCGTACACCGCATCTTTCTTAAGTTCCAGAGGGTGTCGCGAAAAGCAGTGACCCGGAATGTCCCGGATGTGTTGAAGCTTTTTCATAGGCATAGTGGTATGGATAACCCGGATGTGTTGAAACTTTTTCATAGGCATAGTGTATGGATGATAAGGATTTCTGTTTTAGTCAAAGTAAATGGTATTCGTCATTATTCCTTTATTGATTTAATTTTACCATGTTTCAGTCATAAATAGCTCGCTTAACGAAGCGAGCTTATAACAAAGGTAACATTATTTTCATTTTAATTTAGTTATTACTTTTCTGTAATTCATCGTAGAATGCGAAATTGTCATTCGGGGATGTAATCGGAACAGCCAAATCATTGATACAAAATTATTGTAAATGCCCTATTAGAATCGAAATAATTCTCCCATGTCATGTTTTATGCTCTTTTTGTATATTTATTATTTTTATTCTTTTAATTTAACATACATAAAGTACAAATATGCAAAATACGCTGTCGATTAAATATGCCTTCTGCGCATGTGCTTAGGGTGTTCGGTGCTATTTAGAGCCCTCTATTGTTTTTGGAGGGGGGTATACTGTTTTATCCCTGTCTGTCGTGATGTCCCTCCCACAAATTTGTCACATTTATTGAGACTATTTGTTAATCACATATTTTTATGCAGTTTTCCCATATTCTGTTAAAATATTTTTAAATAGAAAGTCGACAAATTTTATATAGCTTTTCTATTTCCTAAATATAAAAGGGCTGAAATTTCAAATGATCGTTTTCCTTTTATGTTCCAATTTGAGATATTTCATATCGTGTAGGTGCTGAGAAGTTTCAAATTATAACGGATTACATTGTCCTGCAACATAAGTAGTGTTGGGAAATCGGAATTATTTCATAATCGATTATCGAAAATAATCAGAAGGGCATAATCAATTATTAATCGATTATAATCGGACTAAAACGAGTGTAGGAGTAGCAAAAACTTTTAGAAACAGAGTTTTAAGTAAAATTGATGTAAAAAGACAAAATCATGACTAAAACAGTGCACTATAATAACCTGTAAAGTAGATGACCAATCAACTAATTAGTTACTGACAACTTTTTATTGATTTTTAAGGAAAATTGCATTAAATTTAAGAAGAAATAATGCTTAAACACTTCAATATTGATATCATTGTTGGAAAGTATGGTCCTAATGGTTTAATAATAGATTCTTTCCGATTAATCGATTATCAATATCATAATCGATTAGTAGCATCGGAAGCCCATTTCGATTAGATAAACTGATTAACCGAAACATATAACTAAATATAAGAGCAACACAGTTAACCACATTATTGTTGCTTATCTTACTTGATCTGTCATATCCATCTCAAGGTAGACATGATATGTTTTATCATGTAAAGAAAATCAACAATATTATTTTAATAGTCTTAATTATGTTTATGTTGTTATATTGTGATATTAAAAATTTACACTATAATTCTTTCTTTTTCAACGAATTTTAACCTACAAAGCTACATGGATTTACACGTACTAGTATCCTAGCATTTAGTGTTTAGTCTTATATACATGTAAAGGAATGATGTTTTGGAATACTCTTGTCCTTCCAGCATTATTTTACAAGCAAATGAGGATTATACAGAAAAGTGAAATGAGTCTGCATGTATATTTTTGACTTCTGTTCTTTGTTTTTTTGCTTCAAAATGATCCCATGTCTTGTCTGACACAATGTATTGCAATGTTTGATACTCTCAATATTTCTGCTATTCATGAATGCTAGTTTTCAATAGAACAGTTGGGTACTGGTGAGGGTCACAAGGGCTCGATCCCACAGAGCTGCCCAGCGCGTCCCCGGGTGGCGGATAGGGGGAAGCCCTCTTGTAAGTTGTTGGGGGGTAATCGGGTCATAATAAGAAAGCCTGATCGTAGACCATAGTGGGTACCCGTGTATGGAAAATGCCACACTCCATGCACGTTAAAGATCCCTTGTAGTGTTCAATAAGAGTAGGCCTCTTGGGGCCGCTACGTTCGGCCAAAATTTCCATCCCTACCCACACCTTTTTCAGTGGCAGTCAAAACCCGTTACCCCGGTCTTACCACCCCACTTACTTTTTACAATTGTTTGTATTCATTAACTTGTTCTCGTCCTGAATATAGCTGAAATACTGCTCACTGGACGTTAAACTCCTATTAATCAATCAATCAATAGAAAAGTCTTGATTTGCATTGGATGTGAACGAGTCTTAAGAAACTTGGTTCATTTTCATTGTTGCCATTTTTTTATCCGACTTTCTTGTAATGTTGTCAGAATACCATGTCTCCTTTTTCGTATCATTTTGCCAACAAAGTTGTAATGAATTCCCGACCATGAAATATGTTTGAATGATTGAATACCAAGCTAGTAATATTGCTGTAGAAGATACTGAAAATTCAACGTTGATTGAACCTTACATCAACATTGATTCACGTTGAATTAACGTTGCATCAACATTGGTTCAACGTTGCTATGTAACGTTGATCCAACGTCATTTTTCAACATCCATTCAACTTTCAAATCCAACTAAAATTCAACGTCTTTTCAACGTTGATGGTCAACTAAAATTCAACGTTGTTCAACGTTGATGTGCCTGCTGGGGTGACTGTGAGAACTCGATTATATACAGATTTTTACATAGTAAGTAAAAGAAAACAGAATGATCAGTTCAGCTTAAAAGGTCTTAAAAAATTTTCTTTAGTGTAAAAAATGTTCGCTTCAGATTTAATAAAATTTGTAAAAATGTTCATTTAAAATTGGTATTCAATCCAGGCACACTAAAACACTATTACGGTTAAAAGCACTATTATTCTAATGATGAGAATAATATTCTTTGCATTTATGTGTAAAAGTCACAATAAAATAAGGCTCACTATATTTCGATATAAAAAGGATCTTGGAGACAAGCGTTAGTAAAACATCACACACTTTAAGCACTAATCGGATAAAATAGTCTATATGCTTAAAAGGTAAAAGAATGCTATAGCCGTGTGCAATCATTGCTGTTCGATTAAAATGATAAAAATAGCACTGTTTGTCAATATTACTTGTCACCCCGCTACTCCTTACCCGCCATCTGCCGCAGTCTGCTGACATGCATATCATAGCAGAAGATACTACTTAGGCTTTCCATTTCCGTATACAATGTACTGTTGTTGTTTAATACGAATTCCATAGTTTATTTCTTGACTTGTACAATCCATCAAGAGCTGGACCAGCATATCTGCATCATGTATATCTTGATATAATCCATTTCTTAAACTATCGAGGTATTCTTGTATTTTCTGGAGGTGCCTTTCCCGTGTACTTTTCAGACTAGAGCAGACTAATAAGAAATGATATATGTCCTCATCTCCTGTTTCACAGAGTGTACAAATGGAGGAGATTTTTTTGTTGTATCTTGATTTTATGTTTTGTAGCATATATGACTGCGTCACAAGTTTGCTCTTTATTTCTCCAGACTTTATACTGATTGGGTCATTTCCTGTACTCTGCCATATATTATGTGGCTTTGATATATCCCAGGGGCGGATCTAGGGGGGGGGGGGGGGGGGGGCACACCCGGCGCGCGCCCCCCCTAAAATTGGAAAAAATATGATTTTTCACACGAAATACCCCAAAAATTTTCCCGCCTCCCTCCGCTCGGCGCAATTTTTTTAATTGCGCACCCCCTAACTTGAAATCCTGGATCCGCCCCTGTATCCTGTATTTGTAGATACCGCAATGATTTTTTCTCAAGCTGGTCTGCTTTACATCGCTCATGTCAATAAATATTCTGATGGAGTTTCACTATTCGCTTCCATTCCTCTTTCGACTTTGGTTGTTCCATAAGCTTTTCAACTGGTTCGAGTTTGTACTTTTGTATTATTTCTTGTATCCTATTTATAAATGTATGATCTTTCTCGTTACGCATTGCAAGTTGGCGCATAAGGATTTGATATTCAACTGTAGTGTTGTTTCTTATTATATTCATCAGTAGCGAGAGCATATTTCGCTCAATCATCATGTATATTGGTACCGCTCCAATTAACATAGACTGCTGTATTTGCTACTTGGTTTGATAGGCATTGGAGTTGTCTAAGTAGCTTCCTTTGCATTATTTCCATCTGCTCCATTTCTTTTTTCTTGATTGGCATTACTTCTAGTCTATACAGAATTTTAGGTACAGCATATACTTTCCAGAGATTGTGGGATATAAGAAGAGAGAAACCTTTTTTTAATTGAAGTCCTGTCCCCAGAATGCCATAGATTGCTGCTCTTCCTGATTTCAGCTTTTCATCAATATTAATTGAATTCTTCTCATTTCGTGAAATGCCTAGATGTTTTGTACATGTGCTTCTGCTGACCTTACAGTCACCTATGTTAACTTTCCTTTCACTACTGGTATTATAGCATACGAGGTCTGATTTCTGTGGGTTGATTTTCACAAGATCTCTCTGAGTATGGTAGTATATAACGTCCATAATACTCTGGAGTTCACATTCAGAATTTGTGAGTATGAGTATGTCATCTGCACATGTAGGTGCAGCAACGTTTATTGTTCCTAAATGACTGCCTAGGCCACTTTCTGTTACGCTGTCCAATATTGCATTATTGTAGCATTTATATAAAGATGTTGAGTTTTTCTCCTTGTTGTATGCCCTGGTTGATATAAATATTTTCAGACAGATGGTTGTCCCATTTTACTTGGGTGGTCATTTCTCTGTACATATTCCGTAGTAATACCCACATGTCGCCTTCAATACCATTACGATATAGTTTGTTGAAAAGGATTTCATGATTGAGTTAATCGAAAGCTTTTTCTGCATCAAGGGTTAATAGTAATAATTCATCGTTATTTGTGCTGGATTCTATTATCACCTCTGATGCTATGAAAGCTGCAAATAGCATAGGAATTGCTTCTGTAAATCCTCTTTGTAGCGGGTTTTTGTATCTGATCAATTTGGATGTCTACCCTAGATTTAAGTATGCTCTGGATAATTTTTGTGAAGATTTTTGTTACAGTGATTCCTCTATAATTTGCTGGATTTTGCATTCTCTCTGCGATGCATATGCCTGTCTTTGCGCTTTCCTTAAGAGTCGTTTTGCTACCATCAGTTGTGATTTTAGAGGGTTCTCTCTTCCCTTTGGTTTTCATGCATTTCTCCACTGGTTATATTTGATTTTAGCATTCTTTGTAGCTTCAGCTATATTATTATTCCATATAGACTTCCCTGTTGGCTTTCTAACAAGGGAGAACACTCTATTATTTACTCAATATAAACAAATATTGACTGGAAAAGAGCCTGAAAAAAGAATCAAACACCGTGAAAGGTGCACGTTAGCTAGTAGATTATAATACATAAATGAATTTAAAAATACTTATGTAGTAGAATCGTGGTTAATTGTTTATTTTAAAAAGAAAAAGCATGGATAATTGGGGGGGGGGGGGGGGGGGGGGTTAGTTGACATAAACTATACAGCATGCATTTGCCGGTAAAACGCACGTGATTTTTTTGTCTTGCACTAGTGCAAGATGAGAAAATCTCACATCTCTAAAAATAGGAACTGGTCTGTCTCAAAAGTGAGATATATATAATCTAACACCGGCAAAAGTGCAAGACAGGGAAATCTTACCCGAGGGTGTCGGAGATTTCCCTGTTTTGCACTTTTTGCCGGTGTTTGATTTTATTTCTCACTTTTATCAGCTGTTTTAAGTTTCGTGTTTGTTTATGTACTTTTAGTTTTTTTGTGTATTGTGTGAAGGTTATTATGTAATAATATGGCTGATTATTAGGATTTGCGTGTTTATAAAAGATTGAAAACTTATATACAGTTAATTGTTTATTTTGAAAAAGAAAAGCATGGAGAATTGGAGAGGCAGTTGACATAAACTGTACAGCATGCATTTGCCGGTAAAACGCACGTGATTTTTACTAGTGCAAGACAAGAAAATCTCACATCGCTAAAAATAGGAACTCGTCTGTCTCAAAAGTGAGGAACAAGCGTCTTTGTGATTCAAGCGCACAATTAACCACTTATGGAACAGTAGCGTCACCAAAAATAATTCCTATTGAAAGACCTATATAAACGAGAATCGAAAGCACGGATGCCGATAAAATTTTGTTGTTTATTTTTTGTTAATTGTGGCTTATACTTTCTGAGCATTAAAAAGGTAAGAATATAAAATGAAAACACTGTTGCAGATAGAAATGTATTATGTAAGAGAATACACTCCAACTTGTAGAACCCCCCTCCCAGAGGGTGTGCCGGGGATAGAATAGGCACCAGGTTTCTCCGCCCTAGAGGCACTAGTCCTTTGAAAGGGGTCAACCCCGCGGGAACCCCGGGGTATAGAAATGGGACCGAGAGCTTCTTCGGATTGAAGGGGCGTCCGTCGGTTGTGCGGGATGTATAAATTCACAACCAACCCGTCCTTCGGATGAAACGTAAATAAAACCGAGGTCCCGTGTTGAGAGATTGCCACCTTCTTCGCACGTTAAAGAACCCCAATGTAACAGCTCATTATGCTCATGATGAGTTGTCCATAGGCGACCTGTTGCACTGGCTAAATTATCCGTCCCTACCCATCACCTTTCTTTGTTTCGAGTCCCGTGGCGTTTAATTTTTTAAATGTTCTCGTCCTGAATATAGCTGAAAAATTGTTCGCTGGACGTTAAGCACCAATCAATCAATTAACCAACTGGGTTTCTGCATTACATAACGTAAACTACTTTCTGACATAATTCTGATTATCAGAAAACCTGATGACTAATTCTTTTTAGCAGACACATAACTTTCTGCACACACTACAGGTAAGAGTAACTTTTATCTACTATTTGTTTTGTCTTACATTTAAAAAAAATGACAGGATATACGATACAGTTTGGACATAAAACATTATAAAGAGCAGATACATTTTTTATGTTGTAAATTTGATTAATTTTCAAATTCAAATTCAAATTCAAATCATTTATTGGATAAAGCATAGTAAAGTGCATGTACATCCTAATCACAATGTTGTGTAATCCAGTACATTTACAAACATATATAAACATAGAGATAACACATAATATCATAATATTAAGTCTTCATGTAAGACTATGATCTTTAGGGATGAACACATCAGTCAGATAATCATATCATAATGTTTATTATCATTTTGGGAGTATAATAATTAAATAAGATTAAAATTATTATTATCATTTGAAAGTTTTTGCCAGTTACTTGAGGAAAGTTAAATATTTCTAAAAGTTGAATCTCTTAGTGAGTAGGATTCTTTTAAATATAAGCAAATTTTAAAGTTTTATACGAAACAAATTAGGACATTTGAGGATGACGAGTCATGGCTTGTTTCTACCGTTCAGAGTTCATGAAATGTGTACATAATTATTATCATTAAATTTTCTTTTATATTTCATTTCCAGATTTCTTTTTCCCCCTTTATTTAACGTGTTCCTGTCGATATATCCATCCAATCTTATGGTAACAACAGCTTGCATGTGCATGTCCTCTTAAAGTAGAGGACCCGAGGAGGTAGGAGGATTGGGTCTGGTAATTCCATGCCACAAGCGCGTGTGCTTGAGTCATTATTTACAAATACTTAACAATAAAATATAAGTAAATATATATTACTCGCATGTGAAAGCAAAAAAAAATAATAATAAAAAATAAAAAAATAGATGCAGTATGCACAATCTTTTTTCTTGGCAAGAAAATAATTGTGCATTCCAAAACTACATTTATATAGCGTTCATGTCAATTTTAAAGGATATACCCGCTGACTAATTTGATTTGTACGAAGGTAAACACACAATGTTTAAACTACATCAGTGACGTAGCTTCCATTGAGGTACTCGGTAAAAAAATAACTGCATAAATAAATTGTTTAATGTAAATTGCTCTAATAACATAATGTAATATTGTGGCTGACCAGTAATCAGTGAATCCTGTTAAAAAGATAGGAATTGACACAGGAGTAGTTTAACATGTGAAGTAAAAATATATTCAATAAGCATGAGACCACCAAAATGGTTTATCATTATTTTTGATGTTGCATTTAATAACTCGACACTCCTTTAAGATACGTCGTTTCTTCATGTCATATGTTCAAAGGCGTTTCAGTTTCCTTTTTTTTAATCGACAAACTCAGTGGTAATGGAGTCAATACAATTCAAATTTGATTCAAATAGGCCATGACTACTTGATTTAAAAAGAAAAAAAAAGTGTTTCCTTACTTAAAGTGACGGTGGTTTCTGGGGGGTGGGGGGGGGGGGGGGGGGTGGGGGAGAGAGACCCCCTGCCTATGTAATATTTGACCTCAATCATACGCCCATGACATATCCCTCCTACCCAATAAACCCGATATTTTTGTTGTTGATTGCTATCGTAAAATATAATACATTAATTTATAAGAATAATGTTATTGTTTTATTATGGGTCTCGTTGATTATTTTTAAGTATCTACAGTTGGAGTGTATTCTCCATTACTTATTTTAATGACAACTGAAAATAGTATTGACACAATCTGACAACTATCAAAAGATCTACAAAGATATTATTTTTCAGTAAGCACACAGACAAATCATTTTATTTTCAGAGTAAGTTTTATTTACTTTAGCTTGTTGATGGTGAACTTAATCATTTACTAAAAAAATCTACCCATCCCACCACCTCAATAGATTAATATGCAGTTTAATGAATGTGATATTAGCCATTGTTACTGACATGAATTGTTACTTTAGATATTTAGAGCAATTGGAAAAAAAATGCACCTAAATGTGCCAAAATATAATAATAATAATACAAATAATAAAATAGTACACTATTTAAGAACATCAGCTCTGTCTCTCTCTCAAAAATAATTTTTACTTTTAGGAAAGATATTTTATCATATTAATCAATCATAAATTGTAAGAACACATTTTGTTTTAAATTGTAGTTGACTTGAGCATTTCCCATTTATTGGAATGCATCTGAAATATGTCTACTGCCAAGTAATAATTTGTAGTAAACAATATTGTCTATGCAGTAACACTAGATTATAAATATCTTCTAGGATTTCTACAATAAAAAAAATGTTACAGTAAAATAGTGAGTGAGTGATTGTAATCTAACGCCAATTCAGCATTTCTCCCCCCCCCCCCCCCCCCCATGGCTATATCATGGCGAGAACAAGTTAATTTTCATTGAGATGATGATGAGGACCGCCTCGTACTAGACCAACACGGTAAGAGTTGGATTTTTATAGTGCTAGCTCGCTGAAACACTCGGGTAGACAGGTCGTTCTACTCGGACACATTATTCTGATTCCGAGCCAACCAATCTTTGCTTTTTCTCCTTAATGCTGCGTGCTTAGCGGAGAAGCGACAAATACCAATTATATAGTCTTTGGTTGGACCCTAGTTCTAATAATAAAACCCTAAATGCTCGCTTACTCGCAAGGGTTATAACGGGATGCCATTACACGTAATGGAGCAGCCGCCGATATTTTTTGCGCTCGCTGACAGAGTTTCTGACGCCTGCATTTATCAATAATAAGACATAACCTTTCCTTTTGTCAATTATTATAAGAAGTTTTTATCACCTACCAGTATTTTAGAATGTAATTCCCACAAAATAAAAATCCATGTAAACTTTCTCTCTGAACATTTTGAATTTCGTCATTTCCGGCCTCACTATTTGGGATGCCAATGCCATATTTGTCGATTTGAGGTGTGAATGTTTACATCAGCCGTAGGAAGAAATACCATATTTAGAAAAGCTCCGCCTTCCATAATTTCCGGTTATGGAAACAATCGATAAATTTGAACAAGGTTGTTGCTACCTTTGAAAAGCATATATTTCTCAGCCAAACTGACCGATTTAACAAGGACTGGGATCATCAGTAATAGTTATAATGAAATGTTTGAAGCGTAAATAGTGAGTTTTTATGTTTCAACTGCAACTTTTTTTTTGTTCCATTGTGACGAATGGGACCGCGTTGTAGCTCTGCCGAGAAACAAGTTTGTCACAGGAGCTACATTATTGCAGCCAGTTGGACCCGACCGGGGCTCGAACCGCACTGGAGGCGAGCACGCTAACCATTACACCACCGATGCGGTTAATAGTAAAATACAAATGTTATTTGAACCAATATTTTTCTAATACCATGTGTAAGTAAAACACATAAAAAGAAAAAGTTTCATATTTTCAGTCACAATTTATAGCAAAAAAAAACCCCAAAGAAAATAGTGGTCCCCCACTGTACGACTGTATTTGATGTTATACAAATTAAATCTTGGATTTAAGATCCACATATGTTTTTCTTTTGTTTATTATTTTGAATAAATGAATGAGCATTTAATAATAATCTCCACATCAAATCTGACACGGTCATACATGTAGCGTATGTAACACCCACTCTTCCACCCCAGGGTTCAACTCGTAATAAAAAAAACAAAAATGACTCCATTCAAGAAAAGTATAACAATCCATGAAATCACAAATCGAACACAAAAATATCCATAGTTTCTACCTTATTTCAGAAATGTTTACAATTAATTTACCTTTTCATATGGCATGAAAATTAGCATTGAATTTCTGTTATTATCAAAGTGAATATAAATTAACGAACTGTACAATGCCCTACAGTAAAGCAAATACCAATTGTTCATGCATACCTATTTATAAAATAATTACCGCCCTTATTTATAAATATTATTTCAAAAATTCTAGTTAAGCATTTTTTCAAGACTTCTTTGTAAAAAGTTGAAATATGAACAAAATCTATAAAGACAAGCTAAACATATTTAACTATTTTTTGTTGTAATTCGGCTTTTAAAGAATAGTTTCTTTGCTAAAATGATTTGCCACGTTTACCTTTTCTATATAAATATAATGAATTTGGTAATAACTTAAATTAATGTTCATCCTTTGAAATCCAGTTTTCTTATATATGTTAACATTTAGGGGTAAAGGATAGCGTTAAAAGGGGGGGGGGGGGAGTTTGGGTTAAACAAGGGGTAGTGTTAGGTGTAAAGATACAAAGGGGATATTTTTAAGGTGTGAAACGGTAGAGGGGACGAGGGATGAGGTTTAAAGGAGGGAAAGGCTGGAGGTTTTAAAGGGAAACGATTGGGAGGGGGAAAGGTCTTTACTATTAAGTGAATGAGTGAGTGGTTGTTGTTTAACACCAACTCAGCAATTTTTCAGCTATATCATGGTGAGAACAAGTTAATTTTCAATGATAAGATGATGATGAGATCCGTTTTGTTCTAGACCAACACGCTGAGTTGGATTTTTATAGTGCTAGCTCACTGAAACAACAGTCCGCGGATAGAAATGTCGCCCCACTCGGACACATTATTCTGATTCCGAGCCAATTAGTCTTTGCTCTTACACGCCTGTTAAGACTGAATTTGTCTATATTTCGACATAATTTACATTTCATAACTCTGGCAAATAGTCCTACATTCATGCTTTCTATGTCAGAAATAATGGATGTTTTTGTAACGTGACACGTTTGCAGTAATAGCTTTTTTTTATTTCTGCACACACACAATTTCACCAATGTACGATTTTTGAACGCATCTCTATTAAATTTTGTGACCCAAATTACATTCCATAGAAATGGTAAATTCGCTTTCATATGAATATAGTTTTGTTCTCATCTTTAAATTGTATATAGAAATATAAATAAAACGTATAATGAGATATCAAACTAATAATAACAATATATTTGTTGTAGAAACAAACACCATCACCATTTTAAACACTGTCTTATTCATGTATGATATTTTTTTTTTTTTTTAATGCATTCTATTGTTATCTTTTTTTCAGTTGATTCGCATTGATTCCATTTACAAATTTCAAAATGTCTATGTTCTTTAATGGTATGGAACAAGGCGAGACATTAGAAAAGTTTTTAGACCGTGTAGTTCGACCCGACACAGAATTCATCAGGAACTGTGGTGAGGTTATTGACACGGTGGTGCGTCTTATTCACAAACTAAGACATCCCAAATACAGCGTGAATCACGTGATAAAAGTAAGCATTATATAGTGAATCGTTTGTTTGGGAAACAATTGTATGATCACAATCAGTATTTCTAGGTACTTGGGAAGGGTCCAAGGGCACAGACCCACAGAGCTGCTCAGTGGGTCCTCTGGTGGCGGATAGGAACTGCCCTCTTGATGGGGGTTATAATGTTATAAGTCTAACCATGAACCATCGTGGGTAACGTGTTTGGAGTGGACCACTCTCCCTCCACTTTTGTAGATTTCGACAAAGAGTAAACACATATGGGAACGACCATTTACCTTGAAGGGGGGGGGGGGGGGGGGGGGATTATGGTCTTATTTCTAAAAAAATATTCTAATTCCCAATGTTGCTGAAAAAAATATTCTGATTTTGGTGGAGGAAAAAAGATATCTGATTCAGAGTTTTTGTCATATAACCTAATGTTAAATTCTGGAAAAAAAATTCGCGCTTTGCGAGACAAAAAAAAAAAATATTCTAACTCTTGTGTTGTCCGAAAAAAAAAATCTGTACGAAGCAAGAAACCATAACCCCCTCCCCCCTTCAAGTTAAATGGTCGGTCCCTAATAGCCACTACAACAGACTACAATTACGTTCCTACCCAACTGTCAACACATAATAGCCACTACAACAGACTACAATTACGTTCCTACCCAACTGTCAATACATAATAGCCACTACAACAGACTACAATTACGTTCCTACCCAACTGTCAGCACATAATAGCCACTACAACAGACTACAATTACGTTCCTACCCAACTGTCAATACATAATAGCCACTACAACAGACTACAATTACGTTCCTTCCCAACTGTCAACACATAATAGCCACTACAACAGACTACAATTACGTTCCTACCCAACTGTCAACACATAATAGCCACTACAACAGACTACAATTACGTTCCTACCCAACTCTCAACACATAATAGCCATTACATCAGACTACAATTACGTTCCTACCCAACTGTCAACACATAATAGCCACTACAACAGACTACAATTACGTTCCTACCCAACTGTCAACACATAATAGCCACTACAACAGACTACAATTACGTTCCTACCCAACTCTCAACACCTAATAGCCACTACAACAGACTACAATTACGTTCCTACCCAACTGTCAACACATAATAGCCACTACAACAGACTACAATTACGTTCCTACCCAACTGTCAACACATAATAGACACTACAACAGACTACAATTACGTTCCTACCCAACTGTCAACACATAATAGCCACTACAACAGACTACAATTACGTTCCTACCCAACTGTCAACACATAATAACCACTACAACAGACTACAATTACGTTCCTACCCAACTGTCAACACATAATAGCCACTACAATAGACTACAATTACGTTCCTACCCAACTGTCAACACATAATAGCCACTACAACAGACTACAATTACGTTCCTACCAAACTGTCAACACATAATAACTACTACAATTATGTTCCTACCCAACTGTCAACACATAATAGCCACTACAACAGACTACAATTACGTTCCTACCCAACTGTCAACACATAATAGCCACTACAACAGACTACAATTACGTTCCTACCAAACTGTCAACACATAATAACTACTACAATTATGTTCCTACCCAACTGTCAACACATAATAGCCACTACAACAGACTACAATTACGTTCCTACCCAACTGTCAACACATAATAGCCACTACAACAAACTACAATTACGTTCCTACCCAACTGTCAACACATAATAGCCACTACAACAGACAACAATTACGTTCCTACCCAATTGTCAACACATAATAACCACTACAACAGACTACAATTACGTTCCTACCAAACTGTCAACACATAATAACTACTACAATTATGTTCCTATCCAACTGTCAACACATAATAGCCACTACAACAGACTACAATTACGTTCCTACCCAACTGTCAACACATAATAGCCACTACAACAGACTACAATAACGTTCCTACCAAACAGTCTACACATAATAACTACTACAATTATGTTCCTACCCAACTGTAAACACATAATAGCCACTACAACAGACCACAATTACGTTCCTACCCAACTGACAACACATAATAGCCACTACAACAGACTACAATTACGTTCTTACCCAACTGTCAACACATAATAGCAACACATAATAACTACTACAATTACGTTCCTACCCAACTGTCAACACATAATAGCCACTACAACAGACCACAATTACGTTCCTACCCAACTGACAACACATAATAGCCACTACAACAGACTACAATTACGTTCCTACCCAACTGTCAACACATAATAGCCACTACAACAGACTACAATTACATTCCTACCCAACTGTCAACACATAATAGCCACTACAACAGACTACAATTACGTTCCTACCCAACTGTCAACACATAATAGCCACTACAACAGACTACAATTACGTTCCTACCCAACTGTCAACACATAATAGCCACTACAACAGACTACAATTACGTTCCTATCCAACTGTCAACACATAATAGCCACTACAACAGACTACAATTACGTTCCTACCCAACTGTCAACACATAATAGCCATTACAACAGACTACAATTACGTTCCTACCCAACTGTCAACACATAATAGCCACTACAACAGACTACAATTACGTTCCTACCCAACTGTCAACACATAATAGCCACTACAACAGACTACAATTACGTGCCTACCCAACTGTCAACACATAATAGCCACTACAACAGACTACAATTACGTTCCTACCAAACTGTCAACACATAATAACTACTACAATTATGTTCCTACCCAACTGTCAACACATAATAGCAACGACAACAGACTACAATTACGTTCCTACCCAACTCAACACATAATAGCCACTACAACAGACTACAATGACGTTCCTACCCAACTGTCAACACATAATAGCCACTACAACAGACTACAATGACGTTCCTACCCAACTGTCAACACATAATAGCCACCACAACAGACTACAATTACGTTCCTACCCAACTGTCAACACATAATAGCCACCACAACAGACTACAATTACGTTCCTACCCAACTGTCAACACATAATAACCACTACAACAGACTACAATTACGTTCCTACACAACTCAACACATAATATCCACTACAACAGACTACAATTACGTTCTTACCCAACTGTCAACACATAATAGCCACTACAACAGACTACAATTACGTTCCTACCCAACTGTCAACACATAATAGCCACTACAACAGACTACAATTACGTTCCTACCCAACTGTCAACACATAATAATCACTACAACAGACTACAATTACGTTCATACCCAACCGTCAACACATAATAGCCACTACAACAGACTACAATTACGTTCCTACCCAACTGTGAACACATAATAGCCACTACAACAGACTACAATTACGTTCCTACCCAACTGTCAACACATAATAGCCACTACAACATACTACAATTACGTTCCTACCCAACTGTCAACACATAATAGCCACTACAACAGACTACAATTACGTTCCTACCCAACTGTCAACACATAATAGTCACTACAACAGACTACAATTACGTTCCTACCCAACTGTCAACACATAATAGCCACTACAACAGACTACAAATACGTTCCTACCCAATTGTCAACACATATTAGTCACTACAACAGACTACAATTACGTTCCTACCCAACTGTCAACACATAATAGCCACTACAACAGACTACAATTACGTTCCTACCCAACTGTCAACACATAATAGTCACTACAACAGACTACAATTACGTTCCTACCCAACTGTCAACACATAATAGCCACTACAACAGACTACAATGACGTTCCTACCCAACTGTCAACACATAATAGCCACTACAACAGACTACAATTACGTTCCTACCCAACTGTCAACACATAATAGCCACTACAACAGACTACAATTACGTTCCTACCCAACTGTCAACACATAATAGCCACTACAACAGACTACAATAACGTTCCTACCAAACAGTCTACACATAATAACTACTACAATTATGTTCCTACCCAACTGTAAACACATAATAGCCACTACAACAGACCACAATTACGTTCCTACCCAACTGACAACACATAATAGCCACTACAACAGACTACAATTACGTTCTTACCCAACTGTCAACACATAATAGCAACACATAATAACTACTACAATTACGTTCCTACCCAACTGTCAACACATAATAGCCACTACAACAGACCACAATTACGTTCCTACCCAACTGACAACACATAATAGCCACTACAACAGACTACAATTACGTTCCTACCCAACTGTCAACACATAATAGCCACTACAACAGACTACAATTACATTCCTACCCAACTGTCAACACATAATAGCCACTACAACAGACTACAATTACGTTCCTACCCAACTGTCAACACATAATAGCCACTACAACAGACTACAATTACGTTCCTACCCAACTGTCAACACATAATAGCCACTACAACAGACTACAATTACGTTCCTATCCAACTGTCAACACATAATAGCCACTACAACAGACTACAATTACGTTCCTACCCAACTGTCAACACATAATAGCCATTACAACAGACTACAATTACGTTCCTACCCAACTGTCAACACATAATAGCCACTACAACAGACTACAATTACGTTCCTACCCAACTGTCAACACATAATAGCCACTACAACAGACTACAATTACGTGCCTACCCAACTGTCAACACATAATAGCCACTACAACAGACTACAATTACGTTCCTACCAAACTGTCAACACATAATAACTACTACAATTATGTTCCTACCCAACTGTCAACACATAATAGCAACGACAACAGACTACAATTAAGTTCCTACCCAACTGTCAACACATAATAGCCACTACAACAGACTACAATTACGTTCCTACCCAACTCAACACATAATAGCCACTACAACAGACTACAATGACGTTCCTACCCAACTGTCAACACATAATAGCCACTACAACAGACTACAATGACGTTCCTACCCAACTGTCAACACATAATAGCCACCACAACAGACTACAATTACGTTCCTACCCAACTGTCAACACATAATAGCCACCACAACAGACTACAATTACGTTCCTACCCAACTGTCAACACATAATAACCACTACAACAGACTACAATTACGTTCCTACACAACTCAACACATAATATCCACTACAACAGACTACAATTACGTTCTTACCCAACTGTCAACACATAATAGCCACTACAACAGACTACAATTACGTTCCTACCCAACTGTCAACACATAATAGCCACTACAACAGACTACAATTACGTTCCTACCCAACTGTCAACACATAATAATCACTACAACAGACTACAATTACGTTCATACCCAACTGTCAACACATAATAGCCACTACAACAGACTACAATTACGTTCCTACCCAACTGTGAACACATAATAGCCACTACAACAGACTACAATTACGTTCCTACCCAACTGTCAACACATAATAGCCACTACAACATACTACAATTACGTTCCTACCCAACTGTCAACACATAATAGCCACTACAACAGACTACAATTACGTTCCTACCCAACTGTCAACACATAATAGTCACTACAACAGACTACAATTACGTTCCTACCCAACTGTCAACACATAATAGCCACTACAACAGACTACAAATACGTTCCTACCCAATTGTCAACACATATTAGTCACTACAACAGACTACAATTACGTTCCTACCCAACTGTCAACACATAATAGCCACTACAACAGACTACAATTACGTTCCTACCCAACTGTCAACACATAATAGTCACTACAACAGACTACAATTACGTTCCTACCCAACTGTCAACACATAATAGCCACTACAACAGACTACAATGACGTTCCTACCCAACTGTCAACACATAATAGCCACTACAACAGACTACAATGACGTTCCTACCCAACTGTCAACACATAATAGCTACTACAACAGACCACAATTACGTTCCTACCCAACTGTCAACACATAATAGTCACTACAACAGACTACAATTACGTTCCTACCCAACTGTCAACACATAATAGCCACTACAACAGACTACAATGACGTTCCTACCCAACTGTCAACACATAATAGCCACTACAACAGACTACAATGACGTTCCTACCCAACTGTCAACACATAATAGCTACTACAACAGACTACAATTACGTTCCTACCCAGCTGTCAACACATAATAGCCACTACAACAGACTACAATTACGTTCCTACCCAGCTGTCAACACATAATAGCCACCACAACAGACTACAATTACGTTCCTACCCAACTGTCAACACATAATAACCACTACAACAGACTACAATTACGTTCCTGCCCAACTCAACACATAATAGCCACTAAAACAGACTACAATTACGTTCCTACCCAACTGTCAACACATAATAGCCACTACAACAGACTACAATTACGTTCCTACCCAACTGTCAACACATAATAGCCACTACAACAGACTACAATTACGTTCCTACCCAACTGTCAACACATAATAATCACTACAACAGACTACAATTACGTTCATACCCAACTGTCAACACATAATAGCCACTACAACAGACTACTATTACGTTCTTACCCAACTGTGAACACATAATAGCCACTACAACAGACTACAATTACGTTCCTACCCAACTGTCAACACATACTAGCCACTACAACAGACTACAATTACGTTCCTACCCAACTGTTAACACATAATAGCCACTACAACAGACTACAATTACGTTCCTACCCAACTGTCAACACATAATAGCCACTACAACAGATTACAATTACGTTCCTACCAAACTGTCAACACATAATAACTACTACAATTATGTTCCTACCCAACTGTCAACACATAATAGCCACTACAACAGACTACAATTACGTTCCTACCCAACTGTCAACACATAATAGCCACTACAACAGACTACAATTACGTTCCTACCCAACTGTCAACACATAATAACCACTACAACAGACTACAATTACGTTCCTACCCAACTGTCAACACATAATAACCACTACAACAGACTACAATTACGTTCCTACCCAACTGTCAACACATAATAGCCACTACAACAGACTACAATGACGTTCCTACCCAACTGTCAACACATAATAGCCACTACAACAGACTACAATTACGTTCCTACCCATCTGTCAACACATAATAGCCACCACAACAGACTACAATTACGTTCCTACCCAACTGTCAACACATAATAACCACTACAACAGACTACAATTACGTTCCTACCCAACTGTCAACACATAATAACCACTACAACAGACAACAATTACGTTCCTAGCCAACTGTCAACACATAATAGCCACTACAACAGACTACAATTACGTTCCTACCCAACTGTCAACACATAATAGCCACTACAACAGACTACAATTACGTTCCTACCTAACTGTCAACACATAATAGCCACTACAACAGATTACAATTACGTTCCCACCCAACTGTCAACACATACTAGCCACTACAACAGACTACAATTACGTTCCTACCCAACTGTCAACACATACTAGCCACTACAACAGACTACAATTACGTTCCTACCCAACTTTCAAGACATAATAGCCACTACAACAGACTACAATTACGTTCCTACCCAACTGTCAACACATAATAGCCACTACAACAGACTACAATTACGTTCCTACCCAACTGTCAACACATAATAGCCACTACAACAGACTACAATTACGTTCCTACCCAACTGTCAACACATAATAGCCACTACAACAGACTACAATTACGTTCCTACCCCACTGTCAACACATAATAGCCACTACAACAGACTACAATTACGTTCCTACCAAACTGTCAACACATAATAGCCACTACAACAGACTACAATTACGTTCCTACCCAACTGTCAACACATAATAGCCACTACAACAGACTACAATTACGTTCCTACCCAACTGTCAACACATAATAGCCACTACAACAGACTACAATTACGTTCCTACCCAACTGTCAACACATAATAGCCACTACAACAGACTACAATTACGTTCCTACCCAACTCTCAACACTGTCCTTGTTGGCGCATCAATCTAAAGTTACTATATAGTTCTTATATACTGTTAAACTGCTCTTCGTCAATCAATCAATCAATATTTCAGCTATACCATGGCGGTCAGTTTTATTTGTTGTGAAATTCAGAGTACTCGAGAGAAAAAAACATTCGATTTTGTCCATTTCTTTTATCAAGTGAATAAAACATTTAGTTGCATGACATAAGTTTTAAAATCACATTTTGTTTTAAATGGCACCAAAATATTGGGGTATTAGAATCAGTTTTTGGTTTAATCATGATTATAAAAATAACTGAAATCTGAATATCAAATTTAGTGCGCACGACCCGTTTCTGGAGTAACATTCATCAGGTACGCTCAAAGTCAAAAGATTGCAAAACCAAATATTTTGCCGTAAAATATCAATAATTCGCCGGTTTCTTCCACCAATAAATCTGACCGCCACGATATAACTGAAATAATGTTAAAGTGGCATTAAACACCATTAACTAAGCCAAACTAAACTAATAATTCGCTTTTTTTATGTACATGTATTGCCTTTTACTTTAAGGGAGGCTCATTGGGAAAAGGTACAGCGGTACGAAATCACTCTGATGTAGATCTTCTGGTGGTTTTAAATGGCTTTCGTAATTTAGAGGATCTTGTGGAAAATATGGAAGATGTTATCGAGAGTTTCAAAGATCATCTCCTTTCAATTGGTGACGTTTCCATCCAAATGTATCCTGGAACACCTTTTACTCTTCAATTTGGAGTATTTTGTCCGTCTAAGGGAGTTTGGATCGAAGTAGATTTGCTACCTATTGTTGATATATTTTCTGCAGGTACTCTTACTTACATGTTCTGTTTTGAAAGAAAATAACTTGAAAATATTGTAGGAACAATTTGTCGAGTCTCATAGTCGGTCACCCACTGGCACGAGTAGATCGCAATCCGATACTCTCAACTCATAGCGTACAGTCAGAGTGAATAACCGATGGTGAAAGTCACGCCACGTATTTAATTGAATCTGTTTTACAAAATATTTCCCGATACAAATACATTCACAAGTTGTTAGAACATTAACATTTTGAACCGATTTAACATAGAAAAAAATATTTGTTATTTTCGTTGAACTTTGCATGTTATGGTAGTTGGATTTACAACTACATGTGTAATCAGTGACTATCACCATTAAAGCTGTGAGTTCGAACACCGTTCATGGCGAGGTGTACTAGATACAACATTATGTGATAAATGTTGTCAGTGACTTGCGACAGGTCGGTGGTTTTCTCCGGTACTTAGTTTTCTTCCACCAATAAACCTGACCGCCACGATATAACTGAAATTTTGTTGAAAGTGGCGTTAAAACCATCCACCTAACCTTTTGCCCGCCTTAGATGGGCCTTACATTTCCTTTGTGCCAGTCACAGAAACAGAGACTACATTATTCCTGTAGCTTTCGTCAGTCGCCATCTAGAATATTTTTCTCCTATTTATGTAAATAAGGTACTACTTTCGCTTTCCCTGTCTTGTTTTCCATTAATCAGTCTAAGTCTGTTATCTATTTTGTATAATATGAACCGCATCGGTTAGCGTGCTCGCTTTGAGTGCGGTAGATCGTGGGTTCGAGCCCCGATCGAGTCAAATCAAAGACTATACAATTGGTATTTGTTGTTTCTCCGCTGTGCACGAAGTTTTAAGGAGAAGGAACAAAGATTGGTTTGCTCGGAATTAGGATAATGTGTCCGAGTGGGGCTTCATGTCTATCAGCGGACTATTGTTTCAGTGAGCTAGCACTATACAAATCCAACTAAGCGTGTTGGTCTACAACAAAGCGAACCTTATTTGCATTGAAAATTAACTTGTTCTCACCATTAAGAAACCACATTGTCGCTTACATATGAGTGACCTTATATCGTAGCATGTAAAACAGTTAAGTGACTCATAATCGCCATTTTCTTTATTTGTTTCATAATTATGATCATTCGCTTGTGACCAGTAATGGGATTTCCTCAGATCTTCCACGCCACGACATATCAGTAAATGAAAGCAAGTGTGAGATCTGATTCTATTAAGATTGGTGTTATCGTCGCGAGTTCTGAATATTGTGAGTTCAAACCCCTGTCAGGTCAAACAAAAAAAGACTACTAAATTGTTTTTTTTCTGCAACCACGTTAGCCACGCAGCGAAAAATAAAAGAAATGTAGAATCTAGCTCCGGAGGAGTACAAGATAGGGAAATATTCCGACACCCGAGAGTAAAATTGCAATCTCTGACGAGGCTTGTCGAGTCGGAGAACGATTGAAATCTTACCCATATATCTTCCAACCCTAAAAATAGGAACTGGCTTATCTATTTAGTGAGAAAAAAACTTGTTTGCTTAGAGTCCGATCGAGTGGAGGAACATGTGTACATATGGGGTGTTGTTTCAGTGAGCAGGCACTATAAAAATCCAACTAAGCGTGTTGGTCGAGAACAAAGTGGACTTCATTCTCATTGAAAATTAAATTCTTCCCGCCATGATATAGCTGAAAGTTATGGCTAAACACCAATCAATCAATCAATCAATCTATAATATGCTATTATTCAGATTCCCCATTGGAGGACATATATACCAAAATGTACAGAAATTCATATCTTAGGAAATATTATGCTAAATGTGTAGCAAAACTGCAAGTAAATTTTGTGAAGCCGGTTCCTTCCAGGGTGAAAGACCTCATTCGTCTGTTAAAATACTGGAATTACACAGAAAACGAGGTTAGTATTAGGTAGAAATAAAAGAATGATTCCTTCATGCAATGTATATATATATATATATATATACTAGTAAAAGAAAGGAGACATACCAATTTGAGGAACCTGGTCCAGAAGCATGTCATGGGCTACCAATTTGAGGAACCCGGTCCAGAAACATGTCATGTGCTATCAATTTGAGGAACCTGGTCCAGAAACATGTCATGTGCTACCAATTTGAGAAACCTGGTCCAGAAACATGTCATATGCTACCATTTTGAGGAACCTGGTCCAGAAATATGTCATGTGCTACTAATTTGAGGAACCTGGTCCAGAAACATGCCATGTGCAATAAATTAGATATCCATCGCTGAGTTGATATCTCTGCTGATTAACTCTTAGTCCCTGATGGTATGTCCGCTCAGTGTTCCGTGTAACGGCGCACTGACATGATTTATTATATATATTTATTGTTGAATGAAGTTTTCAGTTCCTAAATAATGTAATTAATATCAAAGCTAATGTTCATCTCACGGAGGAATATAAAACATTGGTAGAAATAGACTCTGACTATATTGTTTATAGCCTTAGTTTTTCTTGCTCCCAGAGACTTTTAGTCGATTCGAATTCGATGCTCATTAAAACAATTATTACGTGTGAACGCGATAAGCGTATTCGATTCGCATTAGATGCAAATTTAATTCGCATTAAATGTACGTGTGAACGCAGCATAACTAATTCATTCAGACATGTCTTAAAACATGTGATTTCGATTTCATTTCTTAGTGATGTTGGTTTCAGGCGACGATGAGTTCATACTCTTTGGAGTTATTAGTTATATATGTCTGGCGACAGCATGGCAAACCGGATAACTTCACCATGAAGAACATGATAAAAGATGTTGTAGATCTACTGGATGCCTTCAGCACTGTAAGGGTTTCGTTTGACGATCATTACAATACAGCGAAATATATTCGTATCTTAGAAAGGTAAGAATTTGGAATATATGAAAAGATACCCCAAAGGGGCAATCAGAAGCGGTAAATCGAAAAGGGACAGACAATGCAATGACCCCAAAGGATCTATAAAAACTACAGATTGAGTAACACAAACCTCACTATACATATTCTGCAGTACTTATCAAGGTGGTATACCTCCAAGTTAATGATTCAGGTGTACATTTTGGTAAGCACTTCCTCCTTTATATGATTATTTGTCTTGTAATTATACATTTTCACACATAGCTTTTAACTATCTCTGAATTTCATCTTTTTTTTTCGATTTACACAATCTAATTAAAATTAGAAGTTTATTGTATCTTTTTTTTTAATTGTCTTTGGTCATACACTAATATCTAACAGCATCCCGTTTTAGGATCGTCTCTGGTAACCTTTCACTCATGCATCTTTGACCGTCCAATCATATGCTAGACAGTTAAATATATTGACCAATCGGACAACAGCTCTTGGTATGTAGAAAGTGGCGTTAAACACCATAACATTAACTCCTTGGTATGTTCTCGGTTTTGATACCTAACGATTTAGTATGTTCATCGCTGATTGGTCGTTTGAAAATATGAACCCTTGCTGACGTGATCGCATACCGGATGTAGTTAACTGTTAGTGAACTCTATTTTGTTGTATCGTTATTTTTTCTCTGGCAGTACACTAACTCTAACAACATTCCTTTTGGGGTCATGTCATGAAACCTTTCATATCCAGAAATTGATGGTACTTTTCATCATAAATATTTATTATTTTTAAATTAGATTTTGATTACGTGCCTGCAGTTTCAAGCTGGGACGATTGTTCGTTAGAATATACAATACTGAAAATTCAATGTGTCCGTCAAGTCGATAATTAAAAGTTATTTCTTCTGCCAAAATTCAAATCATTTTGATGATTTGTAACGATTTTAGCCGTTTATAGGGACTGTCGTGGTCGTCATTGTATGAAATCTAATTTAAATATGATGAATATTTATGAGGAAAAGCACCATCAATTTCTGGATATGCGACCGTTTATTTGATTGTTTGTTTATTTGATTGTTTGTTTATTTGACTGTTTGTTTATTTGATTGTTTGTTTGTTTGATTGTTTGTTTGTTTGATTGTTTGTTTATTTGATTGTTTGTTTATTTGATTGTTTGTTTGTTTGATTGTTTGTTTATTTGATTGTTTGTTTATTTAATTGTTTGTTTATTTGATTGTTTGTTTATTTGATTGTTTTGTTATCTTCTTGCATTATCAATGTGTTCTGTATATTAATTTTTATATTTTGAATTTCAATATTAATAATATTTTGACAATTTTTTTACTTTTAGAATGCCCCCCTTTATTCTAGACCCTGCAAATCCATTCCATAATGTTGCAAAGGAAAGGTGGTCCGAAAAACTGAATTTAGTCCAGTTTCATGCAAAATGTGTACATGTACAGTCCGGAAGAGAATATCAAGGACGCCATCAACAATGGTTTCAATCAACTCCGCTGGTCACTAGTACTATGAATAGCATCGAAAGGAAAGGAGCAATCTTAAAGAGGAAATATAATAGCTTACCCGAAGAAAGTCAAGGCAGGAGCACATTGAAGAAAGTTGTTATAGTTGGTTCAGTGTTGGTGATGGCCTTTGCTAAGCTAATGAGTAATGATAAGAAGAATTAACATTTACTTGGTGATTGGTTGATTTACGTATTGTAATTAGCATATTTATGCATGTATCAAAACACAGATTTAAGTGATTTTGAAACTTCTGTGAAATTATTCTTTTTCAGATTGAAATTAGTTTGGTTATTGATGCATTATCGATTATTAAAAATTTATTAAAAATAATAATAACAAGCATATGGTTGTTTTTTTAGATGATATATTTCAACAATTTACACGAAAGTGGCGTTAAATTAGATCTCCGCACTTGCTCCCTATTTTCTATCGGTTGTTTTGTAGACGCCGCCTGGGAGCGACTACAAAACAACCGATAGAAAATAGTACGGAGATCTAATTTTAATAAGATTGTCATTGGTCTGACAGTCAATAGTCCGAGAGTAATTAATTCGACAATCATTAGTCCAGCTAACAAGTCAGTTTGACCCCTACGATCAAAATTTCCATTGATATGTCATGTTTTATTGAAAATGCATCTTCTGTATCGTAGAAAAGAGGTACACTACATGCTCCTCAGATAAACCGCCTCAGCCTGTCTAGGGCGCAAAGCAGTCTTGTTCCTCCCGGGTTGCTCCATCTTCGCTAGCCAAGGGTAACGATCCGCTCTACTCATCTTCACCCTTGGTATCGTTCGGCGGATTTTCGAGGTCACAACCAATCAGAACGCGCTTTACAAAAAGCACATGTTCTGTAGGAAAAATGTCAACAAAATAAAAATGGGTGTACATATAAAATAATGTTGTAAGTGAAATAAAAGCACTAGCTTACCATTGAGAAACAGTATGAGCCTCGTCAAATTTAATTTTTGCTTGAAATTCAGCCGTATTATAATCTCGAGTCGATTTTCAGGGCATTCAAACGAAAGGAAATGAAAGCCTCACGTCGATTGGCTGAAAATGACATCATTACAAGGGGCAGAACTGTCAAAATCCAGCAGGTGGCAGTGCGCGGGAATTACGAAAATCGGATCGCAACCGTTGGCTATCGAAGATGGGGTTGCTCATTCACTTTAAGTTTTCTGTGTGTTTTCTTTCGATTTTTATTTGTTCTTTGTTGTTTCGGTCTCCGTTTCTTGGCCTCTAGTTTGTCCCCTGACTTTTGAGTTTTGAATATCTCTCTAACCGTGGTTTCTCTTAAATTCATTTTCAAAATTGAGGATAAGTAACAGCAGAATAATTGAAGAACAATGTCGGTACAATAAAACATGTTCCACATGCAGGTTAAATGTAGAAGATGAATTCCACTTTTCTGTGATATGTCCATGATTAAAGGGTCTTAGGGAAATGTTTAACTGGTCGAGTAATTACCTGATACGGATGTTACACGCGACTCCGTTTCATGATCGAAAAGTGTCAACAATAACAAACCTGACCAATCCATTCAATGACCTCAAAATGCATCGTGGGGTTACTATACGGACTACTATACATGTGTTATTGTAAAAGAAATTGGCGATTTTCAGTCGAAACTTGCTTTGCTACCTAACATTAGGATATTTTGTTTTTAATAGCTCAATTTTCATCTCAATCTACCAATTTCATGCCCAGAGTTTAATCCAAAGTACACGAAAGAGACATAATTATTAACACATACTACAAAGTACTGTATACAATATATGTGCAACACATTTTGCCGCTCCTATTGCAGTCATTCTCAATTCCACACTTAACTAAGTGCTGCACAGCGTAATTGCGTAAGACCTAGCTTTGGGTCATTTCAAATGCTTACGTCCTCGAAAAGAAAACACAGATAAATTATGTTGGGATATCAAAACGAAGTAATCACTTCCAAAGGGTACATTAATGTTAAAAAAAAACATGTAACAGATTATAAGGGCCCCGCTACATAGTGTCGAACGCCCTATGGGGATCGCTCTGTCCGTCCGTCCGAAACACATTTGTGTCCGCTTCATAACTTTATAGCCAGTCATTTCTCTATTCTATAGTAGAGGGATGAAACTTTGCATGATTTTTAACTGCTATTAGAAGGTGTATCGCATATCATATTCTTGTTTGTCCTCCAAAGGTCAAAGTCTCAAACTTTTCATGGGACCTCTATATTGTGAACTACAGAAAATCGTGTCCGCTCCAATTATTGTAGAGGGATGATATTTTGCATGATTGTTAACAGTGTGAGAAGGTCTTACTTAATTCATTTTTGTCCTTCAAAGATCAAGGTCTCAAACTTAGGGTTTTTCATGGGACGATAATTTTGGTACCCCAACAGATTCTTTAGATATTGACTTTATTTTGCAACGGCGGGATCCTTAGAGATAGTTTCCATCTCTATGTCATCTAGTTATCATTATTATCATTATTATTATTATTATTATTATCTTATATTAGGGGTGATATTGGTCGAGGCTTGACATAGCATGTAGTATAAGTTTGATCATGTATAACTCTTCAAATAGCACCCTAGTAGGGATGCGATATAGGGTAGGTGATACATGTCTTGCAAAGTCATGCATCATGCATAATAAAAATGATATTTATAGAATCACAAATGATACAAAATTAAGAAATTTTCAGTTCAAACTTTTGCATCATATACTTCCAAATAACAAGTTATTACACAAAATGGGAATAAAAAACAGTGCATTATGTAATTTCTGTAACCAAGAAGAAGACTCCATTTTACATTATCTGTGGGGCTGCCCTGTGGCAAAGATATTTTGGACTTCATTTAATAACTGGCTTTCATCAGCTTTAGATTTAGAAGTTTTTGAATTAACCCCAAAAGAAACAGTTTTAGGTATTTTTTCAGATGAAAGCTCCTTGCAAAAAATTGTTCCATTTTTATTCCTTGTGGCAAGAAATTATATTCACTGTTGTAAATGGACTGACGCAAAACCAGTCCTTAACATTTTCAAAATTAAAGTTAAACAAAAAGTTGACATAAACTATACAGCATGCATTGCGGTAAAACACACGTGATTTTTTTGTCTTGCACTAGTGCAAGATGAGAACTCTCACATCGCTAAAAATAGGAACTGGTCTGTCTCAAAAGTGAGAAATATAGGCTAACACCGGCAAAAGTGCAAGACAGGGAAATCTTACCCGAGGGTGTCTGAGATTTCCCTGTTTTGCACTTTTTGCCGGTGTTTGATTTTATTTCTCACTTTTATCAGCTGTTTTTAGTTTCGTGTTTGTTTATGTACTTTTAGTTTTTTTGTGTATTGTGTGAAGGTTATTATGTAATAATATGGCTGATTATTAGGATTTGCGTGTTTATAAAAGATTGAAAACTTATATACAGTGAATTGTTTATTTTGAAAAGGAAAAGCATGGAGAATTGGAGAGGCAGTTGACATAAACAGTACAGCATGCATTTGCCGGTAAAACGCACGTGATTTTTACTAGTGCAAGACAAGAAAATCTCACATCGCTAAAAATAGGAACTCGTCTGTCTCAAAAGTGAGAAACAAGCGTCGTTGTGATTCAAGCGCACAATTAACCACTTATGGAACAGTAGCGTCACCAAAAATGATTCCTATTGAAAGACCTATATAAACGAGAATCGAAAGCACGGATGCCGATAAAATTTTGTTGTTTATTTTTTGTTAATTGTGGCTTATACTTTCTGAGCATTAAAAAGGTAAACATATAAAATGAAAACACTGTTGCAGATAGAAATGTATTATGTAAGAGAATACACTCCAACTTGTAGAACCCCCCTCCCAGAGGGTGTGCCGGGGATAGAATAGGCACCAGGTTTCTCCGCTCTAGAGGCACTAGTCCTTTGAAAGGGGTCAACCCCGCGGGAACCCCGGGTATAGAAATGGGACCGAGAGCTTCTTCGGATTGAAGGGGCGTCCGTCGGTTGTGCGGGATGTATAAATTCACAACCAACCCGTCCTTCGGATGAGACGTAAATAAAACCGAGGTCCCGTGTTGAGAGATTGCCACCCTCTTCGCACGTTAAAGAACCCAATGTAACAGCTCATTATGCTTATGATGAGTTGTCCATAGGAGACCTGTTGCACTGGCTAAATTATCCGTCCCTACCCATCACCTTTCTTTGTTTCGAGTCCCGTGGCGTTTAATTTTTTAAATGTTCTCGTCCTGAATATAGCTGAAGAATTGTTCGCTGGACGTTAAACACCAATCAATCAATTAACCAACTGGGTTTCGTTGATTATTTTTAAGAATCTACAGTTGGAGTGTATTCTCCATTACATAACGTAAACTACTTTCTGACATAATTCTGATTATCGGAAAACCTGATGACTAATTCTTTTTATCAGACACGTAACTTTCTGCACACACTACAGGTAAGAGTAACTTTTATCTACTATTTGTTTTGTCTTACATTTAAAAAAAATGACAGGATATACGATACAGTTTGAACATAAAACATTATAAAGAGCAGATACATTTTTTATGTTGTAAATTTGATTAATTTTCAAATTCAAATTCAAATTCAAATCATTTATTGGATAAAGCATAGTAAAGTGCATGTACATCATAATCACAATGTTGTGTAATCCAATACATTTACAAACATATATAAACAGAGATAACACATAATATCATAATATTAAGTCTTCATATAAGACTATGCTCTTTAGGGATGAACACATCAGTCAGATAATAATATCATAATGTTTATTATCATTTTGGGAGTATAATAATTAAATAAGATTAAAATTATTATTATCATTTGGAAGTTTTTGCCAGTTACTTGAGGAAAGTTAAATATTTTTAAAAGTTGAATCTCTTAGTGAGTAGGATTCTTTTAAATATAAGCAAATTTAAAAATTTTATACGAAACAAATTAGGACATTTGAGGATGACGAGTCATGGCTTGTTTCTACCGTTCAGAGTTCATGAAATGTGTACATAATTATTATCTTTAAATTTTCTTTTATATTTCATTTCCAGATTTCTTTTTCCCCCTTTATTTAACGTGTTCCTGTCGATATATCCATCCAATCTTATGGTAACAACAGCTTGCATGTGCATGTCCTCTTAAAGTAGAGGACCCGAGGAGGTAGGAGGATTGGGTCTGGTAATTCCATGCCACAAGCGCGTGTGCTTGAGTCATTATTTACAAATACTTAACAATAAAATATAAGTAAATATATATTGCTCGCATCTGAAAGCAAAAAAAAAAATAAAAAAAAAAATAAAAAAATAAATGCAGTATGCACAATCTTTTTTCTTGGCAAGAAAATAATTGTGCATTCCAAAACTACATTTATATAGCGCTCATGTCAATTTTAAAGGATATGCCCGCTGACTAATTTGATTTGTACGAAGGTAAACACAATGTTTAAACTACATCAGTGGCGTAGCTTCCATTGATCATGAGGTACTAGGTAAAAAAATAACTGCATAAATAATGCCTCTGTAATATTTGACCTCAATCATACGCCCGTGACATATCCCTCCTACCCAATAAACCCAATATTTTTGTTGTTGATTGCTATCGTAAAATATAATACAGTAATTTATAAGAATAATGTTATTGTTTTATTATGGGTCTCGTTGATTATTTTTTAAGAATCTACAGTTGGAGTGTATTCTCCATTACTTATTTTAATGACAACTGAAAGTAGTATTGACACAATCTGACAACTATCAAAAGATCTACAAAGATATTATTTTTCAGTAAGCACACAGACAAATTATTTTATTTTCAGAGTAAGTTTTATTTACTTTAGCTTGTTGATGGTGAACTTAATCATTTACTAAAAAAATCTACCCATCCCACCACCTCAATAAATTAATATGCAGTTTAATGAATGTGATATTAGTCATTGTTATTGACATGAATTGTTACTTTAGATATTTAGAGCAATTGGTAAAAAAATGCACCTAAATGTGCCAAAGTATAATAATAATAATAATACAAATAATAAAATAGTACATTATTTAAGAACATCAGCTCTGTCTCTCTCTCAAAAATAATTTTTACTTTTAGGAAAGATATTTTATCATATTAATCAATCATAAATTGTAAGAACACATTTTGTTTTAAATTGTAGTTGACTTGAGCATTTCCCATTTATTGGAATGCATCTGAAATATGTCTACTGCCAAGTCATAATTTGTAGTAAACAATATTGTCTATGCAGTAACACTAGATTATAAATATCTTCTAGGATTTCTACAATAAAAAAAAATGTTACAGTAAAATATTGAGTGAGTGATTGTAATCTAACGCCAATTCAGCATTTCTCCCCCCCCTGGCTATATCATGGCGAGAACAAGTTAATTTTCATTGAAATGATAATGAGGACCGCCTCGTACTAGACCAACACGGTAAGAGTTTGATTTTTATAGTGCTAGCTCGCTGAAACACTCGGGTAGACATGTCGTTCTACTCGGACACATTATTCTGATTCCGAGCCTACCAATCTTTTCTTTTTCTCCTTAATGCTGCATGCTTAGCGGAGAAGCGACAAGTACCAATTGTATAGTCTTTGGTTGGACCCTAGTTCTAATAATAAAACCCTAAATGCTCGCTTATTCGCAAGGGTTATAACGGGATGCCATTACACGTAATGGAGCAGCCGCCGAGATTTTTTGCGCTCGCTGACAGAGTTTCTGACGCCTGCATTTATCAATAATAAGAAATAACCTTTCCTTTTGTCCATTATTATAACAAGTTTTTATCACCTACCAGTATTTTAGAATGTAATTCCCACAAAATAAAAATCCATGTAAACTTTCTCTCTGAATATTTTGAATTTCGTCATTTCCGGCCTCACTATTTGGGATGTCAATATCATATTTGGCGATTTGAGGCGTGAATGTTTACATCAGCCGTAGGAAGAAATACCATATTTAGAAAAGCTCCGCCTTCCATAGTTTCCGGTTATGGAAACGATCGATAAATTTGAACAAGGTTGTTGCTACCTTTGAAAAGCATATATTTCTCAGCCAAACCGATTTAACAAGTACTGGGATCATCAGTAATAGTTATAATGAAATGTTTGAAGCGTAAATAGTGAGTTTTTATGTTTCAACTGCAACTTTTTTTTTGCTCCATTGTGACAAATGGGACCGCGTTGTAGCTCTGCCGAGACACAAGTTTGTCACAGGAGCTACATTATTGCAGCTAGTTGGACCCGACCGGGGCTCGAACCGCACTGGAGGCGAGCACACTAACCATTACATCACCGATGCGGTTAATAGTAAAATACAAATGTTATTTGAACCAATATTTTTCTAATACCATGTGTAAGTAAAACACATAAAAAGAAAAAGTTTCATATTTTCAGTCACAATTTATAGCAAAAAAAAACCCAAAGAAAATAGTGGTCCCCCACTGTACGACTGTATTTGATGTTATACAAATTAAATCTTGGATTTAAGATCCACATATATTTTTCTTTTGTTTATTATTTTGAATAAATGAATGAGCATTTAATAATAATCTCCACATCAAATCTGACACGGTCATACATGTAGGGTATGTAACACCCACTCTTCCACCCCAGGGTTCAACTCGTAATAAAAAAAAAAAAAAAATGAACCCATTCAAGAAAAGTATAACAACCATGAATTCACAAATCGAACACATAAATATCCATAGTTTCCACCTTATTTCAGAAATGTTTACAATATATTTACCTTTTCATATGGCAAGAAAATTAGCATTGAATTTCTGTTATCAAAGTGAATATAAATTAACGAACTGTACAATGCCCTACAGTAAAGCAAATACCAATTATGTATGCATACCTATTTATAAAATAATTACCACCCTATTTAGAAATATTATTTCAAAAATTCTAGTTAGGCATTTTTTCAAGACTTCTTTGTAAAAAGTTGAAATATGAACAAAATCTATAAAGACAAGCTAAACATATTTAACTATTTTTTGTTGTAATTCGGCTTTTAAAGAATAGTTTCTTTGCTAAAATGATTTGCCACGTTTACCTTTTCTATATAAATATAATGAATTTGATAATAACTTAAATTAATATTCATCATTTGAAATCCAGTTTTCTTATAGATGTTATATAAGGGCACATTGCAAATTGTTCTAACCCCATAAACACATGTAAGTATATAACTGGTACCTTGAATAAGGGTCAATCCTTAAAAAGGGTTGAAAGGGAGAAAAGGGTTAGGGTTGGGAGAAAGGGGTATGGTTAGGGTTAGGAGAAAGGGGTATGGTTACGGTTAGGAGAAAGGGGTATGGTTACGGTTAGGAGAAAGGGGTATGGTTACGGTTAGGAGAAAGGGGTATGGTTAGGGTTAGGAGAAAAGGATATGGTTACGGTTAGGAGAAAGGGGTATGGTTACGGTTAGGAGAAAGGGGTATGGTTACGGTTAGGGTTGAAGGGAAGTATAGGGTTAACATTGAGGGAAAGGGATAATGTTAAAAGGGGAAGGGGTAGGGTTAGGGTTGAAGGGAAGTATAGGGTTAACATTTAGGGGAAAGGGGTAGGGTTTGTGTTGAAGGGAAGTATAGGGCTAACATTTAGGGGAAAGGGATGGTGTTAAAAGGGGGAAAAGGTATGGTTAAAAAGGGGAAAGGAGGAGGTTTGGGTTAAAAAAAGGGGTAGGGTTAGGTGTAAAGATACAAAGGGGATATTTTTAAGGTGGGAAACGGCAGAGGGGACGAGGGATGAGGTTTAAAGGAGGGAAAGGCTGGAGGTTTTAAAGGGAAAAGATTGGGAGGGAGAAAGGTCTTTACTATTAAGTGAGTGAGTGGTTGTTGTTTAACACCAACTCAGCAATTATTCAGCTATATCATGGCGAGAACCAGTTAATTTTCAATGATAGGATGATGATGAGATCTGCTTTGTTCTAGACCAGCACGCTGAGTTTGATTTTTATAGTGCTAGCTCACTGAAACAACAGTCCGCGGATAGACATGTCGCCCCACTCGGACACATTATTCTGATTCCGAGCCATCCAGTCTTTGCTCTTACACGCCTGTTAAGACTGAATTTGTCTATATTTCAACATAATTTACATTTCATAACTCTGGCAAATAGTCCTACATTCATGCTTTCTATGTCAGAAATAATGGATGTTTTTGTAACGTGACACGTTTGCAGTTATAGCTTTTTTTTATTTCTGCACACACACAATTTCACCGATGTACGATTTTTGAACGCATCTTTATTAAATTTTGTGACCCAAATTACATTCCATAGAAATGGTAAATTCGCTTTCATATGAATATAGTTTTGTTCTCATCTTTAAATTGTATATAGAAATATAAATAAAACGTATAATGAGATATCAAACTAATAATAACAATATATTTGTTGTAGAAACAAACACCATCACCATTTTAAACACTGTCTTATTCATGTATGATATTTTAATTTTTTTTTTAATGCATTCTATTGTTATCTTTTCTTCAGTTGATTCGCATTGATTCCATTTACAAATTTCAAAATGTCTAAGTTCTTTAATGGTATGGAACAAGACGAGACATTAGAAAAGTTTTTAGACCGTGTAGTTCGACCCGACACAGAATTCATCAGGAACTGTGGTGAGGTTATTGACACGGTGGTGCGTCTTATTCACAAACTAAGACACCCAAAATACAGCGTGAATCACGTAATAAAAGTAAGCATTATATAGTGAATCGTTTGTTAGGGAAACAATTGTATGATGACGATCAGTATTTCTAGGTACTTGGGAAGGGTCCAAGGGCTCAGACCCACATAGTTGCTCAGTGTGTCCTCTAGTGGTGGATAGGAACTTCCCTCTTGATGAGGGTTATAATGTTATAAGTCTAACCATGAACCATCGTGGGTAACGTGTTTGGAGTGGACCACTCCCCCTCCACTTTTGTAGATTTCGACAAAGAGTAAGCACATAATTACCACTACAACAGACTACAATTACGTTCCTACCCAACTGTCAACACATAATAGCCACTACAACAGACTACAATTACGTTCCTACCCAACTGTCAACACATAATAGCCACTACAACAGACTACAATTACGTTCCTACCAAACTGTCAACACATAATAGCCACTACAACAGACTACAGTTACGTTCCTACCCAACTGTCAACACATAATAGCCACTACAACAGACTACAATGACGTTCCTTCCCAACTGTCAACACATAATAGCCACTACAATAGACTACAATGACGTTCCTACCCAACTGTCAACACATAATAGCCACTACAACAGACTACAATTACGTTCCTACCCAACTGTCGACACATAATAGCCACTACAACAGACTACAATTACGTTCCTACCCAACTGTCAACACATAATAGCCACTGCAACAGACTACAATTACGTTCCTACCCAACTCTCAACACTGTCCTTGTTGGCCCATCAATCTAAAGTTATTATATAGTTCTTATATACTGTTAAACTGATCTTCGGCCTGAATATAACTGATATACTGCTCGTTGGAAGTTACGCAATAATCAATCAATATTTCAGCTATACCATGGCAGTCAGTTTTATTTGTTGTGAAATTCAGAGTACTCGAGAGAAAAAAAACATTCGATTTTTTCCATTTCTTTTATACAGTGAATAAAACATTTAGTTGCATGACATAAGTTTTAAAATCACATTTTGTTTTAAATGGCACCAAAATATTGGGGTATTAGAATCAGTTTTTGGTTTAATCATGAATATAAAAATAACTAAAATCTGAATATCAAATTTAGTGCGCACGACGTGTTTCTGGAGTAACATTCATCAGGTACGCTCAAAGTCAAAAGATTGCAAAACCAAATATTTTGCCGTAAAATATCAATAATTTGCCGGTTTCTTCCACCAATAAATCTGATATAACTGAAATAATGTTAAAGTGGCATTAAACACCATTAACTAAGCCAAACTAAAGTAATAATTCGCTTTTTTTATGTACATGTATTGCCTTTTACTTTAAGGGAGGCTCATTGGGAAAAGGTACAGCGGTACGAAATCACTCTGATGTAGATCTTCTGGTTGTTTTAAATGGCTTTCGTAATTTAGAGGATCTTGTGGAAAATATGGAAGATGTTATCGAGAGTTTCAAAGATCATCTCCATTCAGTTGGTGATGTTTCCATCCAAATGTATCATGGAACACCTTTTACTCTTCAATTTAGAGTATTTTGTCCGTCTAAGGGAGTTTGGATCGACGTAGATTTGTTACCAATCGTGAATATATTTTCTACAGGTACTCTTACTCACATGTTTTGTTTTGAAAGAAAATAACTTGAAAATATTATAGAAACCTAGGCATGATTTGTCGAGTCTCATAGTCGGTCACCCACGAGTGATCACAATCCGATACCCTCAACTCATAACGTTCAGTGAGCGTGGTTTACCGATGGTTGATAAGTCACACCATGTATTTATTTGATTGTGTTTTACAAAATATTTCCCGATACATTCACAAGTTGTTACAACATTACAATTTTAAACCAATTTAATATAGGAAAAAAATATTTTTCATTTTCGTTGAACTTTGCATGGTATGGCAATTAGATTTACAACTACCTGTGCAATCAGTGCTTATCACCATTAAAGTTGTGAGTTCGAATCCCGTTCATCGCGAGGTGTACTCGATACAACATTATGTGATGAAGTTTGTCCGGATACTTCGGTTTCTTCAACCAATAAAACTGACCTCCACGATATAATTGAAATTTTGTTGAAAGTGGCGTTAAAACCATCCACCAAACCTTTTGCCCGCCTTAAATGGGCCGCACATTTCCTTTGTGCCAATCACAAAAACAGAGACTGCATTATTCCTGTACCATTTGCCAGTCGCCAATTAGAATATTGTTCTCCTATTTATGTAAATAAGGTACTACTTTCGTTTTCCCTGTCTTGTTATCCATTAATCAGTTTAAGTCTGTTATCTATTTTGTATAATATGAACCGCATCGGTGGTGTAATGGTTAACGTGCTCGCTTTGAGTACGGTAGATCGTGGGTTCGAGCCCAGATCGAGTCAAACCAAAGACTATAAGATTGGTATTTGTTGCTTCTCCGCTATGCACGAAGTTTTAAGGAGAAAGAACAAAGATTGGTTTGCTCGGAATCAGGATAATGTGTCCGAGTGGAGCGACATGTCTATCCGCGGGCTGTTGTTTCAGTGAGCTAGTACTATAAAAATCCAACAAAGCGTGTTAGTCTAGAACAAAGTGGACCTCATTCTCATTGAAAATTAACTAGTTCTTGCCATGAAGAAACCCCATTGCCGCTAACAAGTGAGTGACCTTATATCATGACTATAATTATATGATAAATAGGGTTAAACAGTTAAGTGACTTACAAGCGCCATTTTCATTTAAGAAATAAATCATGGAAGCCAGAATGTGTTTTGAGTTTTAACATGGGTTGGCGGATATTAGTATGTTATCCCAGCCAGAGTACAAAAACGGTAGTATACTTTCATTGGAAGACGGTAATTTATATTTACGTGTGCGGACAATGTCGCACACAATTTATGCTGCCAAATACGAGCAGACGATAATTCATCAACATGTACATTTACGACGGAAAAGTCAGTCACATGCACCGGCGCATGTGCTAATGAGATTATACCCAATAGATAAATCGCACGTTTGTTTACAAAGCGAAAAAAGGACGTCATGTTAGAATATATGGTGCATATGATCATTCGCTTGTAATGCAATGGGATTTCCTCAGATTTTCCATGCCACGACATATCACTAAATGAGAGCAAGTGTGAGATCTGATTCTATTAAGATTGGTGTTATCGTCGCGAGTTCTGAATATCGTGAGTTCAAACCCCGGTCAGGTCAAACAAAAAAAAACTATTAAATTGTTTTTTTTTCTGCTACCACGTTAACCACGCAGCAAAAAATAAAAGAAATGAAGAATCTAACACCGGAGTACAAGAAAGGGAAATATTCCGGTATCCGAGGGTAAGACTTTAATCTCCGATGAGGTTTGCCGAGAACGATTGAAATCTTACGCATATATCTTCCACCCCTAAAAATAGGAACTGGCTTATCATTTTAGTGAGATAAAAACTTGCTTGCTGAGAGTCCGATCGAGTGGAGCAACATGTGTACATATGGGCTGTTGTTTCAGTGAGCTAGCACTATAAAAATTCAACTCAGCGTGTTGGTCTAGTACAAAGCGGACCTCATTATCATCTCATTGAAAATTAACTTGTTCTCGCGATGATATAGTTGAGAGTTGGCGTTAAGCACCAATCAATCAATCAATCAATCAATCTATAATATGCTATTATTCAGATTCCCTATTGGAGGACATATATACCACAATGCACAGAAATCCAGATCTTATAAAGTATTATGCTAAATGTGTAGCAAAACTGCAAGTAGATTTTGTGAAGTACGTTCCTTCCAGAGTGAAAGACCTCATTCGTCTGTTAAAATACTGGAATTACACAGAAAATCAGGTAAGTATTACATTAGGTAGAAATATGAAGTTTTCAGTTCCTAAATAATGTAATTAATATCAAAGCTAAGGTTCATCTCACGGAGGAATATAAAACATTGGTTGAAGACTCTGACTATATTGTGTAGGCCCTTAGGTTTTCTTGCTCCTGACTATATTGTGTAGGAAATAGACTCTGACTATATTGTGTAGGCCCTAAGGTTTTCTTGCTCCTGACTATATTGTGTAGGAAATAAACTCTCTGACTATATTGTGTAGGCCCTTATGTTTTCTTGCTCCTGACTATATTGTGTAGGAAATAAACTCTCTGACTATATTGTGTAGGCCCTTATGTTTTCTTGCTCCTGACTATATTGTGTAGGAAATAAACTCTCTGACTATATTGTGTAGGCCCTAAGGTTTTCTTGCTTCTGACTATATTGTGTAGGAAATAAACTCTCTGACTATATTGTGTAGGCCCTAAGGTTTTCTTGCTTCTGACTATATTGCGTAGGAAATAAACTCTGACTATATTGTGTAGCCCCTAAGGTTTTCTTACTTCTGACTATATTGTGTAGGAAATAGACTCTTACTATATTGTGTAGGAAATAGACTCTGACTATATTGTGTAGGCCCTTAGGTTTTCTTGCTTCTGACTATATTGCGTAGGAAATAAACTCTGACTATATTGTGTAGCCCCTAAGGTTTTCTTGCTTCTGACTATATTGTGTAGGAAATAGACTCTTACTATATTGTGTAGGCCCTAAGGTTTTCTTGCTCCTGACTATATTGTGTAGGAAATAAACTCTGACTATATTGTGTAAGCCCTTAGGTTTTCTTGCTTCTGACTATATTGCGTAGGAAATAAACTCTGACTATATTGTGTAGGCCCTTAGGTTTTCTTGCTTCTGACTATATTGCGTAGGAAATAAACTCTGACTATATTGTGTAGGCCCTTAGGTTTTCTTGCTTCTGACTATATTGTGTAGGCCCTTAGGTTTTCTTGCTCCTGACTATATTGTGTAGGAAATAGACTCTGACTATATTGTGTAGGCCCTTAGGTTTTCTTGCTTCTGACTATATTGTGTATGCCCTTATGTTTTCTTGCTCCTGACTATATTGTGTAGGAAATAAACTCTCTGACTATATTGTGTAGGCCCTTAGGTTTTCTTGCTCCTGACTATATTGTGTAGGAAATAGACTCTGACTATATTGTGTAGGCCCTTAGGTTTTCTTGCTCCTGACTATATTGTGTAGGAAATAGACTCTGACTATATTGTGTAGGCCCTTAGGTTTTCTTGCTCCTGACTATATTGTGTAGGAAATAGACTCTGACTATATTGTGTAGGCCCTTATGTTTTCTTGCTTCTGACTATATTGTGTAGGAAATAGACTCTGACTATATTGTGTAGGCCCTAAGGTTTTCTTGCTCCTGACTATATTGTGTAGGAAATAAACTCTGACTATATTGTGTAGTAAATAGACTCTGACTATATTGTGTAGACCCTTATGTTTTCTTGCTCCTGACTATATTGTGTAGGCCCTTATGTTTTCTTGCTCCTGACTATATTGTGTAGGAAATAGACTCTGACTATATTGTGTAGGCCCTTATGTTTTCTTGCTCCTGACTATATTGTATAGGAAATAAACTCTCTGACTATATTGTGTAGGCCCTTATGTTTTCTTGCTCCTGACTATATTGTGTAGGAAATAAACTCTCTGACTATATTGTGTAGGCCCTAAGGTTTTCTTGCTTCTGACTATATTGCGTAGGAAATAAACTCTGACTATATTGTGTAGGCCCTTAGGTTTTCTTACTCCTGACTATATTGTGTAGGAAATAGACTCTGACTATATTGTGTAGGCCCTAAGGTTTTCTTGCTCCTGACTATATTGTGTAGGAAATAGACTCTCACTATATTGTGTAGGCCCTTAGGTTTTCTTGCTCCTGACTATATTGTGTAGGCCCTTAGGTTTTCTTGCTTCTGACTATTTTGTGTAGGAAATAAACTCTGACTATATTGTGTAGGAAATAGACTCTGACTATATTGTGTAGGCCCTAAGGTTTTCTTGCCCCTGACTATATTGTGTAGGAAATAAACTCTGACTATATTGTGTAGCCCCTAAGGTTTTCTTGCTTCTGACTATATTGTGTAGGAAATAGACTCTTACTATATTGTGTAGGCCCTAAGGTTTTCTTGCTCCTGACTATATTGTGTAGGAAATAAACTCTGACTATATTGTGTAAGCCCTTAGGTTTTCTTGCTTCTGACTATATTGCGTAGGAAATAAACTCTGACTATATTGTGTAGGCCCTTAGGTTTTCTTGCTTCTGACTATATTGCGTAGGAAATAAACTCTGACTATATTGTGTAGGCCCTTAGGTTTTCTTGCTTCTGACTATATTGTGTAGGCCCTTAGGTTTTCTTGCTCCTGACTATATTGTGTAGGAAATAGACTCTGACTATATTGTGTAGGCCCTTAGGTTTTCTTGCTTCTGACTATATTGTGTATGCCCTTATGTTTTCTTGCTCCTGACTATATTGTGTAGGAAATAAACTCTCTGACTATATTGTGTAGGCCCTTAGGTTTTCTTGCTCCTGACTATATTGTGTAGGAAATAGACTCTGACTATATTGTGTAGGCCCTTAGGTTTTCTTGCTCCTGACTATATTGTGTAGGAAATAGACTCTGACTATATTGTGTAGGCCCTTAGGTTTTCTTGCTCCTGACTATATTGTGTAGGAAATAGACTCTGACTATATTGTGTAGGCCCTTATGTTTTCTTGCTTCTGACTATATTGTGTAGGAAATAGACTCTGACTATATTGTGTAGGCCCTAAGGTTTTCTTGCTCCTGACTATATTGTGTAGGAAATAAACTCTGACTATATTGTGTAGTAAATAGACTCTGACTATATTGTGTAGACCCTTATGTTTTCTTGCTCCTGACTATATTGTGTAGGAAATAAACTCTCTGACTATATTGTGTAGGCCCTTATGTTTTCTTGCTGCTGACTATATTGTGTAGGCCCTTATGTTTTCTTGCTCCTGACTATATTGTGTAGGAAATAGACTCTGACTATATTGTGTAGGCCCTTATGTTTTCTTGCTCCTGACTATATTGTATAGGAAATAAACTCTCTGACTATATTGTGTAGGCCCTTATGTTTTCTTGCTCCTGACTATATTGTGTAGGAAATAAACTCTCTGACTATATTGTGTAGGCCCTAAGGTTTTCTTGCTTCTGACTATATTGCGTAGGAAATAAACTCTGACTATATTGTGTAGGCCCTTAGGTTTTCTTACTCCTGACTATATTGTGTAGGAAATAGACTCTGACTATTTTGTGTAGGCCCTAAGGTTTTCTTGCTCCTGACTATATTGTGTAGGAAATAGACTCTCACTATATTGTGTAGGCCCTTAGGTTTTCTTGCTCCTGACTATATTGTGTAGGCCCTTAGGTTTTCTTGCTTCTGACTATTTTGTGTAGGAAATAAACTCTGACTATATTGTGTAGGAAATAGACTCTGACTATATTGTGTAGGCCCTAAGGTTTTCTTGCCCCTGACTATATTGTGTAGGAAATAAACTCTGACTATATTGTGTAGGCCCTTAGGTTTTCTTGCTCCTGACTATATTGTGTAGGACATAGACTCTGACTATATTGTGTAGGCCCTAAGGTTTTCTTGCTCCTGGCTATATTGTGTAGGAAATAAACTCTCTGACTATATTGTGTAGGCCCTTATGTTTTCTTGCTCCTGACTATATTGTGTAGGAAATAAACTCTCTGGCTATATTGTATAGGCCCTTAGGTTTTCTTGCTCCTGGCTATATTGTGTAGGAAATAAACTCTCTGACTATATTGTGTAGGCCCTTATGTTTTCTTGCTCCTGACTATATTGTGTAGGAAATAGACTCTGACTATATTGTGTAGGCCCTAAGGTTTTCTTGCTCCTGACTATATTGTGTAGGAAATAAACTCTGACTATATTGTGTAAGCCCTTAGGTTTTCTTGCTTCTGACTATATTGCGTAGGAAATAAACTCTGACTATATTGTGTAGGCCCTTAGGTTTTCTTGCTTCTGACTATATTGCGTAGGAAATAAACTCTGACTATATTGTGTAGGCCCTTAGGTTTTCTTGCTTCTGACTATATTGTGTAGGCCCTTAGGTTTTCTTGCTCCTGACTATATTGTGTAGGAAATAGACTCTGACTATATTGTGTAGGCCCTTAGGTTTTCTTGCTTCTGACTATATTGTGTATGCCCTTATGTTTTCTTGCTCCTGACTATATTGTGTAGGAAATAAACTCTCTGACTATATTGTGTAGGCCCTTAGGTTTTCTTGCTCCTGACTATATTGTGTAGGAAATAGACTCTGACTATATTGTGTAGGCCCTTAGGTTTTCTTGCTCCTGACTATATTGTGTAGGAAATAGACTCTGACTATATTGTGTAGGCCCTTAGGTTTTCTTGCTCCTGACTATATTGTGTAGGAAATAGACTCTGACTATATTGTGTAGGCCCTTATGTTTTCTTGCTTCTGACTATATTGTGTAGGAAATAGACTCTGACTATATTGTGTAGGCCCTAAGGTTTTCTTGCTCCTGACTATATTGTGTAGGAAATAAACTCTGACTATATTGTGTAGTAAATAGACTCTGACTATATTGTGTAGACCCTTATGTTTTCTTGCTCCTGACTATATTGTGTAGGAAATAAACTCTCTGACTATATTGTGTAGGCCCTTATGTTTTCTTGCTCCTGACTATATTGTGTAGGCCCTTATGTTTTCTTGCTCCTGACTATATTGTGTAGGAAATAGACTCTGACTATATTGTGTAGGCCCTTATGTTTTCTTGCTCCTGACTATATTGTATAGGAAATAAACTCTCTGACTATATTGTGTAGGCCCTTATGTTTTCTTGCTCCTGACTATATTGTGTAGGAAATAAACTCTCTGACTATATTGTGTAGGCCCTAAGGTTTTCTTGCTTCTGACTATATTGCGTAGGAAATAAACTCTGACTATATTGTGTAGGCCCTTAGGTTTTCTTACTCCTGACTATATTGTGTAGGAAATAGACTCTGACTATATTGTGTAGGCCCTAAGGTTTTCTTGCTCCTGACTATATTGTGTAGGAAATAGACTCTCACTATATTGTGTAGGCCCTTAGGTTTTCTTGCTCCTGACTATATTGTGTAGGCCCTTAGGTTTTCTTGCTTCTGACTATTTTGTGTAGGAAATAAACTCTGACTATATTGTGTAGGAAATAGACTCTGACTATATTGTGTAGGCCCTAAGGTTTTCTTGCCCCTGACTATATTGTGTAGGAAATAAACTCTGACTATATTGTGTAGGCCCTTAGGTTTTCTTGCTCCTGACTATATTGTGTAGGACATAGACTCTGACTATATTGTGTAGGCCCTAAGGTTTTCTTGCTCCTGGCTATATTGTGTAGGAAATAAACTCTCTGACTATATTGTGTAGGCCCTTATGTTTTCTTGCTCCTGACTATATTGTGTAGGAAATAAACTCTCTGGCTATATTGTATAGGCCCTTAGGTTTTCTTGCTCCTGGCTATATTGTGTAGGAAATAAACTCTCTGACTATATTGTGTAGGCCCTTATGTTTTCTTGCTCCTGACTATATTGTGTAGGAAATAGACTCTGACTATATTGTGTAGGCCCTTATGTTTTCTTGCTCCTGACTATATTGCGTAGGAAATAAACTCTGACTATATTGTGTAGCCCGTAAGGTTTTCTTGCTTCTGACTATATTGTGTAGGAAATAGACTCTTACTATATTGTGTAGGAAATAGACTCTGACTATATTGTGTAGGCCCTTAGGTTTTCTTGCTTCTGACTATATTGCGTAGGAAATAAACTCTTGACTATATTGTGTAGCCCCTAAGGTTTTCTTGCTTCTGACTATATTGTGTAGGAAATAGACTCTTACTATATTGTGTAGGCCCTAAGGTTTTCTTGCTCCTGACTATATTGTGTAGGAAATAAACTCTGACTATATTGTGTAGGCCCTTAGGTTTTCTTGCTTCTGACTATATTGCGTAGGAAATAAACTCTGACTATATTGTGTAGGCCCTTAGGTTTTCTTGCTTCTGACTATATTGCGTAGGAAATAAACCCTGACTATATTGTGTAGGCCCTTAGGTTTTCTTGCTCCTGACTATATTGTGTAGGAAATAGACTCTGACTATATTGTGTAGCCCCTAAGGTTTTCTTGCTTCTGACTATGTTGTGTAGGAAATAGACTCTTACTATATTGTGTAGGCCCTAAGGTTTTCTTGCTCCTGACTATATTGTGTAGGCCCTTAGGTTTTCTTGCTCCTGACTATATTGCGTAGGAAATAAACTCTGACTATATTGTGTAGGCCCTTAGGTTTTCTTACTCCTGACTATATTGTGTAGGAAATAGACTCTGACTATATTGTGTAGGCCCTAAGGTTTTCTTGCTCCTGACTATATTGTGTAGGAAATAGACTCTCACTATATTGTGTAGGCCCTTAGGTTTTCTTGCTCCTGACTATATTGTGTAGGCCCTTAGGTTTTCTTGCTTCTGACTATTTTGTGTAGGAAATAAACTCTGACTATATTGTGTAGGAAATAGACTCTGACTATATTGTGTAGGCCCTAAGGTTTTCTTGCCCCTGACTATATTGTGTAGGAAATAAACTCTGACTATATTGTGTAGGCCCTTAGGTTTTCTTGCTCCTGACTATATTGTGTAGGACATAGACTCTGACTATATTGTGTAGGCCCTAAGGTTTTCTTGCTCCTGGCTATATTGTGTAGGAAATAAACTCTCTGACTATATTGTGTAGGCCCTTATGTTTTCTTGCTCCTGACTATATTGTGTAGGAAATAAACTCTCTGGCTATATTGTATAGGCCCTTAGGTTTTCTTGCTCCTGGCTATATTGTGTAGGAAATAAACTCTCTGACTATATTGTGTAGGCCCTTATGTTTTCTTGCTCCTGACTATATTGTGTAGGAAATAGACTCTGACTATATTGTGTAGGCCCTTATGTTTTCTTGCTCCTGACTATATTGCGTAGGAAATAAACTCTGACTATATTGTGTAGCCCGTAAGGTTTTCTTGCTTCTGACTATATTGTGTAGGAAATAGACTCTTACTATATTGTGTAGGAAATAGACTCTGACTATATTGTGTAGGCCCTTAGGTTTTCTTGCTTCTGACTATATTGCGTAGGAAATAAACTCTTGACTATATTGTGTAGCCCCTAAGGTTTTCTTGCTTCTGACTATATTGTGTAGGAAATAGACTCTTACTATATTGTGTAGGCCCTAAGGTTTTCTTGCTCCTGACTATATTGTGTAGGAAATAAACTCTGACTATATTGTGTAGGCCCTTAGGTTTTCTTGCTTCTGACTATATTGCGTAGGAAATAAACTCTGACTATATTGTGTAGGCCCTTAGGTTTTCTTGCTTCTGACTATATTGCGTAGGAAATAAACTCTGACTATATTGTGTAGGCCCTTAGGTTTTCTTGCTCCTGACTATATTGTGTAGGAAATAGACTCTGACTATATTGTGTAGCCCCTAAGGTTTTCTTGCTTCTGACTATGTTGTGTAGGAAATAGACTCTTACTATATTGTGTAGGCCCTAAGGTTTTCTTGCTCCTGACTATATTGTGTAGGCCCTTAGGTTTTCTTGCTCCTGACTATATTGTGTAGGAAATAGACTCTGACTATATTGTGTAGGCCCTTAGGTTTTCTTGCTCCTGGCTATATTGTGTAGGAAATAAACTCTCTGACTATATTGTGTAGGCCCTTATGTTTTCTTGCTCCTGACTATATTGTGTAGGAAATAGACTCTGACTATATTGTGTAGGCCCTTATGTTTTCTTGCTCCTGACTATATTGTGTAGGCCCTTATGTTTTCTTGCTCCTGACTATATTGTGTAGGAAATAAACTCTCTGACTATATTGTGTAGGAAATAGACTCTTGACTATATTGTGTAGGCCCTAAGGTTTTCTTGCTTCTGACTATATTGCGTAGGAAATAAACTCTGACTATATTGTGTAGGCCCTTAGGTTTTCTTGCTTCTGACTATATTGTGTAGGCCCTTAGGTTTTCTTGCTCCTGACTATATTGTGTAGGAAATAGACTCTGACTATATTGTGTAGGCCCTTAGGTTTTCTTGCTTCTGACTATATTGTGTATGCCCTTATGTTTTCTTGCTCCTGACTATATTGTGTAGGAAATAAACTCTCTGACTATATTGTGTAGGCCCTTAGGTTTTCTTGCTCCTGACTATATTGTGTAGGAAATAGACTCTGACTATATTGTGTAGGCCCTTAGGTTTTCTTGCTCCTGACTATATTGTGTAGGAAATAGACTCTGACTATATTGTGTAGGCCCTTAGGTTTTCTTGCTCCTGACTATATTGTGTAGGAAATAGACTCTGACTATATTGTGTAGGCCCTTATGTTTTCTTGCTTCTGACTATATTGTGTAGGAAATAGACTCTGACTATATTGTGTAGGCCCTAAGGTTTTCTTGCTCCTGACTATATTGTGTAGGAAATAAACTCTGACTATATTGTGTAGTAAATAGACTCTGACTATATTGTGTAGACCCTTATGTTTTCTTGCTCCTGACTATATTGTGTAGGCCCTTATGTTTTCTTGCTCCTGACTATATTGTGTAGGAAATAGACTCTGACTATATTGTGTAGGCCCTTATGTTTTCTTTCTCCTGACTATATTGTATAGGAAATAAACTCTCTGACTATATTGTGTAGGCCCTTATGTTTTCTTGCTCCTGACTATATTGTGTAGGAAATAAACTCTCTGACTATATTGTGTAGGCCCTAAGGTTTTCTTGCTTCTGACTATATTGCGTAGGAAATAAACTCTGCCTATATTGTGTAGGCCCTTAGGTTTTCTTACTCCTGACTATATTGTGTAGGAAATAGACTCTGACTATATTGTGTAGGCCCTAAGGTTTTCTTGCTCCTGACTATATTGTGTAGGAAATAGACTCTCACTATATTGTGTAGGCCCTTAGGTTTTCTTGCTCCTGACTATATTGTGTAGGCCCTTAGGTTTTCTTGCTCCTGACTATATTGTGTAGGAAATAGACTCTGACTATATTGTGTAGGCCCTTAGGTTTTCTTGCTCCTGACTATATTGTGTAGGAAATAGACTCTGACTATATTGTGTAGGCCCTTAGGTTTTCTTGCTCCTGACTATATTGTGTAGGAAATAGACTCTGACTATATTGTGTAGGCCCTTATGTTTTCTTGCTTCTGACTATATTGTGTAGGAAATAGACTCTGACTATATTGTGTAGGCCCTTAGGTTTTCTTGCTTCTGACTATATTGTGTAGGCCCTTAGGTTTTCTTGCTCCTGACTATATTGTGTAGGAAATAGACTCTGACTATATTGTGTAGGCCCTTAGGTTTTCTTGATCCTGACTATATTGTGTAGGCCCTTAGGTTTTCTTGCTCCTGGCTATATTGTGTAGGAAATAAACTCTCTGACTATATTGTGTAGGCCCTTATGTTTTCTTGCTCCTGACTATATTGTGTAGGAAATAAACTCTCTGACTATATTGTGTAGACCCTAAGGTTTTCTTGCTCCTGGCTATATTGTGTAGGAAATAAACTCTCTGACTATATTGTGTAGGCCCTAAGGTTTTCTTGCTCCTGACTATATTGTGTAGGCCCTTAGGTTTTCTTGCTTCTGACTATTTTGTGTAGGAAATAAACTCTGACTATATTGTGTAGGAAATAGACTCTGACTATATTGTGTAGGCCCTAAGGTTTTCTTGCTTCTGACTATATTGCGTAGGAAATAAACTCTGACTATATTGTGTAGGCCCTTAGGTTTTCTTCTCCTGACTATATTGTGTAGGAAATAGACTCTTGACTATATTGTGTAGGCCCTAAGGTTTTCTTGCTTCTGACTATATTGCGTAGGAAATAAACTCAGACTATATTGTGTAGGAAATAAACTCTGACTATATTGTGTAGGCCCTAAGGTTTTCTTGCTTCTGACTATATTGCGTAGGAAATAAACTCTGACTATATTGTGTAGGCCCTTAGGTTTTCTTGCTTCTGACTATACTGTGTAGGAAGTAAACTGACTATATTGTGTAGGCCCTAAGGTTTTCTTGCTTCTGACTATGTTGTGTAGGAAATAAACTCTGACTATATTGTGTAGGCCCTTATGCTCTCTTGCTCCTGATTATATTGTGTAGGCCCTTAGGTTTTCTTGCTTCTGACTATATTGTGTAGGCCCTTAGGTTTTCTTGCTTCTTACTATATTGTGTAGGCCCTTAGGTTTTCTTGCTCCTGACTATATTGTGTAGGCCCTTAGGTTTTCTTGCTTCTGACTATATTGGGTAGGACATAGACTCTGACTATATTGTGTAGGCCCTTAGGTTTTCTTGCTCCTGACTATATTGTGTAGGAAATAGACTCTGACTATATTGTGTAGGCCCTTAGGTTTTCTTGCTCCTGACTATAATGTGTAGGAAATAGACTCTGACTATATTGTGTAGGCCCTTAGGTTTTCTTGCTCCTGACTATATTGTGTAGGAAATAGACTCTTGACTATATTGTGTATGCCCTTAGGTTTTCTTGCTCCTGACTATATTGTGTAGGAAATAAACTCTGACTATATTGTGTAGGCCCTTAGGTTTTCTTGCTTCTGACTATACTGTGTAGGAAATAAACTGACTATATTGTGTAGGCCCTAAGGTTTTCTTGCTTCTGACTATGTTGTGTAGGAAATAAACTCTGACTATATTGTGTAGGCCCTTATGCTCTCTTGCTCCTGATTATATTGTGTAGGCCCTTAGGTTTTCTTGCTTCTGACTATATTGTGTAGGCCCTTAGGTTTTCTTGCTTCTTACTATATTGTGTAGGAAATAGACTCTGACTATATTGTGTAGGCCCTTAGGTTTTCTTGCTCCTGGCTATATTGTGTAGGAAATAGACTCTGACTATATTGTGTAGGCCCTTAGGTTTTCTTGCTCCTGACTATATTGTGTAGGCCCTTAGGTTTTCTTGCTTCTGACTATATTGGGTAGGCCCTTAGGTTTTCTTGCTTCTGACTATTTTGTGTAGGACATAGACTCTGACTATATTGTGTAGGCCCTTATGTTTTCTTGCTCCTGACTATATTGTGTAGGAAATAGACTCTGGCTATATTGTGTAGGCCCTTAGGTTTTCTTGCTCCTGACTATATTGTGTAGGAAATAGACTCTGACTATATTGTGTAGGCCCTAAGGTTTTCTTGCTCCTGACTATATTGTGTAGGAAATAGACTCTGACTATATTGTGTAGGCCCTTAGGTTTTCTTGCTTCTGACTATATTGTGTAGGCCCTTAGGTTTTCTTGCTTCTTACTATATTGTGTAGGCCCTTAGGTTTTCTTGCTCCTGACTATATTGTGTAGGAAATAGACTCTGACTATATTGTGTAGGCCCTTAGGTTTTCTTGCTCCTGACTATATTGTGTAGGAAATAGACTCTGGCTATATTGTGTAGGCCCTTATGTTTTCGTGCTCCTGGCTATATTGTGTAGTAAATAGACTCTGACTATATTGTGTAGGCCCTTAGGTTTTCTTGCTCCTGACTATTGTGTAGGAAATAAACTCTGGCTATATTGTGTAGGCCCTTATGTTTTCTTGCTCCTGGCTATATTGTGTAGTAAATAGACTCTGACTATATTGTGTAGCCGATTAGGTCTTCTTGCTCCTGGCTATATTGTGTAGGCCCTTAGGTTTTCTTGCTCCTGGCTATATTATGTAGGCCCTTAGGTTTTCTTGCTCCTGACTATATTGTGTAGGCCCTTAGGTTTTCTTGCTTCTGACTATATTGTGTAAGAAATAGACTCTGACTATATTGTGTAGGCCCTTATGTTTTCTTGCTCCTGACTATATTGTGTAGGAAATAGACTCTGACTATATTGTGTAGGCCCTTAGGTTTTCTTGCTCCTGACTATATTGTGTAGGAAATAGACTCTGACTATATTGTGTAGGCCCTTAGGTGTTCTTGCTTCTGACTATATTATGTAGGAAATAGACTCTGACTATATTGTGTAGGCCCTAAGGTTTTCTTGCTCCTGGCTATATTGTGTAGTAAATAGACTCTGACTCTATTGTGTAGGCCCTTAGGTTTTCTTGCTCCTGACTATATTGTGTAGGAAATAGACTCTGACTATATTGTGTAGGCCCTTAGGTTTTCTTGCTCCTGGCTATATTGTGTAGGAAATAGACTCTGACTATATTGTGTAGACCCTAAGGTTTTCTTGCTTCTGACTATATTGTGTAGGAAATAGACTCTGACTATATTGTGTAGGCCCTTAGGTGTTCTTGCTTCTGACTATATTGTGTAGGAAATAGACTCTGACTATATTGTGTAGACCCTTAGGTTTTCTTGCTTCTGACTATATTGTGTAGGAAATAGACTCTGACTATATTGTGTAGGCCCTTAGGTTTTCTTGCTCCTGGCTATATTGTGTAGGAAATAGACTCTGACTATATTGTGTAGGCCCTAAGGTTTTCTTGCTCCTGACTATATTGTGTAGGAAATAGACTCTGACTATATTGTGTAGGCCCTTAGGTGTTCTTGCTTCTGACTATATTGTGTAGGAAATAGACTCTGACTATATTGTGTAGACCCTTAGTTGTTCTTGCTTCTGACTATATTGTGTAGGAAATAGACTCTGACTATATTGTGTAGACCCTTAGGTTTTCTTGCTCCTGGCTATATTGTGTAAGCCCTTAGGTTTTCTTGCTCCTGACTATATTGTGTAGAAAATAGACTCTGACTATATTGTGTAGGAAATAGACTCAGACTATATTGTGTAGGAAATAGACTCAGACTATATTGTGTAGGAAATAGACTCAGACTATATTGTGTAGGAAATAGACTCAGACTATATTGTGTAGACCCTAAGGTTTTCTTGCTCCTGACTATATTGTGTAGGAAATAAACTCTGACTATATTGTGTAGGAAATAAACTCAGACTATATTGTGTAGACCCTTAGGTTTTCTTGCTCCTGACTATATTGTGTAGGAAATAGACTCTTGACTATATTGTGTAGGCCCTTAGGTTTTCTTGCCCCTGACTATATTGTGTAGGAAATAGACTCTGACTATATTGTGTAGACCCTTAGGTTTTCTTGCTCCTGGCTATATTGTGTAGCCCCGAAGGTTTTCTTGCTCCTGACTATATTGTGTAGGAAATAGACTCTGACTATATTGTGTAGGCCCTTATGTTTTCTTGCTCCTGACTATATTGTGTAGGAAATAGACTCTGACTATATTGTGTAGACCCTTAGGTTTTCTTGCTCCTGACTATATTGTGTAGGAAATAGACTCTTGACTATATTGTGTAGGCCCTTAGGTTTTCTTGCCCCTGACTATATTGTGTAGGAAATAGACTCTGACTATATTGTGTAGGCCCTTAGGTTTTCTTGCTCCTGACTATATTGTGTAGGAAATAGACTCTGACTATATTGTGTAGGAAATAGACTCAGACTATATTGTGTAGGAAATAGACTCAGACTATATTGTGTAGACCCTAAGGTTTTCTTACTCCTGACTATATTGTGTAGGAAATAGACTCTGACTATATTGTGTAGGCCCTTAGGTTTTCTTGCTCCTGACTATATTGTGTAGGAAATAGACTCTTGACTATATTGTGTAGGCCCTTAGGTTTTCTTGCCCCTGACTATATTGTGTAGGAAATAGACTCTGACTATATTGTGTAGACCCTTAGGTTTTCTTGCTCCTGACTATATTGTGTAGGAAATAGACTCTTGACTATATTGTGTACGCCCTTAGGTTTTCTTGCCCCTGACTATATTGTGTAGGAAATAGACTCTGACTATATTGTGTAGACCCTTAGGTTTTCTTGCTGCTGGCTATATTGTGTAGGAAATAAACTCTGACTATATTGTGTAGGAAATAGACTCTGACTATATTGTGTAGGCCCTTAGGTTTTCTTGCTCCTGACTATATTGTGTAGGAAATAGACTCTGACTATATTGTGTAGGCCCTTAGGTTTTCTTGCTTCTGACTATATTGTGTAGGAAATAGACTCTGACTATATTGTGTAGGCCCTAAGGTTGTATTGCTCCTGACTATATTGTGTAGGAAATAGACTCTGACTATATTGTGTAGGCCCTTATGTTTTCTTGCTCCTGACTATATTGTGTAGTAAATAGACTCTGACTATATTGTGTAGGCCCTTAGGTTTTCTTGCTCTTGGCTATATTGTGTAGGAAATAGACTCTCACTATATTGTGTAGGCCCTTAGGTTTTCTTGCTTCTGACTATATTGTGTAGTCCCTTAGGTTTTCTTGCTTCTGACTATATTGTGTAGGCCCTAAGGTTTTCTTGCTCCTGACTATATTGTGTAGGAAATAGACTCTGACTATATTGTGTAGGCCCTAAGGTTTTCTTGCTTCTGACTATATTGTGTAGACCCTTAGGTTTTCTTGCTCCTGACTATATTGTGTAGGCCCTTAGGTTTTCTTACTCCTGGCTATATTGTGTAGGAAATAGACTCTGACTATATTGTGTAGGCCCTTAGGTTTTCATGCTTCTGACTATATTGTGTAGGAAATAGACTCTGACTATATTGTGTAGGCCCTTATGTTTTCTTGCTTCTGACTATATTGTGTAGGAAATAGACTCTCACTATATTGTGTAGGCCCTTAGGTTTTCTTGCTTCTGACTATATTGTGTAGGCCCTTAGGTTTTCTTGCTTCTGACTATATTGTGTAGGCCCTAAGGTTTTCTTGCTCCTGACTATATTGTGTAGTAAATAGACTCTGACTATATTGTGTAGGCCCTAAGGTTTTCTTGCTCCTGACTATATTGTGTAGGAAATAGACTCTGACTATATTGTGTAGGCCCTTAGGTTTTCTTGCTTCTGACTATATTGTGTAGGCCCTTAGGTTTTCTTGCTCCTGACTATATTGTGTAGGCCCTTAGGTTTTCTTGCTCCTGGCTATATTGTGTAGGAAATAGACTCTGACTATATTGTGTAGGCCCTTAGGTTTTCTTGCTCTTGGCTATATTGTGTAGGAAATAGACTCTGACTATATTGTGTAGGCCCTTAGGTTTTCTTGCTCTTGGCTATATTGTGTAGGAAATAGACTCTGACTATATTGTGTAGGCCCTAAGGTTTTCTTGCTTCTGACTATATTGTGTAGGAAATAGACTCTGACTATATTGTGTAGGCCCTTAGGTTTTCTTGCTCCTGACTATATTGTGTAGGAAATAGACTCTGACTATATTGTGTAGGCCCTTAGGTTTTCTTGCTCCTGACTATATTGTGTAGGAAATAGACTCTGACTATATTGTGTAGGCCCTTAGGTTTTCTTGCTCCTGGCTATATTGTGTAGGAAATAGACTCTGACTATATTGTGTATGCCCTTAGGTTTTCTTGCTCCTGACTATATTGTGTAGGAAATAGACTCTGACTATATTGTGTAGGCCCTTAGGTTTTCTTGCTCCTGGCTATATTGTGTAGGCCCTTAGGTTTTCTTGCTCTTGGCTATATTGTGTAGGCCCTTTGGGTTTCTTTTTCCCAACTAATTTTAGATTATTTGAATTTCCAATATTTCGAATTTCAATGTACCTGATGAAGGTTTTTCCAGGAACGTGTCATGTGCAACACTACATTAAATATAAAGAAAAATGGAAAATATCAGTTTGAAGGAAATATGCAAAGCACTTTGGATTAAAAGAACAAAATAATAAAACATAAATTTTAATTATAATACATTTGGACAACATAAACTATCTAAATATTGGGAAGCAAGATAGGTGTTTTGAAAGGATCAGCATTTCCGGCCCCACAAATGACACCCATTAAGCTTTGTATATTGTACATGCGAAGAGGACAATGATTCGATGTATTGCTGATGGTATCTGATGCAGTCATACACGTCTCTCCCCGATAGGAATATTACTAAAAGCATGCTTAGTGCCTGTTGCAATGCAGGACCTGGATTTCCAACGTCATTACATTAGGTGTGATCTTTTTTTGTGTGTTCAGTGAGCTAAGATGAGAGGTGATTGTCAGTTTTGTTGTTATTGGTGGAATTGTGGACCATCACTGTTTAAACTTTCTTGTCATAAAATGTGTGTAATTTATATTTGTTTGCCGTGTTAACGGTATCATTTTTATAACATCTTAGTTCCGTGTTGTAATGTCCGTTACGATTTCCCAATAAAAACTTTGTTGATTTGTCTTTACTCATTATCTCCAGTTGTTTGTAAAAAAAAAAAAAAAAAAAGGAGGGGGGGGAGGTCATGTCTTATTTACGTTATTTGTGGTTGCTTGCGTATGGTGGTGTGCAACACAGATTGTAATGCGTTTGGTTTTTTGTTGTTGTTGTTGTTTTTTGTCTTCTTCTTGTGTACCCAATGTTGCCAGTTTTTCTGGATTGTTCATTCTTGACTGCCCTTCGGTGTTCTCTAACATTTATTTTCGTCCAAATTCTTTAAATTAATTTGAGATATTTTTGAGGAGTCAGTTTTGATGAGGTACTTTATTTATTTCTAAAATATTTACACATTTGTAATATAGTCATATTCTGTTTTCTTTATTATGGGGGCCGTCTTGGCCATGATCGTATGTTAGTTGGATTTATAACTACCTGTGCACTAAAGTTGTGAGTTTGAACCCCTCTCAGGCGAGGTGTGCAACATTATGTGATAAAGTTTGTCAGGGACTTGCAACAGGTCGGTGGTTTTCTCTGGGTACTCCGGTTTCCTCCACCAATAAAACTGACCGCCACGATATAACTGAAATGTTGTTGAAAATGTCGTTAAGTACCATAAAACCTAAACAAATTTAAACTTTAATATTAGGTAAATGACCGAATTTTACGTAACACCCACATGTACGACGGTGGTCTAAAACATTAACTTGTTCACATTCCCCCTTACTAATGATATCATTGTACTTATAGATAACATGCATAATAATACCATACATTAAAAATAAATCATATGACATTCAATAGTAATAAAAAATGTGTACTTTTAAACAGAATTTGAAGTTATTTTAGGGCAGTTTAAAGTTTTAATGTAAAAATTCTTCAAAGTGTATTTTAAGTTCATAGTTATTAGTCCCTGTTTGAAACATTCAAAGCTGCTGTATCTTCTATGAAATACTAAATCATGAAATCTGCAAGCAGTTTAATAACCCTTTTCAATTGTCATGTGCAATCTCTGATATAATCATCGACTTGTTTAAGGTGGTCAGTATTTGGTAGAAGTAGAAGAAGAAAGCTAAAATATGACCCCACCTGCGGTTGATGTTAGTGCTTGTTTTTTTTTGCGTGTTTGTACTGGTCTTATTTATATAACGGGTAATCTCCCTTTGATCTAAAATTTCATTTGACTTGGTTACAGTATGTTCGTCTTAAGGAAATTGTTATTATGTAATGCCAAAACAATTCAATAAGATGATATTCATACCATGTACATATACTGTTGTTTCTGTGGTAAGTGATTGTTGTTTAACGGCTATTGAACAATTTACAGCTATATCATGGCGGGAACAAGCTACACTTCAATTAGATGATAATAAAGTTCTCTTCATACAAGACCAACACGCTTAGTTGGATTTTCATAGTGCTATCCTACTGAAACAATAGATCCGCGGATAGACATGTGGCTTTCTTCGGACTCGTTATCTTTATTCAGAGACAACTAGTCTTTGATCTTACTCCTTAATACTGCCGGCTTAGCGGAGAAGCAACAAATACACATTTTATTTAACCCGATCTCATGGTATTATGTTTGGTCAAAGTTTAACATGTTTTTTTCAGAGGGTTGTTACTCATTTGAGAGATATCCAGAGACGCGTCTTGCGCACTAGATTTGATATCTACGTTTTATTTACTATCATTGTGTCGATACCTCTAGGGTATCATCCGCCTAGTAATCAGTGTTTCTGCACCGACATGGTTTATTAGATATTTTACAGTTCTTAAATAATGTAAAAACTAAGGTTCTCCTCCCTCAGCCATAGTTAACCATAGCCGATTTTGGCTATCCTGTTTAGGCATCTTGGCTTACTTGCTCCTATTTTTTTATTTTTATTTTTTATTATTTGGCTTTCTAACCATTCGACTTTGAGCATACCTGATGAAGGTTATTCCAGAAACGCGTCGTGCGCACTAAATTTGATATCTACGTTTTATTACAATATCCAATTCATACTGGCATGTCTTAAAACATGTGATTTTGATTTAATTTCTTAGTGATGTTGGTTTCAGACGATAATGAGTTCATACTCTTTGGAGTTATTGGTTATATATGTCTGGCGACAGCATGACAAACCGGATAACTTCACCATGAAGAAAATGATAAAAGATGTTGTAGATCTACTGGAAGCCTTCAGCACTGTAAGGGTTTCTTTCGACGATCATTACAGTGCAGCGAGATATATTCATATCTTAGGAAGGTAAGGATTTGGAATATATGAAAAGATACCCCAAAGGGGCAATCAGAAGCGGTAAATCGAAAAGGGACAGACAATGCAATGACCAAAAGGATCTATAAAAACTACAGATTGAGTAACACAAACCTCACTATACATATTCTGCAGTACGTTATCAAGGCGGTAAACCTCTAAGTTAATGATTCAGGTGTACATTTTGGTAAGCACTTCCTCCTTTATATGATTATTTGTCTTGTAATTATACATTTTCACACATAGCTTTTAACTATCTCTGAATTTCATCTTTTTTTTTTCGATTTACACAGTCTAATTAAAATTAGAAGTTTATTGTATCTTTTTTTTAAATTTTCTTTGGTCATACACTAATATCTAACAGCATCCCGTTTTAGGATCGTGTCTGGTAACCTTTCACTCATGCATCTTTGACCGTCCAATCATATGCAAGACAGTTAAATATATTGACCAATCGGACAACAGCTCTTGGTATGTAGAAAGTGGCATTAAGCACCATAACATTAACTCCTTGGTATGTTCTCGGTTTTGATACCTAACGATTTAGTATGTTCATCGCTGATTGGTCGTTTGAAAATATGAACCCTGGCTGACATGATCGCATACCGGATGTAGTTAACTGTTAGTGAACTCTATTTTGTTGTATCGTTTTTTTTTCTCTGGCAGTACACTAACTCTAACAACATTCCTTTTGGGGTCATGTCATGAAACCTTTCATATCCAGAAATTGATGGTACTTTTCATCATAAATATTCATTATTTTTAAATTAGATTTTGATCAAGTGCCTGCAGTTTCAAGCTGGGACGATTGTTCCTTAGAATATACAATACTGAAAATTCAATGTGTCCGTCAAGTCGATAATTAAAAGTTATTTCTTCTGCCAAAATTCAAATCATTTTGATGATTTGTAACGATTTTAGCCGTTTATAGGGACTGTCGTGGTCGTCATTGTATGAAATCTAATTTAAATATGATGAATATTTATGAGGAAAAGCACCATCAATTTCTGGATATGCGACCGTTTATTTGATTGTTTGTTTATTTGATTGTTTTGTTATCTTCTTGCATTATCAATGTGTTCTGTATATTAATTTTTATATTTTGAATTTCAATATTAATAATATTTTGACAATTTTTTTTACTTTTAGAGAGCCCCCCTTTATTCTAGACCCTGCAAATCCATTCCATAATGTTGCAAAGGTAAAGTGGTCCGAACAACTGAATTTATCCCAGTTTTATGTTCTACAGTCCGGAAGAGAATATCAAGGACGCCGTCAACAATGGTTTCAATCATCTCCGCTGGACAGTATGTTTTCTGAAAACACTAGTACTATAAATAGCATCGAAAGGAAAGGAGCAATCTTAAAGAGGAAATATAATAGCTTACCCGAAGAAAGTCAAGGCAGGAGCACATTGGAGAAAGTTGTTATAGTTGGTTCAGTGTTGGTGATGGCCTTTGCTGAGCTAATGAGTAATGATGAGAAGAATTAACATTTACTTGGTGATTGGTTGATTTACTTATTATAATAAGCATATTTATACATGTAACAAAACACAGATTTAAGTGATTTTGAAACTTCTGTGAAATTATTCTTTTTCAGATTGAAAAAAAATTATCCTTTCATTCGCTTAAAGCCTGTTTGATAAATTTATATGAAACTGAAAAAATGATTGCTGTCCGAAATCAAAGAATTGCAGAATTTCAATTACATTGGAGTACTTTTGAAAAACTGTTTGAGGATTGTTGACATAGTTTTTATTCTTATGTAAATTCCCTTTCCATAGAGACACCACTAAATACTAACTGATATAGTCTATCTAAATATACTTTTCTTGTTTATAATTACTATACTATAGTATACTTTATAGTATACTCATTACGGGATAATTAAAACAATATGAATGTTTGATCCATCCAAATAATACTTTTGTATATCTGGTACAGTGTTATAGTCCAATTGATTGTTTGCACCAGGCCAGACCATAAAAGTTTTATATATAAATGCCAATATAAAGTACAATCTCATCTTTTCAATGTCTTTTTTTTTCTTTTTAAAAATACACTAAAATTCTTATCTACTTTTTTTCCTAATTATACAAAAAAAATATTTACCACATATATCAATAGTAAACAATTTTAAACTCTGCAAAATACCCCTTTTCTCATCTTTTATATTCTAAAAAAAAAAAAAAAACCTCCACTGCAATATACATATGATTATATATTGGAAAAGATTGTAAGAAGATTTAATTGTACTTTACTATATAGATTGTATGATGTTTTATATGTTATTATATTATTGTACTCTATTCTGTATTGATGTATTTTGCAGTTGAGAAAAAAAATTAAAAATTTATACATGTAACAAAACACAGATTTAAGTGATTTTGAAACTTCTGTGAAATTATTCTTTTTCAGATTGAAATTAGTTTGGTTATTGTTGCATTATTAATGATTAAAAATTAATTAAAAATAATAATAACAATCATATGGTTGTTTTTTTAGATGATATATTTCAACATTTTACACGAAAGTGGCATTAAACACCATTATCCAATCCTATCAATAATTTTATTATTTACAACACTTAGCTGTATTATACAGTAAAAATAAGTAAAAGCAGTTCAGGTGAAACTTAGAAGTCCGACAGTCTTTGTTCCAATCTAATTGAAATTAGATCTCCTCACTTGCTCCCTATTTTTTATGGGTTGTTTTGTAGACGCCGTGTGGAAGCGACTACAAAACAACCGATAGAAAATAGTAGGGAGATCTAATTTTAATAAGATTGTCATTGGTCTGACAGTCAATAGTCCGAGAGTCATTAGTTCAACAACAGTCATTAGTCCAACTAACAAGTGTGTTTGACCCTATGGTCAAAATGTCCGATGATATGTCATATTTTTATTGAAAATGCATCTTCTGTATGTAGAAAAGAGGTAGTAGAGAAAAAGGCAGACAACGTGATACTTAGATAAACAACGTGTACACAGAATATTCGATCAATTACTGTCGGACAATCGAGACCACCAATAAAATATACTTCGTTTGAACAAAATTTTGGTTAATTTGGAGAAATTATTTGACATTTTTTGTTTGTTTTTGCTTGGTTCTTTTTTGTTTTGTATTTTTGTATGACAAAGGTATTTTTACTTATTTAGATAGTATTCTACAGGGCCTATGAGAGGGGGGTTCAGCCGGTGCATCGATCCAGGGCCCGGAGAGGCAAGAAAGAGCATGTGCACTCTCTGAAGGACCCCACAGCAATAGACGTTTTATTTTGGTTTTTCAATTTGGAGGAGGTATTTTCAACTATTTTTAGTTTATTTAGGGGAAAAAAAATTATGTAAAATTCACTCAGAAGTCTGGTTGTTTATCATCACTCACATTGACAATGTAACCAGAAAGGCCATCTCAGCCTGTCCGGGGCCCCAAAGCAGTATTGCTCCGACTTTTTATCCTGGAGGCCCTGGTGACTTGCGACAGGTCGGTGGTTTTCTCCGGGTCCTCCGGTTTCCTCCACCAATGAAACTGACCGCCACGAAATATTGTTGAAAGTGGCATTAAACACCATAAAACCAAACCAGTCGATTATTGGCTTATTTGAAATCCGAGACGGGTACAACCACATGACATAATTTAAAGGACAATAATATTATTTCTGGACGAACAAAGAGTACCATGGTCGGAAGAGATATTCGACTAGTGGAGCAGTTAACGTTGTAAATTGTCTTGAGAAACAATAACCTTGCTATTACCGTCATACCGTCAATAAATGTATATTATGCAGCCATACTCTCGAACACTTCAACAATGTTCAACAAAAACAATTTGTCAAATAACATCGCGGAAGTGTTATCCAGTAACATGTTAGGGTTAAGACTATGATGTTTAAATCCACTTTCAACAATATTTCAGTTGCATCGTGGCGGTCAGTTTTATTGGTGTCCAAGGAGTACCCGGAAAAAACCACCGACCTGTCACATGTCACTGACAAACATCACATATTATTAAACCTCTCTCTATATATGTATCTACGATTGGTCCGATCAGCGGTCACATGACTTTGACAATTGCGACGTTTCCTCCGACAACCCCAAAAATTCACCGTGCGAGGTAAATAATAGTATTGTCACCCTCGACAACCCCAAATTTTTTCCGCTAGGTGGCGATAACCGCAAACCGGAAATCGTCTGTTTGTGTAGAAAATATGGCAACTGCAGGTCGGTTTGCCGCTAGCTCAGATATAAGTATATAAGTATCACTTTTTGTCTATTGTCAATTTTAGACTGTTGTCATAAAGGTATCTCTTTTTGTCCGTTGTTCGGTTAATAAAACGATTATGGCCATCTTAGTCGGTGGACATTCAGAATTGTCAACTTGTGAAGGTTGACAATTCTGGGTGTCCACCTAAGAAGGCCATAATTGTATAATGTTGTATCGAGTACACCTCGCCATTAGCGGGATTCAAACTCACACCTTTAGTGGTGATATCCATGCAGTAGAGTTTGGTTGAACGGTTTAATATGATGGGTATTAGTTATATATGGTAATTTAACGAAGATTACCAGTCATTGAGTGCAAATTTCATACTAGTATACGTGTAACTATGTCATGTGTAAAATTAAAAACAAACAAACTGTTAAAACAATGTTATTTCACCACAGGCGTTAGAAATAGGGTCCCTGTAAAGTGATAAACGAAACAGAAACGAAACACAGCGAAACGAAACAAAATCTGTAAACTGAGAAACGAAACGAAACAGAATATGTAAACTGAGAAACGAAACGAAACAGAATATGTAAACTGAGAAACGAAACGAAACGAGATCATTCCTCGACGTCCGCGTCCGTTTAAGCTATATATTCGAGTATATCTAAGAAACTTTACTTTGTAATCGAAGATGTATTTTACATTTACGCTATATATTTCATTTGGCAAAAGTCGTGTACATTCCCAAATAAAAAAACCACTGCCCGATACCTTAGATATGTATAATCAACCAATTCAATTTTATCCTGATAGATGGACATATTAAAATATTAATTTGGAATTGTAAATTGACGAAATACTCCATTTGAGTTCATTAAAATGTTCGGAATGACATATATACAGCATTACTGTCATTCGTGTATATGCTAGGTGTGTGTAGATAATCACGCAAATTTGCATCATCCGAGGCAGAATTTCCTTTAAATTAGTATAGATCAGGAGAAAACGTGCCCAATCCAGGGTCAAACAAAAATATTGTTTGCATAGGGTAACCCGACCCTACCTAAAATCTAGTGCCTACAGTAGTTTTATTATTACATTTTCTCAACAAGCACTAGTAACATATTTCACACATCCACCAAGTTTGAAAATGTAATGTAACCATTCTATAATCTAATTTTATCGAAGTTATCAAAGGTAAATGTGAACAACTTGAGCTAAAAATGTGAAACGTAAACGAACGAACGCCTAGTGACGGCAAATATGAGATTATTCATTAACCTACCATAAATTCATACAGAAAACATATTGTCATATTAAAGCATTTTGAAAATATCTCAATTTTAGATTAAAAAAAAATGGAAAAGCAATCCAACACTATATGCAATGTATACCAAGTTTTTTTGTATCGCTCGACAAGATAGCAACTTTTGTGAAATCTGTATAGTTAAATACTTCAGGTACACATACATTTGGCGGGTGGTAAAGGGTTAACGTGATTTTCGTGCAAGGTGTTTGGAGTTTTTTTTATTTCACGTGTTTCATAGTAAGATTGGGGTGTTATTCACTGTATTTCGTGCAAAAAAAAATTGCTGTCACATCAAATTTGCAAAGAAGAAGTGGAGATTTGAGAACAAGGCTAAAAGTAAACTGGAAACCGGTATGCCCCCGCAGGGATTTTGTCAGAAAATATATATAGTTTGTCTGTTTGATTGAAATCAAAATCTGTTATTATGCACACCTTTAACTATATATGCCTAGAAAACATTAAAAAAAAATATATCTGGATGGACGGATGGACAGGGGTAAATTAGTATGCTCCCTTGACTTTTCGTCGCCAAAATGAGGGAAAGAAAAATCCAACAGCTAAAGACCAATGCGGAGTGGCCGATATAGATTAACTAAAACCTTAAAGGTATACCTATATTTTTCACTTTCACGTATTCGCCAACACAGATGCAATATATTTTTCCCGGGCTCGTTTGAGCGGATTTTGAAAATGTGTAAAATTAATTGATATTTTCCCATTAGGCCTACAAAAAATAATTGTGTAGCTAACATTGTGGAAAAGTTAGGTAGGGTAGGGTGGGTAGGAAATATATTTTTTTACATATTGGGCAGATGTTCTGACTTTAATAGTGCTTGTTGAGAAAATGTAATAATAAACTATAGTAGGCACTAGATTTTAGGTAGGATCGGATTACATTATACAACCTATATTTTTGTTAGACCTTAGAGAATTCATTGAGCACGTTTTCTCCTGATCTATACTAATTTAAAGGGAATTCTGCCTCGGAAGATGCAAATTTGCGTGATTATCTACACACATCTAGCATATACACGAATGACAAAAATGCTGTATATATGTCATTCCGAACTTTTTAATGAACTCAAATGGAGTATTTCGTCAATTTACAATGTCAAATTAATATTTTAATATGTCCATCTATCAGGATAAAATTGAATTGGTTGATTATACATATCTAAGGTATCGGGCAGTGTTTAGTTTTATTTGGGAATGTACACGATTTTTGCCAAATGAAATATATAGCGTAAGTGTAAAATACATCTTCGATTACAAAGTAAAGTTTCTTAGATATACTCGAACATATAGCTTAAACGGACGCGGAAGTCGAGGAATGATTAAAACAAATAAAATTAGAATTCATTGAATGATCTCGTTTCGTTTCGTTTCGTTTCTCAGTTTACAGATTTTGTTTCGTTTCGTCGTATTTCGTTTCGTTGTGTTTCGCTGTGTTTCGTTTCTCACTTTACAGGGACCCTTAGAAATATGCACTATTTAAAGTCTGTAAATTTATAAAAAAAAAAATAAAAAAATAAAAAGTACATGTATTCGAAATTTATAACAGATACTACTCATTGAGCCGTTTTTATAGAAGAGAATAGTTCGACTCTTACTCAGGTGAGCTGTACTCGATACACCATTATGTGATAAAGTTTGTCATTGACTTGAGGCAGGTCGGTGGTTTTCTCCGGGTACTCCGGTTTCTTCTACCGATAAAACTGACCGCCATGATATAACTGAAATAGTGTTGAAAATGTCGTTAAACACCATAGCTGTAACCCGAGAAGAGAATATGTTTAAATATGTCCGCCATACACTACTACAGAGGGTGTTTATATTGTATTTCTAATCCTTTCCATTTCTAATTGAATTTTCTTCGGCATTTCAAGACCTGATGAATGAAACAACGTTCGACCTCATATCTAGTCAAGCCTAACTAAAGACGATCAGATTGGTGTTTGTCATTTCTCTGTTCACTATACAGTATTAAGAAGTGGAAGAAAAGACTGGTTTGCTCGGATACAGGATAGTACATTAGAGTATAACTGTGGACTTATTTCAGTGAAATGTGTGTGTTATGGTGTTTAGCGCCACTTTCAACACTTTATCAGTTATATCGTGGTGGTCAGTTTTATTAGTGGAGGGAGCCGGAGTCACTGACAAACTTTATCACATAATGTTTTATCTAGTACACCTCGGCATAAACGGGATTCGAACTTACAACGTTAGTGGTAATACCGGTATGCACTGATTGCATAGGTAGTTGTAAATCCAACTACGATGCGATAACGACCACGACTAAGCACACAGTATTCCCTCTTTGCGGAAAATGGAGTTATCGTTCGTAATTTGAATTATCGTCCTTGGCAGTGGGTATATATCATTTCCGGTTGCAAAAGTTTTCCTGGCTGTTTTTAATAAATTGATTGAATAAATAATAAGTGCGAAAAAATATGAAATTAATTGACGTAGATTCCAAGGCAACACTTCCTAACTTAAAAAAAAAGACTGAACTTGTATAGTTTTTACGGAAATGTAATGAAAAAATCAGTGGTAACAAGAATGAGCTTGCACTCCGACAAAGATGTAGGGACGTATTTTTTAAAAAGTCGGTCAGATGACAATGAAAAAATGAGCTGCTATTGAAAGTTCAATAGAGGCTTTAACTTTTATAAAGAAAATTATATACACGACATTCCCTTTTTTTAAACTTCTATATAAAAAAGTTATTTACTTATTTAACATATTTTTCTCTGGATTTGTAACATTTTTGTACAAATAACTCCAAATCTGTATTTTCATAATACCAATGAACATGTTACATAATTAACTTTCTGAAATGTTTTGGATGATTGTCACCAGATTTTTCTGCAAAACGGAAATACTGCGCGATTTCCTTTGTACACTGAAAGCGGGAATATTTTCTTTAAAAAAGGTTTTCTCTCCTTTCATTAAAAAGCGTATTTGATTTTGTTCATTACACTCGAGAGGTCGAAGACAAGGCAAGATAAATTTGAAAGCATTTTAGAAATAATAGAATCTGTTGTTTCTTCACCATTTGTAAAAGCAGAAGCGGATTCGGTAGAATATTTTGTACTGTGTTTGAAACGGTATGTGCGTCTTCATTAGCAATGTGCGCTTATCAGATAGGTGAACACCTGCATCTAACATTTGCCCACCATCTCGACTTGTACAGTCAACAAGCAAATCCCAATTTTCGGTTTCCGTCAGAGCAGATCCCACTTTTTTCTGAATGAATAATGTCCCTCGTCTGGAATATTTTGAATAGGAAATAAAACGATCACGAACGCGGCTTTTTTCTGTTTTTAATATATCAAGAACAAGCAATCGGTCTATCGTTTAAAAAACAATGGTGTATTTGGAGATCGCACCTCTGTCCATTGAAACTTATCTGTCATATTAAAGATGTATTTTTAGACATATGCACTTCTCGACCGCTACCCATGATTTCGGATACCGTCTAAGTACTGACGACAAATAGGTTATTTTGCAATAAATGCATTTATAGTCTCATAATCTTACAGCCAAAAATGCCGTTCTGAAGCTAAGCTTAACAATGTAGACAAACAAACAAAAGGACTAATGGGATTCGAACCACCTTCTAGAACTATCCATTACATCACAAGGCAGCGCCAATACGATCATGACTACTGTGCTCCCGCATTTAGTCAAGTCAATTTATTACTTAGAGTAGTGATGGGGTAAAATGCGAATTAGTATACATAGCAGACGATTTGATTTCTCAACTGCAGATTTAAGCAAATATAAAAAAGGCTCTGATGGTTTGCTTCCGATTAAAACGACATGTGCTAAATTGCTTTATTTTTAGTGATTATGACAGCTTACGTGATGTTCGAAAAAAAACCCCCCAAAAAACCGACAGAATAGATAATATTGATAAAGAATAATATGAAATTAACAGCTTGCATGTATATTCGTGTTATGATTTCATATGTAAGGAAATATTTGTTGTGGCTTTCAAAAAATCAATACAAATCTACTGTATACACTCACAATTCTTATAATATGTAAAGAAAAAAAAACTTAATATAAATATAGCCTCCATTTTAATCACTTTAACCGAAATTAATAACGAAACACATTATGTTGCTAAAAAAATAAAAAACAAAAAACCCCCCCAAAAAACCCCAAAACAAGCCAAAACTGCTCCGATAGGATTCACACTCTCAGTGTAAATCTGCAGGGGTCGCGAAGCAGCGACTATACGATCACGGTTATGGTACAATGATCAAATTTGTAAGTTTTGTTTTCTTTTTTGTGGTATATAAGGTGTACCTGATGTAAATTGGTGTAACTCTATAATAAAGCAGACGATGCCTATATTTCATAAAATCATATTTAAGCATATACCATAAAAGGGAAAGTCTTTATATGTTACCAAAGGTAAAATGTATATGCATGTTAAAAAGGAAGTTTTGTGTTGCAAGTTTTTGATTTTTAACAATTGTAATTTTGTTTGTTTTCGTGTTTTTCTCCTTTACACTAGCATTGAAAGCACTTGTATCTGCAAAAGTTTCCATTTTTCTTTCTTAAGATCAGAGTCAAATCTTCATTTTCCCCATCCAGCTTTTTTTGGAAGGAGCGGATGCCGGCTGTCTAACTCTACGGTCATATTTCTACCCGACGTCTCTGACGTTTGGAGATGGCCAAATCCGGTAAAAACCCTAAAAAATGTTCTTTTTTTATTACAAAATCCGCAGTGGAACCAAAGAATGAATAGTCATGAATCATGTATATAACTAAAGGTAAAATATTCAATTTCTTGAATGGAGCCTGTGGGAATCTGCATTGATCTCTTGAAAAAAAGAAAACAAAACTAAATATCATGCAAAAATAGACATCTTTTTAATAGACTCCGAGCAGAAAAAATATCTTGAACATTTCAAGATTAAGATAATCCCCTGTAAAAGAAAATAAAACAAATGATTCCACTGCGAAAATCGGAATGAATTTTGCATACATCGCTATTAACGTCCGTAATTTTAACAGCAAAAGCCGATTTTCGAGAAAATGCTACATCTTTGAATATAAAACACTGAATTTATTAATTATTACGGTCATTCAGGATATGAAATAAAAATACAGATCTCATAGAATACACCGATATCGGGCGATATAAAAAGCTAAATAAAATAATTTCAATAAATCGGATTTTATTTGAATAAGAATACATAGTTTTGTCAATTTTTTAAACGTTTTGTGACGTTTACAGTTATATAACCGGAAGTGTACATACCTTCTGTCAGGAAAAGATAACTCGATTCAAGAACGATAACTCTAGTTATCGCAAATCGGGAATATCATTAGGAAGTGAAAGAATAGACTGGTTAGCTCGGATACAGGACGGCATGTCCAAGTCTACCTGTGGACTTGCTTCAGTGGAATATAAAACCAACTCAGTGTGTTGGCCCAGTACAAAGCAGACGTCGCATCATCATCATCTCATTAAATATATACAATAATATGAAACCGGCACGGCCTTGAATGCTCGCGCATCTGAAAATTATCTGGCAATTTCATCAAAAAGTGTCGAGATTTTTTGGGCCGAGATATATTGGGGACGACTTTTTTTTAGGGCCGAATCGAGTCTCATTCAATCGAGCTGTCGTTCCTTTATTCGAGTTATCGTTCCTTACGAAATCTCAAAAGTTAACTTCCGCGTAGAAACAAAAATTCTTGTCAGTATGTCAGAAGAGATTTAAAAAATTAAAAAATATCAATATAAGTAAAACAAGCTAGCAAAATGACTTTTATTACACACGGGTTCCGGGTTTAAGTGGTATCGGACGTACGAGAGAGGGTACGAGACTTCAGGATCACATTTGCGCTTTATGTTAAGAAGATCTTCATTAGTTGAGTGTGTTAGTGTGTTACCCGGAAACCGGTGTTTACAAAACGTAGAATTTTTTTTTCTTCGACAATATGTTCAACCATGTTTGTTAAAAAATCCTAAGTACACATTTTATACCATAAAGAGCTCGCTTAAGCTCGCATATTAGTAAGCGAGTCTTTCCATCGAGACACATAAATTCTATATTTACCGTAAATACACCAATATTGTATTTATCCTGCAATAGGCTAATGTGAAAAACGTTATTATGACAATGACATAATAAAGCAACAATTTATTTCAACCCATTTATTATGACTAAAAATAACCCAATTGCAGGATAAACATTATTTTTTCTCTCGCCTTGATGTGCTGAAAGCATGCTCACTTGGCATATTATGAACAGTAACTCTAAAGACAACAAGATTAAACAATATAAAACGTGTCATCATTTATGTCATTTTTTCTGTTTATTGTTGAAAAGGACAAAAGATGAGTGATGTGTAGCACTTGCCTCTTCACTTTAAATTTCACAAATATACAAGTACATTTTGCTACACCTCCCATCCGCCCAGTGCTTTTGGAAAACCTCCTGATTCAAATTGATACATCCACAATCCTCTCCTCCAGCAATATTTGGTTCACCCATGTGCCAGTCGCTAAATTGTATATTTGACTGATCTGAAACCCAAACCCATTCTACTCCAACATTAATATCATTTGCTCCGATCCAGAAGTTAGAGTACTGCAATGCTAAAAATGGAGAGAAATGAAAGAAAGAAACAACATTTACAATGTTCTGACATTTCAAAACATATTTTATAATTTAATTAAAAAATAATAAAAAATACACACACCACCTTATGCGGCCACAAATACCATTGGAATTTCGTAATTACTATAAATAGTACTAAACTAAAGCCATTGCTTAGGAAGAGTTCATTTATTTTTAGGGGGTATGTTTTCCCTCCGAGCCAGCAATTTATTGCGATTGATACAAAAATCAGATTATTTTTTCTTAGACTTGAAAAAATAGTATTTTTCTTCAAATTTTGAGAAAAAAAAATTCAACTGATGTTGTGAGTTCGAATCCCACTCTGGGCGAGGTGTACAACATTATGTGATAAAGTTTGTCAGTTACTTGCGATAGATCGGTGGTTTTCACCGGGTACTTCGGTTTCCTCCACCAATAAAACTGACCGCCACGATATAACTGAAATATTGTTGAAAGTGGCGTTAAGCACCATAGAACCAAATCAAACCAAACCGTTACTAATGGTATAATGTTTGTTTTCCATTCCTGTTGTAGTGACATACCTACGGCTGTTGATACAATCCATTGATTTTCATCTTCATTGTTTATCTTTACCATGCTCGAATTTCTGAGTTTGCAATCATCCTGAAATACATGACGAAAAACAACTACTTACCGTAAGAAGATTGGATTTTGCTTATATTTAGTATACGGGTCATTTTCAAAATACACGTACTTTTTCCTGTTCATTTTTTGGTGACATCAAATATTTTCTTTCACGTTTTTTTTTAGTCGTTTAGTTTTGCCTACATTACAATGATATATTCACATAATATGCAGTCGGGAAAACCATCATGACAAAAATTATTTCAAGATATGTTGCACCCCCTCATACCTTTCAGTCCGTGGTGTTACCAACATAAAATTATTCTTTGCAGGAAAATAAATAATTCTGTTTATGTCAAAAGTGGTTAAATATATAAAATAAAGGAAAATTATTCATAATTTAGAATATTTTCTTTGGAGTTCTATTTTTTCCCCAATATTTGAAAATGTAGTTGTGGAGTACCATTTAAGCTGCATTATGAAACAGACAAGTTTTCATAATTGTATTTTGTTTCACTTTATTTAAATAAAAGATGACTTATACATAGCAATAAAAGTCAATTTTATTCAACTATAATATAATTTATTTCAATTATGTCATTTATCCTTTTTATGAAACAATTTACATGAGGTAACACCATTGACAAGAGGTAACACCACCGATGACAAAAGTAACACCAGAGACATCTTTATGAATGTAAACATTTAATTCAAGAAAAAAACACAACTATCAATCAATATTTTTTGTTTTCTTAAATGTTTTCCAATCACTTTGGTTGATATTTGTCTTTTAATTGCGTAATAACAGAAAAGTATGTCTATTTTGATAATGACCCATACATGTAAAATGGAAAAGATTGGAGATTACCAAAGACGTAACCAGAAGTCGTAAAGAAAGACAGACACAACAATGGCCAAAAGACAAAAGGGGTAAACAATGATCTACACAACACTACACAGAAGGACAGACAATACAATGGCCAAAAGAAAAAAGGTACAAACTATGATCTGCACAACACTACACAGAAGGACAGACACAACAATGGCCAAAAGACAAAAGGGGCAAACAATGATCTACACAATACTACACAGAAGGACAGACATAACAATGGCCAAAAGACAAAAGGGGCAAACAATGATCTACACAACACTACACAGAAGGACAGACACAACAATGGCTAACAGACAAAAGGGACAAACAATGATCTACACAACACTACACAGAAGGACAGACACAACAATGGCCAAAAGACAAAAAGAGAAAACAATGATCTACACAACACTACACAGAAGGACAGACACAACAATGGCCAAAAGACAAAAAGGGCAAACAATGATCTACACAACACTACACAGAAAGACAGACACAACAATGACCAAAAGACAAAAGGGGCAAACAATGATCTACAAAACACTACACAGAAGGACAGACACAACAATGGCTAACAGACAAAAGGGGCAAACAATGATCTATAAAACTCTATACAGAAGGACAGACACAACAATGGCCAAAAGAAAAAAGGGGCAAACAATGATCTACACAACACTACACAGAAGGACAGACACAACAATGGCCAAAAGACAAAAAGAGAAAACAATGATCTACACAACACTACACAGAAGGACAGACACAACAATGACCAAAAGACAAAAAGGGCAAATAATGATCTACACAACACTACACAGAAGGACAGACACAACAATGACCAAAAGACAAAAGGGGCAAACAATGATCTACAAAACACTACACAGAAGGACAGACACAACAATGGCTAACAGACAAAAGGGGCAAACAATGATCTATAAACATTATACAGAAGGACAGACACAACAATGGCCAAAAGACAAAAAGGGCAAACAATGATCTACACAACACTACACAGAAGGATAGACACAACAATGACCAAAAGACAAAAGGGGCAAACAATGATCTACAAAACACTACACAGAAGGACAGACACAACAATGGCTAACAGACAAAAGGGGCAAACAATGATCTATAAAACACTATACAGAAGGACAGACACAACAATGGCCAAAAGAAAAAAGGGGCAAACAATGATCTACACAACACTACACAGAAGGACAGACACAACAATGGCCAAAAGATAAAAGGGACAAACAATGATCTACACAACACTACACAGAAGGACAGACACAACAATGGCCAAAAGATAAAAGGGACAAACAATGATCTACACAACACTACACAGAAGGACAGACACAACAATGGCCAACAGACAAAAGGGGCAAACAATGATGTACACAACACTACACAGAAGGACATACACAACAATGGCCAAAAGACAAAAGGGACAAATAATGATCTACAAAACACTACACAGAAGGACAGACACAACAATGGCCAAAAGACAAAAGGGGCAAACAATGATCTACAAAACACTACACAGAAGGACAGACACAACAATGGCCAAAAGATAAAAGGGACAAATAATGATCTACACAACACTACACAGAAGGACAGGCACAACAATGGCCAAAAGACAAAAGAGACAAACAATGATCTACACAACACTATACAGAAGGACAGACACAACAATGGCCAAAAAATAAAAGGGACAAACAATGATCTACACAACACTATACAGAAGGACAGACACAACAATGGCCAAAAGACAAAAGGGACAAACAATGATCTACACAATACTACACAGAAGGACAAACACATCAATGGCTAACAGACAAAAGGAGCAAACAATGATCTATAAAACACTATACAGAAGGACAGACACAACAATGACAAAAAGACAAAAGGGGCAAACAATGATCTACAAAACACTACACAGAAGGACAGACACAACAATGGCTAACAGAAAAAAGGGGCAAACAATGATCTATAAAACACTATACAGAAGGACAGACACAACAATGGCCAAAAGAAAAAAGGGGCAAACAATGATCTACACAACACTATACAGAAGGACAGACACAACAATGACAAAAAGACAAAAGGGGCAAACAATGATCTACACAACACTACACAGAAGGACAGACACAACAATGACAAAAAGACAAAAGGGGCAAACAATGATCTACAAACACTACACAGAAGGACAGACACAACAATGGCCAAAAGATAAAAGGGACAAACAATGATCTACACAACACTACACAGAAGGACAGACACAACAATGGCCAAAAGACAAAAGGGGCAAATAATGATCTACAAAACACTACACAGAAGGACAAACACAACAATGGCCAAAAGACAAAAGGGGCAAACAATGATCTAAAAAACACTACACAGAAGGACAGACACAACAATGGCCAAAAGAAAAAAGGGGCAAACAATGATCTATAAAACACTACACAGAAGGACAAACACAACAATGGCCAAAAGATAAAAGGGGCAAACAATGATCTACACAACACTACACAGAAGGACAGACAAAACAATGGCTAAAAGACAAAAGAGACAAACAATGATCTACAAAACACTACACAGAAGGACAGGCACAACAATGGCCAAAAGACAAAAGGGACAAACAATGATCTACACAACACTACACAGAAGGACAGACACAAGAATGGCCAAAAGATAAAAGGGACAAATAATGATCTACACAACACTACACAGAAGGACAGACACAACAATGGCCAAAAGATAAAAGGGGCAAACAATGATCTACACAACACTACACAGAAGGACAGGCACAACAATGGCCAAAAGATAAAAGGGACAAACAATGATCTACACAACACTATACAGAAGGACAGACACAACAATGGCCAAAAGACAAAAGGGACAAACAATGATCTACACAACACTACACAGAAGGAGAGGCACAACAATGGCCAAAAGACAAAAGGGACAAACAATGATCTACACAACACTATACAGAAGGACAGACACAACAATGGCCAAAAGATAAAAGGGACAAACAATGATCTACACAACACTATACAGAAGGACAGACACAACAATGACAAAAAGACAAAAGGGGCAAACAATGATCTACAAACACTACACAGAAGGACAGACACAACAATGGCCAAAAGATAAAAGGGACAAACAATGATCTACACAACACTACACAGAAGGACAGACACAACAATGGCCAAAAGACAAAAGGGGCAAATAATGATCTACAAAACACTACACAGAAGGACAAACACAACAATGGCCAAAAGACAAAAGGGGCAAACAATGATCTAAAAAACACTACACAGAAGGACAGACACAACAATGGCCTAAAGAAAAAAGGGGCAAACAATGATCTATAAAACACTACACAGAAGGACAGACACAACAATGGCCAAAAGATAAAAGGGGCAAACAATGATCTACACAACACTACACAGAAGGACAGACAAAACAATGGCTAAAAGACAAAAGAGACAAACAATGATCTACAAAACACTACACAGAAGGACAGGCACAACAATGGCCAAAAGACAAAAGGGACAAACAATGATCTACACAACACTACACAGAAGGACAGACACAACAATGGCTAAAAGACAAAAGGGGCAAACAATGATCTACACAACACTACACAGAAGGACAGACACAAGAAGACCAAAAGATAAAAGGGACAAACAATGATCTACACAACACTACACAGAAGGACAGACACAACAATGGCCAAAAGATAAAAGGGGCAAACAATGATCTACACAACACTACACAGAAGGACAGGCACAACAATGGCCAAAAGATAAAAGGGACAAACAATGATCTACACAACACTATACAGAAGGACAGACACAACAATGGCCAAAAGACAAAAGGGACAAACAATGATGTACACAACACTACGCAGAAGGACAGGCACAACAATGGCCAAAAGACAAAAGGGACAAACAATGATCTACACAACACTATACAGAAGGACAGACACAACAATGGCCAAAAGATAAAAGGGACAAACAATGATCTACACAACACTATACAGAAGGAGAGGCACAACAATGGCCAAAAGACAAAAGGGGCAAACAATGATCTACAAAACACTACACAGAAGGACAAACACAACAATGGCCAAAAGAAAAAAGGGGCAAACAATGATCTACAAAACACTACACAGAAGGACAGACAATACAATGGCCAAATGACAAAAGGGGCAAACAATGATCTACACAACACTACACAGAAGGACAGACACAACAATGGCCAAAAGACAAAAGGGGCAAACAATGATCTACACAACACTACACAGAAGGACAGACACAACAATGGCCAAAAGACAAAAGGGGCAAACAATGATCTACACAACACTACACAGAAGGACAGACACAACAATAGCCAAAAGACAAAAGAGACAAACAATGATCTACACAACACTATACAGAAGGACATACACAACAATGGCCAAAAGACAAAAGGGGCAAACAATGATCTACACAACACTACACAGAAGGACAGACACAACAACGGCCAAAAGACAAAAGGTACAAACAATGATCTACACAACACTACACAGAAGGACAGACACAACAATGGCCAAAAGACAAAAGAGACAAACAATGATCTACACAACACTATACAGAAGGACATACACAACAATGACAAAAAGGGCAAACAATGATCTACACAACACTATACAGAAGGACATACACAACAATGGCCAAAAGACAAAAGGGGCAAACAATGATCTACACAACACTATACAGAAGGACATACACAACAATGACAAAAAGGGACAAACAATGATCTACACAACACTATACAGAAGGACATACACAACAATGGCCAAAAGACAAAAGGGGAAACAATGATCTACACAACACTACACAGTAGGACAGACACAACAATGGCCAAAAGACAAAAGGGGCAAACAATGATCTACACAACACTACACAGAAGGACAGACACAACAATGGCCAAAAGACAAAAGGGACAAACAATAATCCACAAAACACTACACAGAAAACTAAAACTTGAGCAACACAAACCCCACAAAAACGGGGATAAACACAGGTGCTCGGATGGGTAAGCAGTTCCTGCTCAAGTAGTGTCGACCATTGTGTTACTGTTAAACTACACGGACATCCTCAAATATGTAAATCGTGTTGGACAGGACACTAAAGTACATAGTTAATACATATAATATAGAAAAACATTGATGGGAGTAAATGTGAGGAAGAAAAAAAAATGATATTAGATCTTTTGATTAATGTTTGTTTGTTTGTTTGTTTGATAATGTTTAACGCCACTTTCAACAATATTTCAGCTATATCATAGCGGTCAGTTCCATTGGTGGAGGAAACCAGAGGACCCGTAAAAAACCCACCGACCTGTCACAAGTCACTGACAAACTTTATCACATAATGTTGTACGCCTCACCCTGATCGAGATTCGAACTCACAGCATCAGTGGCGATAGGCACTGATTACATAGGTAGTTGTAAATCCAAGTACCATACGATCACGGCCACGACGACCCCTATTTTGATAAATATAGAGAGTAAAAGCTATGGTATTAAAATATAGTTTCAAAGTTTATTATGATGTAGATGAAAAAAACAAGATATTAAAAATAAAAGTTTCGATTTATATTTGTCAAACAATATAATGAATACCTGTAATAAATAAATACCTGTGGGAATTTATCGCATGGGATTATTAAAAGTATATTAAGTAAATAAGTTAATGGAACAAATTGAGTTTTAGACATCAATGCTATAAGACTACAAAAGAATAACAATTAGGATTTTTAGATATTATTTCTATTTTATTGGGAAATTAAAAATAATGTTTAATGTAAATGAAATTATATTTTTATGTCACTTTAATATTGTAATTCAATCACTTGGAAGCGTTGGACAAGGTGATATAGGCAGAATAATACAATAAAAGAAATAAATAAATAGACCGCGTTTATCGTTTGCTATAATTACATGAATATGGCGAGGTTTGGCAATATAAACCCCGACGAATTTACCTAGTTTTTTTTTTTATCTTTCATCTACAGAATGAGACGTTATGTATTAAACATATTATTGTCTTCTCTCCCCGGGAACAGTTTTCCTATAGTACTGTCTAGTGAAATATAGTGCCTGAGTCAACGCCTTCAGGCACTATATATCACCAGATAACACAGAGAACAGTTCCCTCGGGAGAAGACAATAATAGAATAATAATATTTTGTGATTAGCAAAAACTGATTTCATATACAAGGAATATGTTTTCAATTCCAAGAAGTATTTTCAGAAGAGACCAGAAACCCTTCCACAACTGATCTATAACTGATCATATATTGTAAACCATAGGCCGTCGTGACCGTGATCGTATGGTAGTTGGATTTACAACTACTTATGCAATGAGTGTCTATTACCACCGATGTTGTGAGTTCGAATCTCGATCAGTGCGAGGTGCACAACATTATGTGATAAAGTTTGTCAGTGACTTGCGACAGGTCGTTGGTTTTCTCCTGGTACACCGGTTTCCTCCACCAATAAAACTGACCGCCACGATATAACTGAAATATTGTTTAAAGTGGCGTTAAGCACCATCAAACAAACAAACAATAAACCATAGGTTATTTATTATGTTGCAAGCACAGAAGGAGTGCAAAATTGTCGTCTCTTTAGTCTCATCACAGAAAACACACAAATCAGTTTCAACTAGCCTACTTTTATGTAAAACTGTATTCGTAGGGATGGTTCTGTGGAGCAACTTGTACTAAAACATTTTCAATGCTTTATCAAAAGTACAATCATTTGATAGAGTATACACAAATTCCCAATTTACTTCCCATTAATTTCAATATATTTCCCATTTATTTTGGGAATTTATTCTGTGTATTTTTTTTAAAAATATGTTATAAAATGTTTTATATGGCTTATTACAACTTCTCATTTTTTCAAATTGTTTGATGTTAGAGCCAGTCATATACCAAGGCTTTGCTCTGTTTTAATGAGGCTTTTCGATCATCTCGGAAGGACAACTTGCTAAGCTATTGTAGAACATACATGTGTTTTCAATTTGATATTTCAAAACAAGCTCCTCCACAGACCATATGTTTTCAGCATATCATTTATGAAAAAAAATCAATTTTCTTGCCATTGTTTCTTTAAAACAACTTTTCAGTTTATTTTTATGTTTGAATTTAACCAAATGGATTGGCAGAGCACATGGGTCACATCCTTACCTTCTAATATTTTTGTCCGATTTAGGAAAATTCCCTGCAAAATGAACCGCATCGGTGTTGTAAAGGTTGGCGTGCTCGCCTCGAATGCGGTAGATCGTGGGTTCGAGCCCCGATCGGGTCAAATCATCATCATCTCATTGAAAATTAACTTGTTCTCGCCACGATATAGCTGAAAAATTGCTGAATTGGCATTAAACAACAATCATTCACTCACTCATATAACAAATTAGATTAGTGTTATGTAGAAAATCCAGGTATTGGGTATTAAATGTAATTTTTTTAACTTGTTCTCGCCATGATATAGCTGAAAATTGCTGAGTTGGTGTTAAACAACAATCACTCACTCACTCCCCTTGCAAAACGATTTAAACACAGAAAGAATATTTTCAATTCCAACTTACTAAAGCATTCAAACTTTGTCACCAACTAAATTTTCATTTTTTCAAAATTCTCTATGGATCCATGAATTCAATATGGATTTAACTTTTTAGCTGACCTGACTCAAATGGTCCCGTGAGGTATAGCCATCTGTAAACATTACCATATTAATCTTTTTCTTTGAAGCCATTGCTCCAATTAGAACCAAATTTGGTAGGAATGTTCTAACGATGGTCCTCTAAAAAGTTGTTTTTGTTGATCGGAAGTATGCAAAATAAACAACAGGCCTAAAGGTGTCAAACAGGTCTGTTATTAGGGGTTAGTGTTATTGTCTTTAACGCTATTTTAGTTATATCGTAGCAGTTTTATTAGCTGAGGAAACAGGTGTACCTCGAGAAAACCATACATGCTAAAATACATTTTGATTGGTTCTCCTAAAATGGAGAGGCATCCAATCAAAACAATTTGTTAACTAGCAAGACATACAAACTATAACGAAGTTTGTTCATCGTTTCGTAGACATAAACGGAGATATTAGTTCTAAAAAGTGTTGATAATATTATATTAAATATACATATGTTATTACCCGTGCTTGCGTCCACATCATCCTACTTGTTGAAAAGTAATAACAATGTCCTTCCCAGAATATCCAGTTCTTCCCACACTTAACTGAAGTCAGAAAAAGCACATCAAGTTTTCAAATATTATTTTTAAAAAATGCACTTCAAAATGCTCTTGAAATAACTAGAGGTAGCCAACATTAAAACAAAAATACGTATAAAAAGTTTTTTTTAAAAGAAGATATTTCTTAACTTAAAACTAAAGTCTGAATTCAAAAAGCATTTTTGCTTGCATAATTTTTCTATAATTTTCAAATTAGATTCTTTAATAACACTTTAATTACAGAACTGTTCTAACTATTTAAAGTTAGATTTTTTAAATAAAATTTTAAAATGTTGGCATAGGTTGACGACATCGTTTTATTCGATGTATGAACATTTCTTTGTGTATTATTCTCCAGTTTTATTAAATAATGATAACAATTTTGTTCTCATATTAATCAATTTTATTTGTTTCTTTTTAAGTGTCTAATACTGTCGCAAGTCACTGATAAACTTTATCACATAATGTTGTATCGAATACACCTTCCCATGAACGGGGTTCGAACTCACAACTTTCGTGGTGATAGGCACTGATTGTACAGGTAGTTGTAAAATAAAACCACCATACGATCTCTACAACGGAGGACACTTTTCCAGAGAGGAAGTTTTTACCTGATTTTAATCTTATTCTTACTTTGTTTGAAACCTCTGCTAACATAAAAATGTTACCAGTGTTGTCTTTGACCAAGGCTGTAAAATCACTAGGAGCATCACTGTTAATCTGACAAATTTTACCAACAGCCAGGTAGTTCATGGATTTACAGACGGACATCCGTGAACACAGCTCCACACATTGCACCCATCCCAAATATGTTGCTTCAAACACTGTACGTCCAACATATTTATAATTCTTCACTTTGTCAATCTTAACCATTTCACCCGAGATAGATACGTGCATGAAAATCACATAAATAATACAATAATAAGAGGTTTGAAATTTGGCGAGCATGACCGAGACGAACGATCATATAAACCGGAAATGACATATAAGTTCGGTTTGCAAGTTTATACTTTATTTGTCCTATTGTATTCGAGTATATATTTAAAACACGGATGAATAGCTGATGAATGAAAATGCAAAGAAACGATAAGACGATAAAAGCTATATTGAATTAAAAACAAATATTTACACAACAGAAATATTTCAATGAAATCCAAAAATGAGATCGCTGCAGTTTTCTATAAAATAACACAATTCGGTTATCCAAAAGTTCTTTTTAACACAATTCGGTTATCCAAAAATTCTTTTTAACACGATTCGGCTATTCAAAGTTCGTTTAACACGATTTGGTTATCCGAAAGTTCTTTTTCTGAGTACGGCACTCGCATACGTGTACTTATATAGTCGGAATCCAACTTACGTTTTGCTTTTGAATACGTACAGTATATATAATCTTACCTTAATAAAAGACAACCATATAATGTTCAAAGGATTATGACAGAAAAAAATGCTATTGGATATCCAAAATTCAAAGGTATACAATTACGATTGTCAACAAACACAAAGACTATATTGTAGATGTCACTTAAAACTGTATTTTTAATTCATTTTCGCCATTTTCGTGCTAAAATTACTATAGTATTATTGTATCAATTTTTAATAAATAGATAACCATTAAGAATTATAATGGGTCGTTTTTACACAAATCATTAAAATTCTCTTTATAAATGGGTGCACTCAAAACAGGATAGTTAGATAACATTACGTTCTAAATAGATGGGTTTATCTTTTTAATGTTTTTTTTATTTGTACATATGAAATAAATCCGATTATTTTATAGACAAGTCTGTTTTATATCTAAGGGTGTATTAGGTGCTAAGTTAATATTATACAGTTATTTCATGCCTGTTCAGGGAACTCTCAAAACTATTGTCCCTCGCATGAAATAACTGCACATAACCACAAATCCACTGAAGATGATAATGTCAGCATACCATACCATCAAAAACTTGGGGCACAACATTGTTTTGAAAGAAATACAGCATTTGACAGGAATGACGCACTGCGCATCGTTCTCGGGCATGGAACAGTTCAGATCCGGAAGTAGGGGAACAGTCAACTGTTTCACTCCGCCGGCTATTTTTAAAATTTTCTTGTAATCAGTTAAAAATATAGCATATGAAAAATATATACTATAAGTTAATAATAAAATTTGTTCACGACACGGTAGGTATCTGACATATTGCTAAAGTTGGCGTTAAACACCAACCAATCAATCAATCAATCAATCAATCAATCAATCAATCAATCAATCAATCAATCAAACGAAACACGAAACCAGTTAACAGTTTTTAAAAAGAGTGGTTTTTTTTCTCGTAGGACATATAAGAAATTTATACTCACAGAGTTTTGCGTAGTCGTATCAAAATGCATTGCGATATATCATTCTTAAATCATAAAATGAATTTGCAAACATTACAGGGGGCCCGGGTGGCTCAATGAGTTAGGTCGTTGGATCTAACAGCTCATACAAGGCTATCACCAATACGGCGTGGGTTCGCGCCCAGCTTTGTAAATAACAAAAAGGGTACACTCGACTCGCAGCCGCAAGTGATAAAGTTTACCAGTTGCTTGTCCAGGGTCGGTGGTTCTCTCCGGGTACTCCGGCTTCCTCCACCACTAAAACTGGTCGCCATGATATAGCTGAAATACTGCTGAAATTGGCGTTAAAACACCAAAAATCAATCAATCAAACATTACAGAAATATATTTGGATAAAACATGAATGGCCGAACGCTTACATCACCACTGCACACACGTGCTGTAGAAATAGAACATACATAAAAACTGTGTTTAAGTGCATCAACTGTTTGCCCAAGACACATAAAATACACAACTATCCCCTCTCCCAAGAATCGAACCTAAATAGGCGCCACATGTTTCATAAAATCGTTTCCTACTATGTAAAAGTTAGTCCGCAACACAGAAGGGGGTTTTGCAACATCATTCTTCATTAATGTAGCTGTAAGAAATAAAAGATCATTTTATGTGTCAATCAAGGATTTCAAACAATTGTATTTGTACATCGAACAAATTTGTGCGAAAACATTTGTAATTTGTTTTTGCAAACTACAAAACAATATTGGTCCAGCCATTCCCATGGCATAAATCACATGTGGATTTTGAAAAACTCTAAAAAATCTTTTGGATAACCTTAAATCAAGATCTTTCTCTCAGGTATCCTCCATCAAAACTTTTGATTTTTCTACTCTATATACCACCCTACCGCATGACAAATTAAAAACCCGCTTAAAAGAAACAATTCACAAAGCTTTCAGTCATAGAAACTATGGCTCAAAATTTGTTGTGTTAGGCTACACTTCCACATATTTTTCAAACAAAATTCAAAAAGGTAAAACATGCTACTCCGAGGAAAAAGTGATCAGTATGCTGGAGTTTCTCATCGATAACATATTTGTCTCCTTTGGAGGGACAGTTTCAGCAGGTCGTCGGCATACCAATGGGTACGGATTGTGCCCCTCTTCTAGCCAATTTATTTTTATAAATTCATGAGGCTAGAGCCTTTAATTTCACATACAGGTATATTGATGACGTTTTATCTATCAATAATTATAGATTTGCAGAATTTCTTCCATTGATATATCCTCCAGAGCTGGAAGTTAAAGAGACCACAGATACAGCTTCGTCCGCATCATTTTTGGACTTATACCTCGAATTTGACGACAGTAGTCAATTCAGTACTAACATTTATGATAAACGGGACGACTTCAATTTTAAAATCATAAATTTTCCAAATATGTGCAGCAATATACCAGCTTCTCCTGCATATGGTGTTTACATCTCGCAATTGATTCGCTATGCAAGGGCCAGTAGCAATTATTCTGATTTCCTGAAACGTCATCTTTATCTGAGAAACAGGCTACTGGACCATGGCTATAAAAAGATTCGCCTTATTCGATCTCTTAAAAAGTTTATATTCCGATACCAAGATCTTGTCGAAATATATTCTGTCTCTGCAGAAACGATGATAAACGATGGATTTTCATATAGTGAAAATGTATAAAGATAAGGAAGCCAAAAAAAAATGTCAAAAATATGTTTTTTTATCAATGTGTGACGTAAAAGTGTTTTTGACATTTACCTCACTGAAAACAGTTTTCCGGTTGTTGACTGATTTTGTCTGTTTATATACTTATGAGTTTTGACATTCTCTTTGTAAGATTGTTCGGAGTTCGGTAATTTTGTTATTATCCTTATTTAAAGGTGCAAATAAGAGAAAACAAAAAACAAAGTAAAAAAAATAAATAAAAAGAAATTAAAATAAAATAAAAAAACAAAACAAAGCAAAACAAAACAAAATACCCCCCCCCCCCCAAAAAGCAAAAAAAAAAAAGCAAAAACAACAAGAAACAAAACCCTACAAGTTCCTGATTATTCTAGGGGCCCAATTTTATTACGGGATCAAAAAGGAAGAGGAGAGAGACGTCACAATACATTGATCAGGAGGAAGCTCATTTGTCTAGCGGTTGCTGGACCGTCATTTATTTCCATAGCGTCCATTTGTCCATATTGTGCTGTCATTTGTATAGAGGAAATAAGTTATATTTGCGGATCGATTGACAAGGTGAGACTTAATGTTAAGCATTCAAAAGTATGCATAAGTATTCAAAAGTATGCATAAGTATTCAAAGTATACATAAACATTCAAAAGTATGCATAAGTATTCAAAAGTATGCACAAATATTCAAAATATGCATAAATATTCAAAAGTATGCATAGGTATTCAAAAGTATGCAGAAATATTCAAAATATGCATAAACATTCAAAAGTATGCATATGTATTCAAAAGTATGCACAAGTATTCAAAATATGCATAAACATTCAAAAGTATGCATAAGCATTCAAAAGTATGCACAAATATTCAAAATATGCATAAATATTCAAAAGTATGCATAGGTATTCAAAAGTATGCAGAAATATTCAAAATATGCATAAACATTCAAAAGTATGCATATGTATTCAAAAGTATGCACAAGTATTCAAAATATGCATAAACATTCAAAAGTATGCATAAGCATTCAAAAGTATGCATAAGTATTCAAAGGTATGCATAAGCATTCAAAAGTATGCATAATTATTCAAAAATATGCACAAGTATTCAAAGTATGCATAAACATTCAAAAGTATGCATAATCATTCAAAAATATGCATAAGTATTCAAATGCATGCATAAGTATTCAAAAATATGCACAAGTATTCAATGTATGCATAAACATTCAAAAGTATGCATAATCATTCAAAAATATGCATAAGTATTCAAATGCTTGCATAAGTATTCAAGTGCATGCATAAGTATTCAAAAGTATGCATAAGCATGGCATATAGAGTAATGTCTTTATGAAGTCTTCTAATGGATTTTTAGGCACGACTTGCATACTAATGCTATCATGTAAAGTGTTTAATAAAATGAAAACAAGAAATACCACATTGCCGGAACATTTCCAAAACCCAATAGAAAAATCGTAGAAAGAGGCAAAACCAATACCCCTAACACACAAATACGTGAACGCTCACTTCTCTGGCTTGATACAGGCACCTCAATAAAAGGTGACGGGTTTAACTAGTCTTATTGGTCCATAGGTATGAACAGAAACAAATATACACTAGATCGGTTTTGTATTAAAACCGTAGATATCTAATTTAGTGCGCGTGACGCGATTCATAAATGGCATTCATCAGGTACGCTCATAGTTAAAAGGCGTTCATTAAAATGAAAGTAAACAATACCCCGTCGTCAGAACAGTTTCACATATCAATAGGGAAATCGCGGAAACATAATATGTAAAGTCGTGACCCGAACACACATATGCATAACCGATCACTTTCTTGACTTATTACAGATATTTCCTCTCTTGACTTAATACAGGTACTTCCTCTCTTGACTTAATACAGGTACTTCCTCTCTTGACTTAATACAGGTACTTCCTCTTTTGACTTAATACAGGTACTTCCTCTCTTGACTTAATACAGGTACTTCCTCTCTTGACTTAATACAGGTACTTCCTCTCTTGACTTAATGCTGGTACTTCCTCTCTTGACTTAATACAGGTACTTCCTCTCTTGACTTAATACAGGTACTTCCTCTCTTGACTTAATACAGGTACTTCCTCTCTTGACTTCAAAGCTGCCCTCTTAGTAATATGATGCAGTCATGCATATTTTTCTACGTCTGAGTATAATGCCGACACTAACATATAACCGAGTGAACAGTGTTGTTGTATCGCTTTTATTTGATTTGATTTATTGTGCTTAACGCCATTTTCAGCAATATTTCAGCTATATCATGGCGACCAGTTTCAGTGGTGGAAGAAGCCGGAGTACCCCGAGAGACCCACCGACCATGGACAAGGAACTGGTAAACTTCAATCAATTGCGGCTGCGAGTCGAGTCCACATTTTTGTAATTTACAAAGCCGGGCGCGAACCGACGCCGTATGTTGTATCGAACGCTGAACCCTAATCTTAAATTCTATACATAATATACATGTTGTATGTATTCTTTGTGACACAATATTTGTCATATGTATAATACTAGTTGAATAAAAGAAAGCCGATACCTTAACCATCATTAAAATGTTAGATAGTAGACAAAGCCATCTACATATATAATAGGGTTTGGGATTTGGGTTTTGGTGTTTAGTATGTTGATAAAGAGAGTTTGAAGATACCAAAGGGATAATCAGAATCCGTAAATCGAAGGACAGACAATGCAATGGCCAAAAGGACAAACAGTGATCTACAAAACATTACACATGAAACAAAATATCGAGTAACACGAACCCCACTAAAAACCGGGGAGGGGGAGGTGAACTCGGGTAACTTCGGAAAGGTAAGCATTTCCTGCTCTACTATTGGCACCAGTCGTGATAAGATAGCATAGAACCGTATATATTTTTTTATTCACTGTAAGTCATTGCAATATGACAGTTATAGTCAGTATGTGATTATTGCTTAACCGGCAATTTTCAGCTATATCATGGCGAGAACAAGTTACATTTGATGAGATGACGATGATGATGATGTCCGTTTTGTACTAGACCAACACGCTTAGTTGGGTTTTTATAGTGCTAGTTCACGGAAACAACAATCCGCGCTAAGACATATTGCTGCACATGGAGACATTATTCTGATTCTGAGCCAAACAGTATTTGCTCTTACACTTCAACGTTGTATGTTCAGTCTTTGGTGTGACCGACCGTGAAGATGGAACCCACGACCTACGTGCACTCGATGTAAGCACTCTAACAATTTCACCAACAACACAGTTTTATGATGGTTATGAAAATAGTTAACTGCTACGTAGTTTTTTCAGTACAATATTGCTATTCCTTCCAAAAAGTATTTATATATATACAAAATTATATATATACGTCTGAAAATTAAACCAAACAGTATTAGAATTAGATTTTTGAGCTGTCAAATTTTTGTTCTTCCCTCGACGGGATTTGAACTCACACCATTGATACACTGCAGCACCATTCGCTTAGCCTTACGTCCAGCGCCCTAGACCACTCGACCACATCCACTCCCTATATATATATAGTCAACATACTAAATAAGAAGAAGAGATTGAAGACACCAAAAGGGCAATCAGAATCCGTAAATTGAAGAAGGACAGACAACACAAGGGCCAAAAGAAAAAGGGCAACAGGACAAACAATGAACTCCGAAACATTATACAGAAAACTAAAGATCGAGCAACCAGAATCTCACTAAAAACCAGGTGTGAGCTCATGTGCTTTGGAAGAGTGATCAGTTCCTGCTCCACTAGCGGCACCCGTCGTGTTACTTTTGTGCATGACGATGTAATTGACTTCAATATTAATATACTGTTTTATGTCTGTCAACTTCGACAAACACAGACTGTGTGATGCAAATGTAGACATAGCTTACTGTGCTTTCAGCAATTGATTTTGATTGTGGAGTATATGAAGGAAGGTGGGGATATCATCCAGACCCTGACAACTATAAAGTCTTCATACAATGTGATTGGGGGATACCGAAAAAGATGCCATGTTCAAAGGGAACTATCTGGTCTCAGAAAGTCTTGACCTGCATACACGGAACATGTTAACTGAAATAAGTACATGCAAAGTATAGATATTTTAAGTAAAGTTTGAAGGTGCCACCAAAAGACAAGGTAATCAGAGGAGGTAAATCAATGAAGGCCGCACAACACATTGACAACAAGAAAAAAGGACGGATAGATAAACAATGGTCGCAACAAATCTACGTAGAGATTGAGGAACACGAACCCCACTAATATCGGGGGTGAATGCAAATGCTCCAGAAGGGTAAGTAGTTGTACCCGTCTTGCTTCCCTTGTTACAAATCAGGTGATAAGTCATGAAAGATGAAAGAAGGGCATACAGAACATATCCATGGTCATATGCAACACAGATATTCCGATAACAGTTATCCAATTCATAGTGGCGACTTCAACTTTAACTTGGATCATTGGCTCAGTATCTTCCTTCTTAGTAGTCAACCCTCCATCTAGACAATGCTGATTGGAAGCACAAGCTCTGAAATATCATATCATCTGAAAGATATATGGTCCATATCCATGTGCTGCTGGAATTTTGCAACATATAAATAAAGGTAATAACAAAATTACCGAACTCCGAACAATCTTACAAAGGGAAAGTCAAAACTCATAATTATATAAACAGACAAAATCAGTCAACAACCGGAAAACTGTGAAAACCGTAATGACCCTGACTTGGTACAGGCATTTCTAAAGAAATGGTGGGTTGAATCAGATTTTAAGGCGCCAAACCTCCCGCTCTCATTACGGTTCAAAGGTTCCGGCTGTCACTGTAACAGTATTTAAATACAGGAACAAAATAGGTAAAATAGTTGTCAAAGCAGTACCATATTCGGTGACGTAAATGTCAAAAATATTTTTACGTCACACATTGACAAAAAAAATTCTTGACATATTTGACTCTTTATCTTTATACATTTTCACTATATGAAAATGCATCGCTTATAATTTTTTCTGCAGAGACGGAATATATTTCGACAAGATATTGGTATCGGAATATAAACTTTTTAAGAGATCGAATAAGGCGAATCTTTTTATAGCCCTGGTCCAGTAGCCTGTTTCTCAGATGAAGATGACGTTTCAGGAAATCAGAATAATTGCTACTGCCCCTTGCATAGCGAATCAATTGCGAGATGTAAACACCATATGCAGGAGAAGCTGGTATATTGCTGCACATATTTGGAAAATTTATGATTTTAAAATTGAAGTCGTCCCGCTTATCATAAATTTTAGTACTGAGTTGACCACTGTCGTCAAATTCGAGGTACAAGTCCAAAAATGATGCGGACGAAGCTGTATCGGTGGTCTCTTTAACTTCCAGCTCTGGAGGATATATCAATGGAAGAAATTCTGCAAATCTAGAATTATTGATAGATAAAACGTCATCAATATACCTGTATGTGAAATTAAAGGCTCTAGCCTCATGAATCTTCTTATCTTTTACAAGCTTTTGAAGAAACTCCGACTCATATGAGTATAAAAATAAATCGGCTAGAAGAGGGGCACAATTCGTACCCATTGGTATGCCGACCACCTGCTGAAACAGTGTCCCTCCAAAGGAGACAAATATGTTATCGATGAGGAACTCCAGCATACTGAACACTTGTTCCTCGGAGTAGCATGTTTTACCTTTATGAATTTTGTTTGAAAAATATGTGGAATTGTAGCCTAACACAACAAATTTTGAGCCATAGTTTCTATGACTAAAAGCTTTATGAATTGTTTCTTTTAAGCGGGTTTTTAATTTGTCATGCGGTAGGGTGGTATATAGAGTTGAAAAATCAAAGGTTTTGATGGAGGATACCTGAGAGAAAGATCTTGATTTCAGGTTATCCAAAAGATCTTTAGAGTTTTTCAAAATCCACATGTGATTTATGCCACTACGCGAGTAAACAGTTTCACAATATTTCTGTTGTCCCTCTTTTACTGCAGACAGAATCTTTGTTAGGTGAATAGACAATTCTTTCGTCGAACAAGTTGATGATCCCGCTATGTACCTTTCTTTGTATGGTGTCTTATGGAGTTTAGGTATCCAATATAAATAGGGTAAATCCTCAGACTTTTTACCAGAGGGAATGTTTAAAGAGGTCATGAATGATCTGTGGTTAGCTAGGATTTCATCTTTGTCGAACGAAGTTGGTTTGTATGTGGTATTACTAGAGGTGTTGCTATTTATACCTAATTCCTTGATTAGGCATTCGAAGTAATATGATTTACATACAAACACGATATTGTTGGAAGCCTTGTCCGCAGGAACGATAACATATTTGTCATGAAGAGAGGAAAGACACTTAACAGCTTCTTGGTCTTTAAATACAGACTTAGGTCGACTATTAACACAATTTTTGAGTTTGTGAATCCGACCTTGTACTAGAGACCTAATTGTTCTAACCCAGTCTGACAAGGACTCTAACTCAGGATCTTGGTCTACTTCTCTCTTTATCCACCTTCTGGCATAATCTTCAACAGCATCCATAATTATCTTGAAATTATGTTTCCAATTGATGTGTTGAGGTTCTCTGAATTTAGGACCATGAGAAATCACCTTTCGGAGACTCTCATGTTGAATGATATTCAGATCACCAGTGATTACATGTCCAGATGGGTTGTATTGAAAAGGAGAGTGGGAGCAGTCACAAGTCAGAGGGTTCTTAAGGTACTCTTCTATGTTAATATCGTGCAATGCTTCTTTGTAGTTGAAAATTTTACGGCCAATGCTGTTAGTGTAACTATAGGAGACAATGGGAACAGATTGATTTTAGAAATATGGTGGAATTTCTTTTACGACCTCTTTTCTATTAAGAATGTTGCTGATGTTAATAGCATCGATTCCTTTGTTAGCAAACGGAATATGGAGGAATTTTCTGTTGTTATCATGAAGAGGTTCAGATCGAACTGGTTTAAAAAGACGAAAGGACGCCACGTCACATATAATACTAGACAATCTGTACTTAGGAGAAAAAGGATCTACGCCTCCTTTGTCAAGTCCAAAATCCCTAAGATCTTTGAGGTAGTTTACAGGTAGTGAAAATAAGATTGTACGAATATGATGAATTCCAAGAGGTTTCTGTATATTAGAAAGTAAATCATTAAAAGTATCTTGTAACGTTCTTGGTTTAGAGGACTTTTTAACATTAGGATGTTGAATTCTTTTATGACCATGGCTACGTTTAGTTCTTGGAATAGTATTAAAAAGGCTCATCACGTTGATTTCGTTGCATCCAGGACTTGACAAATTTCCCACTCCTTTGATGTTATCATTGCAACCGTAAGGCATTGCAGTGCCTAATTCTTTTATCCAGAACAACTCTATCGGTGCGGTAAGGTGTACTAAGAATAGGACTGTTTGTATGATGGTAAATCTTCTCGATGATTCGAACTTTCATCGTCAAACAGCGGTCATGACCCGGTTGATTGAAATGATTATACAAAATCCTGTATTTGGGATCTTTTGCATCATATCGATGTTGGTTCATCCTACTTCGCAATGTTTGACGAGTTTCACCAACATACAAAAGTCCACAGAGTGTACATTCTATGCCGTAAATGACATTTTTAGTAGAACAGTCCAGAGGTTCAAACGATTTGGTGTAGTACGTTTTTCCAGTTAAATTACTTGTAAATTCAGGAGAAGTTATTAGCATGACGCATGTTTTACAAGTATTATTTTTGTCAGTTTTTATTTTGCAAGTAGTAATGCATGGAGAAGAGTCACAAGTACCTGGAGATTTAAGACAGTCCGAAATATTAATAGAACAAGATTTTAAAATTCGATACGAATCTGAAGTTTTGAAATAATAATTACCCTCTGGCTGAACGTAAGACAAATCGGGGGTATCCCGTAGGATATTCCGTGGAACGCATATATCATTTGCTACCCTGTTCCGTGTAGTAGCAAATGAGGACCTTGTTAACCCGGGTGACGTCCTAGCCGGTATGTTGTCGTTAATTTCGTTATTCATAATTGCTTAAGTGAAGCTACCAAGTTGCAATGACCTCGGGGAAAACAAATTCCACCAGCAGTGACATTGGGCATGGTTATAGTAAATAAAGGTAATAACAAAATTACCGAACTCCGAACAATCTTACAAAGGGAAAGTCAAAACTCATAATTATATAAACAGACAAAATCAGTCAACAACCGGAAAACTGTGAAAACCGTAATGACCCTGACTTGGTACAGACATTTCTAAAGAAATGGTGGGTTGAATCAGATTTTAAGGCGCCAAACCTCCCGCTCTCATTACGGTTCAAAGGTTCCGGCTGTCACTGTAACAGTATTTAAATACAGGAACAAAATAGGTAAAATAGTTGTCAAAGCAGTACCATATTCGGTGACGTAAATGTCAAAAATATTTTTACGTCACACATTGACAAAAAAAATTCTTGACATATTTGACTCTTTATCTTTATACATTTTCACTATATGAAAATGCATCGCTTATAATTTTTTCTGCAGAGACGGAATATATTTCGACAAGATATTGGTATCGGAATATAAACTTTTTAAGAGATCGAATAAGGCGAATCTTTTCATAGCCCTGGTCCAGTAGCCTGTTTCTCAGATGAAGATGACGTTTCAGGAAATCAGAATAATTGCTACTGCCCCTTGCATAGCGAATCAATTGCGAGATGTAAACACCATATGCAGGAGAAGCTGGTATATTGCTGCACATATTTGGAAAATTTATGATTTTAAAATTGAAGTCGTCCCGCTTATCATAAATTTTAGTACTGAGTTGACCACTGTCGTCAAATTCGAGGTATAAGTCCAAAAATGATGCGGACGAAGCTGTATCGGTGGTCTCTTTAACTTCCAGCTCTGGAGGATATATCAATGGAAGAAATTCTGCAAATCTAGAATTATTGATAGATAAAACGTCATCAATATACCTGTATGTGAAATTAAAGGCTCTAGCCTCATGAATCTTCTTATCTTTTACAAGCTTTTGAAGAAACTCCGACTCATATGAGTATAAAAATAAATCGGCTAGAAGAGGGAGAATTCACAATGGGAAAATGGAGATCATCTAATTTGTCTTAACGTTTCGCTTTTAACTGGATCTTGCTATCATTTCCTATGTATATGTCAAGGTGCACAACAGATTTAGCTGTATCTGCAGTGTATTTTATTACAATGGCATATATGTTATCGACATAGTTTGTTGTTTTATACACAAAGAAAAAGGTTAAGCACCCCCATGTTTCTTTGAAATGACAAATAATACGACAAGTATCACGAGATTACTGACCAGATAATCTCAAGAACGCAATGGTGACCTGTTAGGACATTACATTGGCTGTAAGAAACCACAAAAAACCCAGGAAAAATGTTAACTTAAGGTGGTACCATACACTTCAGGTAAAATTTGATCTGCTCTTTTTTTTTCTAATTTTTTTGGAAGTGTGTTTGAATATATCCACTGTAATAAATATCAAAATTTTAACAAATTCCAACTAACAACTTCAGAGCTATAAATTCACTAGCCACATATCAGCTTTTGTCTCTGTGGTTTTGATCACCGAGATGCTTGAAATCTGCATACAAACATCATATGATCAAAACGTTCAACTGATTTTAAAGAGAGTTATCTCCCTGTAGTGTATGGTACCCCCTTAATGAATATTTAATCACAATATCACAAGGCCAGTTTTTGCAGTAAAACATGTCCATTTTAAGTATTGACCTTCACAGTTCAAAAAGCACGACAAGATTGTCATTTTACTTTGCTTGACGACATGTATTGTTCAAAGTTCAGTACCGGGTGTAACCCCCACGTGCTTGGATGACGGCCTCAATCCTGCGTCTCATCCCTCCAGTTAGACATCGGATGTCCTGTTGTGATAGCTGCTGCCATTCCCGATGCAATGCTGCTTAAAACTGACGAATGTTTTGCACAGGAGGTTCCCGAGCCTGTAAACGACGGCCTAACATGTCCCATATATGCTTTATGGGATTCAAATCCGGGCTCATGGCTGGCCAAGGAACAGAAGTCACGGCTTCGCTTTGGAGGTAGGCGGTTACTCCTCTTGAACGATGAAGCCTGGCGTTGTCATCCATATACACAGGCCTTGTAGCTAATGGGTGGTTGACGAAATGGGGGACAGCAACTGGTTGCAAGACGTCTCTGATGTACTGATCACCAGTTAGGTTGCCTTGTATGGTGACTAAATCCAGCTTGCAGTCATAAGAGATACACCCCCAAACAATTACTGAGCCTCCACCGTAAGGGACAGTTGGCTGGATGTTCCTTGGGGTATAGGCTGTATTTTTGTGTCTCCAAACCCTCATCCGACCGTCGGTTACATGAAGCAGAAACCGGCTCTCGTCTGACCAATGGATCTTGCTCCATGTCCTTAAATTTCAACCACGTCGTGCTAACCACCATGCCAAACGTGTTCGTCGATGTCGGTCTGCCAACAGTGGACGTTTAATGACTCTCCTTGACTTAAGTCCCGCTGATTTCAGATGGTTTCTAACTATTCTTGTTGACAGACGTCTATTGGGCAGCCAGTGTTGTTTGAGTACGGGACTGGTTGCAAATGGCACCCGTCTAACTAAACGCTGCAATGCCCTGTCGTCACGATCAGATGTTACCCGTGATCTGCCGGATCTTGGCATGTCTTTCACATTGTTGGTGTATATGTGTTTTCTCACCAGTCGGCTGACTACAGCATAGTGGTAGCCCATCTGACGTCCAATAGCTTTGAAGGACATCCCTGTTGTATACATGCCGATTATTTGCCATCTTTGTGCTACTGATATTCGCCTTCGTACCATGCTTACTGAGAATGAATAAATTTTTTAAAACACCGGACTTAAATACCCAAATTCGAAGCGTGAACATACTGAATTTTGAGTAATGCGTGAGAGGCATTGTTCACGTGCATGACTAGTCGATATTAGACATAATGGTCACACCTGTGTGAGCACATCTTTTTAATGGAACATTGTTCTTGCTATAATCAATATAAATATTAGAATCTAAACTTAGTGTAACTTATTATGTTTTAATATATCAGGAGGTGCTTAAACTTTTTCTTTGTGTATATATGTAATCATTTAAATCTAATACAAATATACCTTGTAATTTTGAATTCAATCTGAATAGTACATTTACATCAGGTAGGGCAAATGAACATCTGTTAATCATTAAATGCATTATAATGTAACTGAAACACTAAAACACGAAAACTGTATAAAGCGAATGCATTTTAATGTTCTAAGTCGATATCAGTAAATATTTTGTCAGTTCTATCGTAGAGAACACTATATCACTGTGATCTCTTTAACGTCACTGGCGAAAATTTGCGATACTTCATTTTATTATGTCTGCAACGAGTGTTGCTGGATATCATAATATTTGTCGTTCATGATATGCGTCGTCACCATTACTATTTGATGTTTGTATCTGGATTAACTTTATCGAGACTCCATACTATTATATGTACCATGAAGACATGAAACGCACAGATTAGACCAATCTAAAAAAAGATGTTCCAGTTAAAAGGGTGATTTGGACAAACACACACAAAATAAAATAAATATAGTTATTTGTTTAAAGCTACACACAATATGTACTTTGATACAACATCATATTATAATTGTCTTTTTAATTTTGTTTACAGATAAAAAGACACATAGACGATTTCTGAAAATTAAAATTTATGCATTATCACAGTTTTTTGTATATTATTTGAAAGGTCCTCTTTGTGTAGATACATGTATTATCATGGTAATTTTACACTAAAACGGGCCAAACTCATCATGATCAGTTAATTACACAAATATATTACTTCAAGGCCATACTCCACCCAATAATATACATAGACGGCAAAGGTAAATTGAACAAATCCCTTACTATACATTTAAAAACAAGAATACAGTTAGCAACTTTAAAGATATGAACTGTAACAAACATGAAATTAAAAACTGTTTCTCCACATGCCTTGAAAACCATACAAAATACATGTGATTCCTTTCTGGATGTCATTGATAGAAGGTTGCTGCTAACAAGGAAGCTACTGAACTAAGGGTTCCTTTTGGCGAAGATGAAGTCATCACTTCGAAAGTTGTACGGCCGCCACCATGACTTAGTTAACTGTTATAAAATAGCTGTCACAAATGACCACGGATATGTTCCACTTATCGTCAGCACTACCCGATCCTTTCCTCATTCATTACTTTGTAACTACGTGTAGAGTAACACGACGTGTGTCGCTACTAGAGCAGGAACTGTTTAACCTTCCGGGGCACATGAGTTCACCCGCGGGTTTAGTGGGGTTCATGTTGCTCGATCTTTAGTTTTCTGTGTAGTGTGTTGTGCTTTTTCTTTTGGCCATTGTGTTGTCTGTTCTTTTTCGATTTACGAATTCTGATTACACCTTTGGTATCTTCAAACTCGTCTTTACCAAAACTAAATTCAGACATTTGTTCAATGTTTCTGGTTATGGAACTCCTGTTATTTTATTGTTTGTCTTTATTATAGAAATATCCCTCTTTTGGAATGTCGATCTACCGCACTCGACGCGAGCACACTACTGGTAACAATTACAACAATTACACCACCGATGCGATTGACTAGGGTTATGGCGTTTAACGCCACTTTCAAAAATATTTCAGTTATATCGTTGTGGTCAGTTTTATTGGTGGAGGAAACTGGAGTAACCGCAGAAAACTACTGACCTGCAGCAAGTCACTGACAAATTTTATCACAAAATGTTGTATCGAGTGCACCTCGCCTGGAGTGGGATTCGAACTGACAACTTTAGTAGTGATAGGCGCTGATTGCACAGTCAGTTGTAAATCCAACTATCATACGATGACGACCACGTCAGACTTTTTATCTTTAGTCCAGAGATTATTGTGTGATTCTATCTACCAAAATATTTCATTGCAGTTAAAAAAAAACATCTTAGAAAGCTTCCATTTTCATTTTTATTATCTTTCGCCAATATCAGTTGCGCATAGTTTCTTTGAGTAGATCATGGAAATATTCTCTAGTACATGTACAGATTGTGTTATATTACATAAGTCAGCCATGACAACAGGTAATACGTATATTCCCTTGATTTTAGCTGTATTCATGACGGGAAAAAGCTTACAAACAATAATACATGTTGGTATAGAAAAAAGATGGATTTGGAGTGGGGTCCATCGGCGGATGTTTTGATCTTCACAAGTAAAGTGGTATATAGTGAATAGGGCCACAAAAAGATGCATTATAACATTCCACCTACGATCACACTGAGCAAGATATTGATCGTAAGGAACTGCTATAAAATGTCTTTAACGTGCATGGAGCGTGACATTATCCAAACACGAGTTACTCATTTACAACTTGGTTGTGATCGTATGGTAGTTAGATTTACAACTACCTGTGTAATCAGTTCCTATTACCACTAAAGTTGTGAGTTCGAATCCCGCTCATGGCGAGGTGTACTCAATACAACATTATGTGATAAACCTTGTCAGTAACTTGCGGTGGGCCAATTGTTTTCTCCAGGTAGTGTATTTTCCTCCACCAAGAAAACTGACTGCCAAGATATAACTGAAATATAGTTGAAAGTGGCGTTAAACACCATAACCTTAACCCTCATTTACGTCCAGTCCCAAAACCGTGTTGTATGCTTAGTTCGTTCCGCACAAATAGCGGACACTACTTTTAGAGGGATTGTATCCGACAGTGAAGAAACTATGGCTTATTAATATTCCCCATGATTCCATTTAGAAGTTTAAATTAAAGAGAAAGTAATATATTCTATTTAAACAAAATTTAGTATGCATTAACATGTACTAATTAGTCAATGACTGCCGGATGTTTAAACAGATGTAACAATATATCTATTACATTGTGACCTATATAACATAGGTTTCAGCGATATTAATAGCAGGAAATAATTATTTTTTAAAGTTTTTCTGTGCTTATTTCAGGATATAGGATTAACAGGTCATGTCACCTTAATATGACAGATATCATGTTAAATTCACAAGAGGAGGGCTACTAGTATCTCCTGGTTGTGTGTTATCCTCGTTAATTAAATAGATAAAGAATTAAATAATTAAATTGAGCACACTTTTGACGTACTATTTCAAATCCACATGTCCAGTGTACATCGGATTCTGAATATTATCAAATGGTAAAAAAAATAATAGAATTTTATATTTTGATTATTTTGGGAATACGGTTTCAGACTGATATTCCGGTATTGCTTTATAAGCACTGGTTTTGGAATATCACAAGTATACCCAGTCCCCTTCAGTGCACCGAAGGAATCTCGTGGTGGGAGAATAGAACTGTAGTTATGATATGCGGACTTCACTTAATGCATTTTGCAACTAAGAATGGAAAAAAGTCAAAACCCTTTTAACTAAAACAAAACAACAAAAACAATCAAAAAACAAACAAACAAACAAACAAACAAACAAACAAAACAAAACAAAACAAAATAATAAAAAAACAAAGACAAAAACTTTTGACTATGGGAAAGAAGTATATTCGCCTCTGGATTCGCATTCTCGTATGTATCTACGGGAACACAGTTGTGGATCAAGAGGCCATGCAAATTAAGGCTGCTTGAAAAGATCTTTCTAAATATTGTATTCTTTATGTAAACCAGGGTCCTGTCGTGATACAGACACAAACATATACCGAGGTTTAACTTTATCATAAATACGAGCAAAACGAACTAGCCGACAAATGTCATTGACATAATATGGGGTCAATAGAACAGGGAAAAATTGCGGTAGGGAAATATAGAAAGAAAAATCGCCTCATTTTTCGTAAACGCGTGTGCTAAAATAAATCTGTCTTTTTTCTTAGTGTATTTTCATAATTCCTCTAATATGACCACAGTGGCTTGGTACCATTGGTAAATAAATAGCAAGTCAAATGAAACTCGCAGGATCCAGATATATAACAAGTCAAGTGATACTGGCAGGGTCCCTATTTATAACAAGTCAAGTGAAGCTGGCAAGGGGTCCCTATTTATAACAAGTCAAGTGAAACTGGCAGGGTCCCTATTTATGAACAGTCAAAGAAACTGGTAGGGTCCCTATTTTAACAAGTCACTTGAAACTGGCAGGGTCCCTATTTGCAACAAGTCAAGGAAACTGGCAGGGTTTTTATGTAATACAAGTCAAGTGATATTGACAGGGGGTCCCTATTTATAACAAGTCAAGTGATATTGACAGGGGGGTCCCTATTTACATGTATAACTAGTCAAGTGAAACTGGCAGGGTCCCTATTTTAACAAGTCAAGTGAAACTGGCAGGGTCCCTATTTATGAACAGTCAATGAAACTTGCAGGGTCCCTATTTATAACAGGTCAAGGAAACTGGCAGGGTTTTTATTTATAACAAGTCAAGTGATATTGACAGGTGGGTCCCTATTTACATGTATAACAAGTCAAGTGAAACGGGCAGGGTCCCTATTCATAACAAGATAAGTGAAACTGGTAGGGTCCCTCTTTATAGCAAGTCAAGTGAAACTGGCAGGGTCCCTATTTATAACAAGATAAGTGAAGCTGGAAGGGTCTCTGTTAATAGCAATTCAAGTGAAACTGGTAGGGTCCCTATTGATAACAAGTCAAGTGAAACTGGTAGGGTCCCTATTTTAACAAGTCAATTGAAACTGTCAGGGTCCCTATTGATAACAAGTCAAGTGAAATTGGCAGGGTCCCTATTTTAACAAGTCAATTGAAACTTGCAGGGTCCCTATTTATAAAAGGTCAAGTGAAACTGTCAGGGTCCCAATTTATAACAAGTCAAGTGAAACTGGCCAAGTCCTGATATATAAAAAGCAAAGTGACACGAACAAATTAAAATAAGGAAAAAGAGATGAAATAATAAAGAAATAAAGATTTTTTTTAAATCAAATATGTAAACAGAAAGTTAAAAAGGGGGGGGGGGGGGGAGGTGTGTTAATTCCGTCCCACGAGCACCTATGCTTAAATACAGAAAACGATTAACTGTACAAAATATTTCGACACCTATACTCGGATTGACTTTTATTATTGTGAGCAATTTCACAAACAAACATACTTGCACACAGTATATTAATAAACCACTATTTCGAGATACAACATACAGAAGTCATGTTTTCCATTTAATGAAGTTTTTGGTGCATGAAACCGGAGTACCAGGAGAAAACCAGTGATTTGTGGATAATCCCTTATAAACATTACAATTTTTCTATCATGTAGACCTCACCAGGGAGTAAAGCGTAAATCGAACTCACAATGTTAGTTGTTATATGCCATTGTTGGGATTGGTGGATATAATTCCAACTACAATACGATCGCAGTCATTACGGCCACTCAGACAATGAATAGGCTGAGCTACGATATACAGAACAAATCGTTAACTAACTGCTCCATGTAGGATTCTCATGAATTATTATAACGAAAAGACAATTAGAAATTCTCCATGTAGTATTTACAATGCATTTTTTTTTACAAATGAAATGAAAAACCAAAACACCACACTGTCGGAGCAGTTCCAAAATTCAACAGAAAAATCACAGAAAGAGACAAACTAATTTACTCCTGAAAAAAAGACAAATAGAATATTGGAAGCATGTAAATAGACAATATACTTTCTCAATAAAACAAGACTAGATCGTGTGTAATACTCAGCTGTCCTAACTGTTTATGTGTACATAATTGTGTATACAGTATAAGGCTTGTTTTCTCTTTCAGGTAGAACATGAGGAATCCGTCAACACATCTGCAGCTTAAGGACAAATATTGCGTGCAGTTACTTGACGTGTTAAAAATAATATAGATTTTCATATATTTTTTGAACAAATATTGTTATTAAGCATTTTAATTTTTCAATTTTATAAGTAGGTTTACAAACTGTGATATACAAGGTATCGGATTTCCATTAGTCAGACATAACAAAGATGTTTTTGTGGTCTTATACTGGACGTCTTTGTGAACAAGTGACGAATACGAAATCATATTGTCTTATCTTTTCATGTTGAAATATCACATACGAAATCATATTGTCTTAGCTTTTCATGTTGAAATATCACATACGAAATCATTTTGTCTTAGCTTTTCATGTTGAAATATCACATACGAAATCATATTGTCTTAGCTTTTCATGTTGAAATATCACATGCGAAATCATATTGTCTTAGTTTTTCATGTTGAAATAACATGTTAACCAATATAACGATTATCTGCATGGTACCAAGTCTTGTTTGTTGTTTAGACCGCATAACAATTGCTCGCTTAAGTAACTTGTTAACACACCACTCGATTTGACACAGACAACTGCCACATTATACACATAACATAGTATAATAATAATAATCGTTATTCACCAAAGTCAAATCAACTATAGGTATACAGCATGAAATATACATAACATATGCATAGAAATAAAAGAAGTGTGTTTGATTAAAATTATAACATATCAGATCTTAATTTTAGTGTCCAAAATATAAATTTACCTAAATTACATAGCACTTTCAAATTATTTGAACTCATTATTTGAATATATTTATACACAAAATGATAATCACTGATGCATTACATCCTTATTTTGTCTAATTACTGTACGTTATGATGTTATTAATTTCTATTTTTTGTGTTTAATCTTTAATATTCGATAATAAACAGACAATGCATGTACATGCATGTCTTATTTTCGTTTAGAAGTTTAGATATATGGAAGTAATTGTATCTTTAGTTTCTATTAAAATATCGAGACAAAGGTATAATGCAGGTCTAAAGAAATAGTAGAAAAACATATTCCGGATATAGATATAATAAAACCAGTTAAACAATATTAAAAGATAATAAAAATTGGATAAAATGGATGGTGAGATTAAGTAATTATAAATAACCTCACACACGTACGTCAAGACTACAGTAATGAAGCAATTAAGATTTCCATGAATTAATACACTTGTCGTAAGCACTTCCAGATCCTTTTCCCATTCATGACTTTTTTTGTTCACCGGGTTTGTAACTAGAGTGCCACTAGTGGAGTAGGAACTGCTTATCCTTCCGGAGCACACGAGTTCACCATCAGCTTTTTGTAGGTTTCGTGTTGCTCGATCTTTAGTTTTCTGTGTAATGTTTTGTAGATCGCTGTTTTAACTTTTTTCCGTTTTCTTTTGGCCATTGGGTTGTCTGTCCTTGTTCGATTTACGGATTCAAGTGTAAACTTATGTGTATGGTGTATATATATTTTTATATAAATCCTCTCTGAAGTTCGACCATTATTATTTTACAACTGATGGGTCACTGTGCTTGTTATATAGCATACATTCGAATGCAACTATTACTATGTCAATGGTATGATTAAATTTTGATTTGTTTGTTTCATAAAATGTTGTCATCTTCCAATCAATGTAATCAATCCATAATCATTGTATTAAATTCTTTGTTGATTGTTCTGCCCGAAAGGGCTTCTTAATTGGAAATAAAAATATTTGTTTTTGTATTTGTATTTGATTACCCCTTTGGTATCTTCAGACTCTTCTTAGCTTGCCTGTTAAACATTTTGACTTTGAGCGTACCTGATGAAGGTTATTCCAGAAACGCGTCTTGCGCACTAAGTTCTATATCCACGGTTTTATTACACCACACATACTAATATCGTCAACGCGGAGCATAAACAATTTGAGGACGTAAAAGGTGACTATTTTTTTTTTTTTAAATATTGAAATATTAAGTGAAAATCCCATACACGTTTGTTCAACCTTAGTTTGGGTACAGTCCTATGCAATTTGGATTCTGTCGTCTTAACAAATCGTGACGTTTTTGTAAAGTAACACGTTTGCCCACATGTAGCTTCTTTATTTCGCACACACTTTCACCAGGCTTGGTCAAGCGACAAAGCAGTCATATGTTTTGCCACCGTTTGAATTCAAACATCCTAGTCTATAGTGTATTATGCGAGATATTGAAGACACAAGGGTGATAGGGAATGGGTATTTCTGACGACGGAGCAGAAAGTTATTGAATAGACGAAGCAAAGTCTATAATAAACTAACGCAGAGTAAAAGTATATTCTAATACGACATACTTCATTGACCAACTAAACAGTCCGATATATTTTACTTCCTACATGCGTATTGTCGGACAAATTATGGACATTCCTAAATTATTTTATGAATTTTATAAAGGACCGTTGTGGATACACACACTTTAAAATCTGATTCAACCCACCATTTCTTTAGAAATGCCTGTACCAAGTCAGGGTCATTACGGTTTTCACAGTTTTCCGGTTGTTGACTGATTTTGTCTGTTTATATACTTATGAGTTTTGACTTTCCCTTTGTCAGATTGTTCGGAGTTCGGTAATTTTGTTATTACCCTTATTGAAGTGTGAATTGTTACTTTGCATATTCATTTTTTTTCTGGAAAAAATATTGAAAATAACCACCTATCGACTTTGACTTGGTAAATTGTATTTTTCCGGTGACGTAGTCTCTGATGATCGCTGGTGACGATTTATTAGCATTTTACCTGTTTTTGGAGCTAGAATCAAAATGCCATCAAATTGGAAAACACAAGTAATTTAATTTCAACGCTATCTATTTATCTATGTAGAAAAAAAAAGAAGAGAACTGTAAGCATTAAAGGCTAGTATTTTTGCTACGACATTCATTTCCATTTCTTACTTCCACTTAAAAAAATTAAGATTTTCCTATTAGAAACGAAATAATTGATTGAAGCCGCAGTTTGTATGTAGTTTTTGAACATTATTTATGTTGTATTTTAATCACTCGCTATCGCTTGGGATATTTTTTTTAAAAGAAAATAATTATATCACTTCCGTTTTTCATTGAAATGTTACAATATGATTGGTTATGAAGTGGTCACATGATTATAAAAGAGATTTATCACATATTTATAAGTAATAACGTCAATTTTGCCCATACGTAAACACCGGAAGTGTCACAGCGATATCTGCCATCGGGGCAAAACTCTGATAACACAATATCAAGCCTCTCGTGAGCCCCATGACGTCACTTCCGCCCAACTGTCAGATCAAAGTCATTTGGAAAATGTCGACGTTCAGCGAGGAAAGATTTGTTGGCGTTTCGGAAGCAGAACCCTCAACCGATATCGATCACTCATATCCATAAGTTTGGTGTCTGTGTGGGAAGCTAATTTTGTTCTTTTTAATTCAATGTTGAAATTTGTGATAAATAGATTAATGCATGCCTTTTTCCATATCAGGACTGTTATCATCCCTCGACCGATATCGACCCTCGGGCTAAAGCCCTCTGGCCGATATCGGACTATCGGGATGATAACAGTCTTGATATGGAAAAGGGAATGCATTAATCTATAAGTTTCACATCCCAATAAAACTCAAACTCGAACTTGCACGTGCCTCCATGACGACGTCAGATGTAAACAATCGATGGCGTAGTAATTTCCAACAGCAAATAATCTAACGCAAATAAAATTCACAACGAAAAATTCAACTATATTAAATTTTGGTGTGATTTAAATGTAATTATAAGATTTGAATGCATTTTTTTGTAGTTTTATAGGCGTGTAAAAGCGGTAGCACGCTTCATACAAAACTACAAAAAATGCATTTCTTAAATAATATTATCCATATTAAAGTTACATACATTTTGTGGCTTCCATGAATTATTTCTTAAGTTTACTCACATAAAAAAACAAACATCAAATCGTAAAAACCTTACAGCTAAAATACTGAGAGACCTACTACAAATTTGCATTTTAGTGATCGGATATTCAAGATAGTCGGTGTAACACAGCATTTTGACCCCATGTAAAATATTGACCAAAGTAATTTTTTTCTATCTAGAAAATTGAGACCGAAGCCATGAAAATTTTGATTTTCCATTCAAATTTGAATCTAAACGGGACAAAATTCTACGATATAAAATTATATTTCAGTATATCTTATTGAATAAAGAGGGCTCTGATTTTCAAGAGGTAGAATGGGTAGTGAAGATAGCCAGTGACAATGGCAACATTGGACACACAAGACACAAAACGAAAACAAACAAACAAACATAAAAATACAACACAATACAGAAAACTCAAAAGATGAACATTACGGACCCCAACACAAACGTGGTGAGTCCAGATGATCGCGAAGGGTAAGCAGTTCCTGCCTCTTATATATATTGTACAGAAGTGACTGCTTTGCCGTCTGGTACCACCCTAATTGTATGGAGTATGTTCAATCACTAGAGGTCAGGCGGCATGACTACCGTTTATAGTGGTAGCATCTCCATGCTTTGGGATATTTTCTGAATTATTCAACTACATGATCACGACTCGCAATTTCAAATTCTTTATTTCATTTGCATGACCACATCATTTCACTAAGCGGGTAGGTTTGGGCCCATTAAACTAGCTTAACCTCCACACCTTTTATTGAAGCTGCTGTACCAAGCCAGGAAAGTGATCTGTCATGTATTTGTGTGTTAGGATATCGATATTTTATATTGGAATTATTGCGACAGTGTGGTATTACTTTGTTTTTCATTTTATTTATTCATTTCCATAGCTACAGTACAAGTTGGCAATTAACTTTGACTTCAACATTTACCAGTGACAACACAGATTTGTTTATAGGAGCAACCATAGCTACAGTACAAGCTGGCAATTAACTTTGACTTCAACATTTACCAGTGACAATACAGATTTGTTTATAGGAGCAACCATAGCTACAGTACAAGCTGGCAATTAACTTTGACTTCAACATTTACCAGTGACAATACAGATTTGTTTATAGGAGCAACCATAGCTATAGTGCAAGCTGGCAATTAACTTTGACTTCAACATTTACCAGTGACAATACAGATTTGTTTATAGGAGCAACTATTGCTATAGTACAAGCTGGCAATTAACCTTGACTTCAACATTTACCAGTGACAATACAGATTTGTTTATAGGAGCAACCATAGCTACAGTACAAGCTGGCAATTAACTTTGACTTCAACATTTACCAGTGACAATACAGATTTGTTTATAGGAGCAACCATAGCTACAGTACAAACTGGCAATTAACTTTGACTTCAACATTTATCAGTGACAATACAGATTTGTTTATAGGAGCAACCATAGCTACAGTACAAGCTGGCAATTAACTTTGACTTCAACATTTACCAGTGACAATACAGATTTGTTTATAGGAGCAACCATAGCTATAGTACAAGCTGGCAATTAACTTTGACTTCAACCTTTAACAGTGACAATACAGATTTGTTTATAGGAACAACCATAGCTATAGTACAAGTTGGCAATTAACTTTGACTTCAACATTTACCAGTGACAATACAGATTTGTTTATAGGAGCAACCATAGCTATAGTACAAGCTGGCAATTAACTTTGACTTCAACATTTACCAGTGACAATACAGATTTGTTTATAGGAGCAACCATAGCTATAGTACAAGCTGGCAATTAACTTTGACTTCAACATTTACCAGTGACAATACAGATTTGTTTATAGGAGCAACCATAGCTATAGTACAAGCTGGCAATTAACTTTGACTTCAACATTTACCAGTGACAATACAGATTTGTTTATAGGAGCAACCATAGCTATAGTGCAAGCTGGAAATTAACTTTGACTTCAACATTTACCAGTGACAATACAGATTTGTTTATAGGAGCAACCATAGCTATAGTACAAGCTGGCAATTAACTTTGACTTCAACATTTACCAGTGACAATACAGATTTGTTTATAGGAGCAACCATAGCTATAGTACAAGCTGGCAATTAACTTTGACTTCAACATTTACCAGTGACAATACAGATTTGTTTATAGGAGCAACCATAGCTATAGTACAAGCTGGCAATTAACTTTGACTTCAACATTTACCAGTGACAATACAGATTTGTTTATAGGAGCAACCATAGCTATAGTACAAGTTGGCAATTAACTTTGACTTCAACATTTACCAGTGACAATACAGATTTGTTTATAGGAGCAACCATAGCTATAGTACAAGCTGGCAATTAACTTTGACTTCAACATTTACCAGTGACAATACAGATTTGTTTATAGGAGCAACCATAGCTATAGTACAAGTTGGCAATTAACTTTGACTTCAACATTTACCAGTGACAATACAGATTTGTTTAAAGGAGCAACCATAGCTCTAGTACAAGCTGGCAATTAACTTTGACTTCAACATTTACCAGTGACAATACAGATTTGTTTATAGGAGCAACCATAGCTATAGTACAAGCTGGCCATTAACTTTGACTTCAACATTTACCAGTGACAATACAGATTTGTTTATAGGAGCAACCATAGCTATAGTACAAGTTGGCAATTAACTTTGACTTCAACATTTACCAGTGACAATACAGATTTGTTTATAGGAGCAACCATAGCTATAGTACAAGCTGGCAATTAACTTTGACTTCAACATTCACCAGTGACAATACAGATTTGTTTATAGGAGCAACCATAGCTATAGTACAAGCTGGCAATTAACTTTGACTTCAACATTTACCAGTGACAATACAGATTTGTTTATAGGAGCAACCATAGCTATAGTACAAGCTGGCAATTAACTTTGACTTCAACATTTACCAATGACAATACAGATTTGTTTATAGGAGCAACCATAGCTATTGTACAAGCTGGCAATTAACTTTGACTTCAACATTTACCAGTGACAATACAGATTTGTTTATAGGAGCAACCATAGCTATAGTACAAGCTGGCAATTAACTTTGACTTCAACATTTACCAGTGACAATACAGATTTGTGTATAGGAGCAACCATAGTTATAGTACAAGCTGGCAATTAACTTTGACTTCAACATTTACCAGTGACAATACAGATTTGTTTATAGGAGCAACCATAGCTATAGTACAAGTTGGCAATTAACTTTGACTTCAACATTTACCAGTGACAATACAGATTTGTTTATAGGAGCAACCATAGCTATAGTACAAGTTGGCAATTAACTTTGACTTCAACATTTACCAGTGACAATACAGATTTGTTTATAGGAGCATCCATAGCTATAGTACAAGCTGGCAATTAACTTTGACTTCAACATTTACCAGTGACAATACAGATTTGTTTATAGGAGCAACCATAGCTATAGTACAAGCTGGCAATTAACTTTGACTTCAACATTTACCAGTGACAATACAGATTTGTTTATAGGAGCAACCATAGCTATAGTACAAGCTGGCAATTAACTTTGACTTCAACATTTACCAGTGACAATACAGATTTGTTTATAGGAGCAACCATAGCTATAGTACAAGCTGGCAATTAACTTTGACTTCAACATTTACCAGTGACAATACAGATTTGTTTATAGGAGCAACCATAGCTATAGTACAAGTTGGCAATTAACTTTGACTTCTACATTTACCAGTGACAATACATATTTGTTTATATGAGCAACCATAGCTATAGTACAAGTTGGCAATTAACTTTGACTTCAACATTTACCTGTGACAATACAGATTTGTTTATAGAGGCAACCATAGCTATAGTACAAGCTAGCAATTAACTTTGACTTCAACATTTACCAGTGACAATACAGATTTGTTTATAGGAGCAACCATAGCTATAGTACAAGCTGGCAATTAACTTTGACTTCAACATTTACCAGTGACAATACAGATTTGTTTATAGGAGCAACCATAGCTATAGTACAAGCTGGCCATTAACTTTGACTTCAACATTTACCAGTGACAATACAGATTTGTTTATAGGAGCAACCATAGCTATAGTACAAGTTGGCAATTAACTTTGACTTCAACATTTACCAGTGACAATACAGATTTGTTTATAGGAGCAACCATAGCTATAGTACAAGCTGGCAATTAACTTTGACTTCAACATTCACCAGTGACAATACAGATTTGTTTATAGGAGCAACCATAGCTATAGTACAAGCTGGCAATTAACTTTGACTTCAACATTTACCAGTGACAATACAGATTTGTTTATAGGAGCAACCATAGCTCTAGTACAAGCTGGCAATTAACTTTGACTTCAACATTTACCAGTGACAATACAGATTTGTTTATAGGAGCAACTATAGCTATTGTACAAGCTGGCAATTAACTTTGACTTCAACATTTACCAGTGACAATACAGATTTGTTTATAGGAGCAACCATAGCTATAGTACAAGTTGGCAATTAACTTTGACTTCAACATTTACCAGTGACAATACAGATTTGTTTATAGGAGCAACCATAGTTATAGTACAAGCTGGCAATTAACTTTGACTTCAACATTTACCAGTGACAATACAGATTTGTTTATAGGAGCAACCATAGCTATAGTACAAGTTGGCAATTAACTTTGACTTCAACATTTACCAGTGACAATACAGATTTGTTTATAGGAGCAACCATAGCTATAGTACAAGTTGGCAATTAACTTTGACTTCAACATTTACCAGTGACAATACAGATTTGTTTATAGGAGCATCCATAGCTATAGTACAAGCTGGCAATTAACTTTGACTTCAACATTTACCAGTGACAATACAGATTTGTTTATAGGAGCAACCATAGCTATAGTACAAGCTGGCAATTAACTTTGACTTCAACATTTACCAGTTACAATACAGATTTGTTTATAGGAGCAACCATAGCTATAGTACAAGCTGGCAATTAACTTTGACTTCAACATTTACCAGTGACAATACAGATTTGTTTATAGGAGCAACCATAGCTATAGTACAAGCTGGCAATTAACTTTGACTTCAACATTTACCAGTGACAATACAGATTTGTTTATAGGAGCAACCATAGCTATAGTACAAGTTGGCAATTAACTTTGACTTCTACATTTACCAGTGACAATACATATTTGTTTATATGAGCAACCATAGCTATAGTACAAGTTGGCAATTAACTTTGACTTCAACATTTACCAGTGACAATACAGATTTGTTTATAGAGGCAACCATAGCTATAGTACAAGCTAGCAATTAACTTTGACTTCAACATTCACCAGTGACAATACAGATTTGTTTATAGGAGCAACCATAGCTATAGTACAAGCTGGCAATTAACTTTGACTTCAACATTTACCAGTGACAATACAGATTTGTTTATAGGATCAACCATAGCTATAGTACAAGTTGGCAATTAACTTTGACTTCAACATTTACCAGTGACAATACAGATTTGTTTATAGGAGCAACCATAGCTATAGTACAAGTTGGCAATTAACTTTGACTTCAACATTTACCAGTGACAATACAGATTTGTTTATAGGAGCAACCATAGCTATAGTACAAGTTGGCAATTAACTTTGACTTCAACATTTACCAGTGACAATACAGATTTGTTTATAGGAGCAACCATAGCTATAGTACAAGCTGGCAATTAACTTTGACTTCAACATTCACCAGTGACAATACAGATTTGTTTATAGGAGCAACCATAGCTATAGTACAAGCTGGCAATTAACTTTGACTTCAACATTTACCAGTGACAATACAGATTTGTTTATAGGAGCAACCATAGCTATAGTACAAGCTGGCAATTAACTTTGACTTCAACATTTACCAGTGACAATACAGATTTGTTTATAGGAGCAACTATAGCTATTGTACAAGCTGGCAATTAACTTTGACTTCAACATTTACCAGTGACAATACAGATTTGTTTATAGGAGCAACCATACCTATAGTACAAGTTGGCAATTAACTTTGACTTCAACATTTACCAGTGACAATACAGATTTGTTTATAGGAGCAACCATAGTTATAGTACAAGCTGGCAATTAACTTTGACTTCAACATTTACCAGTGACAATACAGATTTGTTTATAGGAGCAACCATAGCTATAGTACAAGTTGGCAATTAACTTTGACTTCAACATTTACCAGTGACAATACAGATTTGTTTATAGGAGCAACCATAGCTATAGTACAAGTTGGCAATTAACTTTGACTTCAACATTTACCAGTGACAATACAGATTTGTTTATAGGAGCATCCATAGCTATAGTACAAGCTGGCAATTAACTTTGACTTCAACATTTACCAGTGACAATACAGATTTGTTTATAGGAGCAACCATAGCTATAGTACAAGCTGGCAATTAACTTTGACTTCAACATTTACCAGTTACAATACAGATTTGTTTATAGGAGCAACCATAGCTATAGTACAAGCTGGCAATTAACTTTGACTTCAACATTTACCAGTGACAATACAGATTTGTTTATAGGAGCAACCATAGCTATAGTACAAGCTGGCAATTAACTTTGACTTCAACATTTACCAGTGACAATACAGATTTGTTTATAGGAGCAACCATAGCTATAGTACAAGTTGGCAATTAACTTTGACTTCTACATTTACCAGTGACAATACATATTTGTTTATATGAGCAACCATAGCTATAGTACAAGTTGGCAATTAACTTTGACTTCAACATTTACCTGTGACAATACAGATTTGTTTATAGAGGCAACCATAGCTATAGTACAAGCTAGCAATTAACTTTGACTTCAACATTCACCAGTGACAATACAGATTTGTTTATAGGAGCAACCATAGCTATAGTACAAGCTGGCAATTAACTTTGACTTCAACATTTACCAGTGACAATACAGATTTGTTTATAGGATCAACCATAGCTATAGTACAAGTTGGCAATTAACTTTGACTTCAACATTTACCAGTGACAATACAGATTTGTTTATAGGAGCAACCATAGCTATAGTACAAGTTGGCAATTAACTTTGACTTCAACATTTACCAGTGACAATACAGATTTGTTTATAGGAGCAACCATAGCTATAGTACAAGTTGGCAATTAACTTTGACTTCAACATTTACCAGTGACAATACAGATTTGTTTATAGGATCAACCATAGCTATAGTACAAGTTGGCAATTAACTTTGACTTCAACATTTACCAGTGACAATACAGATTTGTTTATAGGAGCAACCATAGCTATAGTACAAGTTGGCAATTAACTTTGACTTCAACATTTACCAGTGACAATACAGATGTGTTTATAGGAGCAATATGCAGAACCTCAATTTCAAAGCTTCTTTAAAAATAATAGATTCAATTTACTTCACTGCAATTTCACTACTGTCTCAAATTCACTCAGTGCATCACTCTGTGCATTAGCATTTGTTTTGTGAGTTTTAATATTGTTTCTGTAGGGAAAAACTAAAGCGATCATATTTTTCAATCATTTCCATTACAGGATGAAATATTTTACTTTTCACTTAGTAATGCAGATTCTGAAAACATTTATCTAAATATATTCATTCGTTTCACGTGCAGCACAAGTCAACATATTGTAACGGGCTAGGCGGTTAACTCTAGTATATATACTACTACTACCGGGTAATTTGCTGTCACCACCGATGTTAAAGTACAACGGAAACTACTCTAGATTTGACCCATAAATCTAGGAAATTAGCCTGAGACTTGAAACCAAAGTCTCAGAAAAGTTGGGTTAATACCACAGAACCAGATAAAACTATACCATATACCGACGGGATATTATCAAGCCAATTTAGTATGGACCACGTGTTTAATTTACGAATTATAGAACACAGCACTAATATACAACCGGACAAAAGGGGGAAGTCTACAATAACTTTCCAGTGCTCTAGTCTGGCAATAAAATTACACTCTGCCTCTCTTGTATCAGCGGAAACCACACTGACAGCAATCGAGTAGAGAGATCTATCGGGAACAATACTCAGACTATCGCACGGGATGGCCTATCAGATAATCAAAAAGGCTCTTGTGTGGACAAAACATGAGATACAATTATCTTACGAGATAGAAAATAGGATAATCGCAGGGTACTCAGGAAAAACCGTGAAATTAACACAACTTGGAAGGGGGGATTTTACTTAGTATCGACAAGTAAGATAATAAATTTGGTTCAGAATATTTTATATATTAGATATGAATAGTTATATGTGTAATTCACAATAATACAGATACAGTAAATATTATCAACCAGTGTTCAACCATTTATTGTGTTTTCAGAAACTACCAAAAATATACTTAATCTTCAATAAAATATAAGATACTTAATATTCAATAAAAATATAAAATACTTTGGTGTACTGTTTGTTTATCTTGTCTACGAACTTGTGATTTATACACTAGTCTTCTCTGACCGATCTACGATAACATAGTCGAATGTCAGGATGGTTTAGTAATTTATTAAACCAAGTTTACTTTAAGTATTTAACCAATTACTATATAATTGTCTTAAATGAAATTTACGCTAACCAGTTTATGAACACATAAACTGAACTGTCAGCGGGTCCTACTCACGAACATAACAGAAATAATTTCACTGACCAGCTTTGATTCTCAAAAGTTGAATGTCAGGATGGTTTAGTATTTTATTAAACCAAGTTTACTTTAAGTATTTAACCAATTACTATATAATTGTCTTAAATGAAATTTACGCTAACCAGTTTATGAACACATAAACTGAACTGTCAGCGGGTCCTACTCACGAAACAAAACAAAAATAATTACACTGACCAACTTTGATTCTCAAAAGTTGAATGTCAGGAAATTCGTATGTCCAACCTAACAAAACCTATTTAACAACAAAACCTAATTTAACAAATGCAAACTACAGGTGCGGGTGGGCATGGCATGGCATGTATTTATTTATTTATTTAATATGAACGAAAGCTTAGAAAAAAAAGATAAATTTAGCCCTGACCTATCTAGAAACACTAGCAGAAATGTCAGTGAAAGTCCGAAAATATTCCCTATAAATAAATAACAAGCTCTGATTTCGATCTACAAGTTATCCTAATATGATGTCTATAAAACGGAACACACGATATTACTCAACAACTCTATATTTAGCGCAAGTGCAGTACACAACAAATCTGGCTGTTCCATGTGACTCCCGCTGTGAAATTACCGTGACGACCGAGTGTAAACAAACAAAACACCGGCATATAGCGTATTTTTAAAGTCCTTAAAATAAAAATTCCTCCTTCAGTTATAAATAAATATTCTGTAACTAAGTATTTTTTTATCATTTGTTTTGAAAATTTACATTTGGGGATCCCCAGTACGCACACATACATTCCATTGATATGTGTCGGCCATGAATAACAAAATGCACTAACCTTGTTTTCCTACGGATACATTGATAACTAGACGGTGATGTAATTAAGTTACTGATATTTTCCAATTTGATGGCATTTTAAATTTTGCTACTCAAACAAGTAAAATGCTCACAAAATCGTAAAATAAATCAGTAACCAGCTTGTGTCAATCAGCGTCCCTTGTAAACAACGTCACAGGATTTTTATGTCAACAATACAAGCTTTTTTTTTTCATTGGCATTTATTTTTTTTTATTTTATATCTAACAATAATTAACAACTGTTCAAGTGTTCGATATTATGTTTGACAACTCCGCTCCGCCATCTTGTTAGCACTCGAAATGATGAACGAATGAACTCCGAATTTTTTTAAAATATTTTTACGCAGGAATTGTTCAATCGAATCTATGTTGGAAAATACACAATAAATATGTTTTTCATGTTAACATCCATATCTTTGTTTTAAAATATCTCGTTCAAATACAAATAATTTAAAATCAATTCAAAATTTCCGAAGGAGGTAAATGGAACAGCCACCAAATGCCGTGTGTATACAGTTCACGAATGGTTAAAAATTACCGTATTTGTCCTATTAGAATCGAAATAATTCATGGCAGGCATAGAGTTGTGCAAATTTACACATGGGCTGGGCCTTTATATTCTTAGATTTTACCATGAGCTATCGCTCGGGGTAAAATTCGAATATAAAGGCCCAGCCCATGTGTAAATTTGCACAACTCTATGCCTGCCATGAATTATTTCTTAAATCACTTATAGAACGTAGAAAAATGAAATAATTAATTATCCTTGCTAAAATAAATTTAAACCGAACTCCACTAGAACACTAGCGAAAATGTCCGGTAAAAGAAAATGCCAAATAAAATAATATTCCGTCAAAAGGAATATTCTGTTAACAAAAAAATCTACAATAATTTATCGTAAAGTTCGCAAATAATCATTTACTTGACTAACCTATCAAAAGAATAAATTGGCAACTCAAAATCGTCTGCTTTGTTCAACCTTCAAATGAGAAAAGACCAAGAGCAGAAGACGCTACTCCTATTTATGCCCAAAAATCCTGCCGGGATAACTGCCGGTATGACGACATTTTATTCCCAACCAAATCCCGGCAATGCACTCGCCAGTGAAAATAAATCCCGGCAGCCATAAAATACAAAGTATTTACATAAACAAAATATTGTTTCATACTTAAACATCAATACTCTATAATATTCATAAGTTTTCTTTCACACTTTAATAAACAGTTTCTTAGTTTGACTACACATTTTAATACAAATTCTTACGTCGACATTTGTATTTTCCCGCTAGGTAAGTTAAAAGAATGATACATCATGGGATTCTTCACATATGACCTATATTTACAATAACAACAATAACTGGTGTCAATACACAAAAATGTGTACGACGAAAAATACAACACTTTACGCCTTCGAGCCTGGTTGAACACTGATGAATACATTATAATTACATAACAATAATCCCGAAAGTTGGAAATACAATTTATTACGTCTATTCAAGACAAAATACACAAGAAATTTAGAACAGGTGCCCGTGTGGCAAATCAGCTGATCTTTAGTTTTTATTAAAAAATATTAGTTCCTGTATTTTGATGGGTAAAATCCCTTTTGTCACATTTATATATCAACGGAAGTTCCTTTTTTCCTCTAGCAACAGAAGATACACAAAAATGGTATTGACTTTAAAAATAGGCACTGATGGGCGTTGCATAGCTTGCAATAGTATACTCGGAAGTGGGTAGGGAGGAATTTGTGGTCGTTGTTGGGTAAATTGGTTATATCGTGAAAACTGGAGGTTCAGTTAACGAAATTGTATCGCTTACATGACCATGTATAAATTCTTATCGATAACATTTGAAAATTCCAGTTCTGTTTTCATCATTTGTAAAAATAAAATAAAAAGCTCTGTCTGAAGTGCACGACTCCAAATATCATGAAAAATCCAATGAATATTATATGATATCTTTATGCCAGCTAAATTATTTATTAACGGTGTTGAAATAAAAATAAAAAGTTTTATCTTTAATATTATATCTTTATTTTTCTTTGAACTGTATTTCAAGCTGTAATCAACATTGTAAAGGGCATTTTGCAAGAAAATCTTTGTTTCCTTGATTAACCTGGTTATTTCACATTTTGTTTCCTTGATTAACCTGGTTATTTCACATTTTGATGCCAAAGCTAGATATTTTAAAAGAAAGCATCGTATAAGATACCGATTAGTTAGAATTTTTGTGACTATCGCTAGTCGCATAAACACATTGCGGTTATGGGGTTACGGTTATGGTGTTTAACGCCACTTTCAACAATATTTAAGTTATATCGTGACAGTCGTGAAATTTTATCAGTATCGCGTTCAACTCGAACAACTAGCTCAATTTATTGTGTTTTCTTTGTTCGTATTTGGATTAAACAGGGTTGTATCAACTTTTTTCCTGGCAAATATATTGCACGTTTTGGTTTTTCAATTTCCGTGCTAGCAAATACATTTCACGTTTGGGTTTTCAATTTTTGCGCTCGAAAATATATTGCACGTTTTGACTTTCAACTTTTATTGACGAATTATAAGTCTTGGAAATACACTACATGTCACGTTCATTCTATTTATTCTTGCATATTAAAACTGTTTTTAACATCCATATTGATTTTGGAAGGTAATCAGATTCACATGCAATTAATATGCATTTCTTGTTTAAATTATATATGGATTAAATCTTTGATGTACAAAAATTATAAGCACGTCCACAAGTAATATTAATAGACAGGTTAAAAATATCAGAATACATATGTACTATGATTAATATACATTGTATATTTATAAATTAAATTCCAATAGATAATAGCTGATTATTTTATTAGAAATAGGTTGGTTTTTGTTTATGGTGCTTAACGCCACTTTCAACAATATTTCAATTATATCGTGGCGGTCAGTTTTATTGGTGGATGAAACCGAGGTAACCGGAGAAAACCACCGTCCTGTCGCAAGTCACTGACAAACTTTTATCACATAATATTGTATCGAGTACACTTCGCCATGAACGGAGTTCGAACTCACAACTTTAGTGGTGTTAGGCACTGATTGCATAGGTAGTTGTATATCCAACTACCATACGATCACGACCACGACAACCCCAATTAGAAATAAGAAAAATGCGCTTGTTTGTAAAATTCTACAACAAATAATCAACATTTATATATCAAGTACTGATAACATCACCTGTATGTGTTATATTATAGAACATTTACATTCAGTTTTTCAGAAAAAAATATAGAAAGTAAAGATTTGGATGTAAATGAATATGAGAGATTATCCAACATTACGCTTTGATGCAAATTAAAGTTAACAACGGAACAGTGCTTTTATTGCTGTTCTACACTCCACAGTCGCAGTATGGTATTCAGCAATGAGATTTACTCATACTCTAAGATGAGTGTTAAACGATCCTCTATCCTACAGTTTAGAGGTATTCGGACTGACATCCCGATATTTCCACACTAACTTGAAAAAAGCCAGCGAATGGATTAATTGCAGAAGAAATAAATTTATATCATTAATTATAATAAAGTTTAAATTTTTTTTCAGCAGAATATTTGGAGAAATAAAAAAAATGTTTTGGCACATCTTAATAATACCTGAATACAATTTTGTAGTACCTATAATATTGCTTGATCAGATTCATATCTGTATATTGTGTTTTAGCTTGCAATATCATTTTAACCTCATCAGTGGTGTAATGATTCGAGCGCTCGCCTGAATGGCGGTAGATCGTGGGTTCGAACCCCTATTGGGTCAAATCAAAGACTATGAAATTGGTATTTGCTTCTCCTCTAAGCACGTAGTATTACGGCTCGTAATCAGGATAATGTGTCTGTCTGGAGCGACATGTCTACCTGCGGTCTGTTGTTTCAGTGAGCTAACACAATCAATATGCAACTAAGAAGTGTTGGTCTTGTACAAAGCGAACTTCATCATCGCCATCATCATCATCTCATTGAAATGAAACTTGTTTTCGTCATGAAAAATTGGCCACTTGGCGGCAACAATCTATCCCTGTAATTTTAGAAGATGGCATACTTCTATGTACATTATTTCTGGTATACAATCACATTTTTAACTCCTCTATTTTCTTTGAAGATTATTTCTGATATGCTGTTTAGCGTCTTTATTATCAGAAGGGAACAATAACATGAGAGGGGGATGAAACATGGGTTAGATAATATTATTTAGGATGTGAAAACAATCCGACTGAAATCATAGCAATCGTATTACGAAAAACAACACAAAACAGGAAAAACAATCGCGGTTCTTGTTGTTAATGTACAAATATCAATTTCGTCACACAATAACACAAAATACATAAGATGTTTAATACATTTTAGTGTTAAAGTGAACAGAACATATTCATTTATAAAATAATGATTGAGTAACCCGTAGTAAATAAAACAAAACATCATTTAGTTGGATGAAAGTACTGTAAAAGTATTAGTAGGAAAGGATATGGATGTAATTGAACATGAGAGACTATCCAATATTACACTTGAAACAAAATAAATTAAGGGAACATGAGAGACTATCCAATATTACACTTGAAACAAAATAAAGTAAGGGAACATGAGAGACTATCCAATATTACACTTGAAGCACAATAAAGTAAATGAACATGAGAGACTATCCAATATTACACTTGAAACAAAATAAAGTAAGGGAACATGAGAGACTATCCAATATTACACTTGAAGCACAATAAAGTAAATGAACATGAGAGACTATCCAATATTACACTTGAAACAAAATAAAGTAAGGGAACATGAGAGACTATCCAATATTACACTTGAAGCACAATAAAGTAAATGAACATGAGAGACTATCCAATATTACACTTGAAACAAAAGAAAGTAAGGGAACATGAGAGACTATCCAATATTACACTTGAAGCACAATAAAGTAAATGAACATGAGAGACTATCCAATATTACACTTGAAACAAAATAAAGTAAGGGAACATGAGAGACTATCCAATATTACACTTGAAGTACAATAAAGTAAATGAACATGAGAGACTATCCAATATTACACTTGAAACAAAATAAAGTAAGGGAACATGAGAGACTATCCAATATTACACTTGAAACAAAATAAAGTAAGGGAACATGAGAGACTATCCAATATTACACTTGAAGTACAATAAAGTAAATGAACATGAGAGACTATCCAATATTCTAATGCAATTATAATGTAACGCGTATTTTCATTGGCTATCGAGAGCCGTCAAATCTGCAGTTGACAAGCCTGAAAGAATGCTATATTCCTACGCCGAATGCATTTGTTTGTAAACAATATGGCTGACCCAGATATTTCCGACTATGAATTTGACGCTGACGGCCTATTTAGGAGATAACTGTATTGTATTTGAAAATTTCACGGCATCAATTGGAATTTGATGGTCGCAAATCGAGTTTACTATCCATTCTAATGCAATACTGAACATAAAAATGTATTCTTTCATATCCCTGGGTCTAAAAATCACAAAAATTAAAATTCCTGGAAATATTGTTGTACGACTTTGGCACATAAACAACGTGCCGTCATATGAAGACTTCCAGTTTAAAATGTGAAGATCAGACGTTATTCGGCTTCCTGTATGCTTCAATTTAGATAGAATTTAACTAAAATAAGTTTTCAAGGTAGGCATTTTAATTATTTTTGTGTATTGTTGTACATATGACATGTAGGATTTCACGTTTTCAAGATGGCGGATCCTTAAGCAACTACATTACTATTTATTTAGCGGAAGGAATTTGAAAAGTGCATATATTTCGTCATCTATTTGTATGTTTTCAAATTAGTGTGTACACGTTGGGAGAATTTCATAAGAATATGAATAACAGTACTGTATTTGAAGAATTGTCGGTGGCCGTTTTACTGGCGACGCGAAGCGGATCCAGTAAAACAGATATTTGCGACCGTCAAATCTATAATTGACACCTCCAACTCTTCAAATAAAGTACTGTTATTCCTTAATTACACTTGAAGCAAAATAAAGTAAGGGAACATGAGAGACTATCCAATATTACACTTGAAGCACAATAAAGTAAAGGCACATGCGAGACTATCCAATATTACACTTAGACACAAATTTATGTAAAGGAACAGCGCTTTCATTGCAGTTCTATATTTCACAGTCATAGTAGGTTCTTCAACAATGAGAATAACTCATACCCTAAAATGAGTGTAAAACGGCCACCATCCTGCAGTTGACTGGTACTCTTTACTTCTGACGATTCTACATCTGCCCTGGAATCATGCAGTTGACTGGTACTCTTTACTTCTGACGATTAATTCTACATCTGCCCTGGATTCCTGCAGTTGACTGGTACTCTTTACTTCTGACGATTCTACATCTGCCCTGGAATCCTGCAGTTGACTGGTACTCTTTACTTCTGACGATTCTACATCTGCCCTGGAACCCTACAGTTGACTGGTACTCTTTACTTCTGACGATTCTACATCTGCCCTGGATTCCTGCAGTTGACTGGTACTCTTTACTTCTGACGATTCTACATCTGCCCTTGACGCGTTTGTCTGATATTACTTGGTGTTTTTAATAATGTTATTCCAAAATGCTGAGTTATCAACAAGAAAACAAAATCTAACAATTACTTACACGTATTTTTATATGTATCCTAATACATCTACATCTAATAGCCAATAGTTCGGCATTGTGATTTTATTTTATGGGGTCCGTTGTTGAACTTTGTGATTAAGCTAATCATATGATTAGCCATAATTACATTTTTAATTCTTAATCCCATAATTAGCTAATTCAATGATTATATATGATTAGTTAATACATTGATTAAAAAAGAGTTCAGCAACAACATTTAATCATTGCATTAGCAGATTTTTAATACAATTAGTACTTTATGTCGGGACTCTTCTTTATTTGGTTCCATCGTTCCGGGTGTTGGTCGAGGGATCAGGTTGCTATGAAGTAATATATTTTACTATCCACAGTCTGACAATTCCCCACTCACACCCCTTTTGCATACATAGAACGTTTGATATCATTTAATAAGCTTTTGTTATAGTTGATAATTTATCACTAAGCTTTTAATTTAATTGAAAATATATTTAAATATAATACAAAATTAATCTTTATCCACATATAACATACAAATAAACGAGTGAAAAATCTAAAATGTCCATTTTTAAGTCAGATTTATTTACAGGCACTTCAAATAAGTGGCGAGGTTAAACTAGTTTTATTGGCCAAAACCTCCCTGAAATGATGCAGTCATGCAAGTTGGTTTAAAATACAGTCGTTGATTTTAAATCGTTTCCATGTTCATGTTATGTGGATGCATTAATCTCCTTTACTAGGCGTCATTTAAACTTTGACCGCAGCACTAATAGCGAAAATAGACAATTGTTATTAACCTTCATATCAAATATATCAACCCTTATATCAACATGAAGCTTACTTAATGTTCCACCCGTGACACTCGTGGTGTTATTGTTAAACGACATGAACAAACACATTACTACAATAGATACAAGATTTTGGTACATGAATACACGTGGATATTAAATCTTTCTGTGCATTTTGATGATATCAAAGGGTAACCAGAAGCCGTAAATCGAAGGACAAGACGATACAATGGCAAAAAAAAACCACAGAAAAAACAACTATCTACAAAAAACTAAAGATCAAGCAACATGAACTCCACTAAAAACAGGGGATGAACTCAGGTGCTCCGGAAGGGTTAGTAGTTCCTACTCCACACGTGGCACCCATGGCGTTATTGTTAAACGACATGAACAAACACATTACTACAATAGATACAAGATTTTGGTACATGAATACACGTGGATATTAAAATCTTTCTGTCACCTTTTGGGCAATTTTCAGAAATTGTTCTATTTTCAATTGTTTGTGCAATTTGACCTCACAAGAATATGAAGAACTCAAACAGTTGCTACTAAAACACTTCTAAATTAGGACAAAATGTTTGTCCAGATTTATATATACATGAACAAATTATTTCTCCATTTGAACGAAGGGAAACGTATTGCTTTAGCAGATTTCTTCTTCTTCTCCTGGTTCTTCTTCTTATGCTCAAACAACCCTGTCCACATTCGAGACGAGATGACATTATCTTCAACTCATTGAAGACGGTCCGGTCCGTCTTTAGTAGCAGATGTATACAATATAGTTGATTGTTACTGGCAGAAATAAAAAAAAATTGCTTACGAAAATAATGCAAAAATAATAAAGATATATATAAATAGACAGCTTTGATTTAGACAAGAGCTGAAATCCCAACACATAGTAACATCGTGTCTCTTACGTAGTTTTGTAATATGAGACGGTACATGTATCTGTACAATTGAAAGCGTTTTATCGACGTTTTAGTATTCTGTCAATACTACTTGTAACAGCAAGTTAGTAGTCTCCAGACACTGTCGAAACATGCAGCTGCATTTCAAATTGCTGGTGATTTGTTCCGTAATTATTTTGAGTCTTCTTGATTATGGGTATGTACATAACAATTTAGTTAATTAATACAGAGCTCTGAAGTCACGCTATTGTTTGGACAGTGGGTTATTTTTAAGAATTTACAGTTTAATCTTTTGTTCTTGCGTATGCGAACTTTAACCTTTACCATTTAGACTTAAAAAACATGTTCTAAATATTTTGGAACTTGTAAATTCTTAAAAATAATCAACTCGACCCTCAATGTCTCGTTGATTATTTCTCAGAATCTACAGTTGGAGTGTATTCTCCATTACCTATCAACCCTTTGAATCGGACCAAGTTTGCGCATTAAATTAGATATTACGTTTTTATGAAATATGTCCATAATTTCATTTTTAACAAAAACTCAAATCTAAGAAAAAAAGGGGTTCATTTAAGATAAAGTTAAATATACTGTTCAAAAAAAGAAACGCACAACCCACTTTTATTTTTCAAAATGCAAATTCTGCGATTTACCAGGTAAAATTAAATGGCCAATTTAATCATTGATTTTTTAAAGGTAAGTTATAAATTTTAAATGCCTGTTCATTAGATTTGGCTGTCTGCCACATGTGCACAGCGCCTCTGAAAAATGAATATCCCATGTATAAAACCGAAAATTCGGTAACTTTTTTCACGGGCATTCGTGGTTAATTCAACTGTTAAACTAAAGCGTATAAAAGGACCAAGTTTGAAGTTTGACTTTTATTACTAAGCTGATATGCTGCCATCCCAAGGTTAGAACCTGCCACTCGAAATATCGCTATCGGTTCTCTCCAAGCCGGAGAGTCCCAAAATCAGATAGCACGAACTCTGAATGTTAACCAGGCGACCGTTTCACTAAAGTGATCGTAAATCGTAAGTCTAAAATCACTCTTAAGATTTCCTAACTATTAGTGAAACGGTCGTAACTCTTAAGAGTACACTTACGTCTACGTTTACGACTTACGACCTTTAGTGAAACGGTCGCCTAAAGTGATCGTGATCTTAAATCGTAAGTCTAAAATCACTCTTAAGATTTCCTTACGTGCACGTATACGTGCGTTTCACTAAACTAGTCCTAAACTTAAGAGTTACGACTTACGACTTGCGACAAGTAACATCTCCTATAATGGAGGTAAAAAGATATATTGTATAATACATTGTATATACCTAACAGCTCGGATGTTGATTACATTAATAATCACATTTTAAATGTGTTAAAATACATTTTTAATATTTAACTAATTCTAAAACTCTAAAGTGATTTTTGAAATGAATAAACCAAAGCTATTAGAAAAAAAGTGTTAAGTATAAAATTTTACCGAAATTTGAGAAGAAATTTATTTTATGGAATATATTTGAATAAATTTCATGCTATATGTAAGGGGAAATTTCAAAAATGTGACCATTGATTTGGCAATACATTCACATTCTGCACCGATATTCCGTTTGCGGTGCATTTCAATTGCGCAGGAAAAATCTTACATTTGGGTGAAGAATTTAAACACATGACCATTCTGCGGATTTTTTTTTACCTTTCTTTAAAGTATATTTCGTATTTTCATAATATTTTATGGTTTTTATAAGCACTATTGCTGCAACTTCTTTTTTTACCTCTATATTTACCTCTTTTGCCAACCAGAAATGACTATATCTGTAACCTCTGCCCACCAAGGGGGGGGGGGGGGGGGGGGGGGGGGTAGGACTTGGGTAGTTTTATTGCATCACTGTATTTCACACATATAAAATAACATGTTTCATCAACACATAAAACAACAAAAATACACATCTTACATTATTAAACCTTAACATGTACTGTTGATTTTAAATATATTCATAATGAGTGTTTTAACGCTTAAAATATTCAATAAAAACTAGCAATGAAATTTAACATTTGGACTGCAGAAATATCTGTTGCCTTCAAAATTATTGTTGTTTTTTTTTGTTTTTTTTTTATACATGTATGCTACAAATTAATCTTTTTTTAAATTATTTGTATGGTATTCTTATATTTTTTGTTTTCATTTTAAAGGCTGACGAAAGTGGTGAATAATCCATATTGCATCGTCAGTCATGCTGCAAAATGCAGAAAATGTTATGAATAAATTAAATATATTCTAAATAACAGGCAATCCGCGCAAATGTAAAAAAAAACAAAACTTTCCGGTACATTTTACGGGCAATTGTAATGCCCTTTCTCCGTGCAAATGTAATACCTGTTAATCTCCAAATCCACGCAAATGTAATGCGCCCTGTGTTTGTGCTTAACTTTATTTTTGAGCCATTGTTTGTACATGTACCCGATATCGTTCATTTCTTGAAATACCCTCGTTAATAAAATATGTTGATATTGTAAATGCGGAACTGATAGAAAGTACACTGAAACAAACAATAATGTGTACATAGCTGTTTTAATGATTTTTTATGGCTCTCGAAATATAAAAATTGTTGCGTGCATTTAATATGTATTGCTCGCTTCATTTGATAAATGTTCATATTAAAAAAATACAGATAGCAATTCTTCTCTTCAAAAATAGGTTTACGATTTACGACTTACGAGTACCTTCCACCACTCTTAACTTTGCGATCACTTTTTATCGTAAGTCGTAAATCTTAACTATTAGTGAAACGGTCGTAACTCTTAAGAGTACACTTACGTCTACGTTTATGACTTACGACCTTTAGTGAAACGGTCGCCTAAAGTGATCGTGATCTTAAATCGTAAGTCTAAAATCACTCTTAAGATTTCCTTACGTGCACGTATACGTGCGTTTCACTAAACTAGTCCTAAACTTAAGAGTTACGAATTACGACTTGCGACAAGTAACATCTCCTATAATGGAGGTAAACAGATATATTGTATCATACATTGTATATACCTGACAGCTCGGATGCTGATTACATTAATAATCACATTTTAAATGTGTTAAAATACATTTTTAATATTTAACTAATCTAAAACTCTAAAGTGATTTTTGAAATGAATAAACCAAAGCTATTAGAAAAAAAGGGTTAAGTGTAAAATTTTACCAAAATTTGAGAAGAAATTTATTTTATGGAATATATTTTAATAAATTTCATGCTATATGTAAGGGGAAATTTCAAAAATGTGACCATTGATTTGGCAATGCATTCACATTTTGCACCGATATTCCGTTTGCGGTGCATTTAAAATGCGCAGGAAAAATCTTACATTTGGGTGAAGAACTTAAACACATGACAATTCTGCGGATTTTTTTTTACCTTTCTTTAAAGTATATTTCGTATTTTCATAATATTTTATGGTTTTTATAAGCACTATTGCTGCAACTTCTTTTTTTTTACCTCTATATTTACCTCTTTTGCCAACCAGAAATGACTTAATCTGTAACCCCTGCCCACCAAGGGGGGATGAGTAGGTCTTGGGTAGTTTTAGTGCATCACTGTATTCACACATATAAAATAATATGTTTCATCAACACATAAAACAACAAAAATACACATCTTACATTATTAAACCTTAACATCTACTGTTGATTTTAAATATATTCATAATGAGTCTTTTAACGCTTAAAATAATCAATAAAAACTAGCAATGAAGTTTAACATTTGGACTGCAGAAATATCTGTTGCCTTCAAAATTATTGTTTTTTTTTTTTTTTTTTTTTTTTTTTAATACATGTATGTTACAAATTAATCTTTTTTAAAATTATTTGTATGTTATTCTTATATTTTTTGTTTTCATTTTAAAGGCTGACGAAAGTGGTGAATAATCCATATTGCATCGTCAGTCATGCTGCAAAATGCAGAAAATGTTATGAATAAATTAAATATATTCTAAATAACAGGCAATCCGCGCAAATGTAAAACAAACAAACTTTCGGGTACATTTTACGGGCAATTGTAATGCCCTTTATCCGTGCAAATGTAATACCTGTTAATCCCCAAATCCACGCAAATGTAATGCGCCCTGTGTTTGTGCTTAACTTTATTTTTGAGCCATTGTTTGTACATGTACCCGATATCGTTCATTTCTTGAAATTTCTTCTAAGTACCCTCGTTAATAAAATATGTTGATATTGTAAATGCGGAACTGATAGAAAGTACACTGAAACAAACAATAATGTGTACATAGCTGTTTTAATGATTTTTTATGGCTCTCGAAATATAAAAATTGTTGCGTGCATTTAATATGTATTGCTCGCTTCATTTGATAAATGTTCATATTAAAAAAATACAGATAGCAATTCTTCTCTTCAAAAATAGGTTTACGATTTACGACTTACGAGTACCTACCACCACTCTTAACTTTGCGATCACTTTTTATCGTAAGTCGTAAATCTTAACTATTAGTGAAACGGTCGTAACTCTTAAGAGTACACTTACGTCTACGTTTATGACTTACGACCTTTAGTGAAACGGTCGCCTAAAGTGATCGTGATCTTAAATCGTAAGTCTAAAATCACTCTTAAGATTTCCTTACGTGCACGTATACGTGCGTTTCACTAAACTAGTCCTAAACTTAAGAGTTACGACTTACGACTTGCAACAAGTAACATCTCCTATAATGGAGGTAAACAGATATATTGTATCATACATTGTATATACCTGACAGCTCGGATGCTGATTACATTAATAATCACATTTTAAATGTGTTAAAATACATTTTTAATATTTAACTAATTCTAAAACTCTAAAGTGATTTTTGAAATGAATAAACCAAAGCTATTAGAAAAAAAGGGTTAAGTGTACAATTTTACAGAAATTTGAGATGAAATTTATTTCATGGAATATATTTTAATAAATTTCATGCTATATGTAAGGGGAAATTTCAAAAATGTGACCATTGATTTGGCAATACATTCACATTCTGCACCGATATTCCGTTTGCGGTGCATTTCAATTGCGCGGGAAAAATCTTACATTTATGTGAAGAACTTAAACACATGACAATTCTGCGGATTTTTTTTTACCTTTCTTTAAAGTATATTTCGTATTTTCATAATATTTTATGGTTTTTATAAGCACTATTGCTGCAACTTCGTTTTTTTACCTCTATATTTACCTCTTTTGCCAACCAGAAATGACTTAATCTGTAACCCCTGCCCACCAAGGGGGGATGAGTAGGTCTTGGTAGTTTTATTGCATCACTGTATTCACACATATAAAATAATATGTTTCATCAACACATAAAACAACAAAAATACACATCTTACATTATTAAACCTTAACATGTACTGTTGATTTTAAATATATTCATAATGAGTGTTTTAACGCTTAAAATAATCAATAAAAACTAGCAATGAAGTTTAACATTTGGGCTGCAGAAATATCTGTTGCCTTCAAAATTATTGTTTTTTTTTGTTTTTTTTTTAATACATGTATGTTACAAATTAATCGTTTTTTAAATTATTTGTATGTTATTCTTATATTTTTTGTTTTCATTTTAAAGGCTGACGAAAGTGGTGAATAATCCATATTGCATCGTCAGTCATGCTGCAAAATGCAGAAAATGTTATGAATAAATTAAATATATTCTAAATAACAGGCATTCCGCGCAAATGTAAAAAAAACAACTTTGGGGTACATTTTACGCCAAATTGTAATGCCTTTTCTCCGTGCAAATGTAATACCTGTTAATCCCCAAATCCACGCAAATGTAATGCGCCCTGTGTTTGTGCTTAACTTTATTTTTGAGCCATTGTTTGTACATGTACCCGATATCGTTCATTTCTTGAAATTTCTTCTAAGTACCCTCGTTAATAAAATATGTTGATATTGTAAATGCGGAACTGATAGAAACTACACTGAAACAAACAATAATGTGTACATAGCTGTTTTAATGATTTTTTATGGCTCTCGAAATATAAAAATTGTTGCGTGCATTTAATATGTATTGCTCGCTTCATTTGATAAATGTTCATATTAAAAAAATACAGATAGCAATTCTTCTCTTCAAAAATAGGTTTATGATTTACGACTTACGAGTACCTACCACCACTCTTAACTTTGCGATCACTTTTTATCGTAAGTCGTAAATCTTAACTATTAGTGAAACGGTCGTAACTCTTAAGAGTACACTTACGTCTACGTTTACGACTTACGACCTTTAGTGAAACGGTCGCCAGAGCATCATTTCCAGGCTATGGAACAGATTCCAACAAACTGGTTCAACGAATGACCGCCAAAGGAGTTGAAGACCTCGCATAACTACTCCTGGGCAAGATCGGTACATCCGGGTCTTTCATCTACGGAATCGAACCGTTCCCGCATCAACCACTGCAACCGGAATACCTGGATTGCGAAGAATCAGCTAAGAAACAAACAGTCCGCAACCGGCTTCGACAGCATGGCATTAGACCCAGAAGGCCGTATTTCGGAGCGGTATTGACGCCGTTACACAGACGTGAATGAGTCCGTTGGTGCAACAGATTAAGGGGCTGGACATTCCGAAACTGGCGAAGCATTTGTTCAACGTCGAGTCTCGTTTTCTGCTGCAGAAACGTGATGGTAGAATACGTGTATATAGGCGCCGGAATGAACGTTTCTCTTCCTCCTGTGTTCAGGAAGTGGATAGCTTTGGTGGAGGTAGCATCAAATGACCGCAACACAGACCTAGTACATGTCCCGGGTAATTTAACGGCAGTAAGGTACAGAGACGAAATTCTCCAACCTCACCTCATGCACGTAATTGACCGACAGTGGGAGGTATTCCAACAGGACAACGTTATGCCACACACAGCGCGTGTAACAATGGATTAACTTGACCAGCACAACATCAATGTGCTTCCATGGCCTTCCAAATCGCCAGACTTGAATCCCATTGAACACCTGGATAAACGTGTGCGCCAGCGACAACCTCCACCTCAGACCCTCGATCAACCGCACCAAATGTTGCAACAGGAATGGCGAACAATACCAAGAAACAATGTGAGAAATTTGATTGAGTCTATGCCGAGGAGGCGCAGAGCAGTGGTGGTCATACACGTTACTAACTTTAACGTGACCTGAAGTGTGCTGAACTGTGACCTTTTTTTTACTTTTCCTCTGAAGTATGGACTGCTAATTTTTCAATAATAAACATTCTGAGTCGATATCTAAAAGTGTAACTGAACAATTTTACAATTATTAAAATACCTAAAATCCCATTATGCGTTTCTTTTTTTGCAGTGTATAAGCATAAAAGTATACATATTATTAAAGTTTATGAAGGATCAACTTCTTAATTGTGTTGAGATGGGATATAATCCCATGGTGTACATGGAACATCTCTCGTTTGATTGATTGATTGATTGATTGTGGAGGTCAATTTTATTGGTGGAGGAAACCGCAGGACCCAGAGAAAACCACCGACCTGCCGCAAGTCACTAACAAACTTTATCACATAATTTTGTACATTTCGCCCTTAGCGGGAGTCGAACCCACATCAGTGGTGATAGACACCGATTGCATAGGTAGTTGTAAATCCAACTACCACACGATCACGGCCACGACGGCCCTGGCAATCCCTCGAGTACACTATTTTATTTTAATGCGTATTTAAATAAGCTGTCGCATGATGTACGTATTTGTTATTATATTCTATGCGATAGTGCATTCTATTACTTATGCTCAACATTTATGTGATAAAGTTTGCCTGTGACTTGTGGCAGGTCGGTGGTTTTCTGCGGGTATTCCTTCGACAATAAAAAGCTGGTCGCCCCGATGTAACTGAAATATTTTTGAAATTGGCGTCAAACACCATAACACTAACCCCTATTGCTTATGTGATAAACATTTCTAGAATATTCGCTGAATAATGTCACACTATTGTTCGGACAGTGGATTGTTTTTTAAGAATCTACAGTTTATTCTTTTGTTCTTGCGTATATGAACTTCAACCTTTTACCATTTTAGGCTTAAAGACGTGTTTTAAATATTTTGGAACTTGTAGAATCTTTAAAATTATCAATGAGACCATAATGGTCGAGTTGAATATTTTTAAGAATCTACAGTTGGCGTGTATTCTCCATTACGTATCAACCCTTTTAATCGGATCAAGTTTGCATACTAAATTAGATACATGTGTATTACAATTTTATGAACTCTGTCACTAGTTTTTGTTTAAAAAAAACCTCAAATTTAAAAAAAGGGGTCTCATTTAGACAAAGTAAATGGGGCATTATCTGCCAAAATCGTAATTTTTTGTTACCCATAAAAACTATCAGATATGATTGATGCCTGAATAAAACGTGTTACTGAAACTTATAAATGTTATGAAATGTACGCGCATCGGGGGAAAAAGGTGCAACTGCTCGTGTTTTGAGATCGAACAAGAAATGGACGCGATCTTATTAATTATCGGCATTGTTTACGGGGTTTGCCGAATCGTCATTAAATCAGTACAACAATGCACTTATTTCTTATTTTCTGTGAATCTGCTTTTAGTCGGCGTTAATTTACGGACAAAGAACCATGCAAGTTTGCAATTAATAAGCGACAAAATACAAATTATTCGTTTTTACCTGTCACTAGTAAGGTCAGTTGCATACGGTGAAGGCGAGGTCAAATTATTTGCTTGCAAGGAAATAATAAATCGATGGTAATTTTCGTTCTCAAAAGGCGAAAAGTGGTACGATAAGCTGTTTAATGTGAAATATTTAATTTTATTTCATCATTTTAAAGCTATTTACCTATTTCCAAAACATATAATGTTTTTGGTCAAAATCGTAGCTAATTCCTCTTTAAATGTAAAAGTAAAAGTATACATATTATTAAAGTTTATCAAGAATCTACTGTTTAATTGTGTTGAAATGGGATCAAGTCGCATAGTGTACATATACAATATCTTGAATACACTATTTTTTATTCTATGTTAATGCGTATTTAAATAAGCTTTTCTATGATGTATGTTTTTGTTATCATATTCTATGCGATATTGCATTCAATTTCTTATGTTTAATACAGTTTGTCAGTGACTTGGGGCAGGTCGGTGGTTTTCTCCGGGTACTCTGGTTTCCTCCACCACTGAATAACAAACGAACCGCCACGATATAACTGAAATAAGGTTGAAAGTGGCGTTAAACACCATAACCCTAACCCCTATTCCTTATGCGATAAACACTTGTACAATATTGACTGAATGATTGTTTTACTAACCAAACGGGTTTCCGTATATATACAAGGCACACAACTTTAGCAGCATTTTTTCGTGTGACTGATTGATTGATGTTTAACGCCAACTTTAGCAGTGTTTCAGCTATATCGTGGCGTAGCATTCGTGTGATAATTATTAATTATATTAATATTTATAAGTAGATGGTGTTAAAATTAAAGAATTAAAATTGAAAATATATAATAAAAAATAATAATAATGGAATTTACTATTTTCAAAAGTTACAATATTATTAGATAACAAAAACAGAAAATCAATATGAATATGTAATCTGCCATGTGATACTCTCAATGTCATGGTGCATGTAAATTTAACCTTTAAATTGTATTATTGCGTGCAAACATTTTCCGAGACGTGACAATAAATGTCAAATCATTTCCACATAGCATATGTTGAAATCCTTAGTTTTCTTAGAAATACAATTTTAATTTCCTGATTCATAATTAAAAGAAACTAATTTCAAATTAATTGATGTCTATTTAAAGAAGGTCGTACAATACTAAACTAAAAGATAATTGCTAAAAATCCCAATCAGATAAACAAAAAAAAATCCGTGCAAATGAATTTGAATCGTCACAATAATGCAAGACGAATGGTAAAACAGTGTAGTGTACCCCACCGATCTCCTTAGGGAGACCTGCTTTGAAATTGAAATTGCCACTCCCAATATCGTCTGATCATACCTTTCCCAATATCGTCTGCTCATACCTTTAATCAAAATGTCCAAATTCACTATGGAATTGGATGTTAGTGTATCGCAAAAATAAAAGCTAACATACATCTACTTTTAATGAAATTAATAAAAGCTAACATACATCTACTTTTAATGAGATTAATAAAAGCTAACATACATCTACTTTTAATGAGATTAATAAAAGCTAACATACATCTACTTTTAATGAGATTAATAAAAGCTAACATACATCTACTTTTAATGAGATTAATAAAAGCTAACATACATCTACTTTTAATGAGATTAATAAAAGCTAACATACATCTACTTTTAATGAGATTAATAAAAGCTAACATACATCTACTTTTAATGAGATTAATAAAAGCTAACATACATCTACTTTTAATGAGATTAATAAAAGCTAACATACATCTACTTTTAATGAGATTAATAAAAGTTAACATACATCTACTTTTAATGAGATTAATAAAAGCTAACATACATCTACTTTTAATGAGATTAATAAAAGCTAACATACATCTACTTTTAATGAGATTAATAAACGTTAACATACATCTTCTTTTAATGAGATTAATAGAAGCTAACACACATCTTCTTTTAATGAGATTAATAAAAGCTAACATACATCTTCTTTTAATGAGATTAATAAAAGCTAACATACATCTACTTTTAATGAGATTAATAAAAGCTAACATACATCTACTTTTAATGATATTAATAAAAGCTAACATACATCTACTTTTAATGAGATTAATAAAAGCTAACATACATCTACTTTTAATGAGATTAATAAAAGCTAACATACATCTACTTTTAATGAGATTAATAAAAAGCTAACATACATCTACTTTTAATGAGATTAATAAAAGCTAACATACATCTACTGTTAATGAGATTAATAAAAGCTAAGACACATCTACTTTTAATCAGATTAATAAGACCTATCATACATCTACTTTTAATGAGATTAATAAAAGTTAACATACATCTACTTTTAATGAGATTAATAAAAGCTAACATACATCTACTTTTAATGAGATTAATAAAAGCTAACATACATCTACTTTTAATGAGATTAATAAAAGCTAAGACACATCTACTTTTAATGAGATTAATAAGAGCTATCATACATCTACCTTTAATGAGATTAATAAAAGCTAACATACATCTACTTTTAATGAGATTAATAAAAGCTAACATACATCTACTTTTAATGAGATTAATAAAAGCTAACGCACATCTACTTTTAATGAGATTAATAAAAGCTAACATACATCTACTTTTAATGAGATTAATAAAAGCTAACACACATCTACTTTTAATGAGATTAATAAAAGCTAATATACATCTACTTTTAATGAGATTAATACAAGCTAACATACATCTACTTTTAATGAGATTAATAAAAGCTAACATACATCTACTTTTAATGAGATTAATAAAAGCTAACATACATCTACTTTTAATGAGATTAATAAAAGCTAACATACATCTACTTTTAATGAGATTAATAAAAGCTAACATACATCTACTTTTAATGAGATTAATAAAAGTTAACATACATCTTCTTTTAATGAGATTAATAGAAGCTAACACACATCTTCTTTTAATGAGATAAATAAAAGCTAACATACATCTTCTTTTAATGAGATTAATAAAAGCTAACATACATCTACTTTTAATGAGATTAATAAAAGCTAACATACATCTACTTTTAATGAGATTAATAAAAGCTAACATACATCTACTTCTAATGAGATTAATAAAAGCTAACATACATCTACTTTTAATGAGATTAATAAAAGTTAACATACATCTAATTTTAATGAGATTAATAAAAGCTAACATACATCTTCTTTTAATGAGATTAATAAAAGCTAACATACATCTACTTTTAATGAGATTAATAAAAGCTAACATACATCTACTTTTAATGAGATTAATAAAAGCTAACATACATCTTCTTTTAATGAGATTAATAAAAGTTAACATACATCTTCTTTTAATGAGATTAATAAAAGCTAACATACATCTTCTTTTAATGGGATTAATAAAAGCTAACATACATCTTCTTTTAATGAGATTAATAAAAGCTAAGACACATCTTCTTTAAATGAGATTAATAAAAGCTAACATACATCTTCTTTTAATGAGATTAATAAAAGTTAACATACATCTTCTTTTAATGAGATTAATAGAAGCTAACACACATCTTCTTTTAATGAGATTAATAAATGCTAACATACATCTTCTTTTAATGAGATTAATAAAAGTTTACATACATCTACTTTTAATGAGATTAATAAAAGTTAACATACATCTACTTTTAATGAGATTAATAAAAGCTAACATACATCTACTTTTAATGATATTAATAAAAGCTAACATATATCTTCTTTTAATGGGATTAATAAAAGCTAACATACATCTTCTTTAAATGAGATTAATAAAAGGTAACATACATCTTCTTTTAATGAGATTAGTTAACATACATCTACTTTTAATGAGATTAATAAAAGTTAACATACATCTACTTTTAATGAGATTAATAAAAGCTAACATACATCTACTTTTAATGATATTAATAAAAGCTAACATGCATCTACTTTTAATGAGATTAATAGAAGCTAACATACATGCATAGGATACAGTACTATTGAAACAAAAGAAGCGGCCCGTACCGGATATAGCGGGTTTCTTTTTCCGCGCGAGTACTCAGGTGAAGCCGAGGTGCGTGGCACCAAGGCCGTCACCTGAGTACGAATGCGGAAAAAGAAACCCGTTATATCCAATATGGGCAAATTCTTTTGTTTCAATAATAATGTATCTAACTTGTACAATAATAGTGTTGTTGCAAAAATATATGGTATGGCATATATTTTTACACTTTTAATGTTTAGAAAACCAAATAAGACAACAATTGACAAAAATAAAACGATAAATTTGTATCGGTCAACGTCCTTTCGATTCTCGTTTATATTTAGATATTTCAAGGTCTTTCAAGTGAAAAGAATCGTTTATATTTAGATATTGCAAGGTCTTTCAAATGTTCCAAATCTTCACCTGTGGTCTGTCTGATTTGTTATTACTTGCGGTCGGTTCGTTAGTTGTTTTTGTATTGCGAGAATACATTTTAAAAGTTCACATACTCGTCAGTTCTGAACATAAATTATGCCAGATCTAAAATACTTGTACCGTGTCTTGTATATTGCTTTTTAAAACAGATTGTTGATAATTTTTTTTACAAATCTTGCTATCGAGAGTCAAATATACTAATAATAGCATATAGTAGTGTGGTCACCGTAGCCGAGTGGTTAGATGGAAGTTTTGAAAGTCAAAATAGACTTTGAAAAGCCCAGCAGTGGTTCGATATCCGGAAGTCCCAAAATATGCTTAACACGTTTTAAGCCTAAAACAGTAAGAGGTTAAAGTTTATATATTCAGTACAGCGGCCTGTATCATCGGCCTCTATTAACGGCCTTGTATGTGACATCAGAGGTCGCATTTACAATAGCATTGCTGGGGGTATTATTGTACAACTACTTTTAACGAGATTAATAAAAGCTAACACACATCTTCTTTTAATGAGATTAATAAAAGTTAACACACATTTTCTTTTAGTGAGATTAATAAAGGTGACATACATCTACTTTTAACGAGATTAATAAAAGCTAACACACATCTTCATTTAATGAGATTAATAAAGCTGACATACATCTTCTTTTAATGAGATTAATAAAAGCTAACACACATCTTCTTTTAATGAGATTAATAAAAGTTAACATACATCTACTTTTAATGAGATTAATAAAAGCTAACATACATCTACTTTTAAAGAGATTAATAAAAGCTAACACACATCTTCTTTTAATGAGATTAATAAAGCTGACATACATCTTCTTTTAATGAGATTAATAAAAGCTAACACTCATCTTCTTTTAACGAGATTAATAAAAGCTAACACACATCTTCTTTTAATGAGATTAATAAAGCTGACATACATCTTCTTTTAATGAGATTAATAAAAGCTAACACACATCTTCTTTTAATGAGATTAATAAAAGTTAACATACATCTTCTTTTAATGAGATTAATAAAAGCTAAGACACATCTTCTTTAAATGAGATTAATAAAAGCTAACATACATCTTCTTTTAATAAGATTAATAAAAGTTAACATACATCTTCTATTAATGAGATCTTCTTTTAATGAAATTAATAGAAGCTAACATACATCTTCTTTTAATGAGATTAATAAAAGTTAACATACATCTACTTTTAATGAGATTAATAAAAGTTAACATACATCTACTTTTAATGAGATTAATAAAAGCTAACATACATCTACTTTTAATGATATTAATAAAAGCTAACATACATCTTCTTTTAATGAGATTAATAAAAGTTAACATACATCTACTTTTAATGAGATTAATAAAAGCTAACATACATCTACTTTTAATGATATTAATAAAAGCTAACATACATCTTCTTTTAATGGGATTAATAAAAGCTAACATACATCTTCTTTAAATGAGATTAATAAAAGGTAACATACATCTTCTTTTAATGAGATTAGTTAACATACATCTACTTTTAATGAGATTAATAAAAGTTAACATACATCTACTTTTAATAAGATTAATAAAAGCTAACATACATCTACTTTTAATGATATTAATAAAAGCTAACATACATGCATAGGATACAGTACTATTGAAACAAAAGATGCGGCCCGTACCGGATATAGCGGGTTTCTTTTTCCGCACGAGTACTCAGGTGAAGGCCGAGGTGCGTAGCACCAAGGCCGTCACCTCAGTACGAATGCGGAAAAAGAAACCCATTATATCCAATATGGGCAAATTCTTTTGTTTCAATAATAATGTATCTAACTTGTACAATAATAGTGTTGTTGCAAAAATATATGGTATGGCATATATTTTTACACTTTTAATGTTTAGAAAGCCAACTAAGACAACAATTGACAAAAATAAAACGATAAATTTGTATCGGTCAACGTCCCTTCGATTCTCGTTTATATTTAGATATTTCAAGGTCTTTCAAGTGAAAAGAATCGTTTATATTTAGATATTGCAAGGTCTTTCAAATGTTCCAAATCTTCACCTGTGGTCTGTCTGATTTGTTATTACTTGCGGTCGGTTCGTTAGTTGTTTTTGTATTGCGAGAATACATTTTAAAAGTTCACATACTCGTCAGTTCTGAACATAAATTATACCAGATCTAAAATACTTGTACCGTGTCTTGTATATTGCTTTTTTAAACAAATTGTTGATAATTTTTTTACAAATCTTGCTATCGAGAGTCAAATATACTAATTATAGCATATAATAGTATGGTCACCGTAGCCGAGTGGTTAGATGGAAGTTTTGAAAGTCAAAATAGACTTTGAAAAGCCCAGCATTGGTTCGATATCCGGAAGTCCCAAAATATGTTTAACACGTTTTAAGCCTAAAACAGTAAGAGGTTAAAGTTCATATATTCAGTACAGCGGCCTGTATCATCGACCTCTATTAACGGCCTTGTATGTGACATCAGAGGTCGCATTTACAATAGCATTGCTGGGGGTATTATTGTACAACTACTTTTAACGAGATTAATAAAAGCTAACACACATCTTCTTTTAATGAGATTAATAAAAGTTAACACACATCTTCTTTTAGTGAGATTAATAAAGGTGACATACATCTACTTTTAATGAGATTAATAAAAGTTAACACACATCTTCTTTTAGTGAGATTAATAAAGGTGACATACATCTACTTTTAATGAGATTAATAAAAGCTAACATACATCTACTTTTAATGAGATTGTTTGATTAAGCTACTATATGTGCTAAGATAAATACCACTAATACGACTTTCAAACAGAGGAAATAAGGAAGAAATTCTTTCTAAATCTATAAACATCTTCCAATGTAGTATATCAACATTTTACTATATATACTGAAGGGAAAAAGAAACGCAGGGTCAACATTCTAGGTAATTTAATAAATATATTAGCATAAATGAACAAAGGTAATTTTGTGCTTTTAACTTAGGACATAATAACGATATCTTAATATAGAACTTTATCCTAGCATAATCTAATAACATATATGCTTGTTCTTTAACGATCATATTTAGGAACTGTCTTAAACTGATACACTTTCATTTACCCAAGTTATGACGACAAACATATCGTAAGACCATCTTAGTCTTAATCTTAGTCCCACAACACCTTCATTAACACGGCCCAAGGAATGAATATTTGATTTCATCATATTTAGCCCGGTGACTAGAGACATCATTTCCTAAATGTAATCGTCATGAATACTATACGGCTGTGTCATATATCATTCGACTCGGCAATGTTCGTACTTTCAAAATAATTTGGTCGTCAAAAGAAAATATGGTGCAGTTTTTCAGAAATCAAGGTCAAAGGTCAAAAAACATTTTTCACACAAAAATTCATTGAATACCAAATTTCAATTAGAATCCCTTTTTCATTAAAGAAAGACGAAAAATTGCATATTTGGTTTTCCTTATTCAATTTTCTATCTAAAACGTCGGATGTCATCAAAAAATAATTGTTCTGTGCAAATTTATGTGTTTTCACAAAAAGGGGGAGGGTTTTCGCTTTAAAACCTGGTAATAAAGCCATTAAAACTTATCCAAGCGTAAAGAAAATATAGAAAAATATGTATTCTACAAAATAAATATAAATAATTGCCAAATTATAATGAGGAATATAAGTTTTGTTCACATAGATTTGTGTTGGTACATGTCCAATTGGCAACATTAACTCATACAAAACATAGTTATATGTGGGTTAAAAGCAAAAACACAACTTCTTGTAAGTCAGTACATGCAAGGTTCTGCTCTGCACAAACACTGGACTTTTTACAGTGCGATTTCTCCTTGAATGAACACACTAGATCACGGAGAAATTCTGCTGACATGTTTCCTTCAAAGTAGACTGGTTGCAAAGAATCATTGACAGTTCGCCATCCGTATTCCATTGGTGAAGGCAGATGTGGTTTTGCCAGACAGGAAGTATGCCAAACTTTGTCTGGAATGAGGCACGAAGAATATGCTGACGAAGTGCCGCTTCTTAAGGTGGTAATCTAACCAGACTTGCATCCCGACTTGTAGCAAGTTTTACTCGAAGTTTGTTAATGTTATGATGCAAAAGATTTCCGATCATAAAGCCTAGCTACAAACCGTGAAGAGCATGAAATAGCAACATCTTTGTCGGGATCTCCCAAATTGTCTAAATCATGGAAATCTGATGCTGCATCTTGCAGTATTTTGTACACTAACTCTTTGCCATTTCAAAAGAAGGAAGAGGTAGTGTTACACCCAGAGAGAGCATGTGCGCCAGGAAGAACTCTACATGTGATTTCTGAGAGAGAAGAACATAGTTCATGAATAGGTCAAAACCTACGACTGTCCTTAACACTACTAACGTTTCCCATTTGGACCCACAGTTCACTGGTGTTTGTCATCTGCTTATCAAAATAAATACAGAGAACAATCACATCTGTATCAGAGGTTTTGATAATGATCCTGCCTTTCTTTCCCAATTCTTTGAGCCTTTTGTCAGCATGTAAAGCCTGGGGGATCATACGGGTGTCCGCCTCTTCTTGAGTGCAGGACAATCAAAGACTTCCTGATCTGAAACAACTTTCACAATTTCCGGATTTCCAAATGAACCGGCAATGTAATACAGATTTCCAGGGTTACTAATGGGTTACTTTGATCGAATTTGACAATGAAGTCACCAACAAAGTTTATGAGTGCCTGCTTGTTTTCTTTGACAGATAGCAATTTCTTCCAGTCAGGAATATTTCTGGCTTCTATGACTTGGGACACCTTTGTATGGGCAGTCACTTTGGTACGTACGACGCTCTCTTTCAACCGACTTGATGGAGTTTTTTACGTCATACCGGTCAAATACATCTGCTACTGTATGTATTTTTGCAAAGCATGATGTAAACTGTCTGCAGTAGTCGGTAGCAAGCTCTCCAAAGGTTCTATGCTTCTTTGCATCCATGCACTGAACTAGTGCCATGCTATTTCTGATGTAAGTTGTCAACGAAGGGTCAAAATCCGGCAACGAAAGAACTGGGGAAACTTCATTTTCGAACTGCTTCACTAGATCTGATTTACAAGATTTCTTCATTGTACCATCTTCATGGAACATGGACACCGGGATAGGCCCTACAGGATGTGAAAGAATGTTGTCAATCGTGACATCATCTCTGCTATTAGCCAAAACCAGAGCACGTCTGAAAACAATTTCTGGATTGATATGACCGGTTATGATTTCACCAGATTTGCATTTCAGGGATGTTTTGGCATTCATGTGTTCAAATGTTTTCAATTTTGACTTTGAGATAGGGCAATAAAAATGCACAGACTGTCCTACAGAGAGAGCACTGTTAATAAAGTTTCCGCACTTTTTTCACCTTCGTTGACAGCAGACAGCAAAGAATCCTGTACTTCTCTGGTAGCATGCATGCCTGTAGAAATATTCATGACACAAGGAGGATGGGCATTGCTTGGACTTGTTCCTCATCTGGCTTCAAAGCTGTTTGCTTCATTTTTCCATGTGTGGTATTGCTTGTGCTTGTAATATCTGCCCTGTCGTTCATTGCACTACTAAATGATGCTAGGAAATGTCTAGTGAGTGTGCATCTAACAAGGGAAGATTTCTGATTCGTTATTCCTACGATACCACCTGAGCCCTTCGAATCTTTTATGATGGTTTTTTTCAGTGCCCATATCGCTCCAAATACCATTGAAGCTGCCGGATGTTTGTCTAATGGAAAACTCGCCTTTTTCAAAAGCTGATTTTATCTCGGCTGGAAGTTCGAGCATATCAAGTATATATACAGGCATCCATCTAGAGTAATTTGTACAGTTAGTAATGAAGAAATAGGGCAACATTTTTGATGAAGACATCAGATGTGCCGACCAATCACCCTCCTGTTCTGCTCGTACATTTCACAACATAATTTGAACCGCCACCAGAAACATATCCCAGTATTTGAATGTAGGTGATGCATTGCATCCCCATTTTCTAAACTTACCGATTAGAGGCTGTACGTGGTCTTCAAACAATTCTTCAACTTTAGTTAGTAGTACTGATGTTTCAATCGTCTGATCACATATAATTCTATGAAATTCAAACAGCGCATTCCAGAACGCTGGTGGTATTTGATTGATGTAGTTAAAGGTCCTACACTAGTTCTAATAATAAAACCCTAAATGCTCGCTTACTCGCAAGGAGACACAAGTTTGGCACAGGGCTACATTATTGCAGATAGTCCTACACCAGTGTATGCATGCCGCGATAAACAGAACTTGTAGGTCTTCAAATACTAGTGTGAACCCCCTGACATCCCTGTTGAATTCAGTCTTTGCCAACCAACATAAGCTCAGCTGTATTTCCAGCAAACACGCCAGAATCAACCAAAAGATCACGAAGACCGCTATCGGCCCAAAGTTTCCCTATCGGAGATAAGAAACAAGACAAACTGTGAAAACCACCAAGTCTAAGAATATGGCGATTGAAATAACTTACAACTCAATAACTAAATTTGCCTCTTAGAATGAAAAAAAATGAAAAATAACTATCACCACAATCTCAAATTCGAATAAGCAACATTTAAAAGTCAAAAGAACAAAGACACATCAACAAATACAAAAGAAATCAATCTATAGTTAACGTAAATTAATCGAGCATAAGGTGCACTCGAAGTTCAAGATCAATATGGTGAACAAAGTATTCAGATCTACCGGGACCGGACACAACTTTCCGAAAAATTAAGTAAGGTAAAGATTTGTTAGTCTATATTTTGGGTGGTATATAAAATCCCATTAAAGAAACTTAGATAAAAAAAAGGTGTGTCACTAAATAGGGTAATGATTATATTTTTAATTTCTACTAATTACTTAACTATTTATCAACTGGCGCATTATTGTACAGAATTAAAATCTGGTGAAACTACAAAATGACCCCATTTACAATATTTGTTATTGTTATTATTTTTCAATAATAGGTTTATTGTGTTAGTTTTTTCGCTAAATGAATAAAACATTATATGTAAACTTTGAATTCAATGCGAAAGAAATATATTTCTATACAGTTTTTAAATACCGGAGCAAAACTGATAGCCACTTGAGGTCCAAATTTAAGTACATTTTGCTAATTATGCATAGAATTTTAGAAAACTGCACCATACGACCTTTTGACGACCAATCTAAAATCAAAGTAAAATCATTTTCCTAAAAGTATGCCAATTTTTAGCGTATAGTATGAAGTGAAATTAAACTCCGCTAATATGCGACTTTTGCGTAGTTGGTCACCGGGCTAATTACTGATATTTTAAATATTTTGCAAATTATCAAACTTGTCCCGATCGGGATCAACGGAAAGCATAAACATGATTCATTAATATATAAAGAATCCATTATGTATTTTTTTTAATTTTTCAGTGATGCGCACAGGAAGTGCCGTCCAGGACCATACTCGTGCTATAAAGTACGAGAAGTGAAAACAGTCCATACTAGAGGATGTGGTTGGTTGTGGAGACGCAGATGTGTAAGAAACGTGACGTAAGTCATTGCAAAAGTCAATGTTTTCGATTTATCTTTAACATTTCATCCGATTTCACTCAGTTTTCGTAAAGGAAAAAAAAACCCATCTGTAATGCCAAAGAAGATATCCAAAAATGGTTTTAGAGAGAAGAGTTTGAAGATACCAAAGGGATAATCAGAATTCGTAAATCGAAGAAGAAAAGACGACACAATGACCAAAAGAAAAAGTACAAAAGGACAAACAACGATCTACAAAACATACATATAAAACTAAAGATCGAGTAACGCGAACCCCACAAAAACTGGGGGTGAACTCAGGTGTTCCGGAAGGGTAAGCAGTTCCTGCTCCACTAGTGGCACCCGTCGTGTTAATCTAGTTACAAACGCGGTGATAAGTCATGAACGAGGAAAGGACGGCATGACAAACTCAATTATTGTGTTGTTATATTTTTTCTTTATTACTTAGACATATAGTATAGTATATAAACCACTAAAAAAAGTAATAATTTTTTGATTAGAATAACGAAGATTTGAAATATCCTTTAAACTGTAGATTTTAAAGTAGAAGTGTAGACGAGAGTTGTGTAGAGAATCAAGGGTGCTAATTTAATTTGAAAGTTTGCAGACCAGAAAGTGAACGTATTTGGCCCTGCTCACATAGAAAAATAACATTTTAAAGGAGTTTTTGGGTGTATATTTTGACAAAGTTTTATGAAATACGGAGGGAATAAGTCTATAAAAGAGAACAGCCTGTGGCCGTGGGTTTTAAACCTGAGGACATTAGACACTCGACGGTCACCCGAAAGATTCCATTGTTCTCTGTAGAGCCCGTCACCATCTCCTACACGCACTATTGAGTTAATTGATTCTTACCTGTAAAAATTGCTTTGACTGGGACATTTTTCATTATTTAATTTTTTTCACTAAATATATAGCACTTCTGTCTTTAATAGTGAAAAATTGAAGTCTTCATATATTATACAATATGAAGAATATATCACTGTCGTTTTGTTCGGTTCTGTATTGACCTTATTAATTTATATACATGTAAGAAACGGAACGAAAAATGAGCTTTGAGATTGTGCAACTTCCTAATTAAAATATGCTCGTAAAATTAGCACATTTTTAAATTATAGAACCTCAGAGATCAATTGGAGGATTGATTTTTGGGGGGGGGGTAGATTATGAAATTGTGAGCACTGTCATTTTTTGAACTATTTTTTACCAAACCTTCAACTTAACATTGGTAAAAAATACATAGAAACTGCACAAATTATTGATGAATCATTGATACTTGCAATTGTTTTACGTAAATATTCTACTAAACCAAGTTATATCTTTCAACTTAAACGTGAGCTAAAAGTTTGGAAATATATATTTAACCTATTCCACTTCGAAATGCTTATCCAAAACAGGATTCCGGAGTTTCGACCTTTGTGTTTGTTTATTTTGACTTTTCATGAATACGAGGCCCGTTTTGTGCTTGGTTTTCGGTTGGATTATAAACTGTTCTTGTTTATCTTTTCTTTGTTTTGTGTCAAGTTGCTTTGTGTATTATTTATGTGTTATAATCAATATAAGTTAAATAATTCATCTGACCCCAGATAGTTTCAATAGTTACAACTGTTCTTAAACCTTAATGAATTGGCAGACACATGTTCCAAATATTTTCGGCATTGGTTTTAACGTGACGTTTATTCGATTTTTACATTTTTTCTCTTTCTATTATACTTAATGTGATTATACTTCAACCCGTGTCGTCATCCGAGTCATCATCACAAAAATCAATGCTAATAGGTTCTATGACACTTCTATCTATAGTTTCTTTGGAATTATCTTTTTTTTTAATTTTGACCACATGTTCTTCTGCTTTTGTCTTTAATTTACAGCAAATGAAAACAAAAATATAATTTTGTATGGAGATCTGAAATTTATGATGACAGAGATAAAAAACAGGGTGGGGGTTTAATAAATTAAGAACTTACAGACTATCTAAAGATAATATTTCCTTAGAAAAATATTTACTAATACTAAATGAGGATGAAAGGAGGGTACTCATAATCTAGAAATCGAAAAAGGAAGATATATAGGAGTAAAAACAGAAGATAGAATTTGTAAATTATGTAACACTGCGGTTGAAGATGAAACCCATTTTCTTCTTCAGTGTCCTGTTTTAGAAAACAAGAGAACCCAAATTATTAATAATATTAAAAATTTGTATAATTTCGATAATCTGCCAAATAAATCAAAATTAATATGGTTAATGTCATCAGAAGATAATTTTATAATTAAGAACACTAGTTCACTACTATGTTCTTTATTTAAAGAAAGAGATTTAGTTCTCAAAGGAAATTAAGATAGATTGAAAAATAAAAAAAATAAAAATAATAATATTTAATAATAAACAAAATATTAATAATATTAATGAAATACTGTTAATAAAAATACTATATGTATACTATAACTATACTGAATATGAGTCACTAGTGGTTCTCCCATACTTATATTAATAAAATATTACACTTATACATGTTGTGCAAGTAAATATCTGGAAATTATGTAAGATCACCATGCAGGGTCAGATTTTATTATTAATAATAACTTTATTCTCTAAACCAATGTTACAAAGGTTACAGAGTGAGAGTGTTCAAATCAATACAAAGTAAATACATATCATTACATCAATTATCAAGATTATGGGTGTACATTGAATTCAAATTATGAAAAAAAAATGTTTAAACGTTACATACAAATGATACAAATACTAACAGAGGTGTGATTGATTTTTTTCAAGGAGAACTAATTTTCTTATTTATCATATCAATAAGCTTACATAATTTACGAATAGTTTCAGGTTTCTTTTTGTTAAATAATGATAACAGTTTTAATGTGTTTGGTCTGTTGAAAAAGTATTTTGGAATTAGATTTTTTCTATCAGTTACACAATTTGGACACTGTAATACATAAAGAAATTTGTCACCAATCTCGCGAGATTGACATAGCTAACACAGTCTATTGTGTCTTTCTACATTTGTCCAGCGCCCTACTTCAATTGGTAATCTATGATTAGATGTTCTAAATCTACAAAAATTAAATCTATTTTTGTCATTTAAGACGTCTAAATATTTTTCAAATCTAAAATCCGACTTGAATAATCTATATCTCAATGCTTTTGGAGATATTTGCAAAGTAGAATGCCAATTTTGTTTGAACTGGTCGGTTAATCTCAGTTTAATGCTTTCAATTAGCCATTTATGGCTTATACAATTTTGAGTATGCCAAACGTTTGAATAACCACAGTCATCAAGTATTGATTTAACAAAATGAATCCATGAAAAAGTATTATTTCCATGAGTTTTCAAATACAATAATCTATAGATCAGAGATGATAGTTTTGATTGCTTTCCGTCAATTAATTTCGACCAGAATGACAAAATTTTCAACTTAAATTATTGTATTTATTCATTTATTATATTGTCCTTCTTTCTTTCTTTGTTGTAAAACCAATCAATATGAAATCAAATGTATGTAATTCACTTAATTGTTCTGCTCAATAAAATGGGTGTCATAATATGCTGCGCCTGAGTTTATTGAATAAAGTTATTATTATGATTGACAATAAAAGATTTGTTTTTGTCCACGCATCTTTTGTAATTTTTCCGAAAGCGGCGTACGTGAGTTCTTTAACATCTTTTAATCGGAAGGTGGTATTGTTTTTAGCCACGAAACCTTTGACTTGCGCCCATATTAATGCTATCGGGTTAAGTTCACAGTGTCGAACGGGGGTTCTTAATACTTCATGTCCGTGTAAATTAGCAATTTTATCTGTTTTATAAACTACTGTGGTCTTTTTTTGTTTTATTTTTTCATATAATACTTTTTTGGTATCAGTAGCAGAAAAAGGAATGTTGTGCTGTGTAAGATAGTTTTGGAGAACAGTTTTTTTCTGACTAAAATTTGGACACATCGTATCTTCTGTTTTAACATTGTGATAACTTGCATTATCTAACACAACCAAGCTAGGATTTTTCAGAGCAGGCATCAATTGATTTTCAAACCACTCAAGAAAGACAACACTATTCATCTCCTGGTGATAGTCATGATCCTTTGATTTGGCCAGAAACACTAAATCGCAGCCGTCAATAAAACCATCACTTCGCATGCAAAACAATAAAACGTTTGCCTTTACCCGAGGGTATTTTTGGGGCATCAGACCTATAATTCGGAAGCCACATATAATCTGTGCAGTGATTTTGGTTAACCCATGTTTCATCCATGTACACGATATCATACCCTGTTTCCCTAAAAGATTTGATCTTTCTCAGATAATTACACCTATCATTGATAATAGACACTTGATCGTACAGAACTCTTCGATTATCACCTATTTTTTTATAAGTATATCCAATATCAATGAGAGTTAGAGTAAGTTTAGACTTTGATATTTTAATAGAATCTTTTATTTCCTTATGTATTATTGAGACGGTCGGAGCAATTTTCCGTGAATATAAACCGTGGATTGTTCTTTTAATAACACAATGATCAAAGTCGTCCAAAATGTTAGCTCTTTCTTTGGGTCTATTTGACTTACAAGGCCTATTGCCATTCATAATACGGTGCACTGAAGTGTACGACACACCCAAAGCTTTAGATGTCCTTTGATATACCCCATCAAATGAGACAAGTGGCTTCTTCTTACTGAAAAAGGCAAACAACTGTTTTACAAACTTTTGGCATTCCGGAGACTTTTTACCCATTTTACAAAAAATGCAAAATATAACAATAATTTATGAGAGAAATGTTTGTCAGGTTCGTCTAAGATTTTACAGGTAAGATACCTGACGTACGGATGGCTCTTCTATAAAGTACATCTACTCCCACCCGAAAAATGACAACAAAATAGGACCAAAATACAAAATTTCATCGGAGTGCAGCCTCAGCTAAAACAATAAGAAGCATTACTGTAACATTTTTAGCTAGCACTCCTAATTCTAAATAAAACTCTCGTTTATTTTGCTGTTCAAAAATCTATAGTTTAAAAGATATTTGGATTTTTCGTTATTCTAATAAAAAAATGATTACTTTTTTAGTAGAATAAAAGTAAATTCTCGAGGCTGCTGCTGTTGAACATTAAAACTTTTTGAAATAACCACCAGGGAGCCATTTTTAAACAAACTGAGGGATATAGGCTCCAATGAATCTCTGGTTGTGTTTCCTATTCATAACTTGGCCGTAATTATGAACCGAGACAGTCCTGCAGAAGGTACTATCCGGAACAACTAGGGACGAGCCAGAAAAGGGTACACCCAATCTTGTTGGTTGGCAATCTGGGGTCCTTCCCCGGATACTTTTGAAACTTAGATTGTCATTTTGGACATATTTTATCTATTAGCGATCTTGCCAATTTTCCAATTTTTGGCAGACAAAAAATTTATTAAGAAAGAAATTTCTCCCTTTCATGGGTATAATTTGTACTATATTTGTCGTAAATGGAAAACGAGGGACATGATTTATCGCGGAACTGTACAGAGTGTATTAAATTAAAAATGACAACATCACATCCGATCATCTGGATGGGTCATAAATGGGACTTCAAAAATTTATCAAGTTTAATTTCCAATCTATACAATATTGTATAATGGAATGTCTTCCAGGTAGTAGTCAGAAGAAACGTTTCAACCTTTTCTGTGTTTCTACCAATTATCTTGACAAATAAATACCACTCTTGTTCTCCTAATAAATACCCCTGTTGTTCTCCCAATAAATACCCCTGTTGTTCTCCCAATAAATACCCCTGTTGTTCTCTCAATAAATACTCCTGTTGTTCTCTCAATAAATACCCCTGTTGTTCTCTCAATAAATACCCCTGTTGTTCTCCCAATAAATACCCCTGTTGTTCTCCCAATAGATAACCCTTGTGTTCTCCCAATAAATACCCCTGTTGTTCTCCCAATAAATACCCCTGTTGTTCTCCTAATAAATACCCCTGTTGTTCTCCCAATAAATACCCCTTTTGTTCTCCCAATAAATACCCCTGTTGTTCTCCCAATAAATACCCCTGTTGTTCTCCCAATAAATACCCCTGTTGTTCTCTCAATAAATACCCCTGTTGTTCTCCCAATAAATACCCCTTTTGTTCTCCCAATAAATACCCCTGTTGTTCTCCCAATACCCCTGTTGTTCTCCCAATAAATACCCCTGTTGTTCTCCCAATAAATACCCCTGTTGTTCTCCCAATAAATACCCCTGTTGTTCTCCCAATAAATACCCCTGTTGTTTTCCCAATAAATACCCCTGTTGTTCTCCCAATAAATACCCCTGTTGTTCTCCCAATAAATACCCCCGTTGTTCTCCCAATAAATACCCCCGTTGTTCTCCCAATAAATACCCCCGTTGTTCTCCCAATAAATACCCCTGTTGTTCTCCCAATAAATACCCCTGTTGTTCTCCCAATAAATACCCACTGCATTTTTTCAATCTCGAGATCCATTTTTAACTGCGACATTTGTAAATAAATTAGATAAATTGTTAGCATCACATAGTGGCCTAGGGCGCTGGAAATAAGGATAAGCGATTCGTGCTGCAGTGAATTAATAATATGAGTTCGAATCTCGTCGATGGAAAACACAAAATTGTCAGCTCATATATACGAACAATATATTTACAGATACTCCCACAAAAAGGTCAAGTCAACCTGTTTTAGACACTGCATGCACAGGTGGGGTGAGTATACTAGTACTAATAAAATACCGAAAAATAAAGGAATAAAAGCACCAATAATCCTACACGATAAACAGGTAGAAATAAAATAAATTACAAAATACTTGAATTCAGGGTATGTACCTATATAGTGAGAGGATATCTGGTGTGGTGCTATTTTAACCACAGCACATTAAAGAAAATAATTGTGAACGTTGTTTCCGTGATCCTATGATTGTTAGATTGAAATCAACCAATCAAGCAGTAGATATCATCATTAAAGTTGAGTGTTCGATTCCCGCTCATATGGAGGTGCACTCGATAAAAGATTATGTGAAAAATATTGCAAGTGTCTAGCTTTAAGGCGATAGTTTTCTCTGGACACTTGGGTTTCATCCACAATTAAAGCTTGTCGACATAAGTACATTTACATCAAAATTCGAACATAGCCAAAAAAAAATCACAAAAATAGAACTAAGTAGGGCAAAGGAAGATCTATTAACCAGTGAATGCATTTTATTTCAACATAAACACTAATGCATGAAAACTGCATAAAGCGAATGTATTTTATATCGTAGAGAAAACTATATCGCAATTCTGACAATTACCGTGATTTTCTTTAACATCACTGATGAACATTTACGATGCACCGTGTGTTGTTGAATGTCATAACATTTCTCGTTCATGATATGTGGAATCGGCATCAGCATTTGCTATTCATATCTGGAATAATTTCATCGATCGCTAATACCATTATATGCATAATGAAGATAGGGTGTACACAGAATAAACCACCACAAAAGAGACGTTCCAATAAAAGGGTGTTTTGGATATACACCAAACAAATATGGTTATTTGTTACATACAATATGTACTTTGATGCAACATGCTGTTATTATTGTCTTTTTAATTTTTTTTTACAGGTAAAAGACAGATGATTTCTAAAGATTAAAATTGATGCATTATCACTGTTTTTGTATATTACTTAAAAGGTCCACGTAATATCATAGTAATTTTACTCTAAAACGGACCAAATGTATCATGATAAGCTAATTTCACAAATATATTACTTCAATGCCGTACTCCACCCAATAATATACCTAGATGGCAAATGTTTTTTTGATGGTGTTTAACGCCACTTTCAACAATATTTCTGTTATATCGTGGCGGTCAGTTTTATTGGTGAAGGACACAGGAGTACCTGGAGAAAACCACACCACCGTCCTGCCGCAAGTCACTGACAAACTTATCCCATTATGTTCCACACCTTGCCCTGATTGAGATTCGAACTCACAACATCAGTGGTGATAAGCACTTATTGCATTAGGTAGTTGAGTTCACCCCCGGTGTTTAGTGGGGTTCGTGTTACTCGATCTTTAGTTTTATGTGTATGTTTTGTAGATCTGTGTTTGTCCTTTTGTACTTTTTCTTTTGACCATTGTGTTGTCTGTTCTTCTTCGATTTACGGATTCTGATTACCCCTTTGGTATCTTTAAATTCTTCTTAGCAACTTTAAAGATATGAATTGTAACCAACATGAACTTAAAAACTGATTCACCACATGCCTTGAAAACCATACAAAATACATGTGATTCCTTTCTGGATGTCCTTGATAGAAGGTTGCTGCTAACAAGGAAGCTACTGAACTAAGGGTTCCTATTGGCTAAGATGAAGTCATCACTTCTAAAGTTTTACTGCCGCTACCATGACTTAGTTAACTGTTATCGAATAGCTGTCTCACAAATGACCACGGATATGTTCCACTTATCGTAAGCATTTCCCGATCCTTTCATCATTTATGACTTATCACCGGCTGTGTCACTAGAGTAACAACACAGGGTCACCAGTGGAGCAAGAACTGCTTACCCTTCCCGAGAACCTGAGTTCACCCCCGGTTTAGTGGAGTTCGTGTTGCTCGATCTTTCTGTGTAATGTTTTGTAGGTTGTTGTTTGTCTTTTTTTCTTATGGTCATTGTGTTGGTTGATGGTGCATAACGCCACTTTCAACAATATTTCAGTCATATCGTGGCGGTAAGTTTTATTGGTGGAGGAAACCGGAGGACCCGGAGAAAAACTGCCGAAAGTCACTGACAAACATAATGTTGTATACCTCGCCCTGAGCGGTAGTCAAACCCACAACACCAGTGGCGATAGGCACCGATTGCATAGATAGTTGTAAATCCAACTACCATACGATCACGGCCACGACGGCATCTTCAAAGTCGTCTAAATCAAAACTAAAATCAGACGTTTATTCTTTTGCTCTTTTGATTATGGTACTCTAGTTATTTTATTGTTTGTCATTATTATAGAAATATCCCTCTTTTGGAATGTCGGTCTATCCACTTGAGGCGAGCACACTACAAGTAACAATTACACCACCGATTGACTATTTACTAAGATGTGGTGCTACTGTTGACATTTATTTTTAGGATAGGGTGCTTAACGCCACTTTCAACAATATTTCAGCTATATCATGGTGGTCAGTTTTATTGGTGGAAGAAATCTTAGTTCTCGGAGAAAACCACCTACCTGACGCAAATCACTGACAAGCTTTATCATATAGTATGTTGTATCGTATCGAATACACCGCGACTGGAGTGGGATTCGAACTCACAACTTTAGTGGTGATAGGTTCTGATTGCATAGGTAGTTGTAAATCCAACTTCCATACTATTACGACCACGATGGTTCGTTTATCGTTAATCCAGAGATTATTGTGTGATAATATCTACCAAAATATTTCATTGCAGACAATTAAAAAACCATGTCAAAAAGCCTTTAATTAAAATAAAAAAAATCAAAGAAAAAAAAAAAACAAGAAAAAACACAAAAAACCAAACAAAACAAAAAACATACAAAATAAAGCCCCCCAAAAAAAAAAAATCAAACAAGCAAACAAAAAACAAACAAAATAACTTGTGACAAGTTAAGTGAAACTGGCAGAGTCCTGATTTATGACAAGTCAAGTGAAACTAGCAAAGTCCTGATCTATGACAAGTCAAGTGAAACCGGCAAAGTCCTGATCTATAACAGGTCAAGTGAATCTGGCAAAGTCCTAATCTATGACAAGTCAAGTGAAACTGGCAAAGTTATAATCTATGACATGTCAAGTGAAACTGGCAAAGTTCTGATCTATGACAAGTTAAGTGAAACTAGCAGGGTTCTTATCTATGACAAGTCAAGTGAAACTGACAGGGTCCTTATCTGTCACAAGTCAAGAGAAACTGACAGGCTCCTTATCTGTAACAAGTCAAGTGAAACTGGCAAAGTCCTCATCTATGACATATCAAGTAAAACTGGCAGGGTCCTTATCTATGAAAAGTCAAGTGAAACTGGCAGGGTCCTGATCTATAACAAGTCAAGTGAAACTGACAGGGTTCTTATCTATAGCAAGTCAAGTGAAACTGGCAAAGTCCTGATCTATGACAAGCAAAGTGAAGCTGGCAAAATCCTCATCTATGACAAGTCAAGTGAAACTGACAGGGTCCTTATCTATAACAAGTCAAGTGAAACTGACAAAGTCCTGATCTATGACAAGTCACGTGAAACTGGCAAAGTCTTGATCTATAACAAGTCAAGTGAAACTGGCAAAATCTTTGTCTATGACACGTCAAGTTAAACTGACAGGGTCCTTATCTATAACAAGTCAAGTGAAACTGACAGGGTTCTTATCTATAGCAAGTCAAGTGAAACTGGCAAAGTCCTGATCTATGACAAGCAAAGTGAAGCTGGCAAAATCCTCATCTATGACAAGTCAAGTGAAACTGACAGGGTCCTTATCTATAACAAGTCAAGTGAAACTGACAAAGTCCTGATCTATGACAAGTCACGTGAAACTGGCAAAGTCTTGATCTATAACAAGTCAAGTGAAACTGGTAAAGCCTTGATCTATGACGAGTCAATTAAAACTGCCAAAGTCCTGATCTATAACAAGTCAAGTGAAACTATCGAAGTCCTGATCTATGACAAGTTAAGTGAAACTGGCTAAGTCCGGATCTATGACAAGTGAAGTGAAACTGACAGGGTTCTTATCTGTAACAAGTCAAGAGAAACTGACAGGCTCCTGATCTATAACAAGTCAAGTGAAACTGGCAAAGTCCGGATCTATGACAAGTCAAGTAAAACTGGCAAAGTCCTTGTCTATGACATGTCAAGTAAAACTGGCAGGGTCCTTATCTATAAAGAGTCAAGTGAAACTGGCAGGATCCTGATCTATAACAAGTCAAGTGAAACTGGCAAAATCCTTGTCTATTACAAGTCAAGTGAAACTGACAGGGTCCTTATCTATATCAAGTCAAGTGAAACTGACAGGGTTCTTATCTATAGTAAGTCAAGTGAAACTGGCAAAGTCCTGATCTATGACAAGTCAAGTGAAACTGGCAAAATCCTCATCTATGACAAGTCAAATGAAACTGACAGGGTCCTTATCTATAACAAGTCAAGTGAAATTGGCAAAGTTCTGATCTATGACAAGTCACGTGAAACTGGCAAAGTCTTGATCTATTACAAGTCAAATGAAACTGGAAAAGTCTTGATCTATAACAAGTCAAGTGAAACTGGCAGGATCCAGATCTATAAAAAGTCAAGTGAAACTAGCTAAATCCTGATCTATGACAAGTCAAGTGAAACTGACAGGATCCTTATCTGTAACAAGTCAAGAGAAACTGACAGGCTCCTTATCTGTAACAAGTCAAGTGAAACTGGCAAAGTCCTCATCTATGACATATCAAGTAAAACTGGCAGGGTCCTTATCTATGAAAAGTCAAGTGAAACTGGCAGGGTCCTGATCTATAACAAGTCAAGTGAAACTGGCAAAGTCCTGATCTATGACAAGTCAAGTAAAACTGGCAAAATCCTTGTCCATGACAAGTCAAGTGAAACTGACAGGGTTCTTATCAATAACAAGTCAAGTGAAACTGACAGGCTCCTTATCTGTAACAAGTCAAGTGAAACTGGCAAATTCCTCATCTATGAGATGTCAAGTAAAACTGGAAGGGTCCTTATCTATAAAATGTCAAGTGAAACTGGCAAAGTCTTGATCTAAAACAAGTCAAGTGAAACTAGCAAAGTACTAACCTATAACAAGCCAAGTGAAATTGTCAAAGTTCTTATCTATGAAAAGTTAAGTGAAACTGGCAGAGTCCTGATTTATGACAAGTCAAGTGAAACTGGCAAAGTCCTGATCTATGACAAGTCAAGTGAAACTGGCATAGTCCTGATCTATAACAGGTCAAGTGAATCTGGCAAAGTCCTAATCTATGACAAGTCAAGTGAAACTAGCAGGGTCCTTATCTATAACAAGTCAAGTGAAACTGACAGGGTCCTTATCTATAACAAGTCAAGTGAAACTGACAGGGTCCTTAACTATAACAAGTCAAGAGAAACAGGCAAAGTTCTGATCTATGACAAGTCAATTGAAACTGACAAAAGTCTTATCTATGACAAGTCAAGTGAAACTGACAGGGTCTTATCTATGAAAAGTCAAGTGAAACTGGCAAAGTCTTGATCTATAACAAGTCAAGTGAAACTGGCAAAGTATTGTTCTATAACAAGTGAAGTGAAACTGACAGGATCGAGATATATAAAAATTGAAGTGAAATTAGCTAAATCCTAATCTATGACAAGTCAAGTGAAACTGACAGGGTCCTTATCTATGAAAAGTTAAGTGAAACTGGCAAAGTCTTGATCTATAACAAGTCAAGTGAAACTGGCAAAGTCCTGATCTATGTAGAGTCAAGTAAAACTAACAAAGTCCTGATCTATAACAAGTCAAGTGAAACTGGCAAAGTCTTGATCTATAACAAGTGAAGTGAAACTGACAGGATCCAAATATATAAAAAGTCAAGTGAAACTGGCTAAATCCTGATCTATGACAAGTCAAGTGAAACTGATAGGGTCCTTATCTGTAACAAGTCAAGTGAAACTGACAGGCTCCTTATCTGTACCAAGTCAAGTGAAACTGCCAAATTCCTTCTCTATGACATGTCAAGTAAAACTGACAGGGTCCTTATCTATAAAAAGTCAAGTGAAACTGGCAGGATCCTGATCTATAACAAGTCAAGTGAAACTGGCAAAGTATTGATCTATAACAAGTGAAGTGAAACTGACAGGATCCAGATATATAAAAATTGAAGTGAAATTGGCTAAATCCTAATCTATGACAAGTCAAGTGAAACTGACAGGGTCCTTATCTATGAAAAGTCAAGTGAAACTGGCAAAGTCTTGATCTATAACAAGTCAAGTGAAACTGGCAAAGTCATGATCTATGTAGAGTCAAGTAAAACTAACAAAGTCCTGATCTATAACAAGTCAAGTGAAACTGGCAAAGTCTTGATCTATAACAAGTGAAGTGAAACTGACAGGATCCAGATTTATAAAAAGTCAAGTGAAACTGGCTAAATCCTGATCTATGACAAGTCAAGTGAAACTGATAGGGTCCTTATCTGTAACAAGTCAAGAGAAACTGACAGGCTCCTTATCTGTACCAAGTCAAGTGAAACTGGCAAAATCCTTCTCTATGACATGTCAAGTAAAACTGACAGGGTCCTTATCTATATCAAGTCAAGTGAAACTGGCAGGATCCTGATCTATAACAAGTCAAGTGAAACTGGCAAAGTCCTGATCAATGACAAGTCAAGTAAAACTGGCAAATTCCCTGTGTATGACAAGTCAAGTGAAACTGACAGGGTCCTTATCTATATCAAGTCAAGTGAAACTGACAGGGTTCTTATCTGTAACAAGTCAAGTGAAACTGGCAAAGTCCTGCTCTATGACAAGTCAAGTGAAACTGGCAAAATCCTCATCTATGACAAGTCAAGTGAAACTGACAGGGTCCTTATCTATAACAAGTCAAGTGAAACTGGCAAAGTTCTGATCAATGAGAAGTCAAGTGAAACTGGCAAAGTCTTGATCTATAACAAGTCAAGTGAAACTGGCAAAGTCCTGATCTATGACGAGTCAATTAAAACTGCCAAAGTGCTGATCTATAACAAGTCAAGTGAAACTATCGAAGTCTTGATCTATAACAAGTCAAGTGAAACTGGCAGGATCCAGATCTATAAAAAGTCAAGTGAAACTGGCTAAATCCTGATCTATGACAAGTCAAGTGACACTGACAGGGTCATTATCAGTAACAAATCAAGAGAAACTAACAGGCTCCTTATCTGTAACAAGTCAAGTGAAACTGGCAAAGTCCTCATCTATGACATATCAAGTAAAACTGGCAAAGTCCTGATCTATTACAAGTCAAGTGAAACTGGCAAAATCCTTGTCTATGACAAGTCAAGTGAAACTGACAGGGTCCTTATCTATTACAAGTCAAGTGAAACTGACAGGCTCCTTATCTGTAACAAGTCAAGTGAAACTGGCAAATTCCTCATCTATGAGATGTTAAATAAAACTGGAAGGGTCCTTATCTATAAAAAGTCAAGTGAAACTGGCAGGGTCCTGATCTATAACAAGTCATGTGAAACTGGCAAAGTCCTGATATATGACAAGTCAAGTGAAACTGGCAAAGTCTTGATCTATAACAAGTCAAGTGAAACTGGCAAAGTCCTGATCTATGACAAGTTAAGTAAAACTGGCAAAGTCTTGATCTATAACAGGTCAAGTGAAACTGGCAGGATCCAGATCTATAAAAAGTCAAGTGAAAAAGGCTAAATCCTGATCTATGACAAGTCAAGTGAAACTGACAGGTTCCTTATCTGTAACAAGTCAAGTGAAACTGGCAAAGTCCTGATCTATGAGAAGTCAAGTGAAACTGGCAAAGTCGTGATCTACAACAAATCAAGTGAAAGTGGCAAAGTCCTGAACTATAACAAGTCAATTAAAACTGGCAAAGTCCTGATCTATAACAGGTCAAGTGAAACTGGCAGGATCCAGATCTATAAAGAGTCAAGTGAAAAAGGCTAAATCCTGATCTATGACAAGTCAAGTGAAACTGAGAGGGTCATTATCTGTAACAAGTCAAGAGAAACTGACAGGCTCCTTATCTGTAACAAGTCAAGTGAAACTGGCAAAGTCCTGATCTATGACAAGTCAAGTAAAACTGGCAAAGTCCTGATCTATAACAAGTCAAGTGAAACTGGCAAAATCCTTGTCTATGACAAGTCAAGTGAAACTGACAGAGTTTTTATCTATAACAAGTCAAGTGAAACTGACAGGGTCCTTATCTATTACAAGTCAAGTGAAACTGACAGGCTCCTTATCTGTAACAAGTCAAGTGAAACTGGCAAATTCCTCATCTATGAGATGTCAAGTAAAACTGGAAGGGTCCTTATCTATAAAAAGTCAAGTGAAACTGGAAGGGTCCTGATCTATAACAAGTCATGTGAAACTGGCAAAGTCCTGATCTATGACAAGTCAAGTGAAACTGGTAAAGTCTTGATCTATAACAAGTCAAGTGAAACTGGCAAAGTACTAACCTATAACAAGTCAAGTGAAACTGGCAAAGTCCTGATCTATGACAAGTTAAGTAAAACTGGCAAAGTCTTGATCTATAACAGGTCAAGTGAAACTGGCAGGATCCAGATCTATAAAAAGTCAAGTGAAAAAGGCTAAATCCTGATCTATGACAAGTCAAGTGAAACTGACAGGGTCCTTATCTGCAACAAGTCAAGAGAAACTGACAGGTTCCTTATCTGTAACAGGTCAAGTGAAACTGGCAAAGTCCTGATCTATGAGAAGTCAAGGTAAACTGGCAAAGTCCTGATCTACAACAAATCAAGTGAAACTGGCAAAGTCCTGAACTATAACAAGTCAATTAAAACTGGCAAAGTTCTGATTTATAAAAAAAAAGTGAAACTGGCAAAGTCCTGATCTATGACAAGTCAAGTAAAACTGGCAAAGTCCTAATCTATAACAAGTCAAGTGAAACCGGCAAAGTCCTGATCTATAACAGGTCAAGTGAATCTGGCAAAGTCATAATCTATGACAAGTCAAGTGAAACTGGCAAAGTCCTAATCTATGACAAGTCAAGTGAAACTGGCAGGATCCAGATCTATAACAAATCAAGTGAAACTGGCTAAATCCTGATCTATGACAAGTCAAGTGAAACTGACAGGGTCCTTATCTGTGACAAGTCAAAAGAATCTGACAAGCTTCTTATCTGTAACAAGTCAAGTGAAACTGGCAAAGTCCTCATCTATTACAAGTCAAGTAAACCTGGCAATATTCTTATCTATAAATAGTCAAGTGAAACTGGCAGAGTCCTGATCTATAACAAGTCAAGTGAAACTGGCAAAGTCCTGATCTATAGCAAATCAAGTGAAACTGGCAAAGTCCTGATCTATGACAAGTCAAGTAAAACTGGCAAAATCCTTGTCTATGACAAGTCAAATGAAACTGGCAGGGCCCTTATCAATAAAAAGTCAAGTGAAACTGACAGGGTACTTATCTATAACAAGTCAAGTGAAACTGGCAAAGTCCTGATCTATGACATGTCAAGTGAAACTGGCAAAATCCTCATCTATGATAAGTCAAGTAAAACTGACAGGGTCCTTATCTATAACAAGTCAAGTAAAACTGGCAAAATCCTTGTCTATGACAAGTCAAGTGAAACTGACAGGGCTCTTATCTAATACAAGTCAAGTAAAACTGGCAAAGTCCTGATCTATAACAAGTCAAGTGAAACTGGCAAAGTCCTGATCTATGACAAGTCAATTGAAACTGGCAAAGTCCTGATCTATGACAAATCAAGTGAAACTGGAAAAATCCTTGTCTATGACAAGTCAAGTGAAACTGACAGGGTCCTTATCTATAACAAGTCAAGTGAAACTGACAGGGTCCTTAACTATAACAAGTCAAGAGAAACAGGCAAAGTTCTGATCTATGACAAGTCAATTGAAACTGACAAAATTCTTATCTATGACAAGTCAAGTGAAACTGACAGGGTCTTATCTATGAAAAGTCAAGTGTAACTGGCAAAATCTTGATCTATAACAAGTCAAGTGAAACTGGCAAAGTCCTGATCTATAACAAGTGAATTGAAACTGGCAAGATCCTGATCTATAAAAAGTCACGTAAAACAGGCAAAATCGTTGTCTATGACAAGTCAAGTGAAACTGACAGGGTCCTTATCAATAAAAAGTCAAGTGAAACTGACAGGGTCCTTATCTATAACAAGTCAAGTGAAACTGGCAAAGTCCTGATCTATGACAAGTCAAGTGAAACTGACAAAGTCCTTATCTATGACAAGTTAAGTGAAATTGACAGGGTCCTTATCTACAACACGTCAAGTGAAACTGACAGGGTCCTTATCTATGACAAGTCAAGTGAAACTGACAGGGACCTTAGCTATAACAAGTCAAGTGAAACTGGCAAAGTACTAACCTATAACAAGTCAAGTGAAACTGGCAAAGTCCTGATCTATAACAAGTCAAGTGAAACTGGCAAAGTCCTGATCTATGACAAGTCAAGTGAAACTGGCAGGGTCCTTATCTATAGCAAGTCAATTGAGTCAATTGAAGCCGGCAAATCCTGATCTATGACAAGCCAAGTGAAACTGGCAGGTTCCTTATCTATAACAAGTCAAGTGAAACCGGCAAAGTCCTGATCTATAACAAGTCATGTGAAACTGGCAAAGTCCTAATCTATGACAAGTCAAGTGAAACTGGCAGGGTCCTTATCTATTACAAATCAAGTGAAACTGGCAGGGTCTTTATCTATTACAAGTCAAGTGAAACCAGCAAAGTCCTGATTTATAACAAGTCAAGTCAACCTGGCAAAGTCCTGAATGATAACAAGTCAAGTGAAACTGGCAAAGTCCTGATTTATAACAAGTCAAGTGAAAGTGGCAAAATCTTAATCTATGACAAGTTATTTGAAACTGGCAAAGCCCTGATCTATGACACATCAATTGAAACTGGCAGGGTCCTTATCCATAGCAAGTCAAGTGAGTCAAGTGAAACCTGCAAAATCCTGATCTATGAAAAGTCAAGTGAAACCAACAAAGTCCTGATTTATAAGAAGTCAAGTGAAACAGACAAAGTCCTGAACTATAACAAGAAAAGTGAAACTGGCAAAAACCTAATCTATGACAAGTTAATTGAAACTGGCAAAGTCCTGATCAAAAAGAAATCAAGCGAAACTGGCAAGGTCACTATCTATTACAATTGAAGGCAAACTGGCAGGCTCCCTATCTATTACAAGTGAATTCAAACTTGCAGGGTCCCTATTTATAACAAGTCAAGTGAAACTGGCAGGTTTCCTATTTATAACAAGTCAAGTCAAACTGGCAAAGTCCTGATCTATAACAAGTCAAGTGAAACTGGCAAAGTCCTGATCTATAACAAGTCAAGTGAAAATGGCAAAGTCCTGATCTATAACAATTCAGAGTGAAATTGGCAAATTCCTGATCTATGACAAGTCAAGTGATACTGGCAGGTTCTTTATCTATTACAAGTCAAGTGAAACTGGCAGGGTCCTGATCTATAACAAGTGAAATTAAACCGTCGAAGTTCTGATTTATAACAAGTCAAGTGAAGCTGGCAAAGTCCTGATCCATTACAAGTCAAGTGAAACTGGCAAAATCCTGATCTATAACAATTCAAGTAAAACTGGCAAAGTCCTGATCTATAACAAGTCAAGTGAAACTGGCAAAGTCCTGATCATTATGAAGTCAAATGAAACTGGCAAAGTCCTGATCTATGACAAGTCAAGTGAAACTGGCAGAATACAGATCTATTACAAGACAAGTGAAACTGGCAAAGTCTTGATCCATTACAAGTCAAGTGAAACTGGCAAAGTCTTGATCCATCACAAGTCAAGTGAAACTAGGAAGTTCCCTATCTGTAACAAGTCAAGTCAAACTGGCAGGCTCCCTATATATTACAAGTGAATTCAAACTGGCAGGGTCCCTATTTATAACAAGTCAAGTGAAACTGGCAGCATTCCTATTGATAAGAAGTGAAATCAAACTGGCAAATTCCTGGTATATAGCAATTCAAGTGAAACTGGCAAAGTCCTGATCAATGACATGTCAAGTGAAACTGGAAGGGTCCTTATCTATAACAAGTCAAGTGAGTCAAGTGAAACCGGCAAAGTCCTGATCTATGAAAAGTCAAGTGAAACCGGCAAAGTCCTGAACAATAACAAGTCAAGTGAAACTGGCAAAGTCCTGATGAATAAGAAGTCAAGTGAAACTGGCAAGGTTCCTATCTATAACAAGTCAAGTCAAACTGGCAGGCTCCCTATCTATTACAAATCGTTTCAAACTGGCAGGGTCCCTATTTATAAGAAGTCAAGTGAAACTGGAAGGATTCCTTTTTATAACAAGTCAAGTGAAACTGGGAAAGTCCCGATCTATAACAAGTCAAGGGAAACTGTCAAATTCCTGATCTATGACAAGTCAAGTGAAACTGGCAGTGTCCTTATATATTACAAGTCAAGTGCAACTGGCAGGGTCTTGTCTATGACAAGTGAAATTAAACCGGCGAAGTCCTGATTACAAGTCAAGTGAAACTGGCAAATTCCTGATCTATAACAATTCAAGTAAAACTGGCAGGGTCCTCATCTCTAATAAGCCAAGTGAAACCGGAAAAGACCTGATTTATGACAAGTCAAGTGAAATTGGCAGGGTCCTGATCGATGACAAGTCAAGTGAAACTGTCAGGGTCCTCATCTCTAATAAGTCAAGTGAAACCGGCAAAGTCCTGATCTATAACAAGTCAAGTGAAACCGGCAAAGACCTGATTTATGACAAGTCAAGTGAAATTGGCAGGGTCCTTATCTATAACAAGTCAAGTAAAACTGGCAAAGTCCTGATCTATAACAAGTCAAGTGAAACTGGCAAAGTCCTGATCTATGACAGGTCAAGTGAATCTGGCAAAGTCCTAATCTATGACAAGTCAAGTGAAACTGGCAAAGTCCTAATCTATGACAAGTCAAGTGAAACTGGCAGGATCCAGATCTATAACAAATCAAGTGAAACTGGCTAAATCCTGATCTATGACAAGTCAAGTGAAACTGACAGGGTCCTTATCTGTGACAAGTCAAAAGAATCTGACAAGCTTCTTATCTGTAACAAGTCAAGTGAAACTGGCAAAGTCCTCATCTATTACAAGTCAAGTAAACCTGGCAATATTCTTATCAATAAATAGTCAAGTGAAACTGGCAGAGTCCTGATCTATAACAAGTCAAGTGAAACTGGCAAAGTCCTGATCTATAGCAAATCAAGTGAAACTGGCAAAGTCCTGATCTATGACCAGTCAAGTAAAACTGGCAAAATCCTTGTCTATGACAAGTCAAATGAAACTGTCAGGGCCCTTATCAATAAAAAGTCAAGTGAAACTGACAGGGTACTTATCTATAACAAGTAAAGTGAAACTGGCAAAGTCCTGATCTATGACATGTCAAGTGAAACTGGCAAAATCCTCATCTATGATAAGTCAAGTAAAACTGACAGGGTCCTTATCTATAACAAGTCAAGCAAAACTGGCAAAATCCTTGTCTATGACAAGTCAAGTGAAACTGACAGGGTTCTTATCTAATACAAGTCAAGTAAAACTGGCAAAGTCCTGATCTATAACAAGTCAAGTGAAACTGGCAAAGTCCTGATCTATGACAAGTCAATTGAAACTGGCAAAGTCCTGATCTATGACAAGTCAATTGAAACTGACAAAATTCTTATCTATGACAAGTCAAGTGAAACTGACAGGGTCTTATCTATGAAAAGTCAAGTGAAACTGGCAAAATCTTGATCTATAACAAGTCAAGTGAAACTGGCAAAGTCCTGATCTATAACAAGTGAAGTGAAACTGGCAAGATCCTGATCTATAAAAAGTCACGTAAAACAGGCAAAATCGTTGTCTATGACAAGTCAAGTGAAACTGACAGGGTCCTTATCAATAAAAAGTCAAGTGAAACTGACAGGGTCCTTATCTATAACAAGTCAAGTGAAACTGGCAAAGTCCTGATCTATGACAAGTCAAGTGAAACTGACAAAGTCCTTATCTATGACAAGTTAAGTGAAATTGACAGGGTCCTTATCTACAACAAGTCAAGTGAAACTGACAGGGTCCTTATCTATGACAAGTCAAGTGAAACTGACAGGGACCTTAGCTATAACAAGTCAAGTGAAACTGGCAAAGTACTAAACTATAACAAGTCAAGTGAAACTGGCAAAGTCCTGATCTATAACAAGTCAAGTGAAACTGGCAAAGTCCTGATCTATGACAAGTCAAGTGAAACTGGCAGGGTCCTTATCTATAGCAAGTCAATTGAGTCAATTGAAGCCGGCAAATCCTGATCTATGACAAGCCAAGTGAAACTGGCAGGGTCCTTATCTATAACAAGTCAAGTGAAACCGGCAAAGTCCTGATCTATAACAAGTCATGTGAAACTGGCAAAGTCCTAATCTATGACAAGTCAAGTGAAACTGGCAGGGTCCTTATCTATTACAAATCAAGTGAAACTGGCAGGGTCTTTATCTATAACAAGTCAAGTGAAACCAGCAAAGTCCTGATTTATAACAAGTCAAGTCAACCTGGCAAAGTCCTGAATGATAACAAGTCAAGTGAAACTGGCAAAGTCCTGATTTATAACAAGTCAAGTGAAAGTGGCAAAATCTTAATCTATGACAAGTTATTTGAAACTGGCAAAGCCCTGATCTATGACACATCAATTGAAACTGGCAGGGTCCTTATCCATAGCAAGTCAAGTGAGTCAAGTGAAACCTGCAAAATCCTGATCTATGAAAAGTCAAGTGAAACCAACAAAGTCCTGATTTATAAGAAGTCAAGTGAAACAGACAAAGTCCTGAACTATAACAAGAAAAGTGAAACTGGCAAAAACCTAATCTATGACAAGTTAATTGAAACTGGCAAAGTCCTGATCAAAAAGAAATCAAGCGAAACTGGCAAGGTCACTATCTATTACAATTGAAGGCAAACTGGCAGGCTCCCTATCTATTACAAGTGAATTCAAACTTGCAGGGTCCCTATTTATAACAAGTCAAGTGAAACTGGCAGGTTTCCTATTTATAACAAGTCAAGTCAAACTGGCAAAGTCCTGATCTATAACAAGTCAAGTGAAACTGGCAAAGTCCTGATCTATAACAAGTCAAGTGAAAATGGCAAAGTCCTGATCTATAACAATTCAGAGTGAAATTGGCAAATTCCTGATCTATGACAAGTCAAGTGATACTGGCAGGTTCTTTATCTATTACAAGTCAAGTGAAACTGGCAGGGTCCTGATCTATAACAAGTGAAATTAAACCGTCGAAGTTCTGATTTATAACAAGTCAAGTGAAGCTGGCAAAGTCCTGATCCATTACAAGTCAAGTGAAACTGGCAAAATCCTGATCTATAACAATTCAAGTAAAACTGGCAAAGTCCTGATCTATAACAAGTCAAGTGAAACTGGCAAAGTCCTGATCATTATGAAGTCAAATGAAACTGGCAAAGTCCTGATCTATGACAAGTCAAGTGAAACTGGCAGAATACAGATCTATTACAAGACAAGTGAAACTGGCAAAGTCTTGATCCATTACAAGTCAAGTGAAACTGGCAAAGTCTTGATCCATCACAAGTCAAGTGAAACTAGGAAGTTCCCTATCTGTAACAAGTCAAGTCAAACTGGCAGGCTCCCTATATATTACAAGTGAATTCAAACTGGCAGGGTCCCTATTTATAACAAGTCAAGTGAAACTGGCAGCATTCCTATTGATAAGAAGTGAAATCAAACTGGCAAATTCCTGGTATATAGCAATTCAAGTGAAACTGGCAAAGTCCTGATCAATGACATGTCAAGTGAAACTGGAAGGGTCCTTATCTATAACAAGTCAAGTGAGTCAAGTGAAACCGGCAAAGTCCTGATCTATGAAAAGTCAAGTGAAACCGGCAAAGTCCTGAACAATAACAAGTCAAGTGAAACTGGCAAAGTCCTGATGAATAAGAAGTCAAGTGAAACTGGCAAGGTTCCTATCTATAACAAGTCAAGTCAAACTGGCAGGCTCCCTATCTATTACAAATCGTTTCAAACTGGCAGGGTCCCTATTTATAAGAAGTCAAGTGAAACTGGAAGGATTCCTTTTTATAACAAGTCAAGTGAAACTGGGAAAGTCCCGATCTATAACAAGTCAAGGGAAACTGTCAAATTCCTGATCTATGACAAGTCAAGTGAAACTGGCAGTGTCCTTATATATTACAAGTCAAGTGCAACTGGCAGGGTCTTGTCTATGACAAGTGAAATTAAACCGGCGAAGTCCTGATTACAAGTCAAGTGAAACTGGCAAATTCCTGATCTATAACAATTCAAGTAAAACTGGCAGGGTCCTCATCTCTAATAAGCCAAGTGAAACCGGAAAAGACCTGATTTATGACAAGTCAAGTGAAATTGGCAGGGTCCTGATCGATGACAAGTCAAGTGAAACTGTTAGGGTCCTCATCTCTAATAAGTCAAGTGAAACCGGCAAAGTCCTGATCTATAACAAGTCAAGTGAAACCGGCAAAGACCTGATTTATGACAAGTCAAGTGAAATTGGCAGGGTCCTTATCTATAACAAGTCAAGTAAAACTGGAAAAGTCCTGATCCATTACAAGTCAAGTGAAACTGGCAAAATCCTGATCTATAACAATTCAAGTAAAACTGGCAAAGTCCTGATCTATAACAAGTCAAGTGAAACTGGCAAAGTCCTGATCATTATGAAGTCAAATGAAACTGGCAAAGTCCTGATCTATGACAAGTCAAGTGAAACTGGCAGAATACAGATCTATTACAAGACAAGTGAAACTGGCAAAGTCTTGATCCATTACAAGTCAAGTGAAACTGGCAAAGTCTTGATCCATCACAAGTCAAGTGAAACTAGGAAGTTCCCTATCTGTAACAAGTCAAGTCAAACTGGCAGGCTCCCTATATATTACAAGTGAATTCAAACTGGCAGGGTCCCTATTTATAACAAGTCAAGTGAAACTGGCAGCATTCCTATTGATAAGAAGTGAAATCAAACTGGCAAATTCCTGGTATATAGCAATTCAAGTGAAACTGGCAAAGTCCTGATCAATGACATGTCAAGTGAAACTGGAAGGGTCCTTATCTATAACAAGTCAAGTGAGTCAAGTGAAACCGGCAAAGTCCTGATCTATGAAAAGTCAAGTGAAACCGGCAAAGTCCTGAACAATAACAAGTCAAGTGAAACTGGCAAAGTCCTGATGAATAAGAAGTCAAGTGAAACTGGCAAGGTTCCTATCTATAACAAGTCAAGTCAAACTGGCAGGCTCCCTATCTATTACAAATCGTTTCAAACTGGCAGGGTCCCTATTTATAAGAAGTCAAGTGAAACTGGAAGGATTCCTTTTTATAACAAGTCAAGTGAAACTGGGAAAGTCCCGATCTATAACAAGTCAAGGGAAACTGTCAAATTCCTGATCTATGACAAGTCAAGTGAAACTGGCAGTGTCCTTATATATTACAAGTCAAGTGCAACTGGCAGGGTCTTATCTATGACAAGTGAAATTAAACCGGCGAAGTCCTGATTACAAGTCAAGTGAAACTGGCAAATTCCTGATCTATAACAATTCAAGTAAAACTGGCAGGGTCCTCATCTCTAATAAGCCAAGTGAAACCGGAAAAGACCTGATTTATGACAAGTCAAGTGAAATTGGCAGGGTCCTGATCGATGACAAGTCAAGTGAAACTGTCAGGGTCCTCATCTCTAATAAGTCAAGTGAAACCGGCAAAGTCCTGATTTATAACAGGCCAAGTGAAACTGGCAAAGTCCTGATCTATAACAAGTCAAGTGAAACCGGCAAAGACCTGATTTATGACAAGTCAAGTGAAATTGGCAGGGTCCTTATCTATAACAAGTCAAGTAAAACTGGAAAAGTCCTGATCTATAACAAGTCAAGTGAAACTGGTAAAGTCCTGATCCATTACAAGTCAAGTGAAACTGGCAGGATCCCTATCTATAACATGTCAAGTCAAACTGGCAGGGTGCCTATCTATAACAAGTCAAGTCAAACTGGCAGTGTCCCTCTTTGTCACAAGTCAAGTGAAGCTGGCATTGTTCCTTTTTATTACAAGTCAAGTCAAACTGGCAAGATCCCTATCTATGGCAAGTCCAGTGAAACTGGCAGGGTCCCTATTTATAAGAAGTCAAGTGAAACTGGCAGGATTCTGATCTATGACAAGTGAAGTCAAACTGGCAGAGTCCTGATTTATAACAAGTCAAGTGAAACTGGCAGGGTTCCTATCTATAAGAAGTCAAGTCAAACTGGCAGAGTCCTGATTTATAACAAGTGAAGTGAAGCTGGCAGGGTTCCTTTTTATAACAAGTCAAGTCAAACTGGCAGAGAAACCTTTAATGGAAAGACAGACAATTCAATGACTAAGAAAAAAAAAAGAAACGAAAAAATAATGATCTACAAAACATTACATAGAAAACTAAAGATCGAACAACACTAAACCCACTAAAACCCGGGGTTAACTCAGGTAAATTCAGGTGCTCCGGAAGGGTGAACAGTTCCTGCTACACATAACGTAGCCAAAATACCTGTTAGATGATATATATAAAATATTAGTTTGAGAGGACGGTAAAGAGCGATTAATTGGCATCGAGGATGGGGGCAGCAAACAATTCTGTTATGGAGCATATTCAAGATACCCGTTATATGGTACAGCTGAAATACTAGTTAGGTAGAACATTACGCAAAGAATGAAAATACCAATGAGTGCAATCAGAAACAGTACATGGCATGACAGACAATGCAATGGCTAAGAGAAAAAGAAGAAAAGAACAAACAATGATCTACAAAACATTACATAGAAAACTAAAGATGGAGCAACACTAGACCAACTAACATTCGGGGGTTAACTCAGGTGCTCCGGAAGGGTAGACATTTCCTGCTACACATAGCATAACCAAAATACCTGTTAAAATATTAGTTTGAGAGAATGGTAAAAAGAGCGATTAAATGGCATCGTCTAAGATATACTGTTCAGGCCATATAGCCAAGATGTTGATAATGAGGTTATGCCATATAGTCAAATAGAGGTAAGAAAATATAACTAGATAACTCATCTTATATATAGAGGGAATATGATCAAAATAGTGGTTACATAGTAAAATGGAGATATCTAAATTACTTCGCACGAAATATGTCAGGTGTGTACCAAAATATTTATAAAAAACCCAGCACATATAGGTAGTACAATCTAGATACATGCTAAGGGCCATTTCTGAACTAGATGTTATGTAGTATAATGAAAACACCAGTTAGACAGAATAGTGAAAATACCAGTTACACAGCTTAGTCAAAATACTGATAGGTGGTACAGGCTAAATACCTGCTAAGGACCATAGCCGAACTAGATGTTAGGTAGTATAGTAACAATACCAGTTAGACAGTATAGTGAAAAAACCAGTTAGACAGAATTAGTGAAAATACCAGTTACACAGCATTGTCAAAATACTGGTTACACAGCTTAGTCAAAATACTGATAGGTGGTACAGGCTAAATACCTGCTAAGGACCATAGCCGAACTAGATGTTAGGTAGTATAGTAACAATACCAGTTAGACAGTATAGTGAAAAAAAACGGTTAGACAGAATTAGTGAAAATACCAGTTACACAGCATTGTCAAAATACTGGTTACACAGCTTAGTCAAAATACTGATAGGTGGTACAGGCTAAATACCTGCTAAGGACCATAGCCGAACTAGATGTTAGGTAGTATTGTAACAATACCAGTTAGACAGTATAGTGAAAAAACCGGTTAGACAGAATTAGTGAAAATACCAGTTACACAGCATTGTCAAAATACTGGTTACACAGCTTAGTCAAAATACTGATAGGTGGTACAGGCTAAATACCTGCTAAGGACCATAGCCGAACTAGATGTTAGGTAGTATAGTAACAATACCAGTTAGACAGTATAGTGAAAAAAAACGGTTAGACAGAATTAGTGAAAATACCAGTTACACAGCATTGTCAAAATACTGGTTACACAGCTTAGTCAAAATACTGATAGGTGGTACAGGCTAAATACCTGCTAAGGACCATAGACAAACTAGATGTTAGGTAGTATAGTAACAATACCAGTTAGACAGTATAGTGAAAAAACCGGTTAGACAGAATTAGTGAAAATACCAGTTACACAGCATTGTCAAAATACTGGTTACACAGCTTAGTCAAAATACTGATAGGTGGTACAGGCTAAATACTTGCTAAGGACCATAGCCGAACTAGATGTTAGGTAGTATAGTAACAATACCAGTTAGACAGTATAGTGAAAAAACCGGTTTGACAGAATTAGTGAAAATACCAGTTACACAGCATGGTCAAAATACTGGTTACACAACTTAGTCAAAATACTGATAGGTGGTACAGGCTAAATACCTGCTAAGGACCATAGCCGAACTAGATGCTAGGTAGTATAGTAACAATACCAGTTAGACAGTATAGTGAAAAAACCGGTTAGACAGAATTAGTGAAAATACCAGTTACACAGCATTGTCAAAATACTGGTTACACAGCTTAGTCAAAATACTGATAGGTGGTACAGGCTAAATACTTGCTAAGGACCATAGCCGAACTAGATGTTAGGTAGTATAGTAACAATACCAGTTAGACAGTATAGTGAAAAAACCGGTTAGACAGAATTAGTGAAAATACCAGTTACACAGCATGGTCAAAATACTGGTTACACAGCTTAGTCAAAATACTGATAGGTGGTACAGGCTAAATACCTGCTAAGGACCATAGCCGAACTAGATGTTAGGTAGTATAGTAACAATACCAGTTAGACAGTATAGTGAAAAAACCGGTTAGACAGAATTAGTGAAAATACCAGTTACACAGCATTGTCAAAATACTGGTTACACAGCTTAGTCAAAATACTGATAGGTGGTACAGGCTAAATACTTGCTAAGGACCATAGCCGAACTAGATGTTAGGTAGTATAGTAACAATACCAGTTAGACAGTATAGTGAAAAAACCGGTTAGACAGAATTAGTGAAAATACCAGTTACACAGCATGGTCAAAATACTGGTTACACAGCTTAGTCAAAATACTGATAGGTGGTACAGGCTAAATACCTGCTAAGGACCATAGCCGAACTAGATGTTAGGTAGTATAGTAACAATACCAGTTAGACAGTATAGTGAAAAAACCGGTTAGACAGAATTAGTGAAAATACCAGTTACACAGCATTGTCAAAATACTGGTTACACAGCTTAGTCAAAATACTGATAGGTGGTACAGGCTAAATACTTGCTAAGGACCATAGCCGAACTAGATTTTAGGTAGTATAGTAACAATACCAGTTAGACAGTATCGTGAAAAAACCGGTTAGACAGAATTAGTGAAAATACCAGTTACACAGCATTGTTAAAATACTGGTTACACACTGTATCAAGTACTCACAACGTTAGTGATGGTGGGCACTGAGTACATAGGTAGTTGTAAATCCAACTACCAACCGATCATGACCATGACGACTCCCAGATATAATAGCGAGCACAGAGAGCTCTACAGCAACATGGACATGCGCATTGAATACACAATCTTCCTTATGGTGAGATTGAAATCCTTTCGTCCGGAAATTGATAAAAAATTGGCAGCCCCGGAGAGAATGCCAAAAATAAAATAAAAAGTCTCCAATAAATGATTTTAAAACTAAAATGATATCATGAACTTCTAAAAATCGTATTTAAGTAACAAAAGACAATAAAAGGTGCTTACATTGTTAAATTAATCATAATGACATCTCGCTATCAAAGTCATGACGTCATGTTATTCATAGACATAGGCCAAAGTCGTCAACAACATTTCGCGGAATTTTAATTAAAATCTTGTATTTTCATTCCCGAGTCAAAAAATTTCAAAACGACATCTATTTCATTTGCAACTGCGTCAATTCCGTAAATCGTGACGACATGTATTATGTAAACAAACACAGCACTTGTTTCAAGCGTGTCCAGATTATTAGATAAAAACCTTTCTAGTTATATACGGATTAGTAAAAGATAATTATAGAATAAATTTGACTTAATTTTGAACTACAATATTTTCATAAAATATCAAATTTATTGTTTGGACCATTTGCAGCCGATGTAGAAAAACTCGCCTTGGTGTGTTTTAGTTATGTTTGATTTTTGCAGAATCTACGCGGGTGGTCTAAATATTTACTCGGATCAATCAAAACTTTGATTAATACAACAATGGCGTACTGAAAGGACTTTATGTTAACATGGACTATCAGGTTAAGGACAACAACTGTTAATTTTTTTATCACTGTGAATGACTCTTAAGACAACACGAATCTGGTCATTTTTTGACGTATGGACATTTCATGTCACACCCAACTGCATTTCACTGTCGAACTCCAGATTTATATTGATATTTCGTTACTGTATATTTGACTTACCAGTTTAAAAGAAATCCAAACACAATTCCTGCCTCCAAGATTATTTGTACATGTACCACAATATTCCTAAAGTTCTACAATAAATGCGTAAATAAAAACGAATCTGGCCACCATTCATCGTCATGTTAATATTTTTGTTATCACGTTATATTTTACGTTACAACAAGTAAAGGTCAGCATTGAAATCGTATTTGGGTCACAACTGACACGCAAAGATGACAATGTCATCAATATTTTTAATACGCATCTATAGTACACGTACAATAACTAGGAGGAGATCACAGGGACCTGCTCCCGGCCTTTCGTTATCAATAATTTTAACCCTACTATCAATGTGCGGTACTAAAATATCACAAGGGATGACACCCGTTCATATTTATACTTAATTCCTACCTTTCGTACGATTTAGTTGTGTTGAATAATGGTAATTCCAAATAAATATCACAAAAATCCTAAAGTATACTAAAAATCCAGCTTTTAAAAAATTTGCCAAAAGGGGGTGGGGGGAGAGGGCATGTGCCCCTTGCCACCGGCTCATATGTCTCTGATAAGAAAAGATAGTGGTGAACATTAACATTTTTCATTTTGTGGTGAACATTAACATTTTTCATTTTTATACACATACTTTAAAATGTCGAAATGAAGATTATCAGTATTAAAGTAACCGTACGCAGTGCGGTCTTATGTATGGGCACAATGGACAGTTGCCCGGTGGTCACACAAGCAAATGAACCCCATACTAATCTATGTATGTTGTATACGGCATAATTTTTAATTTTTAAACACTGATTTTGTTGGAAGTATCAATACAAGAAATATATGTTTAATTTTATTGACCATTTATAATTTTATTTCTGTGAGTGTTTGTATAGATATGGGCCTCAGTGCATTGCTTTGACCGGGGCCTATATTGCTGACAAGACGGCGCTGACCGTAGGTCATTCATCATTTACACTTCATGAATATATATCGGCTGTACATAGCATGGTATAGGCCAATATTGCTTATGCATGTTGGTTGCATTAATTGATATTTTCGTAATAAAACTCTTTTCTTATGACTTAAAAGACCATACTTTCATTTTACAGACACCGGCGTCTACTACCCCCTTTAGGCTTTATAATGGTTGATACCACCCGCGTACTAGTACTAGTTAGTCTTCAATGTTTGCACTGTTCCTAGTGCAACAATAAAAGATTCCATACTTTTTTCTCATACTTTTCTATGCTACTTCATCTAACTTTCCAATGGATGTCATAGGGGATATCATTTAATTTCAAATACTAATGTCCTCTCTATAGGCCATGCCTACTCATATTATTTTGTGATATTCAACTTTCATTCAAATATAAACACACTGGCCAAACAGAAATGCTGTGCTCGCATCTAGGCAATGCCTACTCCATATTAGAAAACAATGGCTAACTTTCAACCAAAATATGATTGTCAATATATTTTGTTTCTCATTTATGCGCAAATGACCGAATACTTTCCAACAAAGGGGGGGGGGGGGGGGGGGGGGGGGGTGGTGGTGGTTAGGGTTAAGGTGTTTATCGCCGCTTTCAATTATATTTCAGTTATATCGTGTTTATATCAGTTTTATTGGTGGAGGAAACCGGAATACCAGGAGAATACCACCGAGCTGCCGCAAGTCACTGACATACTTTATCACATAATGTTGTATCGGTTTAATTAGTGCGATTCGAAATCACACTGTTAGTGGTGATAGGTACTGATTGCACAGGTAGCTGTAAATCCAAATACCATGCGATCACGACCCCTTCCAACAAGGAGTTGATATCATCCAAATAACGTACTGAAATATAAAATGAGACGATTCTTTAAAAATCTTTGATTAATATTATTTAAAATTAAGTAACAGTGATGGTCAACAATTCCACCAATATCAACAAAACAAACAACCACATCACACCTTGGCTCATTGGACACACAAAAAAAGAGAAAACGATATGTGACGTTTAAGAGAAATCCAAGTCATGGCTTGGGACATGCACACAAATATGGCGGGGTTAAACCAGTTAATGAGATACCCCCCCACCCCACCCCCTCTTGATAACTGGATCTCCAACGACAATGCATATACATATATAAACAAACGATAACATAAACCTCCACAGTTTCGCTATCACTCAAAGAGACCACATATTACCACAAAAAGGAGTGACAACATCAACATGGACAGTACAATAGCAGGGTCAATGAACTTTGTACTTTGTGAGGTAGAGGGGAAAACAATACATTAATATTTTTCTGTATAACATGCATTTTTGTGGGGGAAATTTTTATTTTGTGTATCATAACAAAATAATTTATTTACAACCTTGTCACTCAGATGGGGGAGGGGCCGTCATGGTCGTGATCGTATGATTGTTGGATATATAACTACATATGCAATCGGTGCATATCACCACTAAAGTTGTAGGTTCGAGTCCCGCTCAAGCGAGGTGTACTCGATAAAGTTTTTCAGTGACTTTTAGTGGTTTTCTCCGAGTACTCCGGTTACCTCCACCAATAAAACTGACCTCCACGATATAACTGAAATATTGTTGACACCATAACCCTAATCCCTAACTCTAACCCTCAGATGAAAATGTATGACTGTCTGGTTGGTTTAAATGAAATATCCAATCAATAAATCAAGGCTAAAACACACTAAGTATATTTTATTCAAACGTTAGAACAGTATATTTGTGAATCATTGTTCACAGACTGATGGAGAACATACTATTGTCCAACTCTTATTTAGGACATGTGTTGTATGACCACTTGCAATAGTAACAGTTGTATCTTTTGTACGAGGAGCAGTATGCTGTCTCCAAATAGCATCGAGAATGGTTACCTGGAATTATACAGCTTTTACTGGAATCTGGTGTGTAGCCATCCATTTTAATCTATAATAATGTATAGAGTGACATTTTAGATTGAAAAAAGATTGAAAATGTACTCGTTTTCAATATAATATAATATAGCTGTAACATGTATTATATATACTATGTATCTGATTCTTAAGGGGCCGTTGTGGTCGTGATCGAGGTGTACTCGATACAACATTATGTGATTAAGTTTATCAGTGACTTGCGGCAGGTTAGTGGTTTTCTCCGGGTACTCCGGTTTCCTCCACCAATAAAACTGACCGCCACGATATACTAGTAACTGAAATATTGTTGAAAGTGGCGTTAAACAATATAGCCTTAACCTTAACCCTCTAATTATCAATACTTGAATGATTCAAATAATTTTAATTTCGATATTGAAATTGACATGACCGTGAACCTTGCTATGTTTCGGGAATTTTGAGTTAAAAGGTAGTACTGGGATCGTCTTACGGGTAGAAGACACACATTAATTGTGAAAAAAAACCCCACATTGTAATGGATAGGGTCGTCCGGGTGCCACTAGTGGAGCAGGAACTGCTTACCCTCTCGGAACACATGAGTTCATCCCGACGGTTTTTAGTGGGGTTCGTGTTACTCGATCTTTAGTTTTATATGTATTGCTTTGTAGATCTCCGTTTGTTCTTTTGTCCTTTTTCTTTTGGCCATTGTAATGTCTGTCCTTCTTGGATTTACGGATTCTGAATAGCCCTGTGGAACCTTCAAACTTTTCTTGCATTTCAAAAGCCCACCAACGACCCTTAATAAGAAGCTGCTGTCATTTGTATTTTATGTGCAGACTGAGAGTGACATTCTCTATATAGGAGACACTCGTCTACACCCCCTCCTAATGACTAGTTCTCTTAATTAGTCTCGTCTTAAAAAACTAGCAGATGGGAGCGAAAATAAAATATTTTACCCTATTTTTCCATTGGGGTTGTACATTCTGATTTCCCCTATGTTGAGTTGAAAATTACGTGTTTTGAAGATTGGACTTCCGTGTCGTTTCTCAATTTTTTTTCCAGAAATGTATACATAAATGATGATATCGTTTTTGTTCATAACGTTATTGGCTACGGGTATGATTTACATAACAAAAAACATCATCCAAAATACCTTTCTGGAAGACGAGTCAAATCATTATGATTATTGTCCTCCCTTCAAAGGAGGAACATAGCTTGTGAACGGTTTCTCTTGCTGTATTTATCTTATCCTTGTGTTTCGAATTTTAATAAAATAAAAAAAATAAAATAAAAAAAAAATAATACCACACTGTCGGAACAATTCCAATATCAAATATCAAAATCGTAGAAAGAGGCAAAAAAATACCCCTAACACACAAATACATGACGTCTAACACACAAATACATGACCGATCACTTTTCTGGATTAGTACAGTCACATCATTTAAAAATGGCGTGGTTAAACTAGTTTGATGGGCCTAATTAATCCTCCCCTCTTAGTGAAATGACGCGACCCAGATTAGTCGTTCTGGTCATACTCGTTGAGATAGTCGGTCATCACTGCTATAAGGATGGTTTCATATAAAAACAAAAATGGCAATCGATCGTCTCAAGTGGCAGTTAAGTAAATAGCAATCGATCGTCTCAAGTGGCAGTTAAGTAAATAGCAATCGATCGTCTCAAGTGGCAGTTAAGTAAATGGCAATCGATCGTCTCAAGTGGCAGTTAAGTGTTATTTAGTAATACAATATATAGAATAAAGAGCTGTTGTTATGAATTCTTACATCACTGTAGTGCAGTAATGTACAATATGTATTGTATATTTTGCACTTCGACCCAAGCTATCTGAAGAATAACGTAGATATCAAATTTAGTACACACGACACCTTTCTGGAATAACCTTCATCAGGTACAATCAAATCTAAAGACTAGAAAGTCAAAAAAGATTTAAATAGGATAACCAAAATCTGCTAAGGTTACTTATGCCTGAGAGAGGAGAGTCTTAGCTTTGATAAAAAAATACATTGTTGAGGAACTGTAAATTTCAATATTGAATATATCTAATATACCATGTTAGTGCCGAATATAGGATGTGATACTCTAAATGATGTCGTTTAGAATCAAAGTGTTGGTCTAGTACAAAGCGGACCTCATCATCATCTCATTGAAAATTAACTTGTTCTCGCCATGATATAGCTGAAAAATTGCAGAGTTGACGTTAAACAACAATCACTCACTCTACCCAAGCTATCTGAATATACAAAAATGTAGGATCTGATGCTCTAAATATTGAGGGGCTGTCGTGGTCGTGATCGTATGGTAGTTGGATTTACAACTACCTATGCAATCAGTGCCTATCACCATTGATGTTGTGAGTTCGAATTTCAGTCAGGGCGAGGTGTACTCGACACAACATTATGTGATAAAGTTTGTCACTGACTTTCGTCAGGACTGTGGTTTTCTCCGAGCACTCCGGTTTCCTCCACCAATAAAACTGATCGCCACATATAACTGAAATATTGTTGCAAGTGACGTTAAACACCATAACCCACTATCACTCTAAATTTTGTTATTTAGAATCAAATAAAAGATATCTGTATCATAAACTTACCGTACATCTACAATTATTCAGATAGTCTTTTTTCAGTATATATTTTTTCTGTTCCTCCGTAATGTCAGATGGGTGGATAATAAAGTCACGACAGTTAAGTATTGTATTTTTTTTACCATCTACAAAAAAAAATAAAAAAATTTGAATTTGTTTTACTGTTCGCTCATGTTAAATAATAATTTTATTAAAAAAAAATCATTAAGTTTAATAGATTACAAAAAGAGCTTGAAGATACCAAAGGAGCAATCAGAATCCGTATATCGAAGAAGAACAGACAAGACAAAGGCCAAAAGAAAAAGGACAAAAGGACAAACAACGATCAACAAAACATACATATAAAACTAAAGATCGAGTAACACGAATCCCACCGAAAACCGGGGGTGAACTCAGATGCTCCGGAAGGGTAAGCAGTTCATGCTCCACTAGTGCCTGATACAATGAAGATTTCTTTAAAATACTGGATTTATATAAGATTATATATTACTATTTATTCAGATGTAGAATAAGTATACTGATAATAGTGTTGCAAGAGTTATTCCGCATACACTTACTGTCTCTTGATGAGGTATATGTGTGGATTTATTTACTTTTGAAAAAAAAAGAAAGAAGATATTCACTGAACTCCGAAGTACGAAGTGAATATGATTGTTTTTTTCAAAAGTCAATTAATCCACGTATTTACAGAATGACATTTATCTGAAATCTATTATTATAGAATTAATAATATAGATTCCAACATGGGGTCCTTCTTTCGTTTTGTAAAAAAACCCGAGCGATTGGGTATAATCTCTTTAGCACATGCGCCGGTGCATGTGACTGACTTTCCCGTCGTAAATGTACATGTTGATAAATTATCGTCTGCTCCAATTTGGCAGCATAAATTGTGGGCGACATTTTCCGCAAACGTAAATGTAATACATATTCATGCTTTTTGTATATGGTCAGCAGCAGTTGAAATATACAGCATAGACATTTTGACGTCACTTTCAATTTCAAAGTCTGGAAGAGCGACAGCAAAACATTATTGGTTCAAGCGAAATATTGTATGACATTTATGGGGAATCATTTTGATATTTCATTATGCAACCTTCAGTTGTTTGTAGGAGGGCTTATGTCTTATTTACGTTATTTGTGTTTGTTTGTGCATAGTGATGTCCAACATATATTGTGCAGTGATTTTTGCTCTGTTTGTCTTCGTCTTGTGTCTTCTATAACCTATGTTTGTCTTCGTCTTGTGTCTTCTATACCCTATGCTGTTTTTGCTCTGTTTGTCTTCGTCTTGTGTCTTCTATAACCTATGTTGTTTTTGCTCTGTTTGTCTTCGTCTTGTGTCTTCTATAACCTATGTTTGTCTTCGTCTTGTGTCTTCTATACCCTATGTTGTTTTTGCTCTGTTTGTCTTCATCTTGTGTCTTCTATAT